>CM053770.1:483545904-483714648 GCA_028658325.1 Potorous gilbertii
TGTGTGTGTGTGTGTGTGTGTGTGTCTTCAGTCAGCTCTCTGAGTTCCTCTTTTAACTGAATGTCATAATGTGGGAAATACACATTTTTCCCCAACCACTTTAGTTTTTTCAGTATTAGCAGGCCAATCACTTTTAAACAACTTTGGATTTCATTGAGAAGACTTTGCAACATTCCAGGGCTCAATGCAGATAGTACAATATCATCAGCAAATAGGAGCATTTGGAGAATCTAGAGTTAGGAAATCCTTCCTACTTAGATTCTTTGCAGAACATCCTCTAACACTCTGAGAAACACCTGAGGATAGGTATATTGTTTCCTTATTTTACATGTGGCACAGGACAGTAAACTTGGAGTTGGAAGCCTCCCCTGCCCAACCCTTCCAGTCTTCTTACTTTAACCTTCCCTTCACCTCCATGTAGTCTTTGATCAAGTGACCCTATCTTTGCTTTCTCACTTTCTCTCTCAGCTCAGGACATTTTTTTCTGACTGAAACCCCATGTTCTCCCTCTTCATCTCTTTTTCCTCCCTCCCCTGGCTTCCTTCAAGTTCTGTAAAATCTCACCTTCTATAGTAAGCATTTCCCAATCTCTCTGTTGATTATTTCCTTTTTTATCCCATATGTAGCTTCTTATACATATTCTTCTTCCTTCTTAGATTGGGACCTCCTTCAGAGCAGGAACTCTCTGACGCCTTTCTTTGCATCCCAATACTTAACACAGTTCCTGACACATAGTAGGCACATAAATAAATACTTATTGGTTGATTGGTTTAAAAGAGAAATAAGAAGAAGAATTTGTGAAAGCAGAATTTATAACTTACACAGCAGAATTAGTTGACAAAATAGAAAAACTTGAACCTATGACTGCAAATCTATCAAAGGAAACAAAAAAGACAGTAACTGAGAATTCAATCACATGGAAGTGAAAGACAATCTAGGGAAAAAAAGAGGCAAAAAGCAACTTTGAAAGAAAACACAATCTCCATGTAAGCAAAACACATTGATCTCAAAGACAGGTTGCATAGACAACCTAAGGATTATAGAACTTCCAGAATGACACAAGAAGTAAAAAAAAAATCTGAATACTATAATGCAAGAAATAATACAGAAAGATGGTCCAGAACTTCTGAACAAAGTACCCGTTGAGAGAATCCATAGATCACCTCCAGGAAAAAAAATAAAAACAAAAGCAAAAACATGCTTCAAACTCTAAAACGTACTTGGAAGAGAGACAGGAAATTTGAAGGATAAAAAAAGGCTTTGGTGAGCTACACTGGTGAGTTAGATAGTGAATCAATTGTCAATATAAAAAGACTGCATGCTTCAGTGAAGACCCACCTCTCATCATGTAACTTAAATTTTTAGTGGACTCAGTGGACAGGGTTTCATGAGTTTTTCTAACTCTGTTCAACAGCATGAACATAAGAATCTTGGTGGGAGTAATCTAAGTTTGGGGCTTAGAAAGGCATGATAGGCTAAAGAGTAAGGGACTCAAGAGTGGAAGACATCACAAAGTGTAAATTGCTTAAATTTTCCTCTCTGTATATTTAATCAAGTCTAACTATTCATCCCATTTACATCTTTCAAAGCTCCATTTCCACTTCTTTGCATGGAATATTGAATTGGTAGAGTCCAAATGTTTCATTTATTATTGTTTCTGAGAAGATTTGGTTCTAGAAACATTAGCAGATCTTTTTCATTTCACATTTTTTGCTGTTCATCTAAATCTATCTGTTCTAGTTCTATCTAGTTCTATCATTTTTAGAATGACCTGATTTACTTGGGTTTCATGTCAAGCTCTCTGTAAGCTTGTTTCATCTTTGACAGTTGTTGTCTGAGAAACAAAAGCTCATAATATTCCATAATCTCCCTATGAAATGTTTTAAAACTGACCTTGTATCCTAAGTCAGTGTTGCCTTTGCCTGTCGTATCTGTCTGCTTGGCAAGGAGAGTAAGTAATTGCCATCTAAATTTTTGCAGAGTTCCCTTGGGCTCTTCACAGTGGCAATTGCTTTACATCAATTACATTATCCTAAGAAATGATGATTCAGTTGTATCCTTTCATCTATTTCCCAGTTTCCATTGTCAAAAGCTGGTTTAAGAAGATACGGAGTTTTTGTAATCATGTGTCTTCTAAGCATTATTCTTCTAAGTTGATATTCTTTTTGACCTTTGCTCCAACTAATTGATACATTTATTTTTCCATTATGATCTGGGTCACTTGAAATTTTGATTTTTTTTGATAACTGAGTCATTTTATGATTCATAATCACATAGAATCCCTTGAAGAACAGCAATGCTGATACGCTTTGGCATCAGTGAGAAGCTTGCAATCGTTGAAAGCACTGAAGCATTTTTCCAAATGTGATCTTGCCTGCTCTATTCTTCCTAATCCATTTTGAGCCCAGCTGATTGCCCATCTGCAGTCCTTGTCTATATCTTTATAGACAAGTCTATCTACATATATCTATATGTACCTAGGAATAAATTCAATGAACTATTCATCCAAATGCAGATCATCATCAAGGCAACACGGTATCTTTCATCCACTTTGTTTTGCTTGTGATGGTTTTTAGGCTGTTCTTTTTTGAATCATCATAAATGTTATTGATGATAGTCATTTTCTAGGTTTTGATGTGATCAGCGCAACGTCATCCAAACAGGAACATCTAAGGAACCTCATCATCTATATGGATTCTCTGTTCAGAGTATACTTGTTCAGGATATGCTTATACTCCCTGAGAGTAGTAACCACCTGTACAAGCATAAATAGTCATACTTTGCGGCTGGCTTAATAATGATAATTATAGATACTGTGAAGAAAAACATCCCTATGACTGCATCTATCAAGGAATATTGCTTCATCACAACATATACATAGGAGACATCTTTTTAGAAGACACACCTTGAGGCTATGTTTTGATTTACCAAGGATAATATTTGGGTTTTTTTCCTAATCAACAAACAATTCATAGAGCAGGATATTTTATTAGCTATATTTCTGTCAATTAGGTGACTGTGAAAATGTAATTTGCTATAGAAAAATCATTTGCAATAGACTGTCAGTTTACTTCTCACATTTTTTTATCAAAAATACCTTTGATGCATAGAGCAACTCATTAAAAGCTTTATAGAGGTAAGAAAATTAGAAGGCAGGTCAGTAATTATAGATGTCTTCTTGACCACCTTTTATTTGTAATCATTTTTAAAATCTTTTCTATTATTTTTTGTAAATTTTCTCTTTTTGAAATATCTGACTTTACATGAAAAGCTAATTTTCAAATGACTCATTAGTAACTTGTTATTTACTGAATGTTACAGTGGATTTTAAAAAATGCTGTTCAATACTTTTCATGTCTTGCACCTTCCAGCTCTCTTTTTGAATAGTGTTCATCACATATAGGTATAATACTTCTGAGCAATCCAAAAACTTTTAGCCTCTTTCACTTCTTTGTTTTCAACATGATTTTCTAAGCTAGTCTTTACTCTTCTTTCCTGTGCCCAAGTTTGCATTGAAATCATTGAATAACAAAATATATATTACTTACTTTTGGAGGTTCATTATGGAATTTCTTCGTTGTTTACAACATATTTTAGTGCATAAGTTGCTACTACCTTTATAATTGTTTTGTTCTCTGCAGTGTATAAAGAGTGTTTAAAGGCAGACTTGGGAGGGTTCAGAATACCAAAATCCAGTACATGGAACATATAACAAAATAGTAAAGCATGTTGGCTTTATTGAGTGGACATACTTACAATATGAAGGGCAGTCAGGAAGAAAGATGCAAACAGTTTAGATATGCTGAGATACTGGATGGACCACCACTGGAGCTCCAGAGCAAATGGAGTGACCAAATAAGTAAAATCTGGTGGATTTTCACAGAGTTCTTATCTGGGTCCAGCAGGTCTAGACATTGGGTGAAGGGAATAAGGGAATAAGAAGCTGGGATATAGGGACTGGTGCAGATTCATGCTATTGGGGGAGGAAGGAGGAATGATGAAGTAAGACTCCTGGGAAATTAGAAGGGAGTTGACAGTCAAATTCCTAGAAGTAGGAAAAGGGCTTTGGACCTTTGGTGTTGGTCTTAACTCTTACAGGGTGACTTAAAGGTTTTGAGCTTCTGATTTATCTTTTTTATTCAGAGAAGTGAGGAAGCTACTAGGGTCATTACAGTCTCTTAAACAGAGTTTGATTCAGGTTCCTAAGGAGTAAAGAAAATGGTTCCTCAATGTCATTTGCAATAACTTTGCTACCTTTATTTTTAGAAAGTGTCATTTTAAACAAGTTATCTCAAGGGTTAGGGAGATGCAGGACAGGGAGGAGGAATGCGAGGTCCTTGGGTGATCCTGTTGGTGAACTCTTTCTCAGGCTTCTATTTGGTGACAGGCTCTGATCTTCCATATTTCTTTCCTCTCCCAGTTGTACTTCAGAGTCTCTGTCCTTCACCACAAGGTCGGCGTGAATTCCTTCACCTCACACTCCCTTTCAGCTCCTTTTTCTGTATTGTCTTCCCCCTACCAATGTAAGCTTTTTGAGGGCAAGGATCCAGGAGTGTGCTAGGGTCAACTCTAACAGGCTCATGCGAGCTAATCATTAACTTTTCAGTGTGAGCATTTACCATCAAGGAAATCAGCAAATGCTATAAATCAGAGCTTGATTGATTTATTTTAAAATGATTATCTAGACTTTTAAAAGCTATGGAGGAAATGTTAATAATGCAGATTAAATTTTAAAATGTATCGAGTTAATTTTTTTTTCTCAGAGACCCTGTTGTTAAACATTTACCAACATGGTCCAGCCAGGAACAGTTTTTTCTGGGGTTTTTTTACATTTCTATCCCCAGACTGGCACATACAATAAGCAATTAATACATACTTATTGCCTTCCTGCTTTCTAAAAGGAAGCATATAGCCAAAAGAAGATTAGAGGAATGAAGAAGGGAGGGGAAGGGGAAGTTAGGTTGGTAAATGCAGGATAGTGTATTCTGTTCTGGGCAGCACAATTAAGGAAGGGCCTTAACAAAGTACGGTGTGACTTGAGCATAACGACCAGGATGGAGGAGGGATTAGAAATCTTGCCATAGGAGGATCAGCTGAAGAAACCAAGCACATTGCTTGAAGAAGAAAAAACTCAGGGGTGAATGATACCTGTCTACTTATAAGGCAGATGAAGGCTTGAGCTTAACATGATTACTTCACTCAAATGAATGATCATTTTATATCCTGATCTCCAGTCTCCTTGACACTCTTAATGCCCTTCTTTGGGACTGTTCCTGATCATCAATGTCCTTCCTAAAGTCATTATTTCTCTGATGGCATAGTCTTCTTTGGCAACGAAGGATGAACACACACGATCATCAATGTCCTTTCTAATGTGTGACTAAAAGAACTGGACATAATATGTGGTCCTATCAATGGAAAGTACATGGGAATTCTTGTCTCTCTCATTCTAGATATTCAACTTATAATAATGCAGCCTAAAGGAGCATTAATTTTACTGTTAACCAGTGTTGTTGCTCATTTGTTTTCACTCATGTCCTACTCTTCGTGACCCTATTTGGAGTTTCCTTGGCAAAGATACTGGATTGGTTTGCCATTTCCTTCTTCAGCTCATTTGACAGATGAGAAAACTGGGGTAAACAGGGTTAAGTGACTGACCTAAGGTCATAGAACTAGTAACTGTAGGACCATGAATTTGAACTCAGGAAGACTCATCTTCCTGACTCCAGGCACGATATCCACTGCACTACTTAGCTGTCCTACTATTAACCAATACATAGTTGGAGAACAGATGGGAAGAAACTATCTACCCATAGCCTTATGTCTCTGTTTTCACAATATACTCTCATACGGTCTTTTTTTTTTTTTAAATCTGTCGCCTGTTGCATTAGTACTAAAAACCAATAGTGTTTTCCTACTGTGCCTTAAAAAGGACATGGAGCCTTTCCAATCTGTGAGAGACATTGGGACATTACATGCATAGAAATCTAGCCCTCTGTCTTAAACCCTTTGATGGTTCTGTTACGCTGTGAGCTCCTTGAGAACACAACTTTTGCCTTTTATTGTATCAGCACTTAGCACAGTGCCTGGCAGATAGGCACTTAATTGTGTTCATCCTTTGTTTTTGAAGAGGACCATGACATCAGAGAAATGATGACATGACTTTGCACTTGACTTTGTTTTGAGGGAGGGAGGGCTGTGCAGGTCACCAGCCTCACTTCTCCTCCTGAGCCATCTTAAAGCTAGGCAAGGAAGGAGGCAAAGAATGGCTTCTTTTTTTCAGGCACTTAGTAAATGTTCATTGACTCAATCTCTGATGTACTATATAGTTGGCACCAGCAATGACTCCAGTGTTTTATATCCTAGAAATAGCCCTCTGGAGAGTTGGGATGTGAATGTGCCCAGTTACTACCATTTGGAATGATCCAGTGTAGTCAGTAGCCTACACTGGAACTTACGTTGCCTTTCTATTGGCCACTGAATCAAATCCAGCCTGTCAGGCTAGCTTTTCTAACCATACATCCTTGCTGCTGGGTTCTCTCACTTTATCTCTGTTTACTCAGGTTCTGCTGGCTGTCTCTAATATTTAACTTAATAGTTTTCATTTTCTTGTCTTTGTTTCTCCTGATCTAATCTGGACCTTTGCAATTAACCAGACCTTCTCCCTCCCTTCCTCCTCCTCCTTCTCCCTTCCCTGTTATGGGTCTCCACCTTGCTCTCCTGGTCTAGCCAGCACCAACTGATTTCTATCCATGGAAAGAGGAGATTCATGAGGAAAGAAAACTATTCTCCTCCTATTTTCTCCCAGCTCCCGCATCTCTAGGTTCGGTCTAAGGACAAGAGTCCTACTCCCTGGCTGTGGAATTTCCATTGAAGATGTTTCTGTCTACAGCAGTTGTTCAGCACAACTTATTTTCAGAAGCTCCGTAATCCCCGGGGGTCAGGGGGTGGCATTGTGGGACTATATTGGGCAAAGGAGATGAGCCAGCCTAAGAAGGCCTGGTTGGTAGGGAGGGAGGGAAGAGGGAGATGAGCTAGCCAGGAGGCTTCTGGAGAAGGGAGGGCTTCAGAACTCTGGGGAAATGTAAGACCTTTCAGTCTAGGAGGTCCTTAGGGGTCTTGACATGAGTAATGATGCCTCCAAGAAACCTTGGTACTATTCCTGATTCACATATGCTGAGGGAGGGGGCTATAGTATGAAAGTATTTTTCTATTTTTTCCTCAGTTTATCCCTGCACGCCAGGAGCACCTGTTGCTAGATGAATAATATCTGTTTCTCTGTTTCCACACTTAATTTTAGTCCATTCCACTCTCCCTCCCCTCCCCCTACAAGATGCTATGCATTAAAATGGAGTCAGGCATGCAGATTTTAGAGTCTGTCATAATTTCCATTATCAAAGGGAAGCATCTGGCTCACCTATTTCCCTTGGTATTTATTTTGTACTGTCCTGTTCCAAATTTATACAGAGACATGCAGACTGCCTGAAAGCCTCTCTCTTTCTCCACTCTATAGGCCCTTCCCATCCCTAATCCACCCCCATGATTCACCCTTCCTCCCCCCCCCAAAAGCGAAAGAATCCGGAAGTTTTGCTCCGTAACACTGCCCCAACCAAGACTGACATGCCTGACTCAGTCAACTGTATCTTTACCTTATTTCTCATGGCTCCCCAAAAGGTCTTCTCTGCAGGGGCATGGTGCAGGAGGTGAGGGTAGGAAAACTATTGGCCAGTGTTAGTAGGTGCGAAGATGTGCAAAGATGTTTGAAAGGCCCAGGGTACTTTCCTTTGAAGTCTGCCACCCACAGCTTTCACTCACAATCAGCTCTGTCAGCTTAAAGGCCAGGATGTCAGAGGAAGCCTTTTGCCCTCTCTCTCCAAACAGCTGAAGTACTTTTAGCTGTCTTGAACTCAACACCTCAGTTCCCCTGCCAAGGCAATGGGAAAGAGTGGCAGCTGGTCCCAGCTGATTACCCCCAGAAGGTCCTTTGAATGAAAGGATGGCTATCTCCCTCAAAGATTAGATCCAAGGTTTTTGGTCTTTATACAGGCAAGGAGCACTTTGCCTTGTCCTGAAGCTTGAGGTTTCCAGGGATCAGATGGTGCTTTGCAATATCGCAGTTTGTTCTTGAAGAGATCATAACATCAGGGAGGTGCAAAGTCACCAGCCTCATCAGACATGTAGAGATAGAAGAGAACTCAGAAGTTGAAAATTAGCATGGCTAACTTTGGAGCCTATGAGCAAGATTTTGGGCAGGGTTAGGGGTGGGGATGTTTAACTAGATTATGTCCTTGCCACAAAAGATTAAGTCAAAACCCTGTTGCCATCAGCCTGGAATTTCTACTCTCCCAAGTAGTTGGCTACTGCTGCTATTTTACCTATTGGGATCGACCAAGGGGTGGAGGAAGGCACGATTTCTAGGCAAGTGAGATGGAACAGAGGGAAGGAACAGGAGCTATGCAAATAAATGTGGCCACTTAGACTCCAGGGAAAGAGGAGAGTAGGAATTCAGTCCAGTTCAGTTATTGAACATCTATTGTTGGGGTCCCAGAAATGAGTGGGGATCTGAAAGTTTGAACTTCTGACCTCAAGGAGATCAAAGACTATAGAATAAGACAAGATGGTAGTTCATGAAGTGCTGGGCTGAAAATAAGAGAAGAGCACAAAAAAGGCCACCTAGTAAGTGCCCTTATGGGCAGCGAGGTGGCAGAGATAGAGTGCTGGGCTTGAAGTTAGAAAGACTCATTTTTCTAAGGTCAAATCCATCCTCAGACGGTCACTAACTGTGTGACCCTGGGCAAGTCACTCAACCCTGTTTGCCTCAGTTTCTCATCTGGAAAATGAGCTGGAGAAGAAAATGGCAAACTACTGTAGTATTTCTGCCAAGAAAACCCCAATTGGGGTCACAAAGGGCCAGACGTGACTAAAAGGCATTGACAATAACAATAAGAGACCTGAGCAGTCAGGAAATGGTGAAATTAGCGCTGGCTGTCATTATCTGGGGAGACTTCTAGGTAAAAAAGTAAGACATGAGATGGCCTAGGAAGAATAGGCAGGGTTCAGAAACTTCATTAAAGGGGAAGACATTGTGGGGAGGGGAGTGGTGTGGGAAGAGGAGGTGAAAATGAGCATGACAGAAAATCTCAAAGAAAGACCTGGGAATAGAACCCAAGATCTCTTAACTCCTGGTCCAGTTCCCTGATGATTCTACCATTCTGCCTTTTGTTAGTTGTAGACCATTTTTGGGGGGCAGGAGGAATCACAGGACCATAGATTTAGAGCAAAAGAGATCATCTAATCGCTCCCCTTTAATTTTACAAATAGGGAAACTGAGGCACATAAAGATTAAGTGATTTGTTCAGAGTCACACAGTTAGTGCCACTGGTGAGACTTAAACCCACCTGTGAAGTCAGATTTTCTTGACTCCAGGTCCAGTACCCCAGCCACTACATCATTCTACCATTCATATTCTAATACAGGGTGTCCCAAAAGTTTTGGTGCAATATAAAGATGTCCTGTATTAAATTATGTGTAGGAATACATGTGTATATGCATGGATGTGTTAGTGTTATATCTCTCTGATTATTAATAGGTACTTAAGAATGCAAATACTTTATAACCTGAATCTGCTTAATTTTTATCAAAGTATATACTTTTTTGAAAATTGGAAACCTTGGAGAGCAAATATGTGTTCTTGTATATATATTCACTTCCTAATGAGGTTGGAATTGCTTTTCCATTTTGTGGGATTATCCAATGCATATTTTGTTCCTTCTCTCTATTATTTGTATTATACAATCATAGAACTGTTGTGTTGGAAAGGAATCCAGAGGTCACCTAATCCAGTCCCCACCCAAAACATGAGTCCTGTCTCCCATGCCCTCTACAAGGAACATGTTTTTCTCAAAAACTGCTAGTGATTAGTACTCCATTACCTCCTAAGGAGCTCCATTATTCTACTTTGGGAGCAGCTTTAATAATGGAATCATGGAATGTTTAGAATTGGAAGGGACTTTATTGGCCATTTAGTCTAAACTTAACCCCTCCTACCCAACCCCTAAGTTTTATTTAAAGTTTTTATCAATTTTCTTTTTTTTTATCATCATAGTTATCACCCTTCCCCTTTCAGAGGAGCAACTCCATGTGACAAATAGTATTTTTTTAAGAGAAGAGAAAAGTTGGCACAACTGATCCGATACATTGAAAAAGTCCAAAAACGTGTGATGTGCGTTATCTATGGACCTCCTACCTCCATGAAAGGGTAGGTTGAGGGCGTCTTCTCATCTCCCTTCATTCAAGTCCTATTGATTTTTATAACTTTGTTACATTTACTTTTGATTTATTAGTGTGTAGTTCTTTCCATTTACATTATTAAAGTTACTGTGTAGACTATTTTCTTGGCTCTACCCATTTCACTCTGCATCATATAAATCCTTCCATGCTTCTATTCATCATACACATTTCTTACAGCACAGTAACATTCCATTCCATTCATGTACCACAATTTGTTTAACTATTCCCCTAATCAATCAGCATACATCTACTTTGTTGTGGAGTATATGGGGACGTTTTTCTTAGTGATGGCTTCCTTGAGATACAAGTCCAGTAATGAAGTTTCTTTGCATAGTTCCAAATTGCTTTCCAAAGTGGTTGTACCATTTCACAGTTCCACCAACAATGTATCAGTGTGCAAAATTCCTGTTATAACACAACTGACAAGTGGTTATGCAATCTCTTGCTTGAAGACCTCCAGTGATAGAGCAACCACTCATTCTGAAGACAGCCCACTCCCCTTTCCAAATGGTTGTGAAACTTTTCTTGACACTAAGCCTAAATTTGCTCTTTTCCACTTCTGACATTACTTCTAGTTTTGCTATTTGGAGCTAAACAGGAAAAGTCTTATTTGAGAAGCAGCAACAAAAAATAGATAGGACACTGACTGGACCTGGAATTAGGAAACCCTGGATTCAAATCCTATCTCATATGCTAGATATATAACTCTGGGCAATTTACTTAATCTTTCTATGTCTCTATTTCCTCAACTATAAAATGAAAACATTGGACTTGGTCACCTCTAAGTTCTCTTCTAGTTCTAAATCTATGACCCTACTTCTTCCACCCTTGAAGTATTTGAACATAACTCCCCTCCTCAAATATTCTCTTCTCTAGGTTAAACACTTCCAGTTTCCTCAACTAATCCTCATACATCAAGAACTTAAGACTCATCATCATGGTGCGACTGAGTATAATCTGCACAATCACTATCTTCTTAAACTGTGACTCCCAGATGTGAACACATTGTTTCAGATGTAGTCTGGCCTGGGCAAAATATAAAAGGATAGTCAGCACATTTTTTAAAAAAATCCCTTTTATTATGAACTTAAGAATCATCAGCAAATGTGAGCATTCCAATTTTTCTTTAAAAGGAAGACCACTATTCTTGTAACTCTTCCTCTTTTCATGAAGCCTGAACTCACGTTAGTTTTTGGAGGCTTCCATAACAACCTGCTGATTCATATTAAGCTTGCAGTCCACTAAGACTTCTAGGTCTTTTTCAGACAAGTTGCTGTTTGACTGAGTTTCCCCTATCTTGTCCTTGTAAAATTGATTTTCTTAACATGAGGGTAAGACTTTTAATTTTGCCGTGATGAATTTCATCTTATTAGATTCAGCTCGCCGTTCTAATCAGTAAAGATCTTTTTGAATTCTGTTACCAGTGAACCGGATGTTTTCCCAAAGGTGTGTGGTCTCCAAATTTGATAAGCATGCTATCTAGGACTTTATTGAATTCATTGATAAAAATCCCTGGAGCAGCTGAATAGAGAATTATTGCCATGTTGACACTGATCCATTAGTGATTACCCTTTGAGTCTCGCCATCAACCAAGTTAAAATCCACCCATCCATTTCTATCACCCAGCCCACTTCTTACCATCTTTTCATAAGATAAGTCATGAAATGTCTTGCTAAATCTTGGTGAACTATGTCTTAGAATTCCTTTGATCTACCAGTTCACTAACCCTGACCAAAATGGAAGCATGCTTAATCTGGCATCACCTATTCTGGATGAAACCCCGCTGGTTTTATTAGGAAACTTAGTCTCATAAGGAGACAAAAATCTTACTCCTTGTAACTTTCAGTCTTTGGTCCTGATTCTGCCCTGCAGGGTCAATCAGAAGTCTAATCTTTGTGCACATGACAGCTCTCCACATATTTGAAGACAGCTATCTCTGTCCCTGGGCTATTTTTGCTAAAAGGAGCAATGCAAAGCCTCCCATGCTGCTATTTCTTATCAGGTCTGGATTGAAAAAAAAAAAGACTTGTTAGAAGAAGAGGTGGGATGTATTGACTGGTGTAACTAAAAGAAAGCCTGCCAAAAGCTAAGTCACTAGTTAGCTCTGTCCCCTTAGGAAAGCCACTCCAACTCTCAGTGAAAATGAGGGAGTTGGACTAGTCAGGGGTTCTGAATATCAAATTTATGAACTTTTAAAAAATATATTTTGATTACTTCAGTTAAGTGGTTTCCTCTGTAATCCTATGGATTTTATTTCATGCATTTAAAAATAGTAGTATGAAGAGAGATCCAGAACCTTCACTAGACTGTCCAGAGTTCATGAAGCAAATAAAGTTAAGAGCCTCTGGATTAAATGATCTTAGGGAGAGCAGTAGGACAGTTATTACTCTAGATATCAAATCATATATAATTTCATGTAATATATCATATCACATCATATTATGTCATGTCATATCATATCATATTATACTATACTATGTTATGTGATCATATTGGGGGCAGTCAGGTAGCACAGTACACAGTATGCCATATGTGAAAGTCAGGAAGACCTGAATTCAAATTTAGACTGGGACACTTGCTAGCCGAGTAATATTGGACAAGTCATTTGACCTCTATTTGCCTCAGTTTCCTCAACTGTAAAATGGAAATAATAGCAGTACCTACTTCCCAGGGTTGTGGTGAGGATGAAATGCGATATTTGTACAAGGGCTTAGCCCAGTGTCCGGCACACAGTAAATGCTACATCAGGGTTGGTTTTTGTTATTATCAGTCTCATTTCTATTTGACAAGTGAGGAAACTGGATCTCAAAAAAGACCAAGTGACTTTACAATAAAAAAAAATAAGACGACCTACCATTTCCATAGCAACTCAAGGTAGGCAAAGGTCTTTGCAAATATTTCCGTTGATCCTCACAACAACCCTGGTAGGAGGTAGGTGTTACTGTTATTTTATTTTATTATTTTACAAGTTAGGAAACTGAGACAGACAGAATCCCAGGGTCACACAGTTAATAAGTGTCTGAACTTGACCTGGAGTTAGGAAGCCCTGGATTCAAATCCTATCTCAGATGCTAGAGGTGTAACTCTGGGCAATTTACTTAATCTTTCTGTGTCTCAATTTCCTCATCTGTAAAATGAAGACATTGGACTTGGTCACCTCTTAGCTCTCTCCCAGCTCTAAATCTATAACTCTATGACCCTACTTCTTTTTCCATGTGACTACCCTTGAAATATTTGAACATAACTCCTCTCCTCAAATATTCTCTCTGGCTTTAGGTTTACATTTCAGATGATCTGGGAATTAATTTCCCACCTTGTTCTCATAGTCCCTCATGTGCATTTTTTATAACTGAGAATTAGGGTGTACATTTAAACTCTAGGCTTAAAGGTTGGACTGGGGGGGGGGGGTGCAGTGTGATGGCTTAAGAATTTTTTTTAGTCTTTTCAAATCCCTTCCTGAAGTGTGTGCTTTTCCCAGAGGTAAGCAACTGGCATAGCATCTGCTTTCGGAAGCAAGCTCCCTGGGACCCCATCCTGCCTGACTCCCTGCTAATCTTATTCCTTTTAAGGGTGGGAGCCACAGACCCAAAAAAAGAAAAAGTTCCAAAGCATGACTATCCCAGAGATGGAGAGTTGGCTAGCTGGCTCCCCAGGGGGACACTAAATTTAGACCAAATGTTGATCTTGAATATTCCTTATAAACCCTCTGTACATTTAGGTTTCACTGCAAACTACCTCTTAGAAATGTTAGTTACTAAAAGGGACCTGGGTTTCATGTTGACTGGCTGTTCCCAAGGGCAGTGAACACACCTGAGAGGGATTCACAATCATGCTCTGTTCCAACAATCCTTGTTATTTGGTTTTCTCTGATGACAGTCATTCTGTTCCTCTAAAATGAGGGGGTTGGACTCAGTGGCCTCTAAGATCCCTTTCTTTGCTAATCCATGGTACCATGTCACCCCTTAATCTTCTCCAAGCTGATCGTCACTAGTTCCTTTAACAAATCCTTATATGGAGCATTCTGGCTGCTCTCCAATCTGTCACTGTCTTTTGAAATGCCTTTAGTGTCCCAACAGCCTTTATGTTCCATATTTGTCTGGCCTGGGTCACCTAATCAGTGTTAGAGCTGGGAATAGTATCTAAGCCTTCTGATTCATGTTTCTGTTCCCTTTTGGCTAAATCATACTTGACTTGATGTATTTAGCCACAGATATTTACTGGTGCCCACTGTGGACAACACATCATGTGAGGCATGAGAGGACGGTTCCACAAACTCAATGGATGCACAGGTTATTCATCATAGGCTGCTGCTCATCTCCTTCCATCACGTTGCTTTCTACTGCTTTTGGTGCCCCCTTCCCCTTTTCTGCTGCCTCATTGTGATGCAGAGGGGATGCTATACCAGCAGAATCTAAGCTCTGTCAGTTGGTACTAAGCCAGAAAGGCTTCCAGTGGAGTTCTGGCAACAGACTGTGTTTCTGTCCAAGGACCAGTCTAGTTAAATGTGGAGAGGCCCTTCACCAGCTGTTTGGACAAGGCATAAATCTTTTGGTTGTGGCAACCCATGTAACAGACAAAGATACAAAACGGCTCTCAGTCCTACATTCATAGTGATGGTGGTGGAATGGTGGAAATGAGAACTGAGGGTACTAAAAGTCACATAGTTATTAAATGGTCTGTGGACATTAATGTAACTGTTGATACACAAAGTGTATAATTCCACCAAAAGATATAAAAACTACATTTGAAAATGTTTTTGTGTACATGTATCACAATTCAATAAACAAAAAAAAAATTGAAACAAAATCTCAGTGGGTCTTCCTTTCCCGTCATACCAGTTTCATGAGTGTATAGGGACCAAGCATTTTTTAAGGTATACAGAGCATCATGTGAGGTTTTGAGGGAGTTACAAGATTTGATGAAGGCCCTACCTTCAAGAAGCTTACAGAGTACTAAAAGGGAAAAAACACTATGACAAATAACTGTAATCCACAGTGTTACAGGATTATGTGTAATAGAGAATTGCAAAACAAACTGTGCTATATGAGGTCTGAGAAGAAATCATCAAAAATTTCTGGGAGGAGGTGGTGAAGTTTGTATATTTCATTTGCTTATGTAATAATTGGCTGAACATTAACTATAAACATTATTATAAACTAATTATAAACATTGTATATAACATATTTTTAAAAAATAAAAGAAGAGGAGGAATTCAACAGGCCAAGAAGCAGAAGGGGATATTCTAGGTTTAGGGAGAAGCATGACCAAGGCCCACAGGGATATAAAGACAATATATGGTGAGGCAGGGCTGGATGTGGGGAGCAAAGATTAGTTCAGTCTGGTTTGAGTGAAGCATCATGAAGATGATATAAGTTTGGAAAGGCAAGGAAGGCAAAACAAGATTGTATAAAACTTTGAACACTAGAAAAGTAGTATGTACATTTCTCCTAGTCATCAAGCATTAGGCACCTACTAAAGTGTAAGCACTACACCATTTGCAAGAATATTTGAATCTAAAACTAGCTGCCCTAAAGGAGTTTACATTCTAATAGGAGAAATAATATGGGCATTGATAAATATATATAAAAGGCATGCCAAACAGATGTAAAGTAACCTGAGGGAAAAGGGAGAGAGGCTCAACTAATGGAGGGATGCAGAAAAATGTCATTCAGTAGATGGCAGTTGATCTGAATGGTGAAGGAACCAGGGATTTCAAGAAGTGGAGATGAGGAGAATACATTCCAGGGACAGTAGAGCACCCAGTGCAAAGGTAAGTAGCCAGGAGAGGTTAGGACAGAAATAATGTAAATGCATTTAGTAGTAATAATGTTAATATATGGAAAAGTAAGATGGGTCAGGCGGTGAAAAACTTAAAAAGAAAAATAAATAGAGGTGTTAATAGTTGTTCCTATAGGTAGGCAGCTAAGTGGCACAGAAGATAGACCACTGGGCTTGGAATCTAGGAAGACTCATTTTCATGAGTTCAAATCTAGCCTCAAAAACTTCCTAGCTATGTGACCCTGGGCAAGTCACTTAACCTTGTTTGTCTCAGTTTCCTCATTGGTAAAAAATGAGCTGGAGAAGGAAATGGGCTACCACTCCAGGATCTTTGCCAAGACAACTCCAGAATTGGGGTCATGAAGAGTCAAACATGACTGAAGATGACTTAACAATGCATAGGTTATAGGGAACCACTGGAATTAACTGAGCAGGAGTATTACATGGTCAAGTCTGAGGTTTAGCATATCACTTTGATGACTAGGTAATGGATGAGTTGGAGTAGGGAGAAACTGGAGGTGGTGAGGTCAGTTAGGAGCTCTAGGTAAGAGGTAATGAGAGCCTGGATTTGGGTGAGGGTCAGAAGAGTGGAGAAAGCATTCTTCTTGTAAGAGTCCTTTATGTAAGACATAAAGAAGACAAAAACCCACTAAGATATGCAGATGATGGGGTGAGGAGTGTAGGATGATACCATGTTTCTGATCCTGGATGAACAGGAGAATGGTATAATAATAGAGAATTTGAGGAGAGGGTGAGGATACGGCAAGGAGGTAATGAGTTCTGTTCTGGACATGTTAAACTTTAGACGTCCATGGGACATCCAGTTAGAAATGTCCAGTAGGCAATTGGTAATACAGGTGCAGAACTCAGGAAAAAGAGAGGCTAGGAGCAGATTTAGAGAACTGAGAGTCCTTTGCATAGATATGATTACTGAACTCATGGGAGCTGATGATGTCACCAAGTGAGAGAACAAAGAAAAGTGGGCCCAAGACAGAACCTTGGGGCAAACCTTCAGTTCAAATATGTAAGCAATGCTCTGGAAACAATTACACATGTTGGAGAAAAGAAATGACAGTGTATCATATTCACATATAAAGCAAATTATGGATGCATAGTGGAGGCTATTGCAAGGCAAGTGGGAGATGAAGAGGAGATCTGCACTAGGATGGATGAGTGATGCTTGGAAAGTCTATCAACAGGACTAGTTAACTGGTCACATGGGAAAGATGAAGGAGAAAACAAGAATTATAGGTGACTCAAGGATCACAAACATGGGAGAGGACATACTCCCTTAGCATTTGATTCAATTTAACAAACATGTATTAATTATATGCCAAGTATTGGGGATGCAAAGGTAAAAATGAAAATACTTCTTGCCCTGATGGAGTTTACATTCTGATGAGGAAAGATATAAATGGCGAGAATACAACATGAATACAATTAAATACATATAAAGACTACAAAAATAAATGCAAAGCAATTTCATGTGCACAAACTAAGACGGATGGAGAAAGGCCTCTTATAGGCACCTAAGTGAATCTTAAAAGGAGCTAAGAATTCCAAGTGGGGAAGAGAGAGAGCATTTCAGGCATGGAGCACAGTCTATTCAAAGGCTTGGAGATGGGATCACGAGTTCTATTGGAAAAAGGAACTGTGTCTTAATTAAATTTGATATCAAACCGAATTGAGTACAGATGCCTGCCTAAAAATGCTTGTGGAATTGAAATAATCCTTTGGAAGATAGAATTATGTGAATATTCTTTTTTCTTTTATTTTCAATTTGTGGAACAGAACAAGTATTTCCATGACATAGTACAATAAAAAAAGATGATTGAACATAAAACTGCAAATCTACTAGGGTTCCTTTCAAACATATACAACAAAATTTTCATATAAATTGCTTTTTTTTCTTTTCTCCTCTCCTTCCCACCCTAGAGATGGCTATTATAGGACATGAATGTATGTGTATGTGTATATGTACCTGTTGATATCTATCTATCTATCTATCCTCAACAGGTATCACATCCAAATAGCAGCCCTGAGTGAAACAAGGTTGGCAAATGAAGGTCAGCTTACTGAAGTTGGAGCTAGATATATCTTTTTCTGGAGTGGGAGCAGTAAATGGGAGTGCTGTGAAACTGGCGTGGGTTTTGCAATCAAAACTAATCTAATCAGCAAGCCGGTATGCCTGCCATGACAATGCAATTGCCAGTTGCAGGAAAACGTCATGCCACCAGTACTTACGCTCTTGCCCTGACAAACCCTGATGAAGTCAAAGAAAAATTTTATGAAGACCTAGAGACCCTTATCACCAATATGCCAGAAAAGGACAAGCTTATACTTCTGGGCGACTTTAATGCTAGAGTAGGCTCAGACTACCAGACTTGGCAGGGAGTCCTAGGGAGGAATGGAGTTGGAAACAGCAACAGCAATGGTCATTTACTGCTGAAGACTTGTGCATCCTTTGACCTTCTCATCACCAACACTGTCTTCCATTTACCTAAATGCAATAAAACTTCATGGATGCAATTGTAAGGAGAAGAGACAGACAAGATGTGAGAATGACAAAGGCAATGTGTGGTGCAGAGTGCTAGACTGATCATAGACTTGTCCTTTCCAAGCTAAATAATCGAATTCATCAGAAGCAACGCCCCCAAGGCAAAATGACTACCAGAAGAATTAATGTCAACAAATTAGAGCTCTTCTCTGAGCCTTAACAGTTTGTTGCTGGCTTGGAGGGAAAGTTGAGCCAATACACAGTTGGCAACAGTGGAGCAGAAAAAGAGTGGGCAGCTTTCAGAGTTTTGGTGTACAGCACTGCACTTGCTCACCTGGATCAGAACACTCGCAAACACCAAGACTGGTTTGATGAAAATGATGGGGAAATTCAGAAGCTGCTAAATGAAAAACAAGAATTCCACAGGATTTACTAGCAGGATAGTTCATCCACCTCTAAGAAGGCAGCATTTAATTCCATCTAAAGCAAAGTATAAGCAAAACTTAGAGAGATACAGGATTCCTGGCTCAGAAAGAAAGCAGATGAAATTCAGTTTTATGCCAATAGTAACAATCCAAAGCACTTTTATGATTCCCTAAAAGCTATTTATGGACCAAGACCCTCTGGTGTATCACAACTACTCAGTGCTGATGGAACCACATTGATTAGTGATAAGGACATGATCCTAGAGAGATGGACTGAACACTTCCATAGTGTTCTCAACAGACCATCATCAATCAATGCTGAGGGTATTGATTGTTTACCTCATGTTGAAGTCAATCCCTCCTTAACTGAACTTCCAACTGAAGAAGAGCTTTTGAGGGCCATTAGGCTCCTTTCATGTGGCAAAGCACCTGGTAATGATTCTATTCCAGCTGAGATTTACAAGGTAGGGGAACCACTGCTCATACAAAATCTGACTCAAATTTTCCAGGTTATATGGCAAGAGGAGGTTACCCCTAGGAGTTCAAGGATGCCTCCATTGTCCATCTCTATACGGGTAAAGGGAATAGATTGTCCTGCGACAATCACAGGGGGCTCTCTCTCTTAGTCATTGCTGGCAAAATTCTTGCTAGAGTCCTCCTAAATAGGCTGATCCTTCACCTGGAAGATGGTCACATACCTGAGAGCCAGTGAGTTTCAGAAAGGGCTGAGGAAGAGTTGACATGGTGTTTGCTGCCCAACAAGTCCAGGAGAAATACCAGGAGCAGAACAGAGGTCTGTACACAATGTTTGTAGATCTGACCAAGGCCTTTGACACTGCTAGTTATAAGGGCTTGTGGAAAATTATGTCAAAATTTGATTGCCCAGAGAAGTTCATCAATATTGGATGTGAATTTCATGATGGCATGTTTGCCTGGGTTCTGCATAATGGACAAAGCTCTCATGCCTTTCCAGTCACCAATGGAGTGAAACAGGGCTGTGTGCTTGCTCCCATGCTTTTTAGCATGATATTTTCAGCCATGTTGACAAACACTTTCAATGAGGATGAACACAGCATCAAGATCAACTACTGTACTGATGGCAAGTTCTTCAATTTGAAAAAGCTACAAGCCAAGACCAAAGTGGAGGGAGTGTTGGTGCATGATTTTCTGTTTGCAGATGATTGTGCACTCAGTGCAGCCTCTGAAGCTGAGACGCAACAAAGTATGGATCAATTCTTGGCTGCCTGTGCTAATTTTGGCCTAATAATTAACACTAAAGAAACACAGATGCTCCATCAGCCACCACCACACCATCCATACATGGAACCATCAGTTACAACAAATGGAGAAGTTTTGAATGCTGTGGATAAGTTCACTTACCTTGGTAGTGTCCTTTCCAGGGACGTACACATTGACAATGAGGTCAATGTACACATTGCCTGAGCTAGCTAGTTCAGTATTTGGGAGGCTCCGAAGAAAAGTTTGGGAGAGAAGAGGTATTAGACTGACTACAAAACTGAAGATCTACAGAGCTGTTGTGCTGATCTCATTGTTAAATATGCTTGTGAAACATGAAAAGTTTACCAACACCATGCCAGGAAACTGAATAGCTTCCATTTGAACTGTCTTAAGAATATTCTGAGGATCACCTGGCAGAATAAGGTACAAGACACTGAAGTCCTTGCTCAAGATGAACTATCAAGTATTCAAACTACACTTCAGAGAGCACAACTCCGATGGGCTGGCCACGTTGTTCGAATATGAAATGTACACTTGCCAAAAAGACTATTTTATGGAGAACTTGCATGGGTCAGGCAATCATATGATGGCCAGAAAAAATGACACAAGGACACTTTCAAGGTCTCTCTCAAGAACTTCAAGTTTGACTGTGCAACATGGAAGGCACTGGCACAGGATCACTCAGCATGGTGTGCCCATATCAGAAAAGGTGCTGTGCTCTTTGAGCAAAGCAGAATTGAGACAGCGCAAAGTAAACGCAGGATGTGCAAATTTGGGATATCTACCCTAAATATTCACATGGACTATCTGTGCGCAACCTGTAGTAGAGCATTCCAAGTTCATATTGGTCTGATCAGCCACAGTCAGACTCACTGAAATTTTACTTTACAATGGTGATGTCATTTGGGTCCTCTTCAAAGACTAAGGAAACAACATTATCTATCTATCTATCTATCTATCTATCATCTATCTATCTAATGTATATATACAAACACACATATGTGTGTGTGTGTGTGTGTGTGTGTGTGTGTGTGTAAAATGTTTCTAAATACGATTCTATTGATAAGTTCTTTCTCTGGATCCAGATAGCATCTTTCTTCACAAGTCCTCCATAATTAATTTGCTCATTTATAATAGTCAAAATAACTCCTTCGGTTTCTTTAAACAACATTGCCATTACAGTATACACTGTTCTCTTGATTCTTCTCATTTTGCTCTTCATTATTTCATGCAAATCTTTCCATGTTTTTCTAAGATCATTGAGCTCCTCATTTCTTATACCACAGTAGTATTCCATCACAATCATATATCACAACTTGTTCGGCCATTCCCCAATTGATGGACATTCTTGCAATTTCCAGTTCTTTGTCACCATGAAGACAGTTGCTACAAACATTTTGGAATATCTAGGTTCACTTTCTTTTTCCCTAATCATTTTTGGAAATAGACCCATTTTTGGAAATAGTGGTACTGCTGGGTCAAAGGGTATAGGTAGTTTAATTACTCTTCGGGCATAATTCCAGACTGCTCTCCAAAATGGTTGGATCTGTTGTAAACATTCTTAAGCGCTGTAGAAGGTATAACTAGAATAAGGGTTCATGGTTGTCCAAAAGGGCTGTTGAAAATGAGCCCATTGATAATAAGGAGGACAACTACACTGGAAACTTCCAAGACAATAGGGAGCATGAGATTATAGGACCATAGAATCAGCTGAAAAGAACCTGAGAGCTCCCTCATTTTATAGGGGAAGAAACCTAGGTCTAGAGAGGGTTAGTGATTTGCCCAGGGTCACATAACTAGTAAGTTTCTAAGGCTGAATCCGAATCCCAGGGCCCTGGGGGGAACGTTGGAAAACAGGGGAAGTTGTCCAGGCTATCATGGTTGAAGAACTGGACAATCCCAGAACTATTGGAACAAGATGTCAGTGTGACGCAGAGGACCTTTTGAGTGATGCTCACTGGAACTTTGAGAAGACAATCTTGTAAGTCAGAATTCTTTTCTAAAAATTCCATGCACTACTCATTATCAGAAAATTCCTCTGTTTCTCCATGAAATATTGATGATGGTGATAACTGATAGTTATATAATCCTTTCAAATTTTCAATACATTTTGCCCTTGGTTCCTGACAACATTCTTGTGAGATGGGTGCTATATTATCCTCTTTTTATAGATGGAGAAACTGAGGGAACTAAGTGACCACCCCCTACCCTCAATCAGCCTAAGACTAGAAACTATTGACTAGGTACATGTGTGAACATATGAATGAATGGGAATGGGAATATGAATGAATCTCTGTGTGTATGAGTATAGCTTCTGAGATTAATGAAGCTTAATTGACAGACTCTTGATTAAGGGCTTCATAATTAAGATTCTTACAAGGTAATAAATCTTTGAAAATTAGGATTCCATGCCTGCTGCTCTTTCCTCACAGCTCTCTCCTCTGGTTCCTTATATTTATTGGCACAATCATAGCTTGAGTGGCATTGCTGATTGATAAGTTAACCTCTATGGATCTCAGTTTATTCATTTGTAAAATGAAGAAGTTAAACTAGATGATCTCTTGGGTTCCTTCCTATCCTTATACTGTATGTCCTGTGTTCTTGCCCTCTTTCATATGTGTGCACACAAATATATGTGTAGAAACATGTACACACACATTACAGGCAAATATACACATGCAGAGTACTGGACTCCAGGTCCAATGATGAATGCACTGTGACACCTAGATAAAAATAATGTTGAATGATACAGCATATTTATATATATATATATATATATATATATATATATATATATATAACATACATACATAAATACACACATATATAATATGTGTGTATCTACACACATATATATGTGTGTATACACAGACATATACACACATATACTTATATATACACACATATATACATATACATATATATGTAAATATAATTTGCTGATTTCCAAGGTATACATGCTCACACTGAAAATATAACATTCAGTTCCTGGAAGCAAGTTTGAGCAGGCTCCTGTCTACTTCTACTTATAACCTTTTATTACTGAGGATTGGAAAGTGGTTTAGTCTGGGTTGCATGTATTAGAGATATTTGCTGTTTCATGTGAGGGAGTTAGGTGGCATACTAAATAGAGACATGAGTTTGAATCCTACTGTAGACATTTGATAGTTTTTCCCCTGGTGCAAGTTACTTAATCTCTGTTTACCTCAGTTTCCTCTTTTGTAAAGCAGAGTTGAAATCACATTCATCAGATATTTTGCAAACCTTAAAGCACAGTAGAAATACTAGCTATTCTTATTAATATATTTTTCAGTTATTTATATTATTTTAAGTAAATTGTCCCCTTTTTACCCCTTTTGTCATGTGATCAATGTGGGTTAGTAATAAAGGAAGAGATCCAAGGGGGAGAATAGGGGCTTAGAGCATTAATCAATATAGATGGTGACCCCAAATAGGTTTTAAGATGTGTAAGGAGCTACAGGGTAGTACACAGCATTAACTCTTTCAAAAGCAGTTTTTGCAGTCACCTGTTTCCTCCTTCTGGAATCCTACCATTTATTAAGGATGGTTTGACCTTTTTCTACAGTTTAGCTTCCCCCCTTCCCTTTTGATGTGTGTGTGTGTGTGTGCTCTGATCCATATTGCCAGTGGCCATGAGACCTCAAAGACAGTTACTGTCCTTTCTAGAGCCCATCTGCATCATATCAGTCATTTTCCTCCGTCAGAAGCAGATTCTTTCCTGTTTTCAAATCTTGACTCCCTTTTTGGATCACTCCCTGATAGAAACCAGATGAAGTGGTTGCTCCTTCTGCATTTTAAAATCAGATGCCCTGTGGATTGCTATCAATATGAGTTCTTGAGCCTGCGTTGTAGCACAGACATTGTGATGTATCACAAAATGAATACTCACATGCCATGGTGAACAGAAACTGATAAAAAGCCGTTTCAATGACACCAACCTCCTTTCTGTTCCTCACACAAGACCCTCTGTCTCCCAACTCTGGGCATTTTGATCAACTGCCGATTATGCCTAGAATTCTCTTCCTCTTCATCTTTTCCTCCTGGCTTCTCTGGTTTCATTCAAGTCTCTCCTAAAATCCCACCTTCTGCAAAAAGTCTTTCTCGATCTCCCATAAAGCTAGAGCCTTCTCTCCGATATTCTCCTTAGTTTATCTTATTTCTATCCTGTTTGTTTGCATATTGTTTCTCCCATTAACCTGTGAACTTCTCAAAGATTGGGGTCGTTTTAACCTTTCTTTGTTTCCCTAACACAGCACAGAGGCTGCTGCATAGTAGGTGCTCATGAATTGTTTGTAGACTAATCCAGACTTCTCTTTAAACCTCCAAAACAGGAGAGAGTGAGGCTGACGTTGAGTAGCTCTGCCTCACTTAAATCCAATTCACATACAAGTCAAGACATCACCTTCCTGATGTCACTGGCCCTCTTGGAGAACAAAGGATGAACACAACTAGACTCATAGTAGATATTATATGTTCCCTTATTTTACAGATGGGGAAACCGTAGCTTGAAAGGTTATATGACTTGTCTGCCACTTAGAACTAAGGATGAACCACAACAATCCTACCTCTAAGACTTTGCTTCTGCCGTCCCCTCAAATGAAATGTCTTTCCCTCTTTTTTCCCCATTGCCCAATTGAAATCCCAGTGTCATCTTTCCAATTTGCTTCCTTGAAGCCTTTTTTAGTTTCTCTGTCCCATACTGAGTCCTCTCTTCCTTGAACTCCCTGCAAGGCTAGACTTGGTAAACCAGTTACGCACATTGTTGTTCTCAAATGGTTCCATGTTTATGTGATTTCTCTCTTCCTCCTTGGTCTCAGAGGCCAGGAGTACTTCTCAGTCCTCTGTATCCTCCTAGAGTCTGGCAGAATTTCTGAGCTCATGATGCGTGCTCACTAGGAACTTATCAATCAATTGAGACAGAAGCCCATGTGCTCTTCTTCTCTCCCTTACCTCCCTTACCCTTTCACCTGGAGCCCATCATTGAAGGGACATACAGAAGAAAAGGATGTCAGGCCAGCTTTTATTAAAACAAATACATAAATCAATGCCTTTCTCCTTGCATAAGAAAACAATAACAATTCTATCAAGGAGAAACCTCACAGGGTTTCTAATTCAAGAATAAACAATTCATAAGACCAGAGATAGAAAGAGAAAAAAAGAAACTCCCCAAATCAAAGGAACATCAAGAGATAAAGAGGAATTATAACACCTAAGAGTTGCATTTGAAGCCAGAAATGACCAGCTCTTCTTTATTTGGTTAGTTCCATCTTTTGAGCCTACCTCACTTATGCAGATCCACTTAGGCACTTAGGCTAAAAGGATAGTGGGGGTGGTGGGTGGGGTACTCTGCTAGGAAGAGGAAGGCAGGAAAGAAGAGGATGCCTTTCCTCTCTGAATTCCAGTGTCCAGTTTTGAAAAGTCCTCCTCCATCTGGTTTGGTGACCACTCCAAGGAATGACCCAAGCAGGCAGATTTGTGTAGCTCCAAAGGGGACTCTTCTGTAGACCACACTGGATCTAACAAGCATGTGCTTCAGGAGAAAAGAATAGAATTTCCACATGCCCAGTTGTGGCCCCTTCCAACAGGAGTACAGAAAAGCCTTGTTACTACTGTCCTCAAACCAAACCTCTTCAGGGAGATCACAGACTGGATGCCTCCACACTGGCTGGTGATCTGGTAGCTCCCATGGGTACCAACTTAAAAGTCTTCAGGAGAAACAGGATAGGGGATGCAGAGTGGATCTTTACAGTGTGTCTCTTCCACCCCTCATTCCCAAGCCCACCTCCTGCCAATTTCTGATTTTGGTTCAGAGCAATAGGAGTTGGATTTACCTCTGAGAAGTATGATGCCCCTTTGGGATTTGTGGAAGACATACTACTGGTGATCAGTATCCCGAAGAAGGATAACTGGTGGGGGTACTATTCCTCCCCACATGCATTTGTATTGACATGACCCTCGGTTCTTGGGGAGGACAGCGCATGGGAAGCAGCCTAGAGAAGGGAGAAGAAAACAGCTTCTAACAACTGGTTGAGAAGTGAAGGAAATGGTAACAACATTAAAGGTTTCAAAGATTCAAGTAAAGTCAATCTTCCTAGTGAACTCGTTCAGAGAGGGCACACTGGCGGAATGAACAGACCCCAAGCAGACAATCTAACCAAGTATTTCCTTCTGATATTGCAAAGTCAGGCATGGGTGTGGAGCCTGAGGATGTGGAGGCCGAGATTAAGGGTCCAAGAGCCTGTTCCTAAATCGGGAAGAGGAAAGGGGCATGCCAAGATTATGTGTGGGCTCCCAACCTCTGCCCAAAGGAGTAGCCTTGGGGAGACAGCACCTTGGGAAATGTCACCGATCAAAGCTGTCCAGGTGCATGCCATCGACTGTGATCTATATAGGCTCCCCTGGATCTCACAGACCAACCTCAGTGGGAACAAATAAGACTGAGACAATTTAAAAGACTCCGTGGGGCCAGGCTTTTCACCAAGACTTGCCAAGGTGGTACTTGTAAAGCTATGCTGAGCATGGGAATGAGGGAGCCAGCTTAGGTTCTCAAGGCTACTCTCGGCCCTCCTGCATGTTCTTGGCAGAGAGCATACCTTTTATACAGTGGCATAAATCAAAATCTTGGAATCCTGAATGATTTGCAAAGTATCCCATCCCACAATCACTCCCCAGCTCCGATCTGCCCCACTTCAGACCTCCTGAAATGTCCTTACTGGGTACCTTCAGTGTGTGTGAAGATAAGGGGGGAGCTCCTTTTATGGGCCCCCACAAGCACTGTAGGTATGGTGTCAAGTTTCTCCTCTTCCTCTCTGTTGCCCCATTGCTGGAGAAAGGAGCAAGGTTGTTATGAACAGAATTGCCCAGTAGGGGAGCAAGGAGCAGAAACCAAGGACCCCTACCCAATGCTTAGGCTCAACATGGACATACATCCCTACTCCCAACCCTCCCTCCCCTCAGACCCCACACACCCCGGGACCATCCTGAGCACAATCACACTGACAGGTCGTCGGATCGGGCCTTGCTGCTAGCCTTGCTCAGGCGACGCTTATCACTGTGATAACTCTGGGGGAGCCGGGGGGCGTTGGAAACCCCATTAGCCACCTCGGGCTCCTCAGCATACTGCATGTGCAAAAAAGCCCTCCCCACTGCCTCCCCACGACCCTGGACTCGCTCGGTCGCCAAGTTGTCTGTATTCTGCCTTGCAGCGACGTTATTGCTGAAATGGCTGCTGTAGAACTTTCCACTAGAGTTGCCCTCTACGCACTCATTGAAGTCTGGGGGTGGCGTGCAATTCTGGACCGTCCCTGGCCGAGAAGGAGGCAGACTGGCCTCAACTGTGCCAGGGCAAGCCTGGGTGAAGTGACGCTTGGCTTTCTTCCAGCCCAGATGGTAGAGTTCAGCCAGACTAAGGCAGAGGGACAGGCCCCCCACGGCCAGCATGAATACGATGAAAACATTCTTCTCGGTGGGCCGTGATACATAGCAGTTGACAGGGTGAGGGCAGGGTTTCCGGCGGCAGATGTGCAGGGTTTCCAGGAATATACCATAGAGGAGATACTGCCCCACGATGAAAGCCACCTCCATGGCCGTGCGGATGAGGATGCTGCAGACGTAGGTGTTGAGCAAGGTGCCCTGAAGGATGATCCTTCCGCTCATCTCTTCCTTGCAGGTTAGCTCAGCCTTATCTGCCTGGTACTCATAGGTGCCCTTGGACTCCTTGGCCCTCTCAGCCTCCTTCAGCTTTCGCTTCTCCTCCATGCGGACGGTATGCATTGCATGGCCCATGTACACCAAGGACGGGGTGGAGACAAAGATAATCTGCAGCACCCAGTATCGGATATGGGAGATGGGGAAGGCTTGGTCGTAGCACACGTTTTCACAGCCAGGCTGCAATGTGTCGCACTGAAAGTCGGCTTTCTCGTCCCCCCAGGAGGACTCTGCCGCTGTCCCCAGAACCAGCATGCGGAAGATGAAGAGTACAGTCAGCCAGACCTTGCCAATCACTGTGGAGTGTTTGTGGACCTCTTCCAGGAACTCCCCGAGGAAGCTCCAATCACCCATCTCTCTTCAAGCTGCAAGGAAGAGCACCACCGCCTCTGCAGACAAGACAGGAAAAAGGAGAGATCTAGTCAGAGCCAGGATATGAGTCATTGTCATTAAAACTCAAAATCACTGATTTATCATTGAAATGGCTTATAGTTCAATATTTAACATCACCCCCATTCCATTCCCATGCCTCAGTGTAGAATGTTGGTGATAGTGGATTTCAGAAGGTTATACCAATGGTAGGCTAACTGAAAAGGCTTCAAATTGGTAAGCCTTCAAGGGTGACAGGCATCCTATTTATCATCTGAGGACCAGTTCATTTAGCTGAGTTCAGAGAGACTTGTATCCAGAAGTTTAGATAGGAGGTGATGACTTTTTTGAGTCTACAGGAGCTCTCCAAACTATCTATGAAGGTGTAGACCAGTCAACATCTGTCTCCCAGATTCCAGGGAGATGAGCACGAATATTTATGTAGCAGTTTAAGAATTTTCAGTGATATATATACATATGCATATACATAAAATTTGCTTCATAGAGTTATTGTGAGAAGTCAAAAGATATATCTCTCTATATATCTATATGCATATATACACACACTATACATAGACATAACATCTATATATGTATGTATATTGTGCATATGCATATGGATATGTATGTATATCAAGTGAAATATATATCTTTTGACCTTGTACAACAATCCTGTGAGGTAAATGCTATTATTATCTGTATTTTACAAATGAGGAACTGAGGCTGGGTTGAAACGACTTGCCTGTGATTACACAGTGAGAAATTAGAAAGCATCTGAGGTAGGATTTGAACGTAGGTCTTTTTGACTCCCCCTATCCAACACTTTATCAATTACATCACCTTATTGCCCCCAAAGCGTCAAGAGTTTTGTTTTGGATGCTGTGAGTAAAAGAAGCGAAGGAACAATGACAGATGTGTCCCAGATGTTGCAGGTGAAGGCAACTGTCCTTTTCTCATGAAGATATGGGGAATGTTGGGACATGGCTTCAAGATTTGGTGGTTGAGAGAGTAGCTTGGGAGTGGTTACTGAGGAAATTTTAAAAATATAGTTTTCCCATTAAAACCGTACACGGGTTGAGTGTTGGAAACAGACTGAAGAGCGAGAGTAGAGTGTATTGGAAGTGAGGTCAGAGTGTAGTTATTTGGTCAGTTAGTCAACAAACATTTATTAAGCATTTACTACATGTCAGATCCTGTGTTGTGAGTGCACAGGAACTACGTTTGGAACTGATGTGAGAATGAGTGATTTAGTGGATGGTAAAGCAAGCACAGAAAATGGAAACCTGGAAACACATTGGACCTGGGTGTATGGGAAGGGATAGGATTGTGATTTGGGACATAGTTGCTCTCCCCACTCATTCCTCCACTCCCTCACCCTCTATCACATCCACCTGTAGACCATACCACAGCAGAGTTAGCTAAGAAGGTCAGATTCAGTCTCATATCATAGAATCTGTATTGGGAATTTCAGAACTCAACAGAATTTGTTTCTACAAATATTAAGTATCTGCTGTATATAGAATATTCTGCTAGGCACCGAATTACAAAAACTCAAACTTTTCACCCACACACAACCTGGCAGGTTGGGTGGAAGGTGTATGAGACACTGTTCAATACAAAACTCAGTCTGAATGAAGCAATGATAGACTCCAGGGCTGGCAAGTCAATTGAGAGAGCTGTCTCTGCCGACTGGCTCTACCTGAAGGTTTACTCACAGCAAACCAGGAGTGACTGTGAAGGATGTGGGAAACAGTTATTTGTTGTACCTGAAAGCTGCCTCTTCCTCTGGATTTGAATTTGTGGTATTGCACTCAGGGATCATCAAGTTCTATTTGCTGATTTTGACAAATGGGGAAACAGATGCTCTGACTACAGTGACTAGCCCAAGGCTTCTTCACATGAAGATGAAAACTGAAAAAATAAACTTCCATACCACTGACAGCACAGAGGCTAAGCTGATTTTTCAAAATTGTCTGAACCCACATCTGTTAAGTGCACCCCAATAATGTTTAATGACTCAACTTCTCCAGAACTGGTTTCAACCAGCATCAATACCAATGGATTTATGGCATTGATATGTGTGTGTGTGTGTAGTACATGTATGTATGTATGTGTATATGTATGTATATATATAGTATGTGTATGTATATATATATATATATATATATATATATATACACACATATGTGCGTGTGTGTGTATATATGCCAGCAATTATTACCCAGAGCTGTAATTTCCAACAGCTGTTCTCTAGGTTCTGCCTTATGCTTGGCTGCTTACTGCCCACATAGGAGAGAACTTCTGTACTGATCAAAGGGGCCCATCTACCCCTGCTCCTGGGTTTCATTTATCTGGACTTATCAACACAATCTTACACAACAAATCAACCGCTGATCTGGGATTGGAATCTAGCTCTCTGAGATTCCGCTACCCCTACCAGTCCAGTGATCTTTCCACTAGGTGACATCTAACAGCAGAGAATGATTACTTCCAATTTTTCCTGCATATTATTTTGCATATAGTTGCTTGCCCACTGTCTTTCCTATTAGATCCTGAGCTCCTTTTAAGCAGGGACTTTTACTTTTCTCTGTATCCCCAGCACTTAACACAGTGTGTGGCCCATAGCTGTTGTTCAGTTGTTTCTGACTTTCCATGGCCCCATTTGGTGTTTTCTTGGCAGAGATACTGGAGTGGTTTGCCATTTGCTTCTGCAGCTAATTTTACAGATGAGGAAACTGAGGCAAACAGAGTGAAGTGACTTTTCTGAGGTCACACAGCCAGTAAGCATCTGAGGCCAGATTTGAACTCAAGAAGATGAGTCTTCTTGACTCCAGATCCAACATTCTTTGCCTCCCTGCACATAGTAGGACTTACTGGTTATTGACTGATTGACTGTTCTCACATCCTCTCATGTGCTAATCAAGATGAGTTTATTCCTCCTTATATTTTCCAAATCATCTCACATCTATTCCAGTATCATGAAGGAGCCTTTCTTTGGCAAGACAGAATGACCAGGAACCCTTGGTTTAACAGTATTTACAAGTGGTGACTTTGACGTTCCCATTATTTAAATGACCATATAAAGTGGTTTCACCACCCCACCCTCTTCTTCCCCTTCCCTCTTAAACTGGAGACATCATTGGACATTGTAGGTACAGGAGCATAGTATTTGCACGTAGTCTAAAGAGATAGAAACTGATATCAGGAGACCTGGATTAATTTTTTGTCTCTGCTTGGGAATGCCTTCCTCCACTGCAACTTCTTCAATTTCCCCAGGTAAAGATAGAACCAATAATATTGAGTCATCCCTCAAATACTTACACGCATTTCGAATTCTCAAAGTGCTTTGAAATTCTTTCTGAATTCCTGTGAGGCAGCACATTATTAACATAGGAGCTGTTCACTTTAAGTAAACCAAATATCTGCCCATGTGGATTTGTATAAAAGATAAAGAAAGGGGTGCTTTGCTTAATATTATTCTACTGCAAAAATATGAAACCACTTTTATCGTTGCAAATGTTTTCATCCCTCTGGTCCCAGGGGATCCTCACAACTCTTGAGTCAGACAGTGGAGTTTACACCAGTTCACAAATCCACAAAGACCACAGAATTAGCGATTTGTCCAAGAGTCCCACAACCAATCTGTGGCACAATTTGTTTGTGGTTCCACCTCCTCCCACAGCTATTGAATCCTTATCCAGTATTCGTGTAATTAATTCATGGCTGCCTCCCTCCCTCCCACCCCCAACCTGCAACCCTTTCCAGAGGAAGTTTCCTTTATAAGAGTTCCTACTAGAACTCTTGTAATAGAACATGATTGTTTTTTGTTTGGTTGGTTTTTGGAAGAAAGGAAGGCAGAAAGCATTTATTAAGCACCTATCATGTAAGTCACTGTGCTAAGTATTTGACAGATATCTCACTTGGTCTATGCAGCAACCCTAGAAGGTAGGTCCTAGGTAGTACAGTGCTATCCGCTGGTCCTGGAGTCAGCCCTGGGCCTAGAGTCAGGAAGACCGGATTTCATATCCAGCCTGAGGCACTTACTAGTTGTGTGACCCTGGTCAAGTTGCTTATCTTCTGTTTGCCTCAGTTTACCTACTGGGGTTGTTGTAAGGTTAAAATGAGATAATATTTTTAAAGCACTTAGCAGGTACAATATAAGTGTTAGATATTATTGTGATTATCTTTATTTTACAGTTGAGAAAACTGAGGCAGCAGGTGTTACTTGATCGGACTTGGACGGGGATCCTCCTGCCTGACTCCAGGCCCTGCACTCTATCCATTGCACCACCTTGAGGCCTTATAAGGAAGCAGAAGGTAATTTGGTTCTTTAGTTAAACAGATGTAGAGAATTTTTGTTGAAATTTGCCCCTCTAATGCAAAACAATAGCTCTTTATAATTTAGTCTTAGAGAATTGCCCAGGGGACCAAGTAGTTAAGCAACTTGCTGATGTTTACCTGGACAGATTGGTCAGGAGAGGACTCGAACCCAGGTCTTCCTAATACCAAAGTCCACTTCTTGCACGCTATGCCTTACTGTAGGTATACTTATAGAATGGAATTCATCACCTTCTAGGAGTTTATTGCTTAATGAAAAGCAAAATGAGACAACTTCATTTGTCATAGACTGAGGATTAGAAAAATGAATTGATTTCTCATGGGTCATACATTCAGTTAGTAAGAGAACTCAGAAAACACAGATCATAGGATGCAAGAACACTGGATTCAAAATTGGAAAGGAATCATGTCAGACATCACTTTGTTAGAGGCTCATTGAACTGAGAGTTGGAAAGGACCTTGTGGATCATATATGATCTGATCCCTTCCTTTTACTGGGGCCTAGAAATGAGCAATGGCTTGTCCAGCATCAGAAAAGCAGAAGGAAAAAGCAGGGATTCTACCACTAGTTTTGACTCCCAATCCTGTTTTCTTTCCCCATATCCTATATCCTTTCTTCTGCTTGCTGAGCAAGACTGTCATTAGGGGGAACTTCAAAGCCATTATACTCTACTGAGGACAAAGAGAGGGTGGCTCCTGATCAGACCCCAATGGTCCACAGAGAGTTCAGGAAAATCACTCCCAAAGCTGATTGACTTAACTGCTTTCTGTTCAATGGGAGGCAGTCCATTATTTTTAAAGCATTTGAGCTGAAAGAAGCTTTTTGCAGGGAAAAGAATCATCCTGCCTGAAGCAGCAGCCTATGCCTACTGCTTTTTTTCGACCTCTTATAATTGTCTATAAATACCATATCATCTCTACCTCAGAAACGGCCTTTTCCTCATCACATTCACGTAAAGCAGCCTTCTGATTCCACCACTGGCCTCAGCACCAGCTACAGGATGGGCTGCTAGCTCCAGTTCATCAATTTTTCATCAGTCGTGAGGGTGTATTGTTCACCAGCAGCAGGGAGATGACTGTGGCAGGAAGTGGAGTGTGAATGACTCCAGTGTTTGAAAAATAAAATCATAGGGCTTAATCATATAATAATAACTTGGAATCCTAGAGACTGAATTGGTCTTTCTGCTTCACATCTCTGCCCTCTCCTGCTGCCAAAATGATTTTCCTAAAGTCTGGCCATGTCACTCCCTTCCTCAATTAACTCTTCTGGCTCCCTATTACCTCTCATATTAAATATCTGTTTGGCCCTTAAAGTCGTTCATGACTTCATCCCAACCCACCTTTCCTCTTTTGTTCCATATTATTCCCCTTTACAAACATTATGGTTCACCCCAGCTGGTTCTTAACTCCTCACACATAACAGTCCATCTCCTGGACTTGTGCCTTTCCACCAGCTCTGTCCCTCCAATGTACTCTCTCCTTACCTCTGATGTTTAGAATCCTGAATTTCCTTCAAGCTCAAGCACCATTTTCTACAGGAAACCCTTGCTGATTCCTTGAGTTGGTAGTGCATACACCCTAACAATGACTTTGTATTCTTTTAATCTAACTGTAATGAGGTAGAGATGGAAGGTGGAGAGACTGATAAATGAGGTTCCAGTCCTGGGAGGCTGCACACAGGGATGATGCTTGCTATCAACCATTTGCAAAATGCTTTACAAATATTATCTCATATGACCCCCCCCCACAATAACCCTGAGAGATGGGTGCTATTGTTATCCCTAGGTTACAGATAAGGAAACTGAGGCAGAGAGAGGTTAAGAGACCTGACCTGCTCAGTCACAGGCTGTTAAGTGTTTGACGCTGGATTTGAACTCAGGTCTTCCTGACTCCAGATCCAACACTCTATCCACTGTGACACCTAAGTAGCTCTTTATTAAAGCAGCAATAACAACAGCTTTTGCTGCTTACCTATAGCTCTTGGGCCAGGACCTAGGACACAAATGTGGTGTATTTAAAGGATATTATGATTCAGGATAGAACTGGGCTCCACTTTTGTTTCAGATCCTTGCTAGCTATGTGACCACAGGCAGATCTCTTAACCACTCTCCATCTGAGATTCCTAAATTGTAGAGTAGGGATAAGAAGACCTTTCTTACTCATGCAGCCCTAGTGGCTGCTGCCGCACATTCAAAGAGCTCATGGGAAACGTCAAGGGGTAGTTAGCCATCAGCCGGTTCTCATTAACCGGATCCGGTCTGTTGCGGCGCTTGGCTTCCCCGTGGAGCGATACTTCCCTTCTTAAAAAGCACTAGGCAGGTACCTCTCGACCTCCCCCCACTCTTCCGTAGCAGGGCTTATCAGGGACCCACACCCCAGACGCTCCTGCGGATTTTCTTGCTCTCAGACTGTGGTCAACTAATGAATGTCCCCAATCCAGAGGTAGATAATGGCTAAAAATATTATCGCCCCCAGGGCTATTTGCATTTTAATAGAGGATTCTTGAATAATAACCATAATGCTAAGTGCTGAGCACTTTTAAAAATGATTTCCTGAGAACAGACTGTGAGATCAGCCATGCAAATAGAATTTTCCTCATTTTATCTCTAGTCATCCACACCCTCCTGCCTGCTAGGTGTTTCTACCTGGATATGCCGTAGGAATCTCAAATTTACTATGTCCAAAATGGCATTCATTCTTACATATACAGGCCCCTGAAACCATTCTTCATCTAAACATTCCTATTTCTCTGGAGGATACCACTATCCTTCTGTTCATCGGAGTTCTCAACCATGGGATTGTCTCTGGATTTTCCCTCTCTCTGGACCCCCAGTGATAAGAAAGATCCCAAATTTGGAGCCAGAATCCAGTTCCTTCATTTGACATATGAGGATCCAGAGATCTAGAAACATTAAGTGATTTGCCCCAGGTCACACGGATAGTAAAGGAATGGAGATAAGACTCAAACTCAAGTCTTCAAAGTTTTATGGATGCTACCTCCACAACATCCCTTACAGCCTATTATGATTTACAAAGTGCTTTCCCCCAAACAACCTCATTAAATCGACAATCCAAGTATTGTTTATCTCTATTATATATATGAGGAAACTGAGGCTGAGAGGTTGTGACTAGGCAGTACACAACTGAGTGGTGGAATTGAGATTTGAGTCCAGGTCCCAAAGGATAACTAGATGGTACAGTGGATAAAGGACCTGGAGTCAGGAAGACATTTTCCTGAGTTCAAATCTAGCCTCAAACACTAGCTGTGTGACCCTGGGCAAGTCATTTAACCCTTTTTGCCTCAGTTTCCTCAACTATAAAATTAACTGGAGAAGGAAATGGCAAACCACTCCTGTATCTTTGCCAAGAAAACTTAGACATGAGAGAAAGACTCTTGATTTTTCTACTGTATCCTGGAGCTATATATCTTTAGTGATGGAATTTCAGGTACAATGATAGGGTGGGGAAACAGCTGGGTCACACTTTCTGTGGGCCTTGTGAGGCTATTCATACCAATTACTGCCTGGGTCTCCTGATCACTTATAGCTTGGGGGTACAAATTCAAGCAAGCAAACCAGTCTCTACCCTCAAAGAGCTTATATTCTAATGGAAGCTAGAAGGGAATTTAGGGAAGAGAAAGGGTAATGGGGAAATCACAAAGGAATCTGGAGAGAAACTAGGGTTTGAGTGGGGTGAAGCATAATGATGCTAAAATGATGGTCCTGGGGAGGGAATCATCAATGAGGAGAGGAAAGTCCCAGGCAAGCAATAAGCCTGGTGAAGAGAAGGAAGAGAGTTTCAGAAAGAACCCCGGCTGGGGCCCTGTCTAAAACAGTAGGGAAGGGAGATTTCCTTGGAATATTTCAGTATCCCTGACCATCCTAGGCCAAATTTCCTTTGCAGTTCCTATTCCATGCCTACCTTGAGTTACCTAGGGCCAGGGTTGATAGTGGTTCCACTTGGTGCTCTGACAGTTTCTTAGATGCGCTTGAGGGCTGTGGTAGGAGGAAAGGGGAAGGGTCATGAAATTTCTCTATGCCAGCTGTCAGAGGGATTTGTCCTGCTTAGCCTGCTGCAGAGAGTAGAGATAAGAACCCCCAAGATTTGCAGAACCAAAAGAAAATGTTCCCCTCTAGCTAAAAGTCTACTGGGTCACAAGTTGCTGGCTTCCTAGGCATTAGCTAAAGCTCCTCGGAGAAAGTGGGAATGAGAAAGACCAGCTCCAGGAGGCCAACAGAAAGTCAAGGGGCTGGGGATCTGTGATGGTGCTGGCTCTCCTGCAGCTGAAGGAACAAAGGCTGTGTCTGCAGGTCTTGTGGCCCAGAAGTGGCAGGGTCTGGAAGAATTCCCAAATTAAAAATTCTCCTGGCAAGCTCATCTTCTAAAAGACAGAGCTTCCTGGGGAGGATGGGAAGCAGCATTTAGAAGAATCACAGGAGATGAGAAAGTTATGTTTGGAGGCAGTAAGTACGCGGCTGACAGCCTTCCCCTCCACACCTGAAAACATGGTGGCCCAGAAGGAATCAGCCCAAATGATGCGCTTCTGGGAAAGATGGAGTGGATGATGGCAGACATCCCCATAAATAACTGTCAGAGAAGTAGATGAACTAGTGTCAAAGAGACCCGAGTTCAAGTCCTTTCTCTGACATATATTCCTTATATGCCTCTGGGTAGATGATCTATCCTCTCTGTGGCATCCTCTAGGCCTGACACAAGAGTCATCAGAGTAAAGGCAGTCTGCTATAAGGTAGCTATGTAGTATAGTGGATAGACCACCAGGCTTGGAGTCAGGAAGACTCCTCTTCCTGAGTTCCAGACCCTTACTAGCTGTGTGACCCTGGGCAAGTCACTTAATTCTTTGCCTCAGTTTCCTCATCTGTAAATGAGCTGGAGAAGGACATAGAAAGACACTCTAGTATCTTTACCAAGAAAAATCCAAATGAGGTCATGAAAAGTCAGACACAACTGGACAACAACCATATGGTGAAATTTTGAAGCAACAGATCTTGAGTTCAAATTCACTTTCTATGTGTGTGACTTTTAAAAGGTAGCTTCAATAATTATTCATAAAACGAGTAACAATAATCTCTTCTAACCTCCTTTCCCCACCATTGCTGCAAAGATCAAATTAAATGAGGCAGAAGAGTGACAGAATGCTAGGTTTGAGGAAAAGCTGGCTTTGAATACTGACTTTGCTATTTACTGTCCATGAGACACTGGGCAAGGATCTTAACCTGTTTGACCCTCAATATTCTTTTTTGTAAAATAAAGAGGTTGTATTTGATGAGCTCTAAGGGTCCTTCTAGGACTATTATCCTGAAATATATGCAAAGTGTTTTGTTATTATAGTATACTAGGGTAGATACATTTAGCCTGTTATTAATTTTATTATCATGATTAGAAGAGTGCAAGGAAGGCTTTCATGCATTCATTACTTGAAATTGAAATTTTATTATTAGAGCTTTATTACTTGGGTTTAAGGCAATACCCTTCAGTGATTTAATAGAAAGCTCACTGGACCAAGGGTCAGGAGACCATGTGTCTTCTCTCAGTTGGGTCCCTAACTAGCTGTGTGAGGTTGAACAAGTAACATGACACCCCTCTGCTACTGGTTTCTCAACTCTCTAGTAAGAAGGGGTAAAACTAAAATCCCCATAAGTCCCTTCCAGGGTTAACAATGGATCATTCTATGTCCTCTTTTGTCTGAACCTTCAAATTCCTTGATAATGGAATTGGAAACTTAGAGAGCTGTCAAGGACCCAGGGTCACAGTTAAAATGTGTCAAAGACTAGACTTGAACTCAGGTCTTCTCAGCTCTAAAGTCAGCTTTCTGTTGATTAAGCCACAGATCCAGAACAAAATGCAAATTCCCCTAGGAGGGGGTCACACATTATACAGTTTTCTGTTATTGTGAGGGCAAGCAAAGTAGGATCTTTTTATTCTTTTTGTTTATAGCAAGAAGAATAATGCCTCTGAATAATGCGATTAATCCTGCCCACTGTTGGGCATGCCCATGAAGGAAGTTTGATTACAGAAGTTGTTTTGTAGGAGGGTCCCAAGTACCGTTTTTTTTTTCTATTGAGGCACTGGATCAGAGGGTCATGCCCTCTGACTCTGAAAGGTGTATAAACACTCTGAGGGTGAGTTTTACTTTGGGGCTTGTTTACACAATAGAACCTGAAAGTTCTTGACAAGCTAGAAACTGGCCCAATCAAATAAAGTAAAATTTCAAAGGAAAAATAGGTAAAGACCCATTTTGGTTAAAAAAAAACCTACATAATAGACATAAAATCAGGAAATATTCATGTGAGAAAGCTCTGAGGGTTTTAAAAGTCAGAGCTAGACTGGATTCTGGGGAGAATTTGACTTCTTGTGTAAGACATTTTAGTGAACCACTAGAAACTTTAACTGTTAAAAAGAGAGGGGAAGGAAGGAAGGAAAGAAGGAGGGAGGGAAGGAAGGAAGGAAGAAAAGAAGGAAGGAAGGAAGGAAGGGAAACATCAGTACAGGCTGAAGTTAAACTTTTTCAAAAGCCTCATCTGATCCTCTATCAACTATGCCAGCCTGCTTTTCAGAAAGGAAGTGGGGGCTTCTTTATTAATTGGCTTCGCAACAGCACCCATATACATAGATAACAACATGATCTTCACAGTAAAATTGAGAAGCAGCGTTATCCCTATTGTACAGATGAAAAGAACTGAGACTCACAAAAGGTAATGACTTTTCTAAGATGTCATTGTTTGTAATGCTAAGACAATGACTAAAATCCAGTTCTTTCAACACCAAATCCAGTGCTATTTTCAGTATATTATCTCTAGTATGGCAGTAGGGATGAAACATAGCACTGGGCACACAGTTGATTCGTTCATTGATTTCATTTATTCAACAAATGTTTATTATCTGAGTGCCTCCTAAGTCTAAAGCACTTTGGAGGATATAAAGCTGAATAAAACCTTTCCTACCCTTAAAAAACTCATAGTCTAGTTAAAATAAAGAAAGGAAGGAACAAAAGGAAGGAAGAAGGAAGGAAAGAAAGAGAAAGGAAGAAAGAAAAACAACTTGGTGACTGATTACTGAATGAGGTAGGCAACCAGTCTGCCTCCATAATGTAGAGGGGACTCTAGGTTATTAGACTCTGCTTTTTCCTTTCTAAGAGTAATTAATTTTCCCTTTCCTTACCTGGTGAAGGGTCCTTCTCCTTAACACTCCAAATGTGGAAAATTGTGGAGAGTTCACCAAAAATGAAAAGTGAGTGAGAAGATAAGAAATTTAAATGATCCGTCAACTCTTCTGCACTCACACATTCTTTAACACCTCCAGAGATAACATATCAAGGCACACACACACACACACACACACACACACACACACACACAGCTGCAAGCCTTGAGGGAAGATATTTTAGCAGAAAGACAGAGAAGAAGGAAAGAAGAAAGGGAAGAATAGGGTGAGACAGCAGGAAGGAAAGTGAGAATATGAAAGTATGAGGAAGAGACAGAAAAGAAAGAAAAACGGTGAAAAGAAAAGGAAGAACAAAGAATAAAAGATGAAATACAAAAGGGTGTAACCTCTTCATGGGGTGCCTTGCATTGACCTCTTGCACAGAACATGGGTCACTCACTCTCTGGACTGGCTTGCTTTGCCCAATCCTCCTTCACTATGGCCGTTAGGGGTTCCCAGGGAAGGACTCCCATTGTGCAGCTACATTTCAAACTCTCTTGGGGTACACGGGTCACCCTGTTGTGAGGGTGATACAATCTTTCTAATCATTACCTAGCAACTGAGCTTTTACCAGTGTTTTCCCTCTAATACAAAAGTTCATTCACAATGATGATGTCATTCATTGTTCAACATAAAACAGTTACTTAATAATAAAGTGAAATCAACAAGAGTTGATGTATCATTTACTTAATATAAAGCAATGCAGGAATAATTAATATGCTGTTGTCAATCTATAAATCTGGGTCACACTCTCCCACCAGTGGAAACTTATCCATAGGAGAAAGTAGGCACATATGTGTAGAAACCTAGCAGGGAATTGCATGAGTGAGGATAATTCAGGTGCTCAAGATAATTCATGATTATAGACATCCAGGGTTCCTTCATAAATAGTCTATACCAGACAAAGGTGCTTCTCTGATAAATGTTGCTCTTTTGTTTTGTTAAAATGATAAGCAGTTCCCTTAAGCCAGCAAACTGCAAAGCTCCATAGGTTGGCCCTCTGAGCAATATAAACCAGACAAACCAACTCACTGATTTTATATTAACCAATTGGCTCCTGTATCTGCAAAGCAGAGATTATAGCAAAACCCCTTGGGCTGACTATCTGGACAATGCAGATGAGCCCAGTTTGTTCTCTGCTCCACAGAATGTTGTTTATTGTCCAATTGATTTCAGGTCTATTCAAGCCCTTGAAAAGCCTTTTCCTTCTTCTGCTTCTCCATATCAAACCAGAGATGGCAGTAGAAAGCAACCAGCACCTCTGAGAGGCTTCATCTCATGCTTTCTAACCTGCTCCCTCCATCTTCTCATTTGCTGGTTTTTCAACATAGTTGAAGGGCTCAAATCAGGTTCCTTTAGTGACTCATCTATTTTGTATTAATTATAAAAACAACAATCTTTATTTATTCATCCTGTAGCTTCTAAACAATTCTTTGATTTACCACTTTACCAGTTTTAACTTCACAAACTCTAAAAACAGTTACAAGCAAATGAGCAAAGGAACCACAATGTTCTGTAGTCTCAAATATATCCTGTCAGTTCTCTCTTAAGTCTTCCTAGTAATCTGTTCAATAGAAAAGTAGGTAGGGAGTTTCTCATACTTAAAAAATATTCATTTTTCCATAAACAAAAGTTCTTTTTTCCTACCCTTTTCCCCATCCAAATTGCTTACATATAAAAGAGTAATACTTTATATTGTCACCATTTGATTGGCATTTTTCTACATGCTAAAACTTATTTTCTGCCACCCAAGTCCATTCTGTGCCTCTTGCAGTTGCCAAATATCTCATATTCAAAGGGGTGTAATGTTTTAGAAGAGGGAGGAAAGTAGGAAAGGGAAGAAAGGTTGGATAGAGGAAGAAAATCAAGGGACAAAGGAAAACAGAAAGCAGCAGAAGAAAGGAGAAGCAAGAGGAAACGTAAAAAGAAAAAGAAGAGAAAATGTAAAAAGGAAAAGAGGGGAAGAGGGAGAAAAGGACAATAGATTAAAAATAGAGAAGTGAATTTCAGATTATTTCAAACTTTTCTGAAGAAGTAAAATGAGCAGAACCAAAAAACAATTTATACAATAACAACATCGTAAAGACAAAGAGTTTCAAAAGACTTAAAAACTCTGATCAATACAATAAGCAACCATGATTCCAGGGGTCCGGGGGACCAATGATAAAGTTTGACTTTATCATAAAATTTGACTTACTTTCTAGCAACGAGGTGATGGATTCAAGGTGCAGAGTGAGACAAGTACTTTTAAACATGATTAGTGCTGGAATTTGTTTTGCTTAACTATTCATATTTGTTTTAAGGATCTTGGTTTTTTTCCTTTCTTTTTTTAAAAGAAGAAGAAGGGGAAATTGAAGGAGAAATGCTGGTTAATTGAAAGAAAATTTTGAAAAATTATCTGGAGGTCATTAGTCACTAATCTCCTGTCCTCTACAAGTTTCACATTCAATGTTCAGTTTGTCATTTCTTACAAATTTCTCAGAAAGAATATAAAGAATTCCTGCCAAAGGATGTGATATTTGCCATGGCTGCCAAGAAGCCTTACTCCTAACTCATTTAAGATCCCAGAAATCCCACCTAGAATAAATAAGAAATATTTACAGCAGTGGAATGTCTTAGAAACCCAGGAAGGAAGTTATTAGGGATGGTTCTTCATCAGAGGAGAGGGAAGCCGGTTGAAGGAAGTCTGTGGGGGTAGGGATGATTCTTATTGGTTCTGGAAGCAGGAAATAGGAAAGACCTTTCATCTTTGATTCCCTGACTTGGCATCCAGATGCGGCCAAACGGAGCCCCAAATTGCTACCATCTGACAGCTGCTCAAATGGGAAACGCTCCAGAGACAGGTGTAATTGATCACATTGCTACTCTTCAGGAATTACCTTCCATCTTTGTTGAGATGCCAGAGACACATGGAAGTCTTTTTGATGACAGTCTCCATTCCCTTCCCTCTAGGCATGCCACCATGTTTGGGTCTTTATCACTTTTCACTGGGACAATTGCTTCTCCAATCCAGTCTCTCCCTTCTCCAATGTATTTTCAACATAACTTCCAAATGGATATTCCTAAAATACAGGTCTAATCATCTCACTCTCCCACTCAAAAAACTTCCATGGCTCCCCATTATTGTTAGGATAAATTTAAACAGCTCTGTCTGGCATTTTAAGCTCTTCACAATGACTCGTCCGTCTTTCCATGATCATTAGACACCCCTTCACCTATGTTATGTGTCAGCTAATTTGGCCTCCTTGCTGCTGTTCCCTGTTCATAACATTCCACCTCTCAAATCCATGCTTTGAATAAGCTGCTCCCACAGTTGAAATCCTCTGCGTTCTCTTCTCTGCATTTATATAGTCCTTCTACATGCCAGTCACTGTGCTTGACAAATACTATCCCATTTAAGACTCACAACAAATCTGTGAGGTGGATGCTATTATAAGCCTCATTTTACAATTGAGATATATGAGATAAAGAAAAGTTAAGTGACTTGCCTAAGGTCACAAGCTAGGAAATATCTGAGGCAGGATTTAAACTTGGGTCTATTGTGACTCCAGGCTCAGTTCATTTTGCCACCTAGGTGCCTCTTGGAAACCTTGGTTGTCTTTAAGACCCAACTCAAGTATCAAGAAATCTTTTCAGAGAACCCCCTCATTTGTTTCTTCTCCACCACCTCCATCACCATATACTTACTTTGTATATGTCCTATATTTATTTATCTATGAACATGTAGTATCAAGTAGATTTTTGGTTCCTTCAGCACAGAGTCTATTCTACTTTTGATGTATCTGCAAAGTCTAGTGGGGAAGAGATTGGATCTGTGATTTCATTGATAAAGGGAACTCCCAGGTGAGAAAACTCCCTGCACCAATGCAGGTCAGCACCTTTTATGGAAATTATAATCTTAATAAATTGCCAGAGCACAGAGAGGTTAAGTGATTTGCCCAGTATGTGTTATCAGGAGTGGTATTTGACCTCAGGTCTTCCTGACTTCAAGATTAACTCTCTGTGGATCATATCATGGCTGCCTCTACCTGGTACATAGTAGGCACCTAATGAATGTCTTGATTGGTTATTTGATGGTTGATCAAGCACCATGCTAGGTGCTGGAGATACAAAGACAAAAATGAAAATGCTGAAATTCTATTCTGGCAAAATTCCTCAAACTCTGGAGTTGACTAAATTCCTATCTCTTCTTCAGTGGTATGATGATAAACCATAGTTTGATGATACAAAATTATCAATTGTAAATTTATCATTTATGTTATAAACAAATTCAGTCTTCACCTCATTATTTACTGGATTCTGCTCTCTAGTATTGTATGTCCTACAGGAGAAAAACAATATGTACAAAATACATAGATACAAAATATATATTTGGTGATTTTATGCAGAGTTGAGTAGTAGAACACTGGCCTGTGCACATGGATAAAGGCTTTGGTTAACACCTTAGTGGAGACTACAAAGGCACTCGTCTGGAATCCTCAAAATGAAGTTGGGGTGGTATGTGAGACGGAATTAGAGGAACTATCCCTATGTACAATGACCATGAAACTAGTGATTATTTATTAAATTTCTTTGTTACTGCTCCTCAGGGAGCTGGCCCTGTACCTTGAATAAAGCTAAAAATAAGATGCAGGTTTCTTATTTCCTAGTCCAGTGTTCCTCCATACATTAAACCCTGTTGTCCCTTTGTGGAACCTGGAGTTCCAAAGGAAACAATTTCAAGCAGTCCTAGGATTAGTATGTACCGAAAGCCCAAGCTGCTCCTTTACCTCCACACACTACAATTCGTTTTTTGGTAATCCCCTCCCTTTCTCACCTCCAAATGGAGGACCAATCTTAGGCTTGAATGATTTTTCTGACATTTTTAAGTCTCAGAATTAATGTATACAAACAAGCACCTCACATTTTGTGAGGTTACCCAAAGGGTGGTTCTTTATTGCTTCATGTTAAACAAATGACAAGTCTTTAAGTGAAAGCCTACTATGTGCCATGAAGAAGTACCTACTCTATGCCTAGTATTATGTGGGTGCCATGGAGGAAACATTAGAAATGCCAGATATGTTCCCTCTCTTCTAAAAGTTTTAAATTGAATTTTCTGTATTCCCAAAAGGAGAGGATAAATTCCTTAGAAGAAAGGGATAGCATTTCTTATCTCCCAGTACTAGACATGCATATAACCACCTCAATAAGAGTTTGTTGAATGAATGAATGAGAAGTCCCATATTAGTAAGTCCCATTAAAGTTCTAGATGGTCATGGAGAGAATTATATTCTCCTTCTCTAGTTAGGAAGAAGCTTTATGAGATCCTGTCACTATTTCCTCCAGGGCAAGACATATCAGTTCTTAAATTTCCAGTTGAGAAAGGCTTAGATTTGGTATCTACAAACCTTAAGAAAAGTGCTCCTTATTCTGGGATAGGGAGCAGTACTAAGTCTAGTTTTGTCTCTTCTCATCAAGTAATTTGGAGGCCCATTTTATTTTGTCCAGTTCTGTAAGCATTCTGATTACACTCTGTAAGATTACATTCTGTAAGCACACTGATTACGTTCTACATGACTATGCTGAGTGCTTTTGAGACTACAAAGAAGACACAATTGCTCTTTGAAAAGAAATTCCAATCTAGTTGGAAAGATAGGATATACATGAATAAAACAGTTATACAATAACATGAAATCATATGTTAGCACAGCAGGGAAGGCAATCCAGTTGAATCATGGGGGTTGGAGATCATAGATCAAAAGCTGGAAAAAAAGGACCTTAGAGATCAGATCTTCCAATCACATCATTTTATATATGAGGAAACTGAGTCCTAGAGATGTCAAAAGACTTGTCCAAGGTAATAGTGCTAATAAGTAGCGCAGCTGGCATTCAAATTTGAGTGCTCCTTCCAATGCTTCACATTACCTAGAGGAATGTTTGAGCCTTTCTCCCATGTTAACAGAACTAGACTTGAGCTAACACCAATAACCTGATAATAAAAGTATCAGCAGAAGGCAAGCAACCAGGGAGGTCTCTCAGTAGGTCAGCAGTGGACCCAGCCTGAGGATCCAGTATTCATGGTGCCTCATGACAGTTCTGATGGTTCAAGAGAGAAGGAATCCACTAGTTTTCCTTCTGCCTCAATTCACTTGGTAGGACACACAGATACCACAGCTGCCTCCATTCCCTTCTTCACGCTGTTTCCTAGCATAATTGGAGATCTCATCTAAATTTGCCAGAATTAGACTACAGGGGCGGAGCCAAGATGGCAGAGTAGAAAGACTCACATTTGCTAGCTCCGAACCCACAGCCCATGGATTTCCTCTAAAAAGAACTCCTGACAAATTCTGGAACAGTGGAAGCTGTGCAGCAACACAGCGAAGGAGATTTCCATTGCAGAGAGCCCTGAAAAACAGAATTAGACTACAAATCCACTTGATAAAAACTGCATCAAAAGGTTCTCAGTGGTATCTGGAAGATTTCATATTATTCTATATATTAAACTATTATTTCTATTAACAAAAACTATTATTCATAGAAATGTTGACAATGACAACAATGAGCTGGGACATTACTAGAAATCTACTAACCATAAAGCGAAATTGAGTGGAAGGCAAGTTTATTGGGGATCTCCAAATAAAAGGGTTCATTTATTCATTCAACAAACACTTATTAAATTTTGCCAGGGACTGTGAAAGGGACCGGGGCATAGAAAGACAAAAATAAAATTGTCCCTGCCATCAGAAAGCTTATATTCTACTGGGAGGAAACAACCTCATTAACAGAAAACTAAATACAAACTGGACACTGAGTAGCTACAAAGTAATATCATTCATTCATCAAGTAACTAGGGGATCATGACAGGTTTCCTTTAGGAGGTGGCACTTTCATCTGACTTTTGAAAGATGGTTGGGATTCTATGGGGCACCAGTGAGAAAGGAGTGCAGAAAAGGAAAACGGACTGTGCCAAGCCATAGAGAGAAGAGATTGACTGCCATGCATGAAAACTAGCAAGTAAGCCAATTGGGTGATAATGTAGGGTTCATAAAAGATAGTAATATGAAATAAGCCTAGAAGGGTAGGCCAGAGACAGATGGCCAAAAGGCACTGAAAGCCCAACAGAGGAGTCTGTATTGTGTCCCGAAAGCAAGAGAGAGCCATGGGAATTCCATGAGCTAGGCTGTGACATAGACATGTATTTTCAGAAACATAACTGGCAGTTGTGTGGAAGATGGATCAGAGTGGGGAGACACCTGAAGTGAGCAGACAAATTGGACGGTTACTGTAATCACCCAAGAAATGATAGCAATCTTGAACTCTGTGGGTGGTGGTCGTGGGAGAGAATAGAAGTAGACAGATCAAGATTCCTTGAGAGAGTAGGCACTACAAGAAATGGCAACGGATTAGGGATGAGAGACTGAAGAAGTAAGGATGACTCCAAGCTTGTAAATCTGAGTGACTGAAAGGATGATGGTGCTCCTGAGCGAAATAGGGAAACTAGTAAGAGGGTAAGGATTGGGAGGGAGAGATAATGAGTTCTACTTTGGATATTGAGAGTTTAAGATGGTTACAGCATGTCTACTTGGTGATGTGGAACTGTAGTTCAGAGGAAAAACTGGGCTGCATATATGGATCTGCATGTCTACACAAAGATGAGGATGGGATCAATGGGAGCTGGTGAGATTCTCAAAAAAGAAAGTGAAGAAAAAGAAAAGACTAGGACCCAAAATAGGGCTCAGAGTATATCTCCTCACACTAGGGTGGTCCATGGATAATGACCAAACAAAGGAGACAAGAAGCCTCCAGAAAAGTTAGAGGAAAACCAGGAAAGAGCAATGTCATGAAAACCCAGGGATAAGTGTCTAGACCAAGTGATGACTGACAGCGTAAATGCTTCAGAGAGATTAAGGAGGATGAAGACTAAGGAAAGGGCATTGGATTTGGCAATTAAGAGATCATTGATTCAGATTGAGACTTTTTTTTGACACCATCAATGCAAAAATTTGTTTTTCTTAATTATACATGCTTATAACTGGGGTTTTGTTTTTCTTGCTTTATCAAGGGGAGGGGTCAATAGGAGGGAGAGAAAAAGAATCTTCATTTGAAAATAAAATAAAATTTGATTTAAAAATAGAGATCATTAGTAACATCGGAGAGTTATTTCCATTACCGTGGTGCTTAAAGACAATCTCACATACACAGTAATCCAGTGACATGAAAAAGCTTTATGATAAAGCTCCAAGTGCAAAAGATTGCACTTTCATTTTAGGCGAGGATTCTTAACCTGGTGTCCAAGGACAGATTTCAGGGAGCCTATGAAGTAAACAACTGCATCTCTTATTTAACCTATTAACAGCACTAGGGCCATCATCCCCATTTTTCCCCAAGAAAAATTCAAATTCCCCCACTGTAACCGTCCAGGGTACTAACTAATAGGTGAGGTTTCATCCTATCTTGTGGGAGGCTGGGCCTCCACTTCAAAACCGTATTGTGTATTCTTTTCCCTTGTCCTTCCAGCTCCCCTTTATGCCTTCCCCCATTAAAAGGTAAGCTTCTTGAGGTCAGGAAGTGTTTTGCTTGCTTGCTTTTGCATTTTGCAGTTAGCACAGTGCCTGGGACATAGTAAAGATTTAATAAATGTACTGTCTGAATACCTGCCTGCTTATCTGTCTGTCTGTCTATATATCATGACAAAGATAACAATTTTTAATAGAAAAAAATTATTCTACTTAGAGCTTAAGTGGGATCGGGGTAACTAGGGTCTTGCCATTTTTTCAGCAGACTTTGTAGCCAATTAGCATGAATAAGTCATTAAAATAAGAAGCTACCAGATGGCAGACTTCCTTCCCTCAAATGTTACATTTCAGGTGAACTCTTCTCTAGGCTCCCATCTGTGGCCTCCTAGTGTCCTCTCTGGCAGAATTTTTCTTACAAAGTTGATTTGAGGGTGTTTCATGCCTCTTGTTGTAGCCATGTTTTGTGAAACATGAGCCAGGTATCAATAATCACTAGTTATGGCTCTGATGCCAGGGGAAATGTTATTCTGGGTTTTCTGCCCAAAATCTAAGGGGAGGAGGCGGAATACACCAGTACAGTGGGCAAATACATGAATAATTACAGTACATTGTAAGACCAGTGGGTGTGATTCTTGTGTTTTGAGTTCTTTGATTGATTGGCCAACAAAACCGTATGAATAATCCACATTCCTTGACTGTTTCCACTAATCCCCTATTCGACTTAGGGTGTTTCCTTTTTAGCTCATGCCTTTTTTGGCTCACCATCTCTTGGGATGTGCTATTCACAGTATTAATTAAAGTTGGGTCCCCCGATGGTCAGAATTCCCAGACTTCTCCACCTGTGTGATCATTTGGTTAGAATTCATATATGGAAAATCACTTCCCTTTTTAGTTACTTCGGTTGGGATGGTGTTTACTGTTCCCTTCTGGGTTCCATGCATGGCTGAACAGCAGGTACTAACATTCTACTGATGTCCAAAGCTATACAAGAACAAAAGCAGAAATTATGTTGCAGCAGGATTCCCTTCCAGGCTATGTTGTACATTATTAGCTTCTCTCGAGTTTTCCCTTCAAGCCCCAACTGACCAATTCACTGATCCCTGAAGCCTGCAATTCCTCATCTCCCCCTCTCCAAAGCCCTGGCTTTCTCTAAGATTCAGCTCATGTACCATCATCTGGGGCAGGGGTTCTGGATCTGGTATCCATGGATAGATTTCAGGGAATCTATGAAATTGGATGGGGAAAAATATTATATCTTTATTTTTTACTAGTCTCTAACTGAATGTTAGCATTGAGGGCAACAACCAGTATTCTGGGGAAGGGTCTAAAGGCTCCAGAGGGGTCCATGACACACAAAATGTTTCCCTCTCTTATGGGGGCAGCCTTCTCTGATTCCTTGGTTGTTAGTACCCTCTGAATTGATCTGAGGCCAGTGCATTCCTGCCTCTGATCAGACCTCTTTCAGACTCTTTGTCCTACCTCAGATTGCTTATAATTTTTTTTCTTTTAACATAGGCACATAGTAGGCACTTAATAAATATTTGTTGAATATTCCATATATCATAAGGAAATATTCAGGACACGTCTATTCTTGCTTATCAGTCTTTGCTGATATTTCTACAAAGGTGAATGAAAGAGTCAAGCTAGCTATATTTCACCTAAGTGAAATAGGTGATTGCATACATAGAATGACTTTAATGGTCAAATCAATAGGGTTTGAATCCTATCACAGATAATCAATATCTATCATTTATGCAAAGTCATTTAACCTCTGAGCTTCAGTCCCTTCATCTATAAAATGAGAATGAGAATAGCACCTACCTCACAGGACTGATGTTTGCAAGCCTTAAAATGCTATATACCTGTGAGCTATTACTAGTAGGAAGTCCAAATGAGGCTTCGGGTTTCTGACTCTCAGTTTAGAAGGCTACAGATTTTCATTCTCTCAGAAGAAATTGCTTAGAAGCCAATAGTCCAAGTGTGGAGAATCTGCGGCCTTAAGGCCACATGCGGCCTTCTAGGTCCTTAACTGCGGCCTTTTGTGATGTTAAGGCTACAGATTCCTCCCTCCTGTAATAGTCCATCCTCTACCTAGTACCTAATGTTTGGACTTCACAATGGGAATACTCTGACAATGAAATCTCCAAACAGCCTGGAGAAACAAAGAGAATTGGGTGACATGAATTGTTCCCAGTTTTTCCTCTAAAGGTAGATAACACACCATGAGGTCAGTTTCTTTCGCTGGTTATTTACTATTGGAGAAGAAATGATTGACTCATAAAGGAACCATCGCCTGCTATTCACCAGGAGTCTGTTGCTTTTGACAATGGGCAGGAAGGCAGTTTCCTTCCTCAGGAGTGCTGAAACTTTCCAGGAAAATTAAGCATCTTTGTTCTTGGCAAACAATTCTTGTACCACAGGTGAAACAGATAGGTGTTGGACACCCCTACACATACCACCATATACACAGACTACAGAGAGAGCTCTTTCAAATTCTTTTCTATAGTCTGGAAATCTTTTTTCGTGGGGTAAATGATCCTGGGACCCAGGTCTAGGACTCCTCCACACAAAGGACCAAACCTGGAAATCATCCAGTCTCTTTTCAGATTGGTTCCTGTAGTGATGCCCACCTGAGATCTTGGATATTGCTTCCATAGGTTCACTGGAGTCTTCTGGGGAGACCTGGTTGTATTATGGGTCCAAAGAGGGGATGCCCCTCCCAATTCTCCAGCCTTGCACTACTCTGAGTTTCTCATTGGTAATGCTGGCTGGCCTAGGTGACTTGCTTCATTTTATCTCCTACTCAGGACTGTATAATTTAACTGTGAGAATACTGAGGCCTGACAATCTAACTCCTAGTTCTCTGAGATGGTCAATTATAGGACTAAAGTGTCAGTCTCCCCATTGCCAAGGCCAGTCTCTAGGCAGGGATGTAGAAACAGACATATTCATATTGTACGGAGATTCCTGGCCTGGCTGCCCCACCACCCCCCACTTCATAGGCATGCTGGGAATGTTAATCAGTCCAAATTACCATCCCCTTAACTGACACCTGTCACCCCTTCCAACTTCCTAAATACAGCAATGTGATCCCCAGAGCTAAAAAGAGAAAAAAAATCCCAAACAATTCCTTCTTCCTCCAGCCAACTAGATCTACTACTGCATTCACAGCTCCTGCCCGGCTCCTGCCAAGGAATGCCAACACAGGGCCCACGGTCTTAAATTTGGGGCAGGTACTAACATTCTTATACAGAGTAAAGAGGGGGCATAGTCAGTGTACAGAGACCTGCTCTGCTCCAGGAGGCAGAGAACTTATTGTTTGGTTGATTTTTTGTTTTGGTCCCACAATAAACCCACCAAGTCTTTCTTCTACTAATTTATGTGAGTTTGGTTTCTGATCTGAAGTTCAGAAAGTTAGGCAAAATTTTATCTGACACTGAGCACTGCACACCTTCTCAGTGTGACCCTGAACAAGTCACTTAGTACTTCTCAGCCTCCTGTAAAATAAAATGGTTAACATATGCAATTTTTAAATTCCCTCTCTCTCTGCTCTATCATTTTATGCATCTGTGAGTCCATAATGAGGGTTACATAGAAAAGGAAAATTCTAGAACATTGGTTCCGGAAGGAACTTGAGAGTTCATCTTGTCCAACAACTTTCATTTTAAATGTCAGAGTATCTAGAGCTAGAAGGGTCTTTGGAAACCAGTTGATCTAACCTGCTCCCTTTACAAATAAAAAAATCAAGGCATATCCACTAGAAATGGGGAGATTTGATGAATTCTCCAAAGTTCCACAGATAGAAGAATATAAAACTAAGATGAAAATCTAGGTCCTTGAATTCCAAAATCCAGTATTTCATCCCCTTCACCAGAGGTATCAAACACATAGCCCACAACATGCCTGAAGGCTGCCCAATCAGATTAAAATGTAATTGGGAAATAGTTAAGAAAATACAAATACCCAAAAAACAAACAAACCCCAATCTTAATATGTGGTTTCCTAAGTCAATATGCAGCTAATGAGGATCCTTATACAGGCAATTCAGTGGTCCCCATTTCTGTTTTAGCTTGACCACACTGCCCCAACACCATAAACTACACAAGCTACCTCCCTACAAGGGGACTAAAACTTAAACTTAAAACATTGAAGTGTTTTGCCCATAAATGGCAAAGTATGGCAGTGTGCATCATGTCCAGAATGTGCCAGGATGGAACCCATAAGGCACAGTCTTATAATTTTCTCTTTTGTGCATTCTCTGATACCCTGTACTACTCACCTGCTTTGCTAGTAACCATTGAGTCAGGAGGAAGATGGCATACACAGAGACAGGTTCCAAACTAGCCCTACAGCCCCCAGGGAGACTTTGGTATAGCCTGTAGAATGGTTTACCATGAGTTTCAAATGTCTCAGGGATGATCTTGGAACCTGAAAGCTTCTACATGGGACCAGACTCATTTTGAGGAGCTTGAGTGCATTCCTGTCTAGGATGGGAACAGTGAAATCCTTGAAATGTATTCTAATAATCTTCAAAGTTTAGTTTCAAAAAAAAGGAAGGAAAGGAGAAAAGGAAAGAAAGAAAAGAGGAGAGAAGGGAAGGAGAGAGGAGAGGAAAAAAGAAACAAAAGAAGGGGTATATAACTTAAAATTCTGGGTAGAAAATTTCAGTTAACTAGAAATTTGTATCAAGCAGAACCATTACACAAATACAATTCAGTGACGCTTGCTGTCCATGATAAAGATTGGAAGGTTCTTCAGAAATGATCCATGAGAAAGTTAATTAGGTTCAGCAGAGATTTCATGCTCAGTGTTAGGTTTTTATGGTATTTTGAATTCTCTGAAGTTTGTTAATGTGCCCATGGTGTTCACTCATTCATCCCACAAATATTTATTGAATGCCCACGATGACCAAGGTTCTGTACTTTGTGTTATGGAGGATACTAAAAAGAATAAGAGTGTTATAGTCCATAAAGGGAGAAGCACATGTACATAAATAATTTTAAATGAGGAAGAATGTGAAAATGCAGAAATGAGAGAGCTACAACTTGCTATGGGAATTTCAAGGAAGGAGAGATCACTCCCACTGAGGAATTGACACTCAAGGACCTTAAAAGAGGAGTAGGAATTTTATTGGTAGAGCTGGAAGGGAAGAAAGAAACTTTGAGGCAGAGGATACAGCTTTAGCAAAGGCACTAAGGTGGGAAACTCCAAGTTGTGTTCAGAGATCAGCAAGTTGTCTAGTCTGGTTGCATCACAAGGTGTGTAAAGGGGAGAGCTTTCAATTAATCTGAATATTTAATTAATTAGGATAGTCATTTCCCAAATAGCATAGAAAGCAATGTATTTTGAATCATAGAACTACAGAATTGGAAGGGACCTCAGAAGTTACCAAGTAACTTCTACTTCTACTCAACTTCTACTCAAAGTATGATTCCTGCCTATGACATCCCTAACAAGCGGTCATCCAAGATCTACTTGAAGACTTCCAGTGACAGGGAACTCACTACTCATCAAAGCAGACTACTGCATTTTTGAACAGCTTTGACAAGATTTTCCTCCCTTACATCGTGCTGAAATCGATCTTATAATTTCTTTCTACTCATTGGTCTTAGTTCTGCCCTCTGAGGTCAAATAAGTGTGATCCCTCTTGCATAGGACTGACTACCCATCAAATATTCGAAGAAAATTATCTTGTCCCCCTATCCTCCAATGCTTTTTCCCCCATGATAAATACTTACAATTTTAGTCATTGCTTATCGATGATTATCCTTTTCTGCCTAAAAATAATTTTAGGGAAAGTGAAAGGGATGGAATGACTATCCCAAAGAACAGCGTTTGCTTTCAACCCACTACTAAGCAATTGTCTCAGAATAGATTTCACCCTGCTGACAGTTTTTTTCCCTTTGATTAATGAGACAAAAAAAAGGACCTCAAACCTTACATTGACTCATTCTGACTTAGAGACACTTGAAAGGGGATAGCCACTACTGGCTGGAGAGGTGGTGAATATACCTCTAGCCATGAAAGACTGGTCTGACAAAGGCTCTCTTTGGAGAGCACCGTGATCACAGGAAAAGAAGAGAAGCTGTCGGTCTTCCTAATCTCTGGTTGGACATTCACGGAATCTCCCAATTTCAGAGCTATAAAAGAAGTCAAGGGCTCCCCCAGAGTACTGCCTACTCTGTGTACCTGAACAGGAAGACAGCCCCCACAGCATCCTTAATGAGTGATCATCTGGTCATATGTCAACCTATAGGCTCCATGATTTTAAAAAGACAAAAAAATAGAAGTCTGGCTGTTATAGATAGATATACACAAACATATATGCATTTGATTTATATATGAATTTATTTATATAATAGATATCCATATCTGTCTATAGATGTCTACATCTATCTATCTTCTGTCTATCTATCTAGCTAGCTAGGTGGTGCAATGGATGGAGTGTCAGGTCCGGTGTTAGGACGACTCCTCTTTCCAAGTTCAAATGTGACCTCAGACACTTCCTAGCTGTGTGACCCTGGACAAGTCACTTAATCCTGTTTGCCTCAGTTTCCCTTATCTGTAAAATCAGCTGGAGAAGGAAATGGCAAACCACTCCAGTATTTTTGCCAAGAAAACCCCAAAAGGGGTCACGGAGAGTCAGGCATGACTGAAAAATGACTAAACAACAATAACATACACATATATGTATGGGTATATGTATATGCATATATGTGTGTATCTATACATAGATGTGAAAATCTTTGACTGCCATCAGCTGGATATCATCCACTGTGTTGGTAGATAAGAAATAGATAAAGTTGGATTCCCCCTAATCCCCCGCACAGAGGCAAGATCACTACATTAATTTTGTCACATAGCTGTCAGATTTCTAGAGGATCTTGCTTCTCAGGAGCTCACCTATAGATGTGCTGGATTCCAATGTATAACCTGAGGGGCCTTCGGTCATGACTAGATCCTTTCATCTGCTCTGGAAGGGTTTCTCTTAGGAACACACTCCTACTCATGAATTGCAAACTCAGGAATGGATTCCAAGTGCCAGAGTCAATGAGAAACAAACACCACTGAGGTACAAAACTATTTGCTTTGTGTCTTTTTTCTTAATTCATAAGTTTCCAGGACAGGATCACACATAGAGAGCTGGAAGGGACTTTAGTTCAACTTCATCATTTTACAGTTGAGGAAACTGAGACCCTGGGAAGTTAAATGGCTCGTCCAAAGTCACACAGATACTAAGCATCAGAAATGAGACTTAAACCCAGGTCCTCTGTTTCTGAACCTGTGCTCTCTCCACTGTGCTGTACCATAGATTACATCTAGAGTGTTCCATGTGCAGTAGTCACAGTCCCTGCCACATTTTGAAGGCAAAGACTCAAGAATCACACAATGTCAGAGCTTCAGAGCAGCCTAGAGGTCATCTAGTCCAATCTTCTCAACTTACAAATCAGGAAACTGAGACCAAAGAAGGTAAATAGCTTGTCCAAAGCCCTAGTTATTAGAAGAGCTAGACTCAGAACCCACATCATATACTGAGAAACCTGAACCCCAAATCACAGAATATCAGAACTGGAAGGGACTTTTGAGGGCATTTTGTCCATCCTCCCTGTCTTACAGATAAAGGAACAGAGGCCAGAGAGGGAAAGTGATTTGTCAAAAAGCCACACAATTAGTAGAGCAGCTGGGAGCACAACTTAGGTTACCACTGAAACTTAAGACTCAAGAATCCAAGAACCACAGAATGTCAGACCCGGAAAGAAATTTAAAGGTGACTTAGTCTACTTAGCTCATTTTACAGAGGAGGAAACTGAGTCCTGAAGAGAACTGATTTGTGCTTGGTTACACAGATATTCAGAAACCCTTAATTCTTTAAAATTCCTAGTAAAGTCCTAGGAGCATCAGGAAACCTGGTGCCAGGCTCACTTTGTTATTGGGACATAGCCAGGTTTGGGGCTATGCACCAATGGGAGGGGAAGTTCAGGGACAGGGCATGGCCTCCAAGGCCCTCCTGCATTAGACAACATACAATTGAAAAGGAAACTATGAATAGGGGCTGCTTTACGTTTCCTCCGCCTGTGTTCCACTGTCTCTTTCCCACTAACGGCTAAATGGCAGGTTTGATTTCTCACCCGCCACTGCGGCTCAGCAGGGACATGATACACTGCAGGAAACGAAGCAGGGAATATTTTTAAACCATCCAACATGCCTTAGGAGGAAAAAAAAACCAAAACACTTTCATAGACACTCTGGAAGGCATCTCAAAAAAATTCCATGCCTCGAGGAAACATCGTAAAACAGACTGGACTTTGCGTTTTTAAGGGAACGCTCCGCTCAGTTAAAAACATCCTGGACCTGAATTGGAACCTGTTTCTCAGATGCCTCATTTGCCTTTCCATCTGTTAGAGGTAGGCTTGAACTCCAAGTGACTCTAATCGTATTCTAGATCTCTTTATAATGGTAAGGGTTAATTCCTCCATTGGTCTAATCCAACCTTTCCCTTTTATATTAACCAAGAGTCATAATCAACTAAGCACAGCACTAGTGACAGAACATTTTTGAAGAACTGTATAAGAGGAACTCTTATAATCCTACCCAGCTTGGAAAGTGATTTCTTCTACCACTGGCCCATGTCTCATAATTCTATACCTCCCCAAGGAATTTTGTTTCCCAATTTTGTTCTTACCTGGTTTGTGTATTCTTCAACTTTTCGTTTTCTTCTTAAAACTTTTTTTCTTCCCTCCCAAAAGTTCTTCCCTGGCTTTTAATTAGTCTTTGTTCTTGTTCCTGTTATTCCTCTTTGACCCTCTCTTTTAATCTGTCTGTCTCTCTTCCTCCTCCCACCCCTTCCTACTGTCCCTCCTCCCACCCTTTTCCCCTCTGTCTCTCCCTCCTTCTCTCTCTGTCTCTGTCTCTCTCTGTCTCTTTCTCTCTGTGTCTTTCTGTCTCTCTCTTTTTCTCTCTCTCAAACTTTTCTCCTCATTTACAAAGTGATTCCCCCCCTACCCCACCTCACTCCCTTTCTAGCTTCTCCTTGCTGTCTCCCCAGAAGGAGACAGAACCCGCCTCTGACAGCTGGGCTCCCTGAGTCCCTGGAGCTCACTGCTCTGTGTGTGAGCGGAGTGCACGCCTCCCTTAGGGTATGGGCAAGGCTTTCCTGGAGTCCTGAAGGCTAGGACCTCCTCTAGTTCCCTTTACCCAAGATACCCCCCTACCCAAGTATACCTGAAGATGTTGGAAGCTCCCCAAAATCTCCCTCCTAACCTTGAGCCTGTCAAATTGTGAAAATGACACATTCTTTCAACAAGTAGTTGTTAGTAGGCACCTGCTATGTGAAAAACTCCAGGCTAGGTACTGAGAGGGATACAGAAGTTGTTGATGAAATAAATCAGTCAAAAAGTGTTTATCATGAAGTCAGGCACTGGATCAACAAATGTTTGCCTAAAATCAGCCAGTCATTGAATGTTAATTTTCCAAGAGAAAGGTAGAGGACTTTTCTAAGTCTCTATGTACGAGGGAAGACACTAGTCAGGGTTATTTGCCCCTAAAAATGGAACTAGATTTCAGGAACTGAGAGATCTTTCTCTCCTCCCTTCAGCCCACTACATTTCTCGTTCCATGATCATGGATGGATCAATAACTTGATGCATGTCAAATTAACAAATTGAAATGAAGCAATCTAGTTACCAAGGATCCATAGAAATCTAAAAATGTTAGAGAGCAGCTAGTCCAGCCCCATCGTACTCCAGATGAAGGAGCAGTGATGGGTCTTAACCAAGGTCCTGTAGTGAGTGGCAAAACTGGGTCTCCTAAGTTCCAATACAGCATTCTTTCCACTATGGAGTAGTGCCTCATTAGATGCTGTCCATACAACTTGTCACTTCATAGACTTGGCAAGCATAACAGAGTTTCTAGAGGCCATTATGCACAGGTGAGTAAACTGAGGGACTGAGAAAAAGAAGACGTGACTAAACAAGCAAAACTAAATATATCACTGAAAGAGAATCCAGGAGTTTTATTTCCCAAACCCAGTGGTTTCACTCTCATCTCCTTTTGCTCAGAAAACCTCACTTGTTTTTATCTTACATTCCCCTGATGAATCATTCTTCTGTAAGACAATTTAATCCAGATTGTCAGTTGATAAAATTTATAATTCTGCTTACATAGCTTCCTCCCTTAGAAAAAATTGTAAGGTCATGTGTGTGACAGTTATGTGTCACATATATGTCACACATATGCATACATATGATATTTATACACATATATACATATGTATGTATGACTATTTCTAAGGCAGCTAGGTAGTGCAGCCTTGAGTTCAAATCTGGCCTCAGACACTCACTAGCTGTGTGACCCAAGGCAAGTTACCTAACCACTATCTGCCTCATTTTCTCACATGTAAAATTGCTTCAATAATAGCCCTCAGGGTTGTTGTGAAAATAAAATGAAATAATATGTGTATGTAAAGGGCAGTTAGGTGGCACAATGGATAGAGTGCTGGGCCTTGAGTCAGGGAGACTCATCTTCCTGAGTTCAAATCTGGCCTCAGACATTTACTAATTGTGTGATCCTGTGTGTCTTACCCTGTTTGCCTCAGTCTCCTCATCTGTAAAAGGAGCTGGAGAAGGAAATGGTAAACCACTCCAGTATCTTTGCCAAGAAAACCCCAAATGGGATCATGAAGAGTCAGACAAAAATGATATCACAAAATGTTGGAGAAGATGTGGGAGAGTTGGTACACTAATTCATTGTTGGCAGAGCTGGGAACTGATCCAACCATTCTGGAGAACAATTTGGAACTATGCCCAAAGGGCTATAAAAATTTTCACACCCTTTGACCCAGTAATGTTGTTTCTAGGGCTGTTTCCCAAAGAGAAGACCAAGATGGGAAAAGGACCCACATGTACAAAAATATTTACAGCAGCTCTTTTTGTGGTGACCAAGAACTGGAAATAAAGGAGATACCCATCAATTGGGGAATGACTGAGCAGTTGCGGTATATGAATGTAATGGAATACCATTGTACTATAAGAAAGGACAAACAGGTAGACTTCAGAAAAATCTGGAAAGACTTATATGAACTGACGCTGAGTGAAATGAGCAGAACCAGGAGAACATTATACAAAGTAACAGCCACAGTGTGCAAGAACTTTTTCTGATAGATTTAGCCCTTCATAGAAATGCAAGAACTTAAAACATTTCCAAAGGACTCATCATACAAAATGCCATCCACTTCCAAAAAAAGAACTATGGAGTTGGACTATTTTCTTCTTTGTTATGTTTTGTTTCTCTCATGGTTTCTCCCATTTATTTTCAATTGTCTTTTTCAACATGACTAAAGTGAAAATATGTTTAATAGGAATGCATATGGAGAACCCATATAAGATTGCATGTCTTCTTGGGGGGAAGGGGGAGAAAATTTGAAACTTATGGAAGTGATTTTTGAAAACTGCAAACAAAAAAATTAATAAATTGGGGGAAAAATTTTAAAAAATTATATCACCAAGCAACAACAATATGCCCAATGACAGAGTAAAATCAAGGACAAGTATAACCAGCCTTATCTGGCATAGAAATGAAGGGACAGAGAGATTTAATGTAACTTGGTACAGAGCTAGGAATAAAACTTAGTCATGTGGTTTCCTGGTCCAGTTTTGAGGTCCCTGGATCATGCCAGCCTTCAAAAGCCAAGTAGCTATCCAGTTACTATACTCTACTTAAGATGGCATCTTGTACAGGACCCAAAGCAAGGTTGCCCAGTCATCAGTGGTCTTGTCTATTCTTAGCCTATTTCCCTCCAAGGCTGAGATGAAGAGACTGACAAATGTAAGGAAATTTTCATTCTGGGAACCTCAGGGCATTTTCTTAGTGGTATTGGACCTGTATGTAGCCACATGGTCCAAACTATAGCTCTTGGAAAATGTCTGTTTTCCCATTGCTGAAAGAGGGTTCTGTCTTATCTCTCCATCACCCTCTAGTTTTAATATTCGGCATGGATTGGATCCTAAAAATGAGGCATTCATTTCTGAATTTACTCACTTTTAAAAGGCTAAAGAGAACTCTTACCCATGGACTCCCTATAGAACATTCCTTTCTCCTCCTAGCCTGTCACATTGCCATTCTGACACAATTCTACCCTGATGTCTTTCTCTCTTTACTGGTAACTCCCTATCAGGACTGCCATTTTGAGAAAAGCCCTATCTGGGTTTCATTTTACTTATACCAGGATACTGCCCTGAACACCACTTCTTCCTCCTTCTCCTCCTTCTCCTCTTTCTCCTCCTCACCCACTTGGCAAGACCTTTCTGTCAGACCTTGGTCCCCACTTGCTCCCCACAGCCTTCCAGAAGCTAGGATCATTTCCACAACACAGTGAAATACATCTAGGTGCTGATTAGTACAAACAATCAATCCCTTAAAGTAGTCACATGTATTTGTCATCACTATTCAAAGTTTGAATTCAAATTCAAAATTCAATTTCAAATTCAAAATTGGCATAATTATGCAAAATATGGCAAATGGCTCCAGCCCAATGGAAATATGGAGTGTGAATTCAAATAATGCAACCTATTCAAGAGGAATTCCTTTTTTATACCAGTTAGGATCCAGCTGAATCAGAGTAGGACATTAGATTATTGGGAAATCAACCAATAGATCAAGCATTTATTGAGTGCCCACTGTGATCTGAGAGTTATGCTGGGTTCTATGGGGAATCAAATAAGGGTTTAATCTAGTCCCTCATGTACACACATCATATACTTCTGGCTGGGGGACACAAAACCGGTGCTTTGGACAGACTCCCCTTTTCATTCACCTTCAAATCTTTACCCCATCCCTACCTGTTGAAATATTCCTTCAAGGGCTAACTCAGACCCTATATCACATTTTCTCTGATTACCACAAGTAGAAGCAATCTCTTTCCTTAAGTGTCTCATGCCTCTCTATTTCATTTTTCTTTTCAACTTAATCCATTTTTAACTTGTGTTACAGTAATTTTATCCATCTATTCACCTTCTGGACTTTAAGCAGACAGGAGTGTCTTTTTAAAATCATGTATCTCCTGACTGTACCTAGCACAGCTACCTTAGGTAGATGTTTCATAGGTGTCTCTTCCTTTAGGTTAGACTGACTCAAACTGTGGCAAGAGAGATTTTGATTAGGCACCAGAAAGAACTTTCTGTATTTTTACTACTTGTTAAGTAATAACATGGGTCACTCTGGAAAGTAATGAAATCTCCCTCAAACCCTTTAAAGAAATCTGTGCTGCAATGCACTTCTCTGTCCACAATGCCTGTGGCATACATAGTCTTCCCTAGAAGTACAGGGATGACTTAGGAGACCTTTAAAAGTCTGTTCCACCCTAAGAATGTCTGGTTCTCTCATTTTCTTTCCCATGGCACATGGATCCAGATGTTAAAAGGGCCCTCTCCCCTTATGCTTTCTCAGCCACACAGCATGCAGGTAAGCCCTCCTGTGGTCTAATTACAAGAGCAATGGATCCCCAGTGATTCACTAGGAGGGCATATTGGGTAATTGGAGCCACAATTAGCCAACTGAGGTCATGCTTTTCAGCTAGTACAGTTTGGCACCCCATTGTAATGAGACAGACACTGCAGGCATAAGCAGTCCTCTTTTAAATCTTTTTCTTTTCAGATACTGGCTAAAATGGACAAGTCTCTCTTTGCCGGAACACCCTGTACCAAGAAATGGAAAATGAAAGAAACAGCCCATATTGTCCCTGGTATTCTAAGTGATCCAGTGACCCTTTCACTTTGTCTGGGTGCTAAAGACAAAGTTTCAGAGTTGGGGAGACTGAAGGCATGCAGAATCTCTTTGGGTCCTCCCAATTCAGGACCCTTTGGAGAGACACTTGAGCTGAGTCTCTAGAAAGGAAACTTTAGCAAGCAAAATGGGTCTGGGATAATGGGAAGCATAATCACCCAAAGCCTGATTCTTTTCCCAGTGGCATTGTGCTGGACCAGTCTACTCCAATCAGATTTGGCTGAGCCAATAGCCATCTTTATAACACAATCAGGCTCTTCAGACGGGTCAGCAGAGCTTGCCTTATGACGTTCATCAAGACCTGTTCCAGGGGAACACACAGGATGACAGCTCAGGCTCCATGTACTCTGTAAGTCCTTGGCTGAGGCATTTCTGAGCTCTTCATTCAGGAATAGGAGATGACTGTAGATGGTTGGAGTTATCGCCTTTCTCCTCACACAAATGATATGACCCTGCTAACTCTTTTTTACATTTTAATAGTATTTTATCTTTCCTATCACATATGAAGACAATTTTTAGCACTCATTTTTAATAAAATTTTGAGTTCCAAATTTTCTCCCTCCCTTTCTTCCCCCCTTCCTAAGATGGTAAGAGATTTGATATAGGTTATGTATGTGCAATCACGTAAGATATATCTCCATATTAGACACATTGTGAAAGAAGAATAGTTTGCAAAAAAAAATACAGTTTCCTGATTACTTTTCTAAAGAAGAAACAATGGGTTTGAATCACCTCTGGGTTGTTTGGGGGGTGGCGACTGGGGGGAAGGGATGGTTGTTTAGTCGATTAGTCAGGTCTGACTCTTTGTGCCCCCTATTTAGGGTTTTCTAGATACTAGAGTGGTTTGCCATTTCCTTCTCCAGCTCACTTTACAGATGAGAAAACTGAGGCAAACAGGGTGGTGCTGGGGTCTCCTCATTGGACTGGGGCCATTAATTGGCAAAATCACTCACTAGGTCAGGACCTACAGATACCTACATTCTCTAGTACTAGGTCTGCCACTATTGGATGACCTTGAGCAAATCATAAATTTAGAGTTGGAAAGGAACTTTAGGATCCTTCACTACTTTGTGCCTCAGTTTCCTCTTCTGCAAAATAAGTATTAGAGTAATATCTCAGTTAGGTAGCACAGTGGATAGAACACTGGACTTGGAGTCAGGAAAATATCTTCATGAGTTCAAATCCAGTCTTAGATACTTCCTAACTGTGTGGCCTGGGCAAGTCACTCATATGTAAAATGATCTAGAAAAGGAAATTGGAGCCCACTTCAGTTTCTTTGCCAAGAAAATGCCAAATGAGATCATGATGAGTCAGATATGACTGAAATGACTGAACAAGAAGTAATATCTCAACAGGTTGTTATCAAGATCTAACCTTCGTTAAGCTGTTCCAATCAAAGTCATTTCACAATAACATTATGAATACACTATAACTAAACCAAGTCCTGTTATAAAGTTGTGAAATCCTACCACTGATTCGGCTGATTATCTGTTTATAGTATCATTCCTAGGTTTGCCTATATGGCAATAACACTTTTATCTCCTTTGGTCCCCAAAGTACCCAACTCTGAGCTCTTCCACATCCCTATTCATAAATCAGTGTTCTCAGGAGCACACTTGAGTGAAACCCCTAATGGGGCCATTCTACAGAGGTGGATCTGACCCCATCTAAGTTGGGTGTCTGGGACATAGTGGTCACTGTTCCCTCACCACTACCCCAAGACCAGGATGGAAGTGGATCAGTGTGAGCATCACATACATGATAAAGAAAGGCCATATAGTATAACTTACTAATCAACTAGCAAATGCTTATTCGTTGTTCAATCATGTCCCACTCTTAGTGACTCAATGGACCAACTCTCCATGGGATTTTCTGGGCAGACATATTGGAGTGGTTTGCTATTTTCTTCTCCAGTTTTAGGCAGGGGTTAAGTGACTTGCCTCGATCACCTAACTAATAAATGTCTGAGGTCAAATTTGAACTCTGGTCTTTCTGGTCTTTTTGAATCCAGGTCAGAGTACTGGCTCTATAGATTGCACCATTTAAATGCCCCATAAATATGTATTTGGCACCTACTATGCTCCAGGAACTGCAGTGGACACAGGGGATACAAGTACAAAGAATGAAACAATTCCTATTTCAATTCACAATGAACTTATATTCTAATGGGTCCCCTGAAGAGAGTCATTCAGGGCGGGGAGATCATCCACTATTGAGGTTTGTCTCTAGGAGTAGGCGCAATGTGGGACAATATGACATAATGTTCACCCTTATGTATATGGTTGGTGGGAGGTCAGGATAAGAAGGCGATCACTCCCCATCCTTACCTGAACCCAAAGACATGGCAGGCTGAATTCCAAATAAGATACAAGCTAATATTAACCAACCTTCTAGGGCAAGACCAGGGGGCTCAGGATGGACTGCCAATCTTTCTCTTTGCTTTGTCCTCTGAGCCTATGGTCTCTAAGCTTTGGAAGAGAGTAGCTCCTCATAGCCCCCAGGCCAGATCTGTCATGCCCCCACATCAGCCTACCCTTCATTCCTTTAGTATTCTGTGGAGCTTGGAATATAAAAATGATCTTACCCAGATGGCTTTGTACACCCTGCTTGGCTAGGGTTCAACCCTTCCCCTGGCTCCCAGCTCCTTAATGTGTATTGGAGGAATTTGGAAGCTATCAGAAAGGAAGTCAAATTGTTTTCGGAAAACAATAGCAAAGTAACTACAAGTCATTAGCTTCCTCCCTGGGGCCCCAAATCAAGTCTGTCAGAGTAACTGAAGAGATTGGTAGTCCTGTTTACTTAAAGAGCTCTGGATAAGACCCATAAATTAATTCCTGTGTGTGACTTTCTGGAATGGGAGGAGGTAAGTCATGAAAGTCAGAAGTGGACAAAGACCTAGTAATGCAGAAGAGATTTAATGATAGATGGGGGGGCGGGGAGGGAGGGGTAGAGAGAGAGATGCATAGATACAATTAGAGAGGCAGGATAGAGAGATAGACGGATAGATAGATAGATAGATAGGATTGATAGATAGATAGATAGACAGAGACATAGACATAGACATGTAGATATCAATATATATATGAGCATATATATATTTATATACACATATATGTACATATTTGCTTGCATGCTGTCTCCCACAATGGGTTGTGAGCTCCTTGAAGTTAACAATAAGTCACTGTCCTCAAGAAACAGACACTCCTAAAGAAAGGTATTATGTACCTATATACATATACATGTAGGTATACATACGTGTGTATATGCACACATGCACATGCACACACATATACTCATACATATTACATACCCCTAGACTTCCTGAGCAGAGTCTTTAGACTAATCAGGAGCTGAGTTTAGGCAGGACCAGCTCCCCAGAAGAGCCCCCACCCCTCACCTCCCACTAACCCCCCAGTCTGTCTCCCCCGTCTCCTCACCACTCCTCCCCCAACCATGTGCCTGCCATTTGCATCACTTAAAGGTAGGGCATTCCTTTTATTCTGCTACACATAGTCATGCGCCATGTGGAACACCCACCACTCCCTTAACTCCTTTACATGTGAGGAACAAATCCTTGGGAATTCATTTTTTGGAAGCTTATTTTTCCTTTTGCTTTCTCTTCTGTCATTGGGATTTATGCTTCATTATTTTTGAAAGGTTATTTTAATCCTCTCTTACAATATGATTATTAGTGATGGCTGTGAGCTTTAGTAGATGCTGGCAGGAAGAAATTTTATTTCATTCCTTTTCTTTTTTCTTTTATATTTTAATTGTTTATTTTAAATATATTTTTGCTTGTTCAATGTTTTCTTTTCCATCATGACATTTTAAAGTCTTAAGTTATGTCTTGTTCTGTGTTTTTCTTTGTTGGGTTTGTATCTGTTGGGATTTTTGCTTCCTCACTCTGGAAATTTTATTTTATTTTGACTTTTCTCTACTTGGAACAGGCTATCGCCCCAACTTCTTCTGCATGCATTTTTCATTTTTGTATATTTTCTCATTAGCCACTGTAAGTTTTGATTCCAGAAAAGTTCTCTTTTATTTCAATTTTATTTCCCCTTTTGTTGGACTCTGGATTAGAAATAGAGTAAAAGATTGAAGTTATTACAAAATGTTGAAAAAGAATATGAAAGACTTGGAGGATTGCAAAGTAATGGGTGGTAACATAAAACCAGGTAAGGTCATCCAGGGTGAATTCCCTGCCCCATATGGAATGTATGGCCACCTTATATTGTAGTATTGATGATAAATATTTGCAAAAAATCAATCAATAAAAATAATGGCAACTTATGCACCAGTGTTGTTTTCTGAGGATGAAAAGGTAAATAAATTCTATAAAATAACTCAAAAATATCCTTCAAATTAAAACAAGATTTGATTCTCAGTGACTTAAATGCCAAGGTGGGAAAACATCAGGTTGGTATGAAATATGTGGATAAGACTGTTTTAAGAAGAAAAAGAAATGAGGCCAAAGACTTGAAGACTATACAGAAGCAGGGTCCCTTTATATCATGAAACTTTTCTCCAAGAAAAAAATTGGCCTGCTCAATTCAGCACCTCTCTTCACAACCTGCTCACTGTGGAGGTATTGGGCCTCAGGAGTTATATGACTAGAAAGTGACTGGAAGTTTCATGGGCCAATGAGATTAACTTCATGGAGATTGTCTTCTGAGTCTATAGCTTGGAAAAAAATCACTAAAATAAGAGTCGCAACTTTCCCAGGGGTTCTTGCTTCATTGACACTGATTATAGACAGAAGGAAGGGGACTGAGGGGTCAGGGAAGCCCCAATGGGGCCTTTGAAAGGCAATGCATTTCCTGAATTTTCAAAATGAGAGATTTCAGGTCTCTTCTATTAACTTTACAATTGATAGTTTGGGTGGCAGAAGTGATATAGAGGTTGTTGTTCAGTCATTTCTGACTCTTTATGACCCCACGGACCATAGTATACCAAGACCTTCTATCCTCCACTCTCTCCCAAAGTCTATCAAACTCATGTTTGTGGCTTCCATGACACTATCTATCCATCTCATCCTCTGCCATCCCGTTCTCCTTTTGCCTTCAATCTTTTCCAACATCAGGGTCTTTTCTAATGAGTCCTGTCTTCTCATTATGTGACCAAAGTATTTCAGCTTCATATTTGTCCTTTCAGAGAATAATGTGAATTAATTTCTTTAGATATTGATTCATTTGATCTCCTAGCTGTTCAAGGGATTCTCAAAAGTCTTCTCTAGCATCATAATTCAATCTGCAGCACTCAGCTTTCCTTATAGTTCATCTCTCAGTCACATATTATTACTGGAAAAACCATAGCTCTGACTACACAGACCTTTGTCAGCAAAGTGATGTCTCTGCTTTTTAGTATGCTTCCCAGAGCTGCCATAGCTTTCCTTCCAAGGAACAAGCATCTATTCATGGCTGTCATCACCTGTCTGCACTGATCTTTGAGCCCAGGAGTATAAAATCTGACACTGCTTCCATTTCTTATCCCTCCATTTTCCAGGAAGTGGCAGGACTAGTTGCCAAGATCTTACTTTTTTTATGTTAAGCTTCAAGCCCAGCTTTAACACTCTCCTCTTTCGCCCTCATCAAGAGGCTCTTAAATTGTTTGTTTTCTGCCATGAAAGTAGTACTATCTGCATATCTGAGTTTGTAGATATTTCTCCTGGCAACCTTAATTCTGACTTCTGATTCATCCAGCCTGGCATTTTGCATGAGGTAGTCTGCATATAAGTTTAAAAAATAAGGTGACAATCTACAACCTTACAGTACTCCTTTTCTAATCTTAAACCAATCCATGTTTGGTCCCATGTTCAGTTCCAATTGTTATTCTTTGCGTATATATAGGTTCCTCAGGAGACAAGCAAGATTATCTAGTACTCATCTCTTTGAGGACATTCCACATTTTGTTGTGATCCAAATGATCAAAAGTTTTAGTGTAGTTAATGTAGCAGAAGTAGTTTTTTTTGAGGGGAAGGGAATTCCCTTGCTTTCTCTATAATCTTGTAAATGTTGGCAATTTGGTTTCTAGTTCTTCTTCCTCTTCAAAAACCTTCCTGATCGTCTGTGATTCACAGTTCACTTATTGCTGAAGCCTACCTTGCAGAATCTTAAGCATAAGCCTTGCTGGTGTGTGAAATGAGTGCAATTGTTCAGTAATGTGAATATTCCTAGAAACTGCTCCTCTTTAGGACTGGGATGTAAACTGATATTTTGCAACCCAGTGTCCAGTGTGTTTTCCAAATTTGCTGGCATATTGAGTGCAGCACTTCACCTTTTAGGATTTTAAATAGAATACCATCACCTTCACTAGTCTTATTGTTAACAATGCTTCTGAAGGTCCACTTGACTTCATTCTCCAAGATGTCTAGCTCTACATCAGTAACCACACGTTCATGATTATCAATGATGTTAAGATCTTTCTTGTGCAGTTCTTCTGTTTATTGGTGCGACCTCTACTTAATTTCTTCTGCTTTTGGTAAGTCCCTACTATTTTTGTCCTTTATCATGTCCATTTTTGCATGAAATATTCCCTGATACCTCCAATTTTCTTGAAGAAAATTCTCATGTCTTTCTCATTCTGTTGTTTTCTTCTATTTCTTTGTATTGCTGATGTAAGAAAACTTTCTCATCTCTCTTCACTATTCTCTGGAATTCTGCATTCAGTTGGGTATATCTTTGCCTTTCTCCTTTACTTTTTGCTTTCCTTCTTTCCTCAGCTACTTGTTAAGCCTTATCAGACAACCATTTTGCTTTCTTACTCTTCTTTTTTTTGGAATGTTTCTTGTTGCTGCCTCCTGGACAATATTGCAAACCTCTGTTCATAATTCATCAGGCACTCCATCCATAAGATCTAGTTCCTTAAAATCTGTTCATCACTTCTACTTCATATTCATAAGAGAGGATATATAGGTCATATCTATGTGGTCTGCCAGTTTTCCCTACTTTCTTTAATTTAAGACTAGATTCTGGAATAAGAAGCTCATGATCTGAGTCACAGTCAGCTAAAGGTCTTGTTTTTACTGACTTTATACTGACTTTCTTCACATTTGACTGTAAAGCATACAATCAATTTGATTTGTATGTTGGCCATCTGATGATGTCCATGTGTGGAGTTATTTTGGGAGTTTTTGAAAAAAGAATGTTGGCTATGACCAGCATGTTTCTGCTTCATTTTGCACTCTAAAACCAAGCATACCTGTTATTCCAATTAATTTTCGATTTCCTACTTCAGCATTCCAACTCCCTATGATGAATGTGACATCTTTTGGGAGTATTATTTCTAGAAGATGTTTTAGGTCTTCATAGAACTTGACCAACTTTGTCCTTTTTGGCATTAGTGTTTGGAGCATAGTTTTCTGTCACTGGTTATGAATGGTTTAATTTGGATTTGAACAGATACCATCCTGTCATCTCTATATTATAGAAGATAGATAGATAGATAGATAGACAGACATCCTATTACAGCTTTTCTCACTGTTTCATTGACTATGAAGGCTACTACTCCACTTCTTCTAAGGGATTGTTGCCCACAGTAGTATGCATAGTGATCACGATTCCCATCCATTTAAGTTCACTGGCACCTAAGATGTTTAATCTTTCCATCTTGTGTTTAACTGCATCCAGCTTACCTTGGTTCATAGATCTTACATTCTAAGCTCTTTTGCCATAATGACCTTTATAGCTTCAGACTTTCCTTTTGTCACCAGACACATCTGCAGCTGAGCCTCCTTTTGGTTTTGTCCAGTCATTTTATTAGTACTGGAGCTATTTGCATTTGTCCTCTGCTCTTCCCCAGGAGCATGTTAGACATCTTCCAACCCAAGAGGTTCATCTTCTGATGTCATCTCTTTTATCATTTTAATACTGTCAATCAGAACTCTCCACTATGGCCTAACTATCTTGAATAACCCTACATAGCCTAGCTCATAGTTTCATTGAGGTACACAAGCCCCTCCACCATGGTAAGGCAATGATAGGAGGAGGATATAGAAGTAAAGATGACCAACACTGTCAAAAATTCTTCTTACCAGGGGACTTCATCAAGAACTCCATCTAAGGTACCTATATTATCTCCAAAGTGCACACCTGAATCCAACAGAAGAGGGAAGTTTGAGGAAGGGCAAGCAGAAGAAAATAAGTAGGAGGGTGCAACATATAATGAGCAGAATCTTCCAGTAGTGTGCTTAGGAAGAAGTATTCTGACTTTCTTTCAGCTGCTTCTTATTATTGGAGACCCCTTTCTGTATGGACATGTGTGGTCCTGGTGAGAGTTTATCCTCACCTCAATCCTCATTGCTCTTTTTATTGCCCCCTCCCACTTTTGAGTTCAGTAGAGTCATTAATGCCATCTGATTCCAGGATATTATTGACCTAGCATTCAAGGTATCTAGGAGAAATCCTCAGCCATTCTCAATATTCAGCAAGGTTATCTTTGACATACTTTTTCACCTCTTGCTTTATGATCCAGCAAATGTTTGCGAATCTCTTCTTGTTAGCCAATGAGTCAATGACCTGCACATATCCCTTCATTGCTTATTCCACTACTTTGAGTGTGACTGGTTCAACAACAGAATTGAAATGCATCAGCAATTATCCAAGACAGAAAGGCAATTTGGGTAATCACCTTACCACTTTGCATTTCATCTGTCTTGGGCCTTCCTGAAAGCAATGTAGTCTTCTTATATCATCAGTGACTGCCTCCTTTCTAGCCTCTTCTCTCTGTTCATCATTAAGTGCTAATGAAGCAAAGACCCCTAGGAAAGTATACTTCTTCCAGCTGTGCCTTTTCTCCTTGGTAATTTTCCTAAGCAACTCTTTTAAGACTCTTTCCAAGACAGGCTCCCTGAAGTCTTTTCTGAGCAACTCAGTCTCTACAGGAAGCTCCCTTCACCACACCAATCTCTTGCCAAACTGTAGGCTGCTGCAATCCATTGAACTGCCTCCAATGGGAATGAATTTGGTGAGGAGGCATTGGTGACTGTACTCCTTATTTCTCCCACTCTAAATATCTTTCTGTGATCAAAAGATCTGAAGTGCCTAAGTATCCTCTACAAAGATCTGGAAATCTATTGTTTTGTTGTGAAAGTAGAGCACAATCTTTTTTTACACCAATATAAATATTTTGACACCATTGCAAATGTAAAATAACTACAGGTTTTTCTATTACTGTTTTCTAGCATTTGCCAGCCCCATGCCTGTAATGATTTGAATACCCTGTGTCATCCTTTTCCTTCTCCCCTCGCCCCCTTTACCATCCTCAGATGAATGGATTTTGTAAATCCAATCAGTTAGTGGTTCCTTAGTTGTGGACCAGCTAGTTCTGGTTATTTGTCTCTACAGCCTTCACTGTCTTTGTTCACTGTGACTCAAGTTTGATTTTCATCCATCCACTACACCTGGAAAAGTGGGTCTAGACAGGGAATAGTCAGAAATGTTGGTTTTGAGAGATGATGTTTGTCCAGCTCTTTAAGGGGAAAGGGGAGAGGAGAGTTCTTGTCACTGGGATTTTTAAAGTTCTCTAATCTAACAGTTCTAGAAATGTGTCACCATTAGTATGGGATGCCATGAAAAGTCAAATTTTCCCTAAACATCAGCTACAGCTCTATCATCTAAAGAGCCAGAGATGTGAAATCTGCTTCATCAAAACCACTGCCAGTTATATCCAGACATTCAAAAGGATGCTGCAAATAACAGGGCACCATAGCAGAAAGCAAAATGAAAGACATTCAAACTGTGGCACTGAACATGATGAATACCAGATAACATCACAAAAATTTAAATGAACTATTGCAATAGACAGGAAAACACTTCTTGTTGGTGTAGGAGTTATTTCGGAAATAGCTGTCTATAAAAAGTCAACCCACTGACTTGTCAAGGTAAAGATCAGAATTCATAAAAAAGCAAGAAGAATGAGAAAAACTTACTCAATACTGAACTACATAAACAAGAGATTAACAATGATAACTGGGAAATGGACATCTGAAATGATATTGACACTATATACAATAAGTTTATACACAGTTTAACCACTATAAAATTATTCACACAATAGAAAGACCAACAGAGCCCAGAAATAGACTTAGTCAGCAAATACTTGACTTATCCACCAAGCAGAGAAAGGTGGCCATCAGAAGCGAGAGGGGTTTAGAAGATAAACTATTTTGTAAATTCTCATGAAGAAGAACAAGGACAATTAAGAGCAGTATCATCTCCTGAATCAGAAAAAAAGACAGTGTAGGATAAAATCAGTTTAAGGAAACCTTGATGGATAAGTCAATTAAACAAAGTTATCCTGAAGGCATTGAGGAATGAAAATGGAATGCCAACCATTAGCATAAAAATGGAAGAGATTTCTAAAAATGCTATAACAAATGGTTTCATCATCAAAGACTATGGAACCACCACACTGAGAGCCCCACATTATAATCCTGCAAATATGTACAGGGGAGGTAGACATGATAGTAAAGAGAAGAAAGACAGAATCATAGGATCATAGGTTTAAGGTTAGAAGAGATCTTAGAAGTCACCTAAACCAACTTCCCCATTATACAGATGAGAAAACTAAGTCTCAGAGAGGTTAAGGAATTTACCCAGGGTCACAAAGGTGTAAAAAGTGGAAAAAGCCAGGAAAAAAATCCATGTCCTGTGATACCACATGTACCATGCTAGAAAAGTAGCTGGATTGGACCAAATATAAATAGAAAAGATTCATGCTAGAAGAAGAAAGTCAAATCAAGTCAACAGTCAACAAGCATTTATTAATTGACTGCTATGTACTAGTCACTGATGATGAGAATGCAAAAAATAAATCAATATTTAAGGTATCTGAAGGAGTGAAAGATTCCAAAAGTAGGGGAGTGGGGAATCTCAGACACATAAAAGGTTACTGTGAAGACATCAACAACCATCATTTTATTTGCCTGATCTCCCATCTGTATGAAATAGTATACACACCATCTATATTCTAATTGAGGACATCCCAAATGTGGGTATTAAAAAGGAAAAAGTAAGCTTTCACAGGTAATATTCAACACTGGATCATATCTTTACCATTTTTCAACTAAGTAGAGAATATAAAATCTTATTTTTTATTATAAAAAGATATTTGATTCAATAGAACAAAACATTGCCTTGAAGGTTCCTTCCCAACAATGGATCTCCAGTTTTCAGCAATATCACTCAAGATTCCCTAAAAGATATCACAGAAAAAACCTTCAAGAACTGATTCAGCAGACCATAAGAATTAAGCAAGGCATAAAACTGAGAGATTCACCAAAGGTGTTTGTCAGTGTTATAGTGGGCATTCAGCACAGGGTCCAAGTTAAGGAGAGTTTTTCTGTATATGGTAAGGCATTTGTGGACAGCATGCTAGGCACAAGGTCTAAGCCCTAGCACATTGACAAGTTTGTCAGTCAAAGGAATCAAGACCTTGGCTATACAAGAAAAACCAAAATGATAAAGAACGTCTATAGCCCCCAGATTACATCCTGCATTTGGATGGGAAACGTATGCATAATAATGACACATTTATATAGCACTTTAAAGTTTACATAGCCTCAGTCTCCTCCTTCACCCTTCATTTTGGAAGAGGACCAGTGACACTTGGGTAAAATAGTAAGTGATAGGTGATGTCTTGGCTTATGTATGAATTGGGTTGAAATGAGGCAGAGTTGCACAAAATCATCAGCCTCACTCTCTCTTCCAGAGTCATCAAGTCCAGGGGCAGGACAAAAGTCAAGATAACTTGCAATGGCCTGGGATGTAGTGAGTGACCTTGGCATCTTCCACTATGACCAATCTCTAACTGCTCCACAGGGCCTGTTTTAGCCACCTTCATGGCCATTGCAACAAATCATTTTCTTCCACCCAGAGGGAAGTCTTCACATGTTTGGGGGAGACGCCCTCCCCCAACTCACTGATGGAAATCTGTTTTACCTTTCACCTGGTTTAGCCCATCTGCTGAGACAGTTTTACTGGGGTGTGGCCATTGAGCATGTTACAACTTCCTGGAGCCACAGCTGAGAGTTGGGTGAAAGTGGGCACCAAAGGTGGATGAGCAACCCTGGAAAGTCTTGGCAAGTCCTCACACTGGAGGTTCTAGTCCTCCCTGAACACCCCAGACACCCTGACTGACACATAGTAGACATTTGATAAATGCCTATTCCTTTCCTTCTCCATAATTTATGGTTTTAAAAGAGTTACTCATAACACTAAGAGAGACAGTGACTTGCTCAGGGTCATCCAGGTAACCTGTGTCAGTGGCAGGACCACACCATAAAAAGTGTGTATGAATTTGATTAATATTGTTGTTAGTTTTATTAATATTATCATTTTTATCCCATTCTCCTCTTTTCCATGGGCTTCACATAGAAATGCTCTGAGACAGACTATTATCCCCTGACTATTTTTTCACATTTAATCTTCTACAGAATATTAGTCAAATAGTTAAAACTATTTTTGTTGTAGTTGAATAAAATTATTAGGGTGTAATCTCGTGCTCTGTAGGCTCACTGAAAGCCTCTTTGGTACAGCTAGCAACAGACAGGAAAATTCTTACCGCCATGACAGCAAACTGCTATAAGCAAGTTGCATCAAGTTGACCAACACTTCAAAAAGTACCCACTGTGTGCCACACATTGTGGCAAACACTAAACTGGTTGTAATAAAGTATTTAAAAATGTAAAAACCACTCTTAGTTCATGGGACATATAAAAACAGATGACAAGCCAAATGTGGCCCATGAATCATAATTTGCCAACCCCTGTCTCAGAACCCCACTATGCCTACATAGACCCAACCTGTTCTCCCCAAAGTGTCTCTTTGGTGCCTGATGATTCAAAGCATGTCAGATATACGCAAAAAGAGGCCTAGAGAAACAGGACCCAGTCATCACAAGGCCAAACAAAATTCCATATGCACTTAAGATGGTGAAAGATTAGCCCTTCCGCAAAGAAGGAATTGCTTCTGACTTAGAAGAGATGTCCAGACAGAGATTCAGAGCCTGCATGTAGTGTAAGGTATAACGTATGGCAAAAGTGAGAATACTTGGGCTTCTAGTCTTACTAGAGACTAGAATTGGATACAAATCTGGGAGTCTTCTATGCAGAGATGATCAAATTCATGAGAGTTGATGACATTGCCGAGAGAGAGGGTATAGAGGGGAATATAAGTGATGAGACATAATGACTCAACAAAGGAGACGTGTAAGCACTTAAAAATTTTTTTGTTCATCTGCACCATATCTTTCAAATTACTATTTATTAAATGGGGTAGCCATACTTGACACCTTCTTATAAATAAATAAATTTGCTCCTCCACAATTAAATTCTCTTGAAGCCTGGGCAGTACACCCAAGAAGTATCATCCTCCCTGGTTAACAGTTGTTGCTTTCTTGAAGAGAGGTTCACTTTTAATCATCAAGAGCAAACTATTTGGTGATGATATTTTTATCTTCCTGGAACCAAGACCCTTTAAGTGTCTCTGAATCATTCTTCAAAACCAACATTAAGAACCTGTGGGAACTGGTAGAATATTTGTACAAAACAAAACAAAAAACCAGTCTCCCACCAACCCCCCTCCAATCCCCAGATGGGAATACAAAACAACACACAAAAGGAAATGTGTTGAGTGAATGGCGAAACATTGGGGAAGATAAGAATGACCTTGACAAACCCTGAGAAAACCCCATCCAGAAGCTTGGGAGATGATTTATGTTGGGGGGAGGAGATAAGCTTAAATCTCAACATTCAAACCCAACTTTACAAAAGATTTCCCCTACCTCACCCCCCAGTCAAGCTAACTGCCCTCACTAGCCATCTCAGCTCCCACCCTTCCTTTTGTAGATTCTCAGACATTGCTGATTGTGTGGGTATTCACTCTGCCCACTGGGTGAGAATGGATATATAATAATATATGTAGTATTGCAAGACAGGGAAGGACTAAGGAAATAATAAGTCAAACTCACCTGAAACCAAAATTATAACTATTATTCATGGTTTAAACTATATTAATATACGATACATTATTATTACAATACCTAAATCTTATATAGCCAAACAACGTGCTAAGCACTTTATAATTATTTCATTTGATTCTCATAATGACCCTGGGAGGTAGGTGCTGTTGTTATTTCCATTTCACAGATGAGAAAATTGAGACAGAGGTTAAGTGACTTGCCCGGGGTTACCCAGCTAGTGAGTGTCTGAGGACAGGTTTGAACTCAGGCCCAGCACACTCAGGACCATTGTGTCACCTACATTATTAATCAATAAGCATTTACAAACATATTTAATAATCATAATAAACATTCATAGAGTGCTTTAAGGTTTGCAAAGTTCTTTACAAATGTCTTCTCATTTTATCTCACAACAACCCTGGGAGGTAAGTGCTGTTGTTGTTCAATCAGACCTTTCAGGCCCTTCATGATCCTACTTGGGGTTTTCTTGGCAAAGATACTAGAGGGGTTTGCCATTTCCTTTTCCAGTTCATTTTACAGATGAGGAAACTGAGGCAAACAGAGTGAAGTGACTTGCCCAGGGTCACACAGGTTAAGTAAGTGTCTGAGAACAGATTTGAATTCAGAAAGATGGGTCTTCCTGACTCCAGACCTAACATTCTACTGCACCATCTAGCTGCCCTTCCTCATTTTACAGGTAGAGGAAACTGAGGTAGAGGTCACACAACTAGTAAGTGTCTGAGGCCAGATTTGATCATACTTCTTCTTGACTCTAGGCCTGGCAACCAATTAACTGTGCTACCTATATATTAATAATATACCAATGTAATATTATGTAATGTGAAATATTATAATGTAATATGTTGTAATGAAATTTAATGTAATAATAAACAATATGATATAATGTATCATATTATATGTAAAACCAAAAAGAAGAAGAATTCCCTTTTGTCAGAGAAATTCTACTGATATTCACGATTAGGGATGACATCGTGCTGATTGTAGGAGCCAAAATATCACAGGGTGTTCTTGACAAAATCCATTGTTGTTGAGAAAAGATTTGTGTTCCATTTCACAAAGGAGAAACAAAGTAGATATAGGCCCCCATCTCAGATGGATAGAAAACATATTGAATTTGTTCATCAATACTTGTGTCTTGAACAACCTCTACAAATGGATGATAAACTTGAAGGGAAGGAGGTCCAGATGAAAAATTATGCAGCCATCTCACCATCTCTGATGTCTGGCATGCACTCCCTTCTACTCCTCCATCTCGTAGAAACCCTCTCCTCTTTCAAGACACATCTGAAGTACCACCTTCTAGGCAAAGTCTTTCCTGATGCTTCTCAACTATTCATGCCCCATCTCTCTAACTGCCTTCTATTTATTCTTTTTATGTTTATTCTACATGGACTTTATATGGAATATAAGTTTCTTGAGGGTAGGGATGGTTTCATCTATTTTAGTTATATGCCCACATGCTTGGCATATGGCAGGCTCTTAATAAATGCTCCTTGATTGACTGATTGATCCCAATTTGCCTGCTGTTAACAAATCCTGTCTTTTTAGCCCCAATACTCTCGAATGAATAAAGGATAAAGCAACCTGGTAATGCTATATGGTTACAAATGAGAATCACAATGGTAGGGGATCTGAAGGATGTTGGAAAGAAGTGTAGTTTATAGTATATAGTATATCACTGCCAATGATTGGCATGTGAGAAATGAATATGCCTGGTCAGAGAAAAGGATGGAGTAGTGTTGGTATTGTAGTAAGAGAGCGATAACACATAGACACTGTGACCCAAGGCCTAGAGCACTGGACTTTGGACCAGGGAAACCAGGGTTCAAATCCAAACTCAGACATTTACTAGTCGTTTGGCCTTGGACAAATCTGTTAACCTCTCTGAGCCTCAGTTGCCTTAACTGTCAAGGGAGGTGGAATAGACTTAATAATCTCTAAGTCCCTTCTACTTTAAGAATAACGATCCTCTGATCAATGAAATATTTTAACCCTAATGAAAGTAGTTTTGTGAATTGTTTATATAATAGCACAGGTTGATATAAAGTCTTAAAGATTTGCAAAGCATTTTACCCACATTATCTGTCACTTGAGTCTCTCAATAATGTTCTCTGAACAATCATGGAAGAACATGGTTAAGAACTGCTCTGGATGAGAAGGCACAGATAGGCATAATAGGGGAAATCGATGAGGCAGCAAACCATAATGGAGTATGCTTCAGCTGGGGATTGGATAAGATGACCTTTGAGGCTTCTTTCACCTCTGTAATTCTAATTCCATGATTTCCCATTTGTATTGTGCTTTGCAGTTTAAAAAAAACTAAAAATTCTTTGAGATGGGCAGTGTAAGCATACAGTATTATCTGCACTTCACCGATAAGAAAACCACGGTTAAAAGTGTATTATCTATCATCTCATTAATGGCGGCCAAAACGCAAGCTAAGTTTTCCACTCTCCAAGTACTTCTACCCTTCGTTACCCTTCTATATCTCCTTGCTGTGCCTTTCTCTCCATTCTAGAGGATCCTTCCAGTTTCCCAGGGTCCTCATGTTATCTCCCCTTTGGTTGGTCAGAGCTTCCATTGGGATAGTCAACCCAAACCTTTATTCTCTGAGAATGTCTCATGCTCTGGACCTCTTCCCTGGTTCCCCTTAGCCTTTCCATCAGCATTTGCCTGGGGCCACATGATACTTTAACACTTAGATTTCTAATTCAATGGATTTGTGATCTAATGGTGGGAGTGGGGAGGGGGAGTTGTTATGTTTTCCAATAATGTAGATCATAATCCATCCATTCTTTCCCATCATGAGCAGCTCTTGTCTATCCCTTGTCCTCATCATAAATCTTCCACAAAGTGTCTACTCTTTTGGATTTCTTGATATTGTAAGGATAACAATGGAGCATTTAGGCTGTCCATTAGTTATCCCTCTCTCTCAGTATATGACCAGTTCATCTTCCTTTGTGGTTATACTTAAAAGTGGAGGGGGATTTTAAGAACTCCTTTTAAAAACACTAAAGATATAAATAGAGAAAAACATAAGCCTAACCTTCATAGAGGCAGCTAGGTGGCACGGTTGGGTCTGGAGCAGGAAGTTCCAAGTTCAAATCCAGCTTCAGACACTTATTGTCTGTGTGACTCTGGGCAAATCACTTATTCATTTCCTGCCCAAGTTTCCTCAACTCTAAAATTGGAGTAATAGTAGCAACTCTCTCCCGGGGTGGTTGTGACGATCAAATGAGATGGTATCTATAAAGGCTTGGCACAGTAACTGGTACATAAGGGGCAATTAATAAATGCTTGCTTCCTTCATAACTCTACATGTAAATGGATTAAACATTGGTCCTCTCAGAACAAAGGACAAACTACAAACAACCCAATAAAATGAGACCAAGCAAATGAATAAGAAAACAAAACCCGCAACTTGTTGCTTATAAGGAACAAACTTACTAGGCATTAAGTGAATGAAAAAAAATCAGGAGTTGCAAAAGTGTTATGAAACAAAGCAATTTTAAAATTCATATGTTTAACAGAGTAAAACAAGGAAATTACATGATGCTTAAAAGAATGTTAGACAATCAACTATTATTAATATTAAATTTATATGCTACAAATGCCATGCAGATAAATTCATAAGGGGAAAATCATTTGAATTACAAAAACTCATAGACAGTTACACAATATTGTAGGAGACTTTACTGTTCCTGTTTCAAACTTGAACAGATTTAACAAGAAGATGAACAAAAGGATAACTATATAATTGAATAAAATGTTGGAGAATTAAGAGCTAAAACATTCATGGTATCTTTTGAATGGGACCACTAAATAATATACATATTTCTAAGCACCTCATGGCACTTTTGCAAAAAAAAAAAAAAATAGAACATGCATTAGAGCACAGAGAAATTGTAAATAAATGTAAAAAAGCAAAAATACTATGTACATCCTTTATAGACTAACACAATAAATAACATAAATAAATAAATAAAACAGTAAAAATAGTAATCAATTCAGACAGCACAAACAAGAGACATATGTACAGAGAGACTTAATGATGAAATTTTAAATAGCAAGTGAGTCCATGAACAAATCATAGAAATAATTAATAACTTTGTGAAAGACAACGGTGATGAGACAACATTCTATTCTTAAAAATATATTAACATGATAGAAAAAGAGGATTAATAAACTGAAATCATTTTTTAAAATTAGTCAATAAATTAACAAACTCAAAACATGCACAAAAAAGGAAATCTTAAAAATAGAGAAGAAATAAATAAGTTGGGAATAAAAAGTTTATGAAACTGACAAAACTAAAAACTATTTCCTTAATAAAACTAACAAAACTGATAACCCTTTAGCCACCCTGAATGAAAAGAACATATCATAAATATAGTTAATTTTTAACTAAACAAAGGATAGAGACAATTACAAAACATAAAATAAGTCAATTTTATCATGTGAAATTGAAAAGCTTTTGTATAAGCAAAAATAATGCATCTTGGATAAAAAGGAAGCAGTTAATTGTAGGGGAAAGTCTTTGTATCAAATAGCTCTAATAAGGATCTGATATCCAGGATATAAAGACAACTAACAGAAGTCTATAAAAAATAAAAGCCATTCTCCAATAAATAAGTGGTCATAGGATATGAAAAGCTCTCAAAAGAAGAACTGTAAACTATTAACAACACATAAAAGAATACTCCAAATAATCTGACTTTTCAATGTGCTAATTGGCTTTGCTTTTTAAAAAAATGTGTTTTTTCTTTATCTTTTAAAAATCTTTATTATAAGAGATGGCTCTCTGGGAGGGTGGAAGGGAAAAGATGTAGCAGAAAAATGACATGATAAAACTGAAAATATCAAGAAAAATCTATTTTTAAAAAATTAATAATAAGATCCATGGTTTCTTCCTAGCATTTATTATCCTTTCATTTATAATATGTTGAGAATTGATCCCTCAATTGCCTCAAAATTGTATCACATCCAGCAAAAGTTGTTAAATGGATGTTTAGTGATGCAGACTAGTTAGACATAGACTCTTCACCCAAATAGATAAGCAGAGTATTGAGGTAAAACAGAATGGATCCATGAGTGCAGCCCCTGACACCAAAGGCTTTCTAACTGACCCCTGCCTTTATATGTATGTGACCTGTTCATGATTAGTGTTTTCAAAGGTATCTTGAAGTCTATTTACTAAAAATTGGTATTTGTATAAATTGCTCTAGTGCCCTTTGTCTAGCTCAGCATAAAGCCACACAGACCCTACCCACCTCATGCCATTCAATTATTCCATCTATAATTTAGGTTGCTAGCTGATTTCTTGGGTGGCAACCACAAGTGGCTTTATTTTCCAAAATTATTCCAAAATAGAGACTTGGATAGAGTAGTGTGACAAACGCACACATCTCCTTGTACTTTTTTTATTTGAGAATAAAAATAATAAATAAATAAATAAAAAATAAGCCATGAGTGAGAGCTTGGCTCTCATGGCTTCTTTACTATCAATAAACTCTAGTTTTATGAGAGGTGACATAACTGTGTTTCTGTTCCAAAACCAGATGAATGCATTTTATCTGATCTAGCTGCTTTTCCCATTTTTGTTTTCTTTGGTATCATTTGTATTTCCTCATTTTACTGTCCAAATGTGGTGGTTCCACTGTCATTAATTAGGAAAATCATTTGTTACAGTAATCTTGACAGATATTTTCCATTTTTCATTGTCCTTCTTCTAGTGAAATGCCCTCAGGATGACTTGAGTCTATCCCCAGGTTTTCTGTAAACATCTGTCCACTCTACTGTTTATTGCTCTTTTATGCGGTGATCTTGCTCATAATTTTCTACTACTATCTTTCATAATTTAGCTATGACCTCACTCTCTCAGGACCAGGCCTGTCTCATCTTCCCACCTAAGGGGTGCCTTGAGGAGTTTGTGAGTATCTTCTCAGCCATTACCTCAAGCCCCCAACAGTGGGTTCTCCCCATTTGTTGGTAATGGATACCCCATTTCCATTTAATCAATGAACATCAATTAGCCTGTACAAAGAGAGATTTACTTCACAGATATAACAAGAACAAATCTACAAACATTTTCCTTAACACTTGGGAACATAGTTCTCTATACTGACCATTTCAGTCTCTGGCAAGGGTTAGGCTCACAACTTAGCTCAGTTCCTCGGTAGCATGGATCCCACCAAGTTCAAATCTAAAGACAGTATTTCTGCCAACTTTTATGGGCTGAAGTCCCAAAGGTCACTCCAGATGAATCATTTGTGCTCATTGAGGCCTCAATGCTCCCCTAGTTGCAATACCAGGCCTACATTCCTGGATTCCCAGTACTCCTGGCTTTTGAAACTCCCAAGGTTGGAGACTCCACTCTCTACACCTAGAATGGAAAGGAATTAATAAAAATGTCAAGAACACAGGCCGTTTTCTTGAGGGGCCATATAAGGAATAGTGGAGAAGACAGAGAAAGAGGCCCCAAGACTCTCTCATTACTGCATAGTCTCATTGAAGATGAGCAGAGGAATCATCTCAATCCAAAGACATAGCCAAAAGACATGGCCAAAGCTAATTCCAGCCCTTTTGAAGACACTGACAATTACAGATTTGCTGCCAATAAAAAAGCCTCCTCCCAATCACACTTTTCCCTCTCCAAAAACCTCCTCAGTGTTGATGGATCATCTGGAAACTACATAAGGAGTAACATATGCATTCATCCTAACAATTCTCCCAGGAGCAATTCCTTAGCACCCTATACTAAAGGGATTACATCCAGGGAAGGAACCAGTAGCCTCATAGATTTAAATTTTTTAGAAGAGATATCAGCTATCCATGGGGCTAAGTCAACCTGTCTGAAGCAACAAGGCTGCTAAAGGGAGAAGCATGTGTTATACGACCCAGATCATTCCAATCACCACCTCTCTTCAAACCCTGGTAGAGAAAGTCCAGTATCCCTGAGCCCCAAAGTTCCAGAAATAACCATGACCCCACTCCCATCAACCCAACTTTTATCTCTCTCCATGCAGCCAGAATTGAGGGGGTGAAGCAGCCTCTTTGGAGAAGGGGCCCACCATCTACATCACCATTAACTGCCAGCCAACTGCTACCAACAGGAAACAGAGCCTCAAAGTGCTGGGTGCAGCAGTTTTTCCCAAACCACTAGCCCTACTTCTATACTAGCCCCAGCAGCCACTGTCAAGAGAAACAATTCTTGTAGAGATGGAAGTTGGCAACTTCCTTTGCAGATACCTCCTTGGCAGTCATAGCCAGTCAAGATCTGCAGAAGAAAGCTCTTGCCACCAAAGTCCTTGACATTGTCAAATGGTTTCCATACCAGAAATTGATGTGATTTCCTTCATGGAAATAACATTAAAGAAAATGTGTTAATCCCTGTTTGGAAAGGAACACAGGGCATTTCTATCTCCCTTGTATTAGAATGTGAACTCCTTGAGATGAGAGATTATCTTGCTTTTTGATTTGTATCACCAGTATTTAGTCTAATACTTTGCACATAGTAGGTGTTTAAGAAATGTTTTTTTCCATCATTCATTCACTTGGTGTATTCATGTCTTTACATGAGTTAAGCTACTATAAAGAAATAGTGATAGTACATGTCAATGTCTGTTCTTTTATCCATTCTCATTTTTTTAGTATCAAGAGTTTGCTTACATATGTCAGGTTGGGAGTTGCCACAATTGTATGCCCTAGCTTCTCATTTTGGTTCTTTCTTCTAATTTGTTATTGATTTTGATTTATGATCTAACAAGTTGGTGGTCTACTATATACATATATATAAACAGTTAGCTTAGTCATGACTCCCACATCAGTAATCAATCAATTCTTCTCTTTTAAGGCACAATTAAATTTTATGATATTGCTTGATTATTTTAATGTCTAATGCTTCTCAAATCTCTTCTTAAAGAAAATATTCATGATATATAGGCAATAGTCAGTCTACCTGTTCCACTCAACTCTTACCTGCAGTTCCAAGAAGCTGCAGCATGTGTAGAGGTGACACTCTGGTAAACCATTTCGCAGATGGACTCTACCAGGTAACCAAGGGATCTCAAACCCATTGGTGAGTTAGTGGGGTGTCTATACCAAGCAAGTGAAGACAGTATTTAGGAGTCTCCAAAGAAAAGTATGGAAGAGAAGAGGTAGTAGACTAACCACCAAACTGAAGGTCTACAGAGTCATCATGGTGACCTCATTGTTGTATGCCTGTGAAACATGGACAGTCTACCAGTGCCATGCCAGGAAACTGAATTGCTTCCATTTGAACTGTTTTAGGAAGATTCTGAAGATCACCTAGCAGGATAAGGTACCAGACATCAGTGTCTTTGCTCAAACTGAACTGCCAAGCATTCAAACTGCTTCAAAGAGTGCAAGTCTCATGGACTGGTAGTGTGGTTCAAATTCAAAACATTCACTTGCCAAAAAGACTATTTTATGGAGAACTGGCATGGGGCAGACAATCACATGGTGGTCAGAAGCAAGAACTGTCAAGGATACTCTTAAGGTCTCTCTCAAGAACTTTGAAATTGATTGTGTGACATGGGAGACCCTGGCACAAGACCGCTCAGCACAGCATGCCCACATCAGAAAGGGTGCTGTGCTCTATGAGCAAAGCAGAACTGAAACAGGTCAAAGGAAACAATGCGCAAATTTGGAGTATCCACCCCAAATGTTCACATGGACTATCTGTGGTAGAGCATTCTGAGCTCATATTGATCTGATCAGCCACAGTTGGACACACTGAAACTTCATTTTATCATGGTGATGTCATTTTGGTCCTCTCCGAGAACAGAGGACAACAACCAATCAGGCTCTATTATGTGCAAGGCCATGGTGTGAGTGAGTTACAAATATCTCATCTGATCTTCACAACAAACCTATTACTATCCTCACTTTACAGTTAAGGAAACTGAGGCAGGAAGAAGTTATATTACTGTCCCATGATTGCACAACTAATAAGTATCTGAAAATAGATTTGAACTCAGGTCTTCCAGACTCCAGACCCAGTACTCTATTCATTGCACCACAAGCTGCCTCACTCAAGAAACAGATATAAGCAAGTATTCATTGAATGTCTACTGGATGTAAAGCATGGTAAAGGGGAAATGGGACATACTCCTACTTCCTTGAGGAGATTGAAATCTACATATATATATATATGTATATATATATATATATATGTATATATGTGCATGTGTGTATATGCTATATATATATATAAAATACATAAACAATTAACATTATAATGACATTGTTAGAGTATATCTAAACAACTGACATACATAAAACAACTAACATTATAAGATAGCATGTGTTAAATGCCACACGAAGGATAAAGACAAATTCTCTTTAGGAGTTCAGAGAAGGATCTCTGGGACTTGATAAAGTCAAGAAAAACAACACACTGGATAGAATTTAACCCAGATCTTGTGGGATGGGTCAGATTTCAATAGCCAGATATGTGGAGGAAGACATTCTTGGCATGGAAAAGATCATGGGTCCAATTTAGCTGGAATTTGGGATCCTTATAGACCAATGGTAGGAGATAAAATTAGACAGCTGGTTTGAGTCTACACTGAAGAGATTTGCAAAATGTTAAGTCTACCAAGTCCGTATATTTAAAAATATAATAAATAATAATTTTTAATTTAATTATTTTCATTATTAATTAAAATAATATCATCATAAATAATATTATCATAAATAAAAATATGAAAAAGATATTATCCCTTTTCTCATCTGTTCCCAGGGCACTTAGGAAACACCCAGCCTAATGAGCTTGCTTATTCCCCCAAGAAAGGACTCTGCTTTTTCTGCAAGTTGCCATTTCGGAGGATCCGATTCCGTACTGACAGAAACACAGTAGGAGTAGCAAATCGAGCCAAGAGAGAATATGGAATCAGAAAGAGCTGGATCCAAACCCTGCATAAAAACCTCATGAGCTTCATAACCCTCAGTAAGTCATTCAACCCCTTTGAGTCTCAATTTCCTCATCTGTAAAGTAGGGCAAGTCATGACCCATCCGAACCTACTTCTTCATCTGTAACAGAGACACTAACGCCCCCCAATTTCACAGTTATGGTGAAGATCAGACGACATCATGTATGCCAAGTTCTTTGTCCATGATATAGAGCTATTTTTTAAAGTGAACTGTCATTATCATTGATAATGACATTGTAATTATTGATGACCTTGAAGTGGAGCTTTGATTTTTTGATTTGACCTGCTCCTTTCCTCACTTTCCCCCAAAACTTCCACCATCTTTCTCTCCATGCCAATTAATGTCCCTGGCATCCCTTTGGCTTTTCAGTAAGAGGTACTCATAATTCTTTAACCACAGGCTCTCCAAAAAACGGTTTTACCCAGGATACTCTTTTAATTTAAACCTGCATTGTTAATATTGTCTCCATCAGCTTCTTAAGCCTAGACAATCAACAAAACAATAAATCAAGCTCTTATTTGTAGCTTTTGCTGATTTCCAAGATACCAGTTCTCCCACTGAAAATTTAACAATCTGCTCTCAGGGAATTGGTTAGAACTAACCAGCACAGTCCTCCCTTCCTGCCAATTTATCCAGACATTTTTCTAAGTCTGGTCAAAGTTATTCAGAAGGTGACTTCAGAGCTCAGAAAAGAAAAAGGAACATGCAATCCTGAGTTACAAAGTTCTTACTTTCTTTCCAAAAGAAATGTGAATTAAAGACAAAAGCCCCTGACCCTCCAACACAGACTGGCAAAGAAAGTCAAGTCCATCAGATCCAGCCCCCAAAGGAAATCAGATAAGTTCAAAAAGGAAGGTCAGAATATTAATTCAAAAGGAAAAATCAATTTGATTCACTTCCCTACAGATTTATACAGTTTACTGTCACCAGATATTGAGGACCAATATTTTTTCTAAATGTTATTTTAGGATTTATTTTTAGGTATTAGAAGTAAGGGTTTCTCCAGTTGATAGCTTTCGTGGACCTACTATGATAGCTAATCTAGTCCATTAGTTGTCATTTACTCATACTGCTTCCTTACTCTGTTACCCCCAGGCAGGGGATTTCTTCCTTAAACTTGTTTTTCTCATCTGTAGAGAAGTCCTAGCATATTGGTTATAGGAAATAGGAACCATAGAAATACTGTGTGTGAGAAGTTCCTAACATGGTCATGCCAAACTATATTAAAATATAATTGGGAAATATTTAACAAAATAAATAACAATATAATAGAACATATATAATGTTACTATGTGATTTTCTAATATATGTCACAGAAATTCTCATGTAGTTTTAGTAGCCTTATGTCTATTTGAGTTTGAAACCACTGTTATACATCCTATAATATGACTACCTTCTAAGATTAAGAAAATTTCCTCTACTTATTCCCAGAAAAAAAATTCCTCTTTCCCTTCTTTGCAGAGGTAGAGGACTATGGGTATGGGTATGTAATATGATATCACATTGACTGTCAGATTTTTTTGATGTGTTGGTTAGTTTTGCTGAATTGTATTTTTCCTCATTTAAAAAAATATTTTTTGTTATAAGGAATAACCTTCCTGGTAGCAGAGGGGCGTATTTAGAAACGGAAATGATTCACGAACAAAATATACCCAAAAATGAACGAAAAAGGAAGAAAAAAAGGCAAGTCTCTTGGTCCAAGATTGACCTAATCTGAGTCATGGACCGAATTCCTCATTAGAATAGGCCCACCTCTCATTATAATATCCATTCTCTCATTATTTGTCAACCAATCAGAGTTGATTTCTGCCTGCAGGAACATACACTCTTTTGGAGTACGTAAGGGTTCCCAAGAGTGCCACTGATCTCATTTATTAATTACTAGCTAGCTATAATTAATAAATTGATATTAATTACCCAGACATTATGTCTCTTGGACTTTTCACACGTGACAAGAATATTTGCAAAGCATTTCACAAACCTTTAAACAGTGTTATGTAAGTGCTCATTATAATTGTTGTTAATTAAATTCAAATCACAACAAAAAGTATTTTTTAAGTCCCTCTATTCTGTGCCTGACCCTGGAGATACAAAGGGGGACAGATGAAACTGTGTCTACCCTCGAGAAGCTTATACTCTACTGTGGAATAACAATTGACTCTAAAGTTTGCAAAACACTTTACATACATTATCTCATTTGCCAATGTATGTATGCCCATACAATTGGGCATATCTCTTTCCATACATCACACACACAAAAATAGTCTTATTCCTTCTACCATATTTGATTAAATGTTAAATTGCGTAGAGTAGTCTATTGGTCTTGTAGATATTCAAATAAATAATATATATTCAATATTATATGTTATATAATACATAAATATATATTCAAATATATAACAAATAAATAATTTAATATATTCAATTATATAATTCGAAGGAGTTAGAGATCACTGTGAGCTAGGAGAATCTGACAAGGCTTCCTTGAAGGACAAATAGGATTTAGATTAGGCAGAGTTTGGAAGGAAATCAGTATATATAAAAGAAGGTTCTGCTGGGGCTGGAATATTACTGGTTGATTGACAGCTACTGTGCACATGAATACTGTCTGAGAGGTTCTCTTGGCAAAGATACTGGGGTGGTTTGTCATTTCCTTCTCCAGTGTATTAAGGCAAACCAAGATTAAGAGATTTGCCCAGGGTCACATAGCTAATAAGTGTCTGAAGTTGAATTTAAATTCAGATCTTCTTGATTCCAAGCCCCTCACTGCATCCACTGAGCCACCTAGTAAGCTATCTTAGAGACCATTAAATTGACCCCTTCATTTTACACATAAGAAAACTGAGGCCCAGAGGCATCAAGTAACTTGCCCAAAGTCACACAGGTATTATCTAAGATAGGATTTGAACTCAGGTCTTCCTCACACCAAATCCAATATCTTATCCACTATACCATGCTGCATCTAAAGGTCGCAGTTTTGTGGTAGGGTTTAATCCAGATAAACAGTAACGCAACAAAGAAGAACAAAAGTATATTGTTGTTGAGTTTATTTGGGGTTTTCTTGGCAAAAATACTGGAGTGGTTTGCTATTTCCTTCTCCAATACATTTTATAGATGAGGAAACTGAGGCAAATAGGGTGAAGTGACTTGCCCAGAGTCACACAGCTAGTAAGTATCTGAGGCCAGATTTGAACTCAGGTCTTCCTGACTTCAGGCCTAGCCCTCTATCCAGTGTACCACCCAGCTACCCTAGAACCCAATTAGGATGCACTGAAGATGTCCCCTAACTGCAGCCTTAGGGGAACTGTACGTTTTAGAAGGACACTTGCTTTTTCATTTTTCAGGGACTCCCTGGCCTGATTATTCAGTTCGTATTTTATATGAAATCCTAATCAGTCATCCTGCTTCCCAAAGTTCAGTTCTTAGCCATTGCCATGATCTTTCTTGAGGCTTAAGGCTCATATTATTACAGCTCCACAGACTGGGGAGATGAACACAAAGGCAAAAATGATTGACCCCAGAACCTACCGCAAATTAAATTACAGAATGGGGAGTAAATTTCAAGACCTTCTCTAGGCTCTTCAGCCTGGGCAATTCTTACGCTCCACAGCCACTGAGTCGGAGAGGCAATGAAAGAACTCCATTGAGGTTATTTCAATCACAGGAGTTAGAGCCAGAAGCAACGCTCTCCTTCAAACCTTCCATTATGAGTTCAATATAAAGATTGGCTAATAAAGGTCCAGTCCTCAGAGCACAGGTTGGCAAACAATGACCATAGGCCAAGTCTTTCCTCAACCCTTTTTTTTGTACAGTCAGGCAACAAAGAATGGGTTTTTAACATTTTTAAAGAGTTTTACTGCATTTTTAAAAATAAGAAAACCGAATCTTAACTCACAAATTATTCAAAAACGGTAGGTGGATCTGGCTCTTGGGCAGTAGTTTGTCCTGTTTGGATTTCTTCCACTTTCTGATGGGTTATACAGATTTGTGTAAAATATCCTGCCTGGTTTCAATCTGACATAATTGGTGAACTTTCTTCCAGTCATGAATTGCTGAGGGACTAGGACTGTATCTTCTAATCAAGTAAGGATCTGTAATTCAGTCCAAATACAAAAGTATTGATAAGTTCCTCCTCTGCTCTTTTTGCACTTTGATTTTTCCCAGGAGCTTTCAAGCGAGGAAGGCTTCTATGAGCCACTGGACAGAGAGAGGGGCAGAGCAAACTGTATTTCCCTTTCCATGATACCATGTGCTTATGATTTTATATTATCTGTTTCTTTTGTTTTTATCCTTTCCTGATCTTATGTGTGGTGGTTGTGTTTGTCCCTTGCTCTCGAAGAGGGCTATGACATCAAGGTGATGACATGACTTGCAATTGACTTTGATTTGAGTGAAGGAGGGCTCAGTTGGTTAGAGTGTGGTGCTAATAACACCAAGGTTGTGGGTTCAATCCCCATAAGGGCCATTGATCTCAGGTGAAAGAATATATGGAGATGGATGTTACAGATTACAGGCTTGTGAGCTTCAAAAACTCCCATCAGCAACAGGGAATTACCCACCCAGCCCAGGAGCTGTTCTCTTACAAAGAGCTGGCTCATCTGAGAAGAGAGTGACTTGTCCATTGGTGATATCATGCTGAGAAGAGAACACGATGTGGACTCTAGTGGATAAAATGACCACATGGTCCAGGAGGCTAAAGGTATCCTATAGTCCCACATGTTTTCTACATATGTGTCTGGCCATCTTTGTATTTTAATTTTTCCCCAAGGACTGAGCATGCATAGAAGAGACAGTGGGTCCCCCAATTTGAGGTGAGTTTGGGGGTAACTTTTATCTTTTCTAGAACTCAGTAAATACTCTCTTGTATTCAAAACTCTAATTAATGTCAACAGATGGATTAGTATTTGGAGGATCATTCTGGATGGAGGCTTGTGAGCAATTGTATTAAAAGTCACAAGTCTCTCAGGCTTGTTCCTGGAATCCTGAGAGGAAGAATAGTTAGCTGCCCTTTGGGAAATTAGCCTCCCAGAGAGAGTTCTACATACAGATAAGAAAACTGAGGGCCAGGGAATGGAATCAGTTTGCCTTAGGTCACATATCTAGTAAATAAATAGCCAAGCTAGACTTTTAACCCAGATCTCTGCCTCTAAAGCCAAAGTTTTTCTTGCACAGAATCTAAAGTCACTGGGAACTCACCAATAGCTATACAGCCTTCCTGAGAATGAGTTGGAGCTCAGAAACCCAAAGAAGGACTATGGAACTCAGTTCTCAGCTTCAGTTACCCAAATGACCCCCTTTCAGTTTACCAGAATCTTTTTTCATTTCTTCCAGAATATACCTGGAACCCCACTAGATAAAGCCATCTGTCAGAGCCAAGAGAAAGATAGACACAGAAACAGAAAGAAACAGAGAAAGAGACAGGGAGACAAAAAGAGAGACAGAGACAGAGAAACAGAGAGAAAGGAATAGATAATATATGTAAGAATAGAGATGGATAGTGAAACACTTATACATTCACATTTACATGTCTATATGTATCCATGCATACATATATATGTATATCCACACATATATGTATGTATATCCATACACAGGTAAAGGCCAACCCTCCACCATTTAGATAGAATTCCCTCAGGCTTTATTAGACCTTCAGGATCAAGAGCCCCCTCTGATAGGGGTCCATCTGTTTCCTGTAATGACCACAAGAAGAGTCAAGTATTAAAATTCCCTTTTCCCATCCTCCTTTTTCACATAGAAGACTGGTATAATCAAGAATCAAAGCTCATTGCAAATAGAGCAATTAGTTTGTTATCAAAACCTCCCTGAGACACTTACTAGGTGTGTGATCCCAAACATCTCACAACAGCTCTGTGCCTTGGTTTCTTTACCTACAAAATGTGCTCAATAACAGTACCTACCTCACAGGGCTGTTGTGAGTATCAAATGAGATCATGTATGTAAAGTGCTCTGCAAACCTTAAAAAGATGTAGTAATGGTATTATTTCATGCAGATGTTCTCTATTTGTAAGGGCAAGTTCTTCATTTGACTTTAGTCTTCAAGTTTTTCTAGCTCCAGCTGAACAATTCCAGGCAATGAGAGCTGATCTTAAATGACTCATGATTTTTGGTAACACTGAGCAGGAGTAAAGACAAAAATCCTGTTCTAAAGTCTTCGAATTCTAAGGCTCCATGATTCCAAGTTTCAGTCTTCACCAATCCGAGGTTGTGGTAAGAGAGTGTGGAAAAAAGGATGAGAACTGAGAAAAAGAACTAATGAAAAAAGCAAGGTGAAGGGAAAGAGGAAATATAATCATTTAAAGAATGGGAAGGATTGAAGTGGCATGGAGAAAGACTGAGGACAATAGGCACAGAAGCCATAATCCAAAGGATACAGGAAAACAGATGCCAAGCAGATACAAAAGAATTTTAAAAACTTGAAAGTCCTGAGAGAAAAGTTGAGATGCAATGCAGTTCAAACAATATGTTTCCAGTTAAAGTAAATATGAAGCTTGGGTAGTTAGAAAATCAAATATGTGCCCAGCATAGGTATGGGCTGGAGACAAGAGGCAGGAAGAGCTATCAGTCAGCTCATGCTTCCAGCAAGCACTTTCTGGGAATAATTATTAGCAGAAAGCTCAAAGAATGGTAGAAATCCGGAACTCTACATATAAACTTAGTGGGTGGCTTGCCCACCTCCTCTCTCATCTCTTTTCTATTTCTGCTTTCTCTGGGTTGTCTTGTTCATCTCATCCTGTACCCATGCAGGTCCAAGTTTCCCAAAAGAGGCAGTGCATGCTCCAATCAAGTCTCTCTGGGGGTAACTGGTGTTTGGCTACTCCCCTTCCATTCTACACTGTAGCACTTGAGACCCCACTGGGGTGCTTCTGATTTAACAAATCAGCTGGATGAGTTCACTCACTCCCAATCAAAACATTTACTAAATAGAAAGCAAAGCAAAAATAATTATATGCCCATTCAGAAGTCTGGGCACACTCTCCCACAAATGGACATGGTATTTGTGAGTAAGAGTAGTTGAAAACTTAAAAGGACTAAGTAGTGGTGTGTAAGAAACCTGTGCCAAGGCAACTTATAACTCTGGAATCAGATTTCCCTTATTTTCCTCAGAAATTACAAATGTTCATGAATGGGCATGAATTGCTAGACTGTTCCATGGCTGGACTGGTCCACTTCTAAGCTAGTGGGCTCCTCCTCTTGGTTAGAATCCTTTTCTGTTAGCTGCTCCTCTACTGGACCATTCCTCTTTGTTGCTGAATAGTACTATATTCAATTAGCAAAATTGTCATCCCATTATATGAGGAAAAACAAAGAACTACAAATAGGAGCGGAAAACAAAGAGGTAAATGGTGAACTGAGAACGAAAATATCACAAAAGTGAAAAGATAAATTATATTTCCAAAGCAAATTATAAGGGAAAGAGGATGTTTCAGGAAAGAATGAGAGGAGAGTGATTGACTAGAGAAAAAGAAGCTTTACTTCTATTCTTTGCACTACCTAAAGTATGGTCTTATGCTCATCTTTAGATGCCTCTTGGAAAAACAACTTAACCAGTGGGGTGGGGGCATTTCTGTCTACTTACATGATAAAATTCAATGATGAGGATATAGTTCTGTCAATCCCAACCTAGAGATTTTGTGCTCTATTTAATACAGAGGACTCTGGGAGCAAAAACAAAAACACACCACCAGCTTTGTGTAGTTCTCGGGGAAGTTGTTAACATCTAGTCATTTCTGATCCCCATTTGAGATTTTCCTGATAAAGATATTGGAGTGGTATGTTATTTCCTTCTCCATTTTATTTTATAGATGAGGAAAGTGAGGCAAACAAGGGTAAGTGACTTGCCCAGGGTCATACAACTAGTAAGAATTTGAGGCTGGTTTTGAACTCAGCTCTAACCTTAATTCCTAGCCCGGTGCTCTATCCACTGAACCATACAGCTGCCTCCCTTAGAGAAGTAGCTACCCCCTGTCTCCTGTTCTGATCCTTCTGCAAGTGGCAACACTTGATTCAATTGATTAGGGAAGTGGTCTGTAGTCATTTATTCAATTAGATTCTTGGCTCAGTCCCTATCAATCAAGAAAACTTTTCATTCTTGCCTTTTCCACTTCTTCTGCTGAATTGAACAAGAGAAAGTACTGACTGAGTCCACTACGAAATTGTCATCCAATTTCTGCAACAAGGCAATCATTTTTCTGTTCCCTAAATGATTCTCTAGCCTATTCCCCACAGCAGCTGTTCCAGATTTTCTCATCTTTACTCAGCCTCCCACATTTGCCCCACCCTCACAAGTGAGAAGCTTCATATTTGACTGATAAAATTGAGGCAATTCACAGTGAGATCCCTCTTATCCTATTTTCTATCACCTCTCAGACCACCCCCTCCATTCTCTTCCTTTACTCTGGTCTCTGACAAATAAGTGGACCTTCTCCTTGGCATAGCCAGCTCCTCCTTATGTGACCTACAGCCTGGTCCTTTCCATCTTCTCCAACAGGTTGCTCCCACAATCATTCTCTCTTTCTGATCTTTGATCTTTCTCAATCTATTCATTATTTCCCTGCTGCTTATGAGTTTGGCCATATCTCCCCTACTCTTTAAGAGAAAAAAAAACCCTCACTAATCCCTAGTATTCCATTAAGTTATTACCCTATATTTCTCTTTTCTCTAGAAACTTCTAGAAAATGCTATTGACTCCACTTCCTCTCTTCTCACTCATTTCTCAGTACTTTGAAGTCTGGCTTCCAGACTCAGCACTCAGTTGAAATTTCTATTCAGGCTTACCTTGGAGATAGTGTGGTTTTGGTTCCAGGCTACCCTGATAAAGCAAATATCACAATAAAATGAATCAAATGAATTTTTTGGTTTCCCAGTGCATATAAAAGTTATGTTTACATTATATTAAGTGTGCAATAATATTATGTCTTTAAAAAAGCACATACCTTAATTTTAAAAATACCTTATTGCTAAAAAAGAATGTTAAACATCATCTGAGAGGGTCTTGCCTCCGTATTGATGGCTGTTGACTGATCAGGGTGGTGGTTGCTGAAGGTTGAGATGGCTGTGACAATTTCTTAAAATAACACAGCAATGAAGGTTTTTTCTTCCTTTCACTTAAACACTTAGAAGCCATTGTAGGGTTATTAATTGGCCTAATTTCAATACTTTTGTGTCTCAGGGAATAGGGAGGCACAAGGAGAAGGAGAGAGATAGGAAACAGTTGTTCAGAGCAGTCAGAACTCACACAACATTTATTCATTAAGTTTGCTGTCTTATATGGGCACAGTTCATAGCCCCACAAAATAATTACAATAGCAACATCAAAGATCACCATAAGAGTTATATTAATAATGAAAAAGTTTGAAATATCAAGAGAATTACCGAAATGTGACACGGAGATATAGTGTGAGCATATGCTATTAGAAAAAGGCGGCGATGGACTTGTTCGATACAAACCTTCAATTTCTAAAAAATGTAAGCTTGGTGACGTGCCTGTAGTGGAAGTCAGTAATGCTTTCTCACTAATGATGGCCAGTTTTATGTCTTCCTCCTCCTTGACCTCTCTGAAGATGACACAGTTGAGCGCCCCACCCTACTAGATAGTCTCTCTTTTCCAGGCTTTCATGACATTGGTTCCCCTACCTGTCTGATCAGTTCTTTTCAATGTCCTTTGATGAATCATCATCCATATCCCATCCCCTAGCCACCCCCCACCCCCCACCCCCCATCAGGCTCTGTGTTGGGTTATATTCTGTTGATGACTCCCTCAAGCTCACATCTGAATTTCATATTTTGAACTGGATGTCTTGTAGGTATTTCATACTGAATCACCTTAGCAGATTAGCCAAAAGACTTGGACGTGGAGCAAATATGGACAAGATTGGGGAGGTGGAGTAAAGGGAGGGGGTCTAATTTATTATTTCACCTAAGGGCAAACTACCCTTGGACTTTGAGCAGAAATTGACTTTGGCAGATAGGTAAAGATTTATGGTATTTGGAGCCAGAACAATGTCCCAACTAGAGTTGATATGTCAAACTTTTCCATTATGGGTTGTGCTGAAGGCTGGCTGACAAGCTCACTTCTCAGTGACAAGAGCAGACTAGGTGACCCAGGAGAGAACCATACAAATGCAGAAACAGAGACAGAGTTATCATTAAGATTGCCTTCCCCCTGTGCTTCTCTGGGTTCAGAATCCATTCCCCTGTCTACACTAGCCAATGTTAAAGTTTCTGATCTCTATTTACTTCTCTAAATATTACTTGCTTAGTGTGGTCTCCAAGTCTTTTACCCATGAGTCCCCTCCTCCAAGATCAAAGTCAGAGGTATTTGTGGTAGTCTACCCTCAAGTCAAAATCTGATTTTCCTTAGAGCTTAGGGTATTATGGGAAGAATATCTGACCTACAAAAAGCCCTTCTCTCATCCTGCTTCCCTTTCCTCCACATTCAAGCCTTTTGACTAAGCTCCAAAAGGTTGGTTACATCAACATGTTCAAAATACCACTTGTTATTTTTTCTCCAAACCCAAGTCTCTTGCAAATTTCCTTTTTTCTCTCCTATCTGCAAGCCTCCTAAGTAACCTCACTATCTCATATCTCCATTCATATTCTGCACAGCTGCTAAAGTGATTTTCCTAAAGCACAAATCTGACCATCATATTCAATAAATCTCAATGACTACCTATTACAAAATACACACTCCCCTGTTTGGACTTTAAATCCCTAACACAACCTAGTCCTAACCTACTCTTCCAACCCATTTGTTATCACACCTCTTCCCAAGGACCATTGTCTGGTCACAGAAGTTGTTGCTGTTTCTTATACGTGGTTCTTCATTTCCTCCATCTGTGCCTTTGTATTAGTAGTGCCTCATATCTAGAATGAACTCTCCCTTCAGAACTCTGCCTCTTTGAAGTCCTAATTCAAGTCAGCTCAAATGTTACTTTCTATAGAAGACCCTTTCGGACTCCTCTTAGTCATGAGAACCTAATGTGTACATTATATAAATTTTATATATACCTATGCGCATGTTGTCTACTACAGTTTGATAGATTCTTGAGAACAGGAATTGTTCCTTTCCACAATACAATTATTAAGCACTTTGTGCCAGGCACAGTGCTAAGCACTGAGGATATAAATAAGAAAAAGATAGTCCTGCCCTTAAGAGACTTGTAATCTAACTGGGAAAGACAAGACCCAAAAAGAAGCTGAAAAGAGAGTGAGGGGTAGGGTTTGAAAGTAGAGAGCAATCCAAGGAGCCCAGCTGTTGGGAAACGACTGAGCTGGGGGCCCCCTTTAAATGAGGCTTTTGGAGAAGTTTTTTTGTTCTGTTCTCCAGCCCTCCAATCAGTGGCTCAGAAGATAGGGGTATTGATGAGGTGAGACTACCAAAGCTCAAGAACTCTCCAGATTGGTGAGTTTCCTGGTGATAAGCAATATTTTGTGCCTAACACACTTCCTGAAACAAATCAGGCACTTACCAAATGCTTGCTGATTGACTAATTTATAAATAAATATTACATTTCAATGGATTTAATCACAAGTAAGATGTAACATAATTAACTAAATAAGGATAGTCCAATTACAAGTCATTCTTTACTTTTAACCTATAAAGCAAAAAGAATAAAATCAAATTTATTCAATCAACCACTGTACAGACGAGGCTTCCAATGGCCCCTCCTACTCTCAGGTACCCCTCTATGCACACCCCTTTGGTGAGGAGAAGGAAGGGGAGGGAGAGGCAGATAGGAGAGGAGGAGGTGCTAGCAGCTAGCATTCAACTTGGATGGCCAAAAGATGCCCAATTGACTTGGGTTTTACTGGCTCCTTTCCTATTTCCCTTCCCTTCCCTTTCCCTTCCTCTCCTCTCCTCTCCTTGCCCTCACCTCACCTCTCCCAAAACCTTAAACCTACTGCACTCTGAAACTGGGGTCCCTTCTGGACCCTCCTAGCTTCAGAGTGATTATCAGTAGTGACTGTTGCTGTTTCCCACCCAGCCTGATACCTTTCTTTTTCTTGACCTCATTAAAGGAGCCATGCCCTGGCTACTTCTTAAACAGGCTTATTCAATGAATGGGCATTGCCTCATCTGAAGTGAGTGCCTGCAAAGACCTTTGCCTAAAGGGCCCAAGTGGGTCATCTCCAGTCATCCTGAGGAATATCAGGTCTCTGGATTCAGATGGCTCTGGAGGATAAGTGAGGCTGGTGAACTGCACAGCCCTCACTCACTCAAAACAAAGTCAAGTGCAAGTCTGATGGCATGGTCTTCTTCAGCAAGGAAAGACAAACACAATGCATACCCCACACTATAAAGTCTAAGGTATTTAGCCTCAAGCTCCTTCATCAGCCACACCCACCAAGAGTTAGCAAACTTGGTTCCACTCAAAGTTTCCCAGAGGTCAATGTCCAGGCAGTTGAGGAACTTAGAAACTAGGATGATTGCTTTTTGTAATTCCTTGGAGAAACAGATGATAACTGTCCTCAGCCCACTTCCTGGAAAGACTGGCTCATCAGTGGGGATGTATAGAACTCTAGCTCTTCAGTTGTGTTTCATCCTTAGTTGAATGGTAGATCAAGAATCAAGGTCAAGGCATAAAAAGAGACTTCTCTCTCAAAAGTCTCTCTGGCTCCATTCTAAGTTATTTCCTCTTGGGTCAAGCCACACTCTTCTAGTCATTGGAAGGCCAGCTGGAGAATGTTATGGAAATTTCACTGCAGCAATGAACTTCCTGTCTAAGCCCCTCCCCACTTTTTCCTCACCCCCAAGAACTGCTACATTCCAAAATGGAACTCCAAGGCCAGGGGAATATATAGTATCACTCCACTTGGATCCTGTAATGGGAATCAGAGAAAAGACATTCCAAGCCCTATTGGAGAGGAATTCCATCTATAATTGTCAATATCTCAATCTCTAGCATTGAGTCATATCATGCATTTCGTAGACCATCTCTGATACCTTTAGCACTACAGGAAAAGGGAACTCAATTGTCATACAGTTAAGTCCTGTATAGACATGAAGACAATAGAACTCTTCTGACTAGTTTTCTTCACATAATCACTCTATTTCCATTAAGGGCTTGTTTTTCACCCTTACATGCTCTGCAAAAGGAGGAATCAGTCTTCGATTTAATTCAACAAATATTCATTGAGCACTTACTATGTGTAAGGTAGTGCAATGTAGTGAAAAGAACACAGGATATGAAGTCTTAAGACTCCAGAAAAAGTCAGGTCTTTGCTACTTCCTACCTCTGAAACCTTAGGCAAATCACTTCTCTAAGTCTCAGTCTCCAGATTTGTATCTTTAATCCAGTCCACAAGCAAGGCATGGTTCTAAATGCTGAGGATACACATAAACTGGACAAACAGTCCCTGCTCTCGAGAGTTTTCCATTTCCCTGGAGTATGCAACATAATAATAGTAACAACTAGCTTTTATATGTGGGCAGCTAGTTGGTAAAGTGGATGGAGTAAAGTCTGGAGTTAGGAAGACCTGAGTTCACATCCAGCCTCAGACACTTACTAGCCATGTGACCCCGAGCAAGTGATTTAACCCCTGTTTGCCGCAGTTCCCTCATCTGTAAAATGAGCTGGAGAAGGAAAAGGCAAACCACTCTATAGTCTTTGCCAAGAAAACCTCAAATGTGATTGTGAAGACCTGAATGACTAAACAACCGCTTTTATATGGCGCTCTAAGTTTTGCAAAGCATTTACCTGTTATCTCCTTTGATTCTCAAAACAACCCAGAGGTAGTCATTACTATCTCCATTTTACAAATGAGGAAACTGAGGTAGAAATGAGAGATTCTTAGAGATTAAGAGACTTGCCCAGGGTCTCATAGCTATTAAGGGTATGAAGTAAGATGTGAACTCAGGTTTTCCTGACTCCAAATCCAACCTCTATCCACTGCGCTACCTAGCCATGAGAAGATAAGTACATGCAGGATAATTTGAGGAGGGAAAGAGTCTCACAACCAGGAGACTCAAGAAAGACTTCCTTAAGAGGTGGCCCATGACCTGGGCAGCCAAGGAAGCCAAGGATTATAAAAGGCAGAGGCCAGAGGAGTGACCTTTCCTGCTCTAAATCTATCATTTTACTTCAGGAGACTGTGAAAGACTTTCTAATTAGATTCTCCAAAATGTTCCTGTTTCCTAGGACTAAAGATTTAATTGCTTGAATTGACTTAACGGGTCATCTAATCCAATCCTCTGTTTTTACAAATGAGGAAACTGAAGTCCTGGAAAGTTAAATGATGCCCAAGGTCACGAAAGAGACAAGTGACAAAACATGGATTTAAACCCACATTTTCTGACTCCAAATCCAAACCACTTTCCACTTGTTTTTTCCAGATTCCCAGCTATTCAAAATGCACTCAGTCTCCCTGTCCCATGCCCCCATCTCCCAACATCAACCCTCCAGAATCTCTCTCATATCCTTGATTATATAACAATTTTGTTAAAATCCTCTTTCCTCAAGGGACATTCCTTCCTGAGCATCTTCATGCTACTAACCACTGGGAATATGCCTCTCAACCCTTTGAAAAGCAATAAAACATAAAATAAAATCTCGATGAGGTGGGAAAGATGGTTCATTTATAGGTTCAAATAGAAGATCATCGAGGTCCCCTCCCATTCTGAATCTCTGAGAAATACCATAGGGGTGATTTGACCAGAAATTCTCTAGTGACTGAATGTCATTTGCTTGACCCACTTTGTTCCACTTGAGGAAAGGAAACTGATTAGCCCAGAATGTTGGTAATGTTAGGGAGAAGATATTTCAGGAATTCAAGGGACAAAAGAGAGTTGAGGAAGGGACTTTTTTTAACATACAAATCGGATCATAAGACCCTAGATTAAGAAGTAGGAGGGTCTTTAGAGATGATCTAATCCAGTTTCCTTCATTTACAAATGAAGAAATTGAGTCCCAGGAAGGTTATGTAATTTGTTTATGGTCACATGGGTTGTAAATGTATAGCCTATATCAAATTGCTTACTATCTCAAAGAGGAAGAGGAGGATAGAATTTGAAACTCAAAACTTTTTTTAAAATTTAAAAATCCAAATATAAAATTTTTACATGTAATTAGGGAAAAATAAAATATTAAAAAATAAATCCACAAAGAGTTGGATACAACTGAAACACACTGAAAACACAAAGATTGATAAAGATTCTGCAGTGATCTAGGTACCCTTTCTCATCTGAGATCAATATCCTTTGGTGGAAATAGATTTTGATTTCCTATTTCAAACACTGATTAGAAAATTCTATTGGACACATTTATTAAGCACCTACTACATGCCAAGTACTGTGCTAGATGCTGGGAATACAAAGACAAAACAAACAAACAAACCCAGTCTCTGCTTTCTGGGAGATTACATTCTCCTGGGAAGTGGGGGAGGGGAGGGACAGAGAAAGGGATGCTTTTTACAAAAAGTCTGAGAATAAAAAATTTTTAATTTGCAACTCATAGCAAGTTGAGCAAAGGAAATACATGTATCCCAGTCTATTCATTAAGTTACATCTCTAGGATATTAGACCAATATTTGGAATTTGTGCCAATGTGTTATCTCTTTGTTCACCTTTTTCATGCTAATACTCAGAGACAGAAATTAACACTGGGATATTTAAAAAAAACAACAAACAAACCCACAACTATGGAGTTGTTATGTTTGTATCTCTTCTCTAGGAGAGTTCTGTTTTCTCTCTGTTCTCAGGCATAGTAAATTGCTACTTACATATAGAACCCTGTCCTATTAGTCAAAGTTCATATTCTCAAAAAAGCAAAATTTCATGCTCACCTTGCCAGATGGAATCTCTAATCTAGTTGTCAGATTTAGTTAGGTTACTTGAAGGGCTGCTATTATTTTTTTATCATTGCATTTATTTTCATTTATTCATATGTATAGTGCTACAGGGTAACCCAAAAGTTTTAGTGCAATTTCCTATAATTGAAGGCTGAAGGATCCATGAAGATTTTGGAGGCATCTTATATCACCTTCCAAAAGGAGGTCATCCCCTAAGTCATCATACAAGTGTCCTTCTACCTACTTCTCTTTCTAGTTACTAAAGGAGATGGTAAAGTAACAGCTATAATATTTTGAATTTTGTTAGTAGCTTTCACCCAAGAATCTCAAACCACTTTAGTATAAGAAAAACAACCATCATGGTCATTTTATTTTGCTTTCAGGGTGCTTTTAGAGAGCCCACAGAAGATGACCTTATATCCTAATATTTTTATTTAGCTACTACAGAGGTCCCTTCCAGCCCTAGAGCTATGATCCTACAATTATCTGTAAAGTGAATGGGTTGGACCAGATCAATGGTTTTTAACTTTTTGTGTGTCATGGACCTCTTTGGCAGTCTGGTGAAACCTATGGACTCCTTCTCAGAATCATGTTCTATTACCTATATTCATTACCAAAGAAAATTTCAATCTACCCACTAACCCAGGTCCATGGACCACAGATTTAGAACCCTGGGAATAGATGACCCCTAAGACTTCTTCGTAACATTCCAGATTCTGTTATTTCAAACAGCAGAAATAGGAGGCAAGGCATCCTAGGTATAGGGAAAAAAAGGCAAACAGGTCAGAAAGTATTAGATCTGATTGGAGGATAGAGTGTGTAAAGAAAGAAGAATGTGAGAAAATTAGATTGGACCCAGATTGTGGAGGACTTTGAATGCCAGGTCACCCTAGTGATGTCACTGGTCCTCTTTAAGAGTTAAGGACAGCAACAATGAGTATGGACTTTGCTCAGTAGCCAATATTCAGAGCTGTGCTTTAGGGAGATCAATCTGGAAGCCAGTACTCTGTGCGGAAAACCCTTTCGTCCAAAAGGACATAAGTCAAACCAAACACCACAATGGAGGAAGTGTACAAAGTCCTGCACCTGCCCTCAGACGAGGAGTCTGGACAGGATATGGGCTCCACTGGCCAGCCTGGCTTCCTCTGCCATTGTTTCACAATCCTCACTTTCCTGATAACCCCAGCTGTGGGAACTGTTAGATGTTAAAAAAAAAAAACAAGGTGAGGGCTTAGAATGGGCTTTTTCTAGATGGGAACTTGGCCATGGTGCACAATCAGGTGCAAAAGTGAGAGAACAGAAAAGAGTTAGGGAAGAAACTTATATGGAGACAAAATAAACGGCTAAGGTCTCATTAGAAAGGAAAGACTTGCCATGGATGCATCATCGTGTTAAATTGCCCTAGAAGAAAGAGCTAAAACTTGAGTACTCATAGTAGCAAACATTTGGGTAGCACCTTCAAAGGGCCGGGCACCGTGCTCAGCGCTTTAAGATTACCTCATTGATCATCACAATCCCAGAAGGTAAAGGCTATTATTACCCATGTTTTACAGATGAGGAAACTGAGGCAAACAGAAGTGACTTGGCCCAAGGTCACACAGCTAGTAAGTGTCTGAGCGGGGATTTGAACTCAGGTCTTTCTGACTCCAGGACTGGCGCTCTATCTCTGATTAATAGAGTATTGACTTGATAGGGCTGACAGTGAGACAATTCTCTGGGTAGCAAGGTGATGATGAGCTATATGTATAAAATGAAGGAGACATCATCAGACATGGACATTTGTGGGTTAGTTTTTCTCTCAAACAAGGGAACATCCTGGCGGGGGGGGAAGGAGCCAGTCATGGGGAAATAGCCTTAACATTTTTTTTTTAATTCTGAGTTTTTTGGATTTGTTTTTTATAATGAATGTTCTTTTTGAATCCCTGGTAAGTTCCTGGCACCTGGTAAGAGCTAAATCAATGTTTACTGACCTTCCTGTTCCGAGCCTTTTGTTCTTCCAAATGCATCAAATCTCATTCATTTGTTCATCCATTTATCCAACAGCTTCAACTGTATGAGGAAAGCTAAGCTGGATGCTGAGAGAAATAGATAAGACCCATCCCTGACCTCTTGGATCTTACAGTACAATCATCCCCAACGGAGCCTGATGCTGAATCCATGTTTGGAATGCTAAAGCCCCAGGCTGGTATTGCTGTAGCTAGAAGTCACCCAGACCCAAGGCAGAGACATAAAATGTCAGAACTAGAAAAAAAAACCCTAGACATCAACCAGTGACTAGATTCCAATCCAGCTCTGTCACCTGACACATGAAGAAATTGAGGACTAGGACTATAATAGAGTGGAAAGAGCATTGCATTTAAAATCTAAAGCCAGTGGGGTTGCCATGGGAAGAATGGCATTTGGTCCTGGTTTCAAATACTGTCTTTTCTCTTATCACTGGTAAGTGACCTTAGATAATTCATTTCACTTGATCAGCCTTCAGTTACCTCACCTGTAAAATGAGCAAGTTAATTTAGATGGTCTCTAAGGTCCTTTCTGACCATCTGCTTTCCGAGGACCCAAGCTTCACATCCCAGTTCTACCATTTATTAAGTTGGGCAACTCAGTGCTTCTGTTTCTCCATCTGATAATAAGAAGAGTTACACTTTTATGGTGCTTTAATGTTTGCAGAGTGCTTTACATAGGGTAGCCATTTGAATGATAATCCTGGTAAGGTAGGGGCTATCATTATACCCATTTCACAGTCGACAAAACTAAGACATTCAGTGACTTATCCATAGTCACACAACTGGTAAGTGTCTAAGGTTGGATTTGAATTCATTTCTTCCAGACCTAAGTTCGTTATTCTAGCCACTGTTCCTCTGACTGCCTAATCTGATCTATAAAAATGTTCTATAAAAATCTTTATACACCTTGGGAATGGGGGAGGGAGGAGGACCTAGGTTGCTCTGAAACTCAGACAAGGTAATCTATGCAAATTGCCTTGTAAAACACAAGGCCTATATAAATATCCCTTATTATTATGGTTATTGCACAAGGTCACAGAGTCAGGAGCCAAGCCAGAATAAGTACGTGACTTCATGCAGGGCTCTTTCCAACACATTTCAATTCCCGTAAAAGCCAGTATAATCCAGAGTTTTGTTTTTTCTCTCTATATATACGCTGATATATTTTGAAGATAAGTAGAAGCTAAAACAGGGCGAGAAAGTTTGGGGTTCGAGGGATAAGGGAAGTGTGCGTGGAATCTTTTAATGATGTTAAATTCATACAAGGTGGCCAGCCAACCAGCCACATTTGCTGAGCATCCTCTATTCTGTGCAATGTGGCTTGTCTCTTTTTGATTGCAGCTTGGAATAGAGAGCTGAGTTGACTGGCCTTGGATCTAGGAAGACTTGGGTTTAAATCCCACCTCAGATCCATGCTGGCTATGTTCCTTTCTATCTCACTACTCCCAGGTAACTCTAAGATTATAAATTACAGAGAAAAATGCAGATTTGCATTGGTAGAAGGAGAAACCATGGACCCAGGTCCAACTAGTATTTGTAGCATGTTAGCCTGGCAGAGTAGATACAGTCTACAAGGCTTGGTTCAAATCCCTCTGGCACTATCCTCCACCTCCACCCGCCCACACATACATACTTGCTATTGGTATGATCCTAGGCAAACCATTTTAGCTTTCTCCTGCCTCAGGGCAACTTCTGAAGATCCTATCTACTAAAGTTATAGACTGGTTTATCCTTCTTTGTATTTCCAGTGCTGTATTGCTCAGTGCCTGGTCCATAATAGTAAGTGCTTAATAAATGCTTATTGACTAACTGACTAATTGTGGTGTTCATTCATAAAGAAAGTTCTCAATCCCTACAAGAGGTCCTCCCCAGATGTCAAAATCACAAGTCCTTTGGGATTTTCATAACAAAAATAGCATTTCAATATGTCAGAAGATCCGTGGTTTAATCTGTGTAGACACTCCTTTCATCAAAGCAGTAGTCAGTCTTCATGAGTTTTTATGGCCAAAAACAATCATCACTTTGTGGTCAACTGTGGTGATGAGCCTCACATCACTTATCTGGATTTGTCCTTGGAGATCAGACATAGTCTGTTGCCAGCCCTCCACAAATAGAGTGTCTACAGATACTACCACAAAAGGCAGAAGTCAACAAGCACAGACGCTGCCAAGGATGTCGGTACCCAGGGAACAAGAGTAATTAGAATTGTTAACCTTTTATAAACCACTTGAAGAATATTTTTAAAACATTGTATTTTTGCTAGTGATGACTCCATGGCCTCTCATGAGTTTACTCATTGGCATTCCTGATCTCTGAGAATGGCAAGAGTCCAAGAAGAGCTATGCATTGAGGTTACAAAGGGCACATAGCCTCATGTTTTCCCCAGTGATGAGACACAGCAAAGACTAAAGCTATGCTAGAATAAGACCCCAAGAGGCTGTGCAGATATATAGGTTCAAGGCTCTAGTCTGGCATTCAGTTGCTAAATTGGGAATAGGGACTTCTCTCCCACCACAAAATGGGATGAGTTTATATCCTGAAATAAGAGAGCTATTGATGGACTATTTTTTCTTGTTCACATCATTGCAGGTGATATTCTGATCTGAGTATGAGATTATGAGATGGAAAACTATTGAAGTAGTTAATTTCTTAGTCTCCAAGAATTTATTAGGGCTCACAGAAAATGTGACAGATGAGTAAACAATTTTTTAGGGCTTAAAGAATCAAAGGTTCTTAGTGTGTGTAATGGTTTTGTGTCTTTTAAAATTCTACTCTGGTAACACCATTGACATTATTACCATTAGGAAGTATTTGTTAATTAAATATGGAAAGTAGAGATAAAGGCAATGCATCAACAGTTTCCCAAACTTTATTTTAGCCTATGTTCTCTATCTCAAAATCCACAATGATATGAGCTTCTGGAAAATTAGATATTGTCAGAATTGGCCCATCTATTTTGTGGATATTGTCCCATAACAGTTGGCCCACACGACCTCTGAAGTGATGTAATACCAAAAAGAGTTGACATTACAAAGCAGAAGGGTGCTTGCTCAATGATACAATGATTTGTGGGACATTGGAGATTTATATATGTACACACACACACATACACACACACACACACACACACACACATACACACACACACACACGTGATGACTTCAGGCCTGAAACTTATGCCTACGACCCAGAAGGTTGGTGCTGCGTTGACTTGAATGACTATAGACAAGACTAGGCTCTACCAAGTGGCATCAAAGACTCCCCAGTGGATCCCTGTCACCAATGGAATAATGGAGGAACCCACAGCAGAGCTCCACTTTCTTCTTCTGTGTAGAACTGCCAATTTCCCTCCGGTTCCCTCTTGGAGCCCTTGGCTATTCCTCTTCACACACCTCACAACGCTATTACCTACTGCTTCCTCTTAGGTTTATATTCTTGCTTCTGTTTAATAAGACCACCTTTGATATTCCTTCTAACTAGACTTCATCTTTCTCTAGACCAGGAAGAAAATTCATGAAGAGCCCTGGGGCAAATTTAACTGGGAGAGGTGAGGTAATAGAAAACCTTTCACTGTCCTGGACTCCAACCTCTTCCCAGAGAACAAAGTCTTTTGGTGGGGAGGGGAGGAAAGCTCCTCTGAAGAGAGGACCCTGGTGGGACAGCTTACCCCTCCATATCCCACTGAAAGACAAAGGACACACACTCTCATAACAAAGCTCTAGAGGAAAACGGTGCTAATTTCAATTCAGGAATCATCTTGCATCCAGACTGCAGACTAGACATGCCCCTCTAGGAACTGGAAAACAAGTTCAATGGATTCAAACCAGACAAGTAGAAGGCGCTAATTCCACAAATCCATCGTCATTCACTTCTCTGAATTGGCACATGTTGTATGGAAGACCTGGAAGCAGTATAAGCCACAAACCTAGACTAAGACAGATATTGTGAGCCCAACCTCCCCACCCCTCCAACACACACACACAGACACACACACACACACACACACACACACACACACACACACACACACACTGCCGCCACCACCACCACCACCACAACCAACAACAGCCAGAAGGGAATGAGGCCCAGGGTCAAAGGCAGTGGGGCCACCACCTTGATTGTTCCTCCTGGCCTCTCTCTCACCTCAAGGCTCAGACTCTCATCAAAAACTATCGTGCTGTGCTCTCTCAGCACCAAGACCTGTCTCTACATCTACCAAAGCATTGCTTCCACATGATCCTCTTTCCTGGGACCACTAAATGTCCCAGCTGAATAGCTGATAAGATTGCTCCTCTTACAGGCTGCTCTGGCATCAGATACAGGAGTCAAAGAGACAAGAAAGAGTCATTTCTACTCCTCTGGAGCTTCCACCACCACCCACAACTCCCACCCCTCCCACCCACCCCCGCCACCAGGGCCCCGACTTCCTGACGCTAAGAATGCCCAAGTTCTCAAACCAAAATACCTGTCTTCATCTCTCTCCTTGGTCCCCATCCCCACCGCTGGCATACTTGAAATGCTACCATTAACAATACATTCTTTAGGGTAAGGCAAATACCTCTGGGATGACTGGCACCTTAAGTTCTCAAAAATCATTAAGACCTGACTATGGATTAGTTGATCAGATCCTTTCCAAATTGACTGCTTAATAAAGGAACAAAGGAGAGATACAAGTCCAGAGTTCAGGCCATTGTCCTAGGCACCCAAGGATGGAGTGGGCCACCTCAGAGGGGTTCCTCAATGGCAAGGCAGCAGGAGAGAACAAAGTGCCTGAGTAATGTTAGGAGTGTGGTATGAGAGGGGAAGAGGGGCATTAAAAGGGGAAACTAGATGATTGGAATGACAAGCTTCCCTTCTAAAAATCCTGCCTAGAGCAGCCCTGATTCAAAATGCTGTTTAAGCCAATGCATGTTTGGATCTGATTTCCTTCCTGCTTTTTCTTGGCTGTCTCATGTATACTCATCACTCAGCCTCATCCGTTAGCCCAGTACCCCATTCTCCATGATACTTCCCTGATATTCTCCTCCACTGATTCCATATTGGTCCGTTTGTGGAAGCCAGGAATGCAGACATGTAAACTGAGTGAATTTCTTAAGAGAGGAATGTTTCCATGAGACAAGGAGCTCCAGCAGGCTTGAGGACAATTTAGTTCCCAACACACACATTTGGAGAGTTGACAAAAATAATATTTCATTCAAGTAACAGGATAAATTCCCAGTGCAGAATTGGGGGCAGGGAAGGAAGACTTGTAGAACCAGCGCCAACCACTTCTGTTTTTATAAAATAATATCAGATCTAGAGTCCTGATTCCAGCGTGCTTTGGGAGACAGAGGAGTTATTATACTCATTAAGGTGAGTTTTGATCTCCGCTGTTTGTGCACTGCTGACCATTCTGCTGATTCACTCTGTGCTCTGAGACCAATGAATTTATCATTCTGTAGCTCAGTTCTCAAATATTTTAAATGGGGTTATATAAGGTGTTCATCTCTGCAATTATCATTTTGAATCACTCTTTTAAAAAAAGTTTCTGGACATCAGAATGGTAAAATAGAAAGAATATTGAATTAGAAGGCAGGAGACTAGGTATCCGTTCCCTGTAACATACTTCTTTTGTGACCGTCAGTGGGTCATAGGATCATAGACACAGAATTGGAAGGGACCAGAAAAGCCATCTAGGTGAACGTTTTTATAATCTCTCCAGCCTCAGATACCTCATCTGCCAAGGTAGAAATGTAGTCAAAATTGCCTAGAAACAAAGGCTGTGCCATTTTTTTGAGGTACCTTCAAGGTTTGCTATGTCCTGTAAAGGCATAGTCATCCAAAGCCTGTATTAAACTTCCATCTAGAAGAAATAGAGAGAAACACAGTCTCTGCTATCTAGCACTTCAGTTCTAGATCTCGTTTGGCCCACTAATTGGTTGTTGTAAGCATGAACAAGTCATTTTACCTCTGTAAAACAAAAGAGTTGAACTAAATGGTCTCCAATGCCTCTTTCACTCCTACCATACTATAATTCTAGGCTTCTGGTCCTAGTCAAAGAACCTACGTTCAAATTCCACACCTATTACTTATTAGTTGTGGGATGTTGAGTATAATTTCATCTCTTTGAACCTCAGTTAAATGATGGTCTTAGGGTCATTAGACTCAAACTCTATGATGCTTTGATGATAGTATAAAGGAAACCAATAGACATCTAACCAAACAAAAGAAAACAAAAGTCTGTTGTAAAATTCTACTTATTCTTGCATGGAGGCAGATGTGCTTTTGATCAAACTGGGGTCCCTGAAACATAGATACTACAAATAAAAAACAAACAGAAAACCCTGATACAACAATCTAGAGGGTTTGTATTAGTGTTGTCTTCTTGATATCAACACTTTGAAGTGACTCATTCAATGGATTGAGGTCTCCTAATCAAGGTCACTGAGGCATATAAATATATAAGAGAAAAAGTGTGCTTGGCAATGGTGAGAGTCAGGTGTGATCTTGGTCCAAGGTGAAATGATGCATATATATGGTGTGATATCAAGGGATCAAGAGAGGCTCTGATCCCTCAAATACCTTCCTCAGCTGCTGAGTGACACTTATCATTCTAAGAGCTGGGTCTTTTCATTTTAGCTTTGATCCTTCTCACCCTCTGTGGAGGGTAACATTTGAAGAACATTAATATAGCAACTCTTTTTTGTGGTGGCCAAGAACTGGAAATTGAAGGGATGCCCATCAGTTGGGGAATGACTAAGTCGTGGAATGTAATGGAATACTGTTGTGCTATAAGAAATGATGAGCAGACGGACTTCCGAAAAACTTATATAGACTCATATGAACTGATGCTGAGTGAAGAGAGCAGAACCAGCAGAACATCATACACAGTAACAGCCACATTGTGTGATGACTGACTGATAGATTTAGCTCTTCTCAGTAATGCAAGGACCTTAAACAACTCCAAAAGACTCATAATGGAAAATACCGTCCATACCCAGAGAAAGAAATAGGGAGTCTGAATACAGATTGAACCATACAATTTGCTCTCTTTTTTGTTTTGTTTTCTTTTTTCCAGTTTGTTCTGATTCTATATTCTGTTCTATACAACATGAGTAATGTGAAAATATATTTAATAAGACTGTATATGTAGAACCTGTATTAGATTGCACACTGTCTTGAGGAGAAGAGAGAGGAGAAGAAAATTTAAAACTTATGGAAGCGAATGTTGAAAACTAAAAATAAATTAATTAATTGAAGAACACTAACTTTGAATAGGAGAATCTAGTTTTAAATTGCTTACATCAGCTACTTATATACTACCTATGTGACCTTGCATGAGTCAGTCACTTTTCTGGGTTTTGATTTTCTTATCAATAAAGGAGGGGCTTGGAGTAGATGATCTCTAAGTGTCTTCCAGCTCAAAATTCTAGAAATTCATAAGCTGTTATTAGTTATATATACCTTAGTATAAATGTAAGATCTGAACATTTTGATAAGGGGATAAGGAAAAAGGAAGGAGATGTGAGAATACTAGTAGGTGCCTAAAGGAAAAAGGGATACTGAAGGAAAAGGGTTTGGGCTTGGCAAGAAACTTGAAAGAAACTTTCAGCTTTCCCTGGATTTGCCCATTAATAATATTTTGTATACTTTATGCAACTGTAGAGAAAGTAATTTCCCACAATAGAATGTGAGCTCCTTAAGAGCAAACATATCTCTTGGTTTGTCATTGTAACTCTTACACACTTATATGGGAGGAGGACTACCCTAGAGGAAGAGTTATTATTTGTAAGAAAGAGAATTTACATAGGGAGAGAGGGCTTATATAAGGGGAGGGGGCTTACTTAGGGAGAGTTGTTTTTGTTGTTGTTTCATTCCTGAAGAGGACCATAACATCAGGAAAATGATGCCATGACATGCAAGTGAATTGGATTTAAGTGAGGGAAGGTTGTGCAAAGTCACCAGACTCAGACTCTTCTGGGTCCAGTAGACAGATATAGATCAGGACGACTGGAGATAGCCCCAGTAGGGAGAGTTAGCTTGCATGAGGTAGGGGAAGTGTGTTCTAGTAAATGTTTACTAGTTCTCCGGAAAGGCGGAAAAAATTATACACATGACACACTTAAATCTAATCTGCACCATAATATTTTCTCCATCACTTTCTTAAATCTAGAAAATCAACAAAACAATACATCAAGCCCTCATTAAGAGAGTTTGCTTATTTCTGAGATGCAAATGTTCACATTGAAACGTAACAGTCATTGTAGCACGCTAGTTCAGTGAGCTTCAGTGTACCCCTGAGAAGGAGATTTATATACAGAATGAGAAAAAGTAGAGGAAATGGCTCAAATGCAGAGAAAAATAACAATGACAATCATATGTATATATAGTCTAATTTATAGATATTATTTTATTTGTACCTCACAGCAGCCCAATGTAATGAATAAATCCTCTCAGCATGCCCAATGTGCCTTGCCTGGTACCAATCTACTTAGAGGTTTGCTGAGCCTACTTTATGTTCCTCTCTGGCAGCTTCTGAGTGAGGAGAAAGACTTCTAACTACTATTGGTATAGGAATGGCAGACTGTACAATATCTTGTCTGTCCACCATGCGTCCATGAACACTTGGCAGCCCTATTTCGCTTATCTCATTTGTGTGTAAAGAACACACAATCATGGGTAAAGGAATCTACAGAGATGGAGCCACTTAGGAGTCCAGTGAGACTGAGAAATCCATCAAAGCTAGCTGTAGCTGACTCTGATGAGGAACCAAGAAAATCTTGAAGCAGAACCTGTTTACCCTAACCCAGAAGTGAATCAACATCGCAGATGAGGCAGATTAGCAAGGAAGCAACTCATCTACTGGTTGTAGCACACCAAGAAGTAAAGCTGGTGGGAAATTAAAAAAAAAAAGCTTTCATGGCCAGAGAAGCAACCCTTGGTTTGGATTTGAGAGGATTACTTTATACTATCAATCATAAGAACAAACCTCCAAATCTGAAATAGTTTTGGAAAGAAAGTATTTAGTAGGGAGAAAGCCAGAAAGGAGGTGTGACTCCCTCTTTGTGAGATTATAAAGTTCAGGTAAGGGTATAAGGACATTTGCCTAATTGACTTCATATAGGCTATAGGCAGTCTTCAAGAGATGGACAGTTTGAGATGTATGTCAGCAGGTAAATCAATATAATTTGGGGAACCCAAAATACAGGCTTTGGGTGAGCCCAAATTAAGCACTGGGTGGGATCTAAGCATTCCTCATAACCATCAGCTCCCCAGGAACATCTCTGAGGTCAGCTTGACCCCGACAGTAAGCTTTTGGGCCAAACAATTTCCTAGCCACATAAAACCAGGTTCAGCAATATCAATAAAGGATAAATAATAAATACTTTCTCCACAGTACCAACCACTTTAAATTTTAATCCATTCTCCTCAGGGACCAAGTGCATTTCCTGGTTTGGGGGATATGTTTTGTAACTTCTATCTTTTGCTATACCTTCTCAGTAAATATCATTTTGCAAAAGTTAATTGATAGCAACCGGTTAATGAATATTAAGGGAACCTATCAAATGGGGAGTTGTGAGCAATAACACTAGAAGTCCCAGTTTCTCAAGGGGTTATCCCCAGGACCTCGTGGGGAAAAGCAGTCAAATGTTCTTGAGGAACCCAACCCTATTAGTGTGGGAGAGAGCCCAAGGAAGGTGCTCCACCTGTAAGATGAGTACTACAGATATCATTAGGATAGGAACTAGATTTGTTATTTCACCATAATAGAGAATTTCCAGTTGAGGATGTTCCTTCTACCAGTGCAGATTGACGACTTCTCTGCAACTTCGAGTCTAAGAGTTGCCCAAAGCAATTAAATGACTTGCACCAGATCAACTAGCCGGTATGTGTCAGAGTTAAAACTTGGACTTGGGTCTTCTGACCTCTGAGACTGTATATCTACACTCTATCCTCCATTCAGTCACAAGAGTTATTTTCCTAAAGGGCAGTCACCCTCCTTTTCAATAAACCCAGGGATTCCCTATCACAGGATCAAATATAAAATTCTCTGTTTGGAGATTTAAAGCCCTTAATAACCTATCCCCATCCCAACACACTCTTTCCAGTCTTCTGACACCTTACTCCCTACCACATACTCTGATGCACTGACACTGATTCTCTTGCTGCTCCGTGCTGGGGGCATATTCTCTGACTGTTCCTCATACTTGGAATGCTCTCTCTCTTCATCTTCTCTTGGCTTCCATGACGTCTTCCTAGTCCCAAGTCAAATCCCACTTTCTACTGGAAGCCTTTCTCAACCCCTCTCAACTCTAGTGCCTTCCTTCTGTTAATTATTTTCTATTCATCTTGTAAATAGCTTGTTTATACACATTTATTTCTCATCTCCCTTATTAGATGGTGAGCTCCCTGAGGGTAGGAACTATCTTTTGCCTCCTTTTTTATCTCCAGTGTTAAGCACAGTACCTGATAGATTGTAGGTATTTAATAAATATTTATTGTCTGACTGACTCCCCACCTCTCACAGATATTATTTATTGTTCCCACTTCATCCATCAGGATAGAAACTGAGGCTGAAAGATATGGAATGCCACGCATGCCCAGGATCATCCAGCTAGAGTCCAGGGCAGGATATGAACCAGGGTCTTCCTGATTTCAATCAATCAACAAGAGCTCCCTCTGTGCCAAGCACTCAAAACTTTCCTCAAACCAGAGGGCCTAAGATCAAAGTGGACATCAATGAGTAAACACTTAATTCAGCTGTTACTTTAGTGTGGAAAGTAGTTGGCTGGAGCTATGGCTGAGAGAGACAGCAAGAAGGCACAGATGGTGAGACACATCGAAAGGTGCCTCGATAGAGATAGATAGGCAGCAAAGCAGTGATTTGTGCATAGTTGGGGATCTGAAGGCCAAGATTTCACTTTAAGTCTCTGTAAGCTGGAAGCCTGCCCTGCTCCTGAATGCAGCTACCACCATGCCTTTCTCTTCTTTCTTTCCTCCCCACTACAATAAATATAGCTGACATATGTCTACCTATTTCCACAAATATGCTTCACATAACCATCTCCTCATAACCAATATATCTCATATTATCATCTCATGCAACACAAGTAAATCTCATTTTTGATTCACTGGCAAAAGACAAGAAACCTGGTAGAAACATGTACTTGGTCAATATTTTCTTTCATTTGAGAGGAAGTGGGAAAAGAATAGGCTTTAAAGTCAAAGGACCTGGGTCCGGATTCCAGCTCTGTTATTCATTCCCTGTGTGAACTTGAGCAAATAGCTTTAGTAAATTACTCTCTTGGCCCCAGTTTCTTCATCTTTAAAATAGGAAAATTGGACTTCTGAGGTCTCTTCTAGCTCTCCATCTATGAACTCTTCATGGAATATGAATATGCCTCTATTACTATTTTACGTACCACAAACACTTTATAAACCACATATCACAGATGACCCCCTATGAACAGCCCAAGCAGCTTAGTGCCACACTGCATTCCCTGCCCCAACATCTTTGTTTTGGCTCTCATGGGTGAACTGGTTACTATGAGGCCCCAGGGGCTTAAAGACTCATTGCTGGAAACAGAGAGAAGTTTAGGAATTCTTGTGCACAGACAATTGACTTTCAGCCACTTTACCAAATCTCCCTCCTTGAAGACAGAATCTACTTGGGTGACTGACCTTATGGCCATCACAAGTCTCACATATGAGTAGAGGAAGGTGGCTGCTAATGGGATGTTCTATGAGAGTCCAGTAGAACCTCCACTAAAATACCAACAATCCTCCTTCCTTCCACCTTTCCCCACCATGGTCCTGCTACACAGCCTGGGGTGGGACTGGGGAGGGAAATAGCTGAGGGTTGTGAAGGGCTGGTTATGAGGAAAAAACCAAAAGGAGAACGCTGTCTCACTCAACAGTATGGATTGGGAAGCCCAGCAAGCTTTGTTAACTTACCAGAAATAGGATGGTGACTTCCCAAGATTCAGAATAGGGAATCTCTATTCACAGTTCAACAAGCACGGATTCTATCTTTCTTACCCTGATGACAATGATGAGAATAACAAAAATGCTGATGATGAAATGATGATGAAATTATTATAACTTACATTTTACCCCTCAAAGAGGGGCTGAATGGCCCCATAGAGGGAGAGGCATGGACATCCCTCCTCTCAATGTCTCCTTATGCTGAAGAACTCAAGAGGAAAACTTTCTCCCTAGGAGAGGGGGGAGGAGGAAAGAGCAAGCCAGAGGAAGATTTATGGGGGTAGGGAAGTGGGACTGTCAGAGAAGGTGTGAGCCCAGCTCCAGGCCCCATCAGCAGCACTTCATTGACTTTTGACACTTCCTTGTCACCTCATCCTCATGGCATCTCTGATAAAATACCGTTCTCAGTGGAATCTCTTAAGCAGTTCCCTCCATCCCTCACCACCTTCCTCTGCTGCCCCTCCTTTCCAAACATGTGTTGCTTTGAGGTCACTACATTTGTTCTAGGCTAGGAATATTCACCAGTGGAATTGAGCCCTAGGGAAAAGGCCCATACATGTGACTTTCTCCTTTGGTACTGACATGTTAAGCCTTCATCTATCTCCTCCTACCAGGTTCAGGTCCCAGAAGCCACCAAAATTCCTGGACATTTCCTCCAACTTCCTCATCCTTTTCCTTACTAGTAGCCACCAGCATAGAGACAAAGAATCCCCTCCATCTGAAAATGGGGGTTCAGAGAATCAGGAAATATTTGGAAGTTAGAGAAGTCATCATGGAAGAAAGAATTGAGCTAAGTGCTCAATTGAGCAAGAATGCTTAGAAACTGAGCAAGCAGAGAAGAAAAGGGAGAACAAACAAGGAAGAAGGACAGTCAAGTTATAAAGGCAGAATAAGCCAACAGAGCTAAACAAGTAGGGATGGTGATCTGACTTAGAACCCAGGCTGGTCCTTTGCCTTAGCATCAATGTGATAGCTAGTCATGGATGCAGAGAAGCTACGTGAATTTGATGACAAAAGGAAGTCTTCCAACTTCACAACCCATTTCACAGTAAGAATCTACAACATGTATAACAAGTAGTCATCCAGGCTTTGTTCCATTGATGGAGAGCCTATCGCTTTCCAAAAGAAGCCATTCCACTCTGACAACCCTAGTTGTTAGGAAGTTTTACTTCACCATCAAATCTAAAGCTGCCTTTTTAATTTCCACTCTGTGCTCCTACTTCTGCCTTCTGTGATTGTCCTCTGGGCACAGAGAATCAATCCAATTCCTTCTCTGTGAGACAGCCCTTTATATACTTGAAGATAGCCATCACGTCCACAAGATTTCTCCAGGCTAAACATCTCCACTTTTTCCAACTGACCTTCATATGGCCTGATCTTAAGGCCCTTTGCCAACCTGGTTATCCTCCTCCAGATACACGTCAGCTTATCCATGTCTTTCCTCTCCATGCGGCTCCCAAAATTAAACACACTCTTCCAGTTGTGGTCTGACCAAGGCCAAGTACAGCAAGTCTATCCCCAACTCAATTCTGGATTCTATTTCTCTCTTAACACATCCTAGGATCACAATATTGATAGGCAGACTTGCCACCACTAGATCTCATACAAAATTCTGTTGAGTCAATCCTCTGCTATATTGTATTTAGGAAGCTAGGGGTTTTTTTAACCTTTCTAAAACTGTACATTCATCACTGTATCGACTTTTAGGTATCTTGGTTTTGTCATCGAGTATGTTGACCCTCACTCTTGGCTTGGTGTTACCTTATAGGTTAGGCCATATATACCTTTCTTTAAGTCATTGATTAGAAACAAACAAAAAAAGGAAACAGCAGAAGGCCAAGTGTGGGTCCATGGGCACTTGATAAATAAGCCCCTTTCCAAGTTGACAATTAACTTTTGAGGTTAGGCCATTCCACCAGTTCCAAAGACAGCTATCTAGCTACACAACTATGCAAAGACAACTAACTATCTACACAAATACAATCTATCCCACAGTTCTCTCATTTTTCTATAACGGTAGCATAAGAAATTTTGTCAAATGCTTTGCCAAAATCTAAGTAAACTATAGCTACAGAATTCCCCTGATCTACTAGACTAACAAAAGGAACTGAGATTTTTTCTGATCTGACCTGTTCTCAATAAAGCCATACTGGGCTCCTTATGATCGCTGAGTCCTTTCCTGGATTTTCGCCAAGTAACCCTTGAATAATAAATTATAGAATTTTGTCAAAAATCAAAGTTGAATTCAATAGCCTAATTTGCAGCCTTCCTTCGCTTCCTTTTTTTTTTAAATTGAGACCTATTCTCTTTTCAAATCTCTATTTCTCAATACCACTTGATAGTGGTTCAGGAATAATAATACTAACTAATAATATAATTACAATAATATCTGACAACCATGTGCCAAGCATTGTGCTGAGCACTTTACAAATAGTCTCTCATTTGATCCTCATAACAACACTGGAAGGTAGAGATTATTACTGAACCCATTTTATAGCTGAGGAAACTGAAACAGACAGAAGTTAAATGAATTTCCCAGGGTCACATAGCTAGTAAAGTGCCTGAGGCTGGATTTGAACTTCAGTCCTCCCAACTCCAGGCGCAGGACCTAATGAACTTAGTACCACCTACCTGCCTCTTATCATATATTCTTTTAGCATCCAAGAATTGTAATTCATCCAAGTCTAATGACTTAGATTCATCAAGGACAGTTCAATGATCACTTACTACACTTCTGTTTATCTTGGAGATCAACTATTCTGTCCTTTCCAGTGCAAAGATCATTCTCCTCAGAAGAGATAATAGAAGAACAATAAGAATTGAACCTCTCTGATTTCTCTGCCACTAAATCATTAGTCATCTTCCCAAAGAGAGGTCTAACATATCACTCTCTACTCAATAAATTCCAATGGCTCCCTATGGCCTCCAAGATCAAATAGAAAATTCCCTATATTTGAAACCATTGATAACCTGTCCATCCTCTACCTTTCTAGTCTTCTTACACCTTACACCTCACCTCCACCCCAGGATTCTTTGACCTAGAGACACTGGCTTCTTTCTATGAACATATTGTTCATTCTATGAACAAGACACTTCATCTCTAAACTCCATACATTTTCACTGATTGTCCACCATGCCTGGAATGCTCTCACTCCTCGTTGACACCTCCCAGCTTCCCCAGCTTCCTTCGCATCTGAAGTCCTGCTTTCTATAGGTAGCTTTTCCCAATATCTATGATATATAATATCTATTATATCTATAATATTCTAGTGTCTTCCCTCTGTTGATTATCCTCATATAGCCTGTTTGTACATGGTTGTTTGCAGTTTGTCTCCCCCATTAGTCTGTGAGCTCTTTGAGAGCAGGACCTGACCTTCGTTTTTGTTCATATTTCAAGCACTTATTATAGTGTCTGGCACATGGTATGTGTTTAGTAAATATTTAATCACCTCTCTACCATCCTTTATCATCATCTTATCTATCCAGAGCAGTGTTCCCATCCCCTCTTGATCTTCTTCTTTTTCCCAATAATATTTTTAAATTTTCTATTGTTACCTCTAGTTTCCTCACAAGATGTTAATTAGTCCGAATTTTAGCAACCATGGTACTATTCCTATAGGATCAGACTATTTTTTTTAATCATCCTCCATTATCTCCCTTATTTTTTCCTTTCTTCCTTCCTTCTTTCCTTCCTTCCTTCCTTTCTTTCTATCATGAAAATTGGCTGGTAAATTCCCTCTGCATGCAAATAAATCTCTTTAGATTAATTTCTCTCTTTTCCTATTCATCAGAACTGTATCTCTTTGCATCTTTAGGATTCCATTCTTAAGAGTTTCCTATCCATCCTGGTTTGACTTCTTCTGAATAATTTTAAGCCACAGGCTCTTACCTATCTTGCTCAGAACATTTTGAAATCTACCCTCCCCAAAAACAAGATGCATGCCATTCTATTCTTGGCTTTCCTCTCTTCTACCACAAATTCTAAGTTGGAGTGGTCATTTCCTCCAATGTTCCTATTGTTTCCTACTTAGCAACCAGTTTCTGCCATTAATGAGAATCAGATCTGGAATAGAACTTTCCCCTTGTTGGTTCCTCTAACTTTTGAAGAATGAAATTATCATAAAGAAAAGGGAAGAATTTATTAACTATTCTGCTTTTGGCAGAGAAAGAATTCCACCAGATGTCCTGAAAATCAAAGTCTTCCTCCAGCACACTGCCCCCTGCCAGGCATATGGTCTGTCTCCCAAACTTTACATTCTGCCCTCTTCAGTTTCCCTTCCATTAATCTTCATTCATGTGCTCCCCACCTTGTTCCCCTCATTTTGTTCTCAATGCACATAGTAAATATTTAATAAATAGAGTAGATTTCTTGACATGCATATATTTTCTTTATATTATATATTATATACATATAATATTTCTCTGTACTGACCCTTTACCCTTTCTATTTAACTAAAGTATAATTGGGGGACAGGGGAAAGAGCAGATCTTCTAATCTACTCCAGCTAGAATTGTCTAATGTAAGGCTGAGCTTATGCCCTGGCAACTTCTGAGAAAATATTTGGCTTTGGATTGCCAAGCTTGTGGTTCACTCAGTGGAACTTAGAGAGTGTGACTACCTTCTGCCTCACTCTCTTCCCATCAGTAGAATGTGTCAGAACTCTTTAAGCCTCTCCCTGGAGGCTCTTCTTCAACTTTGGTGACACGGGGACTTCTAGCACATGTTTTCAGGCAAACCAGTCTGAGGGTTGAGTTCATCCCTCAGCTAGTAGTCAGTCATCTTCTCCAAGAAGCAGTGGAGTAATTGCCATGAGTTTCTCCTGAAGGGCATCTAGCACTGATGGAGAACTCAGGAGTTCCACTTCTTGAATTCACAAGGTTGCCTCCAAGGCTAGACACATCTATTTCAGGCTCACCGTTCAGCCGCTTCTATTTAGGCAACACAAAGAAATAGAGGCAACTAGGGCCTTGAGATCCAGTGGCTAATATATAAATACTTCAACTGCCATATTGCTGGTGTGGGTGAGAAGTGGCCCCTCTCCATCCCTCCAGCGAGACCTTCAGAGAGTTCAGGCATGATGAGCAAATGAGAAGAAAGTCAGAACCAGAGAGTACAGCCACTCCCTTTAACGTTCCATAAACCTCCTAGGTTAAGGACCACTCCTCTCTGATGCAGCTTTGGCATAGGCTCACCCCAGCTTCTGCCATCACAGGACAGGGACAAAGGGATCCCCAAAACAGTAAACCCCTAAGCATTGAGCAACATGTTTCCCCAGGGTTAGGCTCAGTACCCCTTAATATGTGTCCTAGGCATAGCAGACTAGGAGCCTGCTCATTTGCCATTATATCCTTCTCCCACCCCACCATTACAAAAATATATCCTTCTAAGTTACACTGTAGTCATGGGTCTCATCTTTCCCAGTCTCATTGAAATTTGGGGATCCATTTCCCTCCTTGCATTAATATCTCTTATATACCTTTCTCATTACTCACGCTTTATGTGCTTGTACACAGAAATTTGAGGCCATGGATTCTATTGCTTGATCATTTCTTGCCTCCTGCGCACTTCTAGATGTTTCTAATGCTGCTCTTTTTGACATGCAATACTCTGGTATTCCTATTTCTTCTTCCATGGTTTGTGTCTCTGTCCCTTCTCTGGGGTCTAGTTTCAGTAGGTTTAATCACAGGAAAAATGTGTCCTGTCTAATTTCCCTAGTGAACGAAGAGCCCTGGAGAATGGATCTTTGTTTAACTGTAGGGACAAAACAAGAGTTTCCGGCTTGAGCTAATCACATTGCTTATGAGGGCAAGGAAGGATGAGGCTGAATGTATCTGAGAACATGTTCAGGCCCTTTAGAGCTTCATAACTAGAGCTGGGTAAGGTTAGGGAGTGGGAAGGAGGAGTATCCAAGGACTCTTTCTTGGGGCTATTACTTGCATGGGAAAAAAAAAGGATAAGGGCTGTTTTGTGTTCCTCACTTCCATTGTGTGAGCCTTTGCTCTATATGGGATTCAACCTGCTGTGCTCTGACTCAGTCTAAGGATTTGTGGTAAGTCTTTCACTAACTCCTGGCTTTAATTCTGTTTACCTGCTTGGATAGATGTAGACCAAGCCCTTCCCTCCTTATTCTACCCTCCTACTCCCTGGAAAATGTCCTCTCGCAGTTAATTGCTGCTGATCTCTTCCAAACTTCCCCCACCAATTGCCATGGGGAACGGGGATACCACATTTTTTTAATAAGCCCCCACCCTGGGCCATTGGTTACCCCACAAATCAGATTGCTGAAGCCTCCAACTCTATGGGCCCAAAACACTATACTCTAGCAACAGTTGGACCACACCACAGAAGACCTGGACAAATTCCATGGAATCTTCCCAGACTTACAGGAAGTACTGAATGCTCCAGGAGCAGGTGGATTTGGCTGCCCTGACTGACAAAAGCACAGTGAGTCCTGTTTTACTGGGTGGGCTGAGGACCTCCTAGACTTTCTGGCACAAAATAATCTGTTTATGGACCTTTGCTCCTAAAGACTTCCCACAGTCTAGGTTAAGATGGCCTACGAAATATCCTACCTGCAGGAACAGACATGTCCATTGGACCAACTCCTATCTCATGTACCAAAAAAGAATCCATAAATATCTATGTGCCTCAAGTCCTGTTGATCTGATCAAGAACACTTTAAAATGCATATGGAAGAAAAGGGAGAAAACTGTCCCGATATATGTCAAGCCAAGTAGCATGGAGAATAGCAGATGTAACATAGGATGGAGAATAATATTAAGGAAATAATATTAATGTGGAGAGAGTCAATAATAAAAGTGGCTAAGATAAAAAATTTAAAACTAAAAGTTATAAAAATTTGAAGAAATCATATGCTTATCTGCAAATGCATAGGTAATGCAAAATGGTGAAGGAGATATCTTTACATGAAGAGGTAAATTCCATTTCACAGGTCTCCCTGAGACTCAGTGAGATGGAAGCAATGACCAGAATATGGTTCTCAAAAGGTACGCTTTGTTCAGATGGAAGAGGACAGCTAAAAGGAGCTGTAAAGTCATATTGTATCTTGAGATAAACTCATGTGAAGAAATTTACGAACTAAAGGAGGGGAAACATGGCAGAGCATTTGAGTGAGAATCAGCAAAGAGCCAAACAGAAACAATGTTGTCACAGGAATATACTACAGGCCACCTGGACAGAAGGAGAACATAGATGAGTGATTCAGAACACAGATCACAAACCTTGCACACAGACTTGGAATGTACTCTCTCCCCATCTCCACCTCGTAGAATTCCTAGTGTCTTTTATGACTAAGAGCAAGCAACATTTTCTACAGGAGGCCTTTTCTGACCCTCCCCAGCTGCTAGTGACCTCTTCCCCTCCCAAATCACCCTTTATCAATTTTGTATAGCATTTGCATGTGTGTGTGTGTGTGTGTGTGTGTGTGTATATATATATATATATATATATGTGTGTGTGTGTGTGTGTGTGTGTGTGTGTATGTATATGTGTATACACACATATATATATACATATATAAATATACATATATGAATCAGTTATACATACATACATACATACACACACAAACACACACACCTATACAGGTACACATTATCTTCCCCAAGAAAGTGTAAATACTTGAGCCAGGGGAAGTTTCACTTCAGTCTTTGTAGTCACAGCTTCTAGCGATATACCTGGAACATAAAATATATCCAATAAATACATATTGATTCATTAACTGATGGGCTGATTCAAGAACTTGACCTTGGGCAGTTACTTCACCCACATGGACCTTAGTTTCCTCATTTGTATAATGAGGGGGCTATCCTAAATTATTTTATGTTACCTTCCAGTTTCAAATCCTATGATCCTATTAGCCTAAAATCAAGCAAGATTAACCTTATTTCCTTTTTTGACAGTGTTAGTTCAGGGAAATGCCATATACATAGCATGCTTACCTGAATTTTAACAAAGCATTTGACAGACTCTAATGCCATCCTTATAGAAAAGGAGGAAAGATATGAGTTAACAATAGTATACTTAAGTGGATTTTTAGAACTAATTGAATAACTGAACCCAAAAAATAAACATTAGTAGGTCAGTTTCAAATTATAGACATATGTCTAGTGAGGGTCCACAGAAATTTATCCCTGACACTGAATTATTCAACATCTCTATCAATGATTTAGAAGAAGGCATAAATAGGTACATTTACAGTATTTGTAGATGGAATATAACTGGGATAGCTAATAAATTAAATGATAGAGTCAGAATCCAAAAAAATCTCAACAGGCTAGGACAATCTAACAAGATGAAATTTAATGAGGATAAATGTAAAATCCAATACTTGAGCTCAAAAAATCAATTGCACAAGTACAGAATAGGAGAGCCATAGCTAGACATATCCATAAAAATAAGAACTAAGGGCCTGTTAGAGGATCACAAGTTCAATATGAGTCAATGGCTCCCAAAATACATGAAATAATAAAATTATACATAATACAAAGTATATAAAATAGCAGCTCCTAAAAGTTAATGCAATCTCAAGCTACATTAAAAGAAATATAGTTTACAGACTTTAGATAGGGATAATCCTCCAAACTTCACAGAACAAATCCCCTTAATAAAAGGATTTGTTCAGTAAAACTTTGTCTCAGTCAAAAGGCCACACCCAAGGACCTGGAAGGCCATATATGGCCTGGAGGCTTCAAATTCCCCATATGTGGTAGATTATCTCCGCAGTCTCTCTCTTGAGCTGCAATGGTTTTCTTCTCCTCAGCTCACAACTAGCCTAGCACTTTATAAATTCTTGCCTTAGATTTAGGTTTTTTATTTAGGCATTTGGATTTACAGGGAGACCCCACCTGTCAAGCCTACATGTAAACTTCCCTTCAGATCTTCTAATTGTAATTGATCTTTCAACACACTGCATCACTACCCTGATTCCCTGAACATGAACTGAACGGTTCCATTTAAAAAATAAAAATCCTGCCCAGATTTCTCTGCTAACTGTTTTACTGCAAAACTTGAAATTCTAAGATTGATTCACTCTTTTGGGTTAAGCATTGTTTTCTCTCTGTAATCCTCTCTTAAAATTAAATATCCCTGGGAGGGGTAACACATCAAGTGCCTTTCACCTTAGTATGAATGAGTTAAATGGGATGCTTTTCTCTCCACCAGAAAGGCCACAGGAGCAACACAGTGTTGGGTCCCTAGGGCCTGAGAAAAAGGGTTTGAGAGCAAGGGGAATGGGCTGCTAAAGATAAAGCTGGCCTGCTTCCCAATCTGGGGTTCTGAATAAAACCATTAAAAATAATAACTGGAGCAATAACATGAATGCTTTGTTGTTCATTATATGAGACTGGTTTCTTCTCAGTAAAACTTCTTTACTTTAGACCATTATCCTTTTGTAATTAAAACAATACATTTTATCCTCCACTTGGGATTCCTTCCTGGAAACACCAAGGGTAATCCACAGTGGTGTATTGAATGCTTTTATGCAGGTTCCCTCCTCAAGCAGAAGCATCCAGGAAAGCTTTATCTGAATAAGGCCAGTGAGTTATCTCAAATAACTCACATGATCCCAAGAAATTGGGATTCAGCCAGATCCAAAGCTCTCTACTTGGCATGAAGAAGGTGAAGGTGTAAGATGATCTCTCCAGCTGTCATTACATAAATTGATGCAACACCTGGTGACTCCCTCACTGGGGTCTTCTCTCCTAAACATGGCAACATTTCCAATGGCATCTGTAGTTGAGAAAAGGTATTTTTCTTCCAGGTATGCCTTTCTTTACAAAAATTCCTAGCTTAAAACATGTCACTCACCAACAATTCCTAAACCAACAGAATTTGGGGAGTCCTGTGCTACCATAGTGGGTCATGGATTTAAAGTTGGTCTAGTCCAACTCTTTCATTTTGTTCATGAGGCCAGAAAGGTAGGTAGTAAATGGTAGTCCTGGGATTTAAATCAAAGTTTTCCAACTCAAGGCAGGATTGTGCAGCAGACAGAAATCTGGACTTGGAGTCAGAAAGACTTGGTTTCTTATCCTGCCTCAGATACCTGTTAGCCTTGTGATCCTGAATGACTTACTTAGCTCCTCTGAGCTTCAGTTTCCTCATCTGTGAAATGGGGTTGAAGTTAATAATCCTTAAAGTACTTTCCAATTCTAATTCTATGATCCTATGACATTCTTTTCCTCTGTGTCTCTTCTAAGACAAGTCTGTCCATTGGAGTGCTTGGCTTCCTCTCTTATATGTGCTAAATACTTCCATCTGACAAAGATTGAAAAAGATCAGCTTTTTGTTAGGTCCAAAAAGCAGTCCCTAACTAAGGAAAAGAGGAGGCATCAGTTTGATTAATCAGTCATTAAATTGGAAAAATTGATTGACACAGCCACCATCTACTGATCTGTGGTTTACCATATAATATTGCCTTGCTGCTGGAAATTTAGTTGTGTCCAAGACTCATGAAGGTTGAATTTCCATAGCGAAGCAAGACTGGGTCATTTCTTCACTTGGTTTTGCATAGATCCCTTTCCTCTGACCCAAGGATATTGTAAAGGACTATGCGTAAATGAACTAGGATGCCTAGAAAGTGGTTGGTCAAAATGAGAAAAGAATAAACAAACAAAAAATACTTTAACTGCCAAGTATAATATGTCATGGAGATTTGAAGCTATTAAAAAATAAAAACTTCCTAATGCATTTTTATAAGAACTTCAGAGATGTAACTGTACAGGGGAAGTGCTATATGAGACAGAATGAGGGGGGTGACTGGATTTTCAAGAAGTAGCCATGTGGTAGACAGTAGGGAACTACTTGTAGGAGACTTCTTGCCTTCCCCAACCACCCAGGTGGGAACAACCAGTTTCTTCTCTAAAACTACCAGGCTGGGACTGTCTCTGTCTTTCTTCAGGATGATAAAGAAATTTGAAACCATGTTAGATGATAAATATAGGCTGTTTGGCTTGGAGAAGGGAAGACCAAGAGAGACTGAAACATGTCTTCAAATATCTGAAGAACTATTGTGTGTAAGAGGGTTTACATTCAACATGTGTAGCTTCAAAAGAAAGAACTAAAACCAGTCAAACAAACAGTCAACATGCATTTTAAAAGTACTCTTATATTCCAGGTTCTGCACCAGGCAATCAATGGATAGACATTAGAGCGAGGCACATTTTGGCTTCATAAAAGGATGAACTTCCTCCTAATCAGAGCTTCTTAAAAATGGAACTGGCTGCCCTATGAAGAGAAAGGGAATCAACATTTATTTTTTATTTTTTGGAATCAGTATTTATTAAGTACCTTTATGTGTCAGAGACTGCTCAAAGTGCTTGACATATATAATCTCATTTCATCCTCACAACAACCCTGTGAGGCAGATGCTATAATGACCTTCATTACAGTTTAAGAAACTGAGGCAGACCAGGGTTAAGTAATTTGCACAGGATCACACAGCTAGTAAGTACCAGAGGCCAGATTTGAACTCAAGTCTTCCTGAACTCCAGGCCCAATGCTCCATCTCAATGCCACCATGAGATAGATATCTGGCCCATGTTCCTCACCTGCCTTCCTTACTTCCCTCTTTACCAATCCTGAGCAAATATTTTAGCAAGGGATTTGTTTTTCAAGGAAAGGGTTAAGTATTTATAAGAGATGGCCTTACCTATATTTTACAAAAAAAAAGACAACATCCAGGGACCTGTACCAGACCTTGCTTGAATAGTCAATAGACCTAAGTGGTCCGAAGCTTTCTAAGGTCATATAAATCCTAGTACTAAACATGACTGGGAAAAGGGCCACAAGTGTGGAATATTTTTGTCTTTGTAACGACCATTTAGCACAATACCTGGCATACAGTAGGCACAAAACATTAAATGATGATTGAAGGAAAGAACACACAAATAATAGCCCTCTTGACTGGGGATATCTATCGCCTGATAAGCCGTGTCTTTTGTTCAGGCCTCACTAAGTTTCTCTTTCAAGAAGGCAGTGTTTTATAATTGAGTCAAAGGGTCTGGGTCTAAACCAGCTACTTTCTACCTATGTGACTTTGGACGAATCCATTTCTCCCTCTGTAAAATAAAGGGATTGAACTCGATCAGCTGTTTCCAGACTGGGAAGAAGTCAAAGTCAGTGTGAGAGATCAGGAAATCCATACACATACAAGGCATATCATTATGTAATGTTATAACCAATAGGTACTGTGATACAGCTCCTATCATGTGGGAATCTGTGAAATGTTTGGACACTAAATAATGGGAATGAAATTTATTATCCTCTGGTAGAGTCCAACCCTGTCATGGAGAAATTCCTCATATTGGAAAGCTAACTGAACTAGCTCATCTCAAGGGATTATAAATATACCTAGGTAACTTAAGGTTAAAGAATGAGGCCATTATTTTGGACTTTGAGTGTGTCTCCTTAAAAGAAACCTTACTGGCTACATAGTATACTATAGACCTGAGATGCAACCCAAACCCATAAAAAGGGGAAGAAGACCTATTCAAGAGATTTGGAGAAGCTGAGCCTAGAGACTGGAGACCCAAGTGCAGACGAGTCCCTGGGGAATCCATCCATCAGGGAACATCTACCCCTTCCTTACCCCCAGAAATAATCACTTGGTCCCAAGGGAGGTGGGGAGCTGCATGGCTCAAGAAACAGCAGCTTACAAATACAAGTCCCTTCCCTGAGCATAAATTTCAGAGGTGAGAAAGGAAGGAACTCTTGGGGTCCTGTACATTTGAAGGAATGGGACTGGAAATGGTAGATTAGAGGACAGGATGGGGGTAGGGAAGATAAGGACAGTATTTCTGGGAAACAGGGCCCAGAAATGGGAGGCTGACAGTGCTGCCACCCCCTAGGACCTAAACTTTGCCACTTTTAATATTTTGCCAAGGGCTAAGGTCCCAAGTGGAAGCCAGTCTACGACCCAGCAGGATAAGACAGAAGTCAACTGTCATTCCTTGGTTTAGTCCAATTCCACCCTGGGAAGGAAGAGAACAGCTGTGGAGAAATTTCTCTGAATTCCAGGATTAACCATGACCGAAAGGAAATGCTTCTCTGAGCAATAATAACACTGATCTGACCTGCACAAGGAAATAGGAGTGATTCATCCCATCATGTCATCTCAGACCTTGGAAAGAACCTAAGAGATCTTCTAGTCTAAGAATTCTTACCATAGATGGATTTCAGGGGGTCCATGAACTTGGAGGTGAAACAAATTACATTTTTATTTTCACTAACCTCTAATTGAAATGTAGCATTTCCTTCAGTTATAGATGCAGGCCACAAAACAGAGTGGTATTATCCTCTACCAGACTGTCAAAGGGTTCCGTGGCCCCAGAAAAATAAAAAGGCTAAGGTTAAGAACCTCTGGACTAGTCCAACCCTCATTTTACAGATGGAGAAATTAAGGCCCTGGAAGTAATTTAGGACCACTCCAACAATTAAGAAGAGGATTCCTTGAGTTTGAGAAGTTTAAAATTGAGGAGGAAACAATCCATTTCTCTACCCATCTCAATTTCATCATTTGGTGGTAAACGCCTCTTAAAGTGAGTGATTATGTGGTAACCAAAGTGTCCACACTAAGAAATGGGAAAGGAAAACCAGACACAAGACTTTGATGTCCAAGGGAGATTTATTAAAGGATAGTCTTTAAAGCCGACTGGAGACAGCAGTGGGAGACAGTGGGCTTTCAAATAAGTGACCAGAGAGGGGAGATGGTGGGGCTGTTCCCCAGATTGAGGTGATGTGATAGCTCTGAAGAGAGGACTCTCCAAGTTTCCCTTTTAGCATAGGCAAAGGCCTTTCTTGGATGTGTGTTAGAGATGCTGTCTCCTTTTCAGAGGTTCCAGAACGGTGATTAACGAGGAACAAAGTGTTATCTATTATCTCACTTCCATTTCTATTCTTTGGGATCTCTGAGTGCTGTAACTGATTAAGGAGGATGAGAGTATTGGACTGGAATGTTCCTTGATGTGGAGGTCCGTATCTATGACACCAGGTGCTATGAAGCACCAGATGAAAACTTATCTGGAAGATTATTGTTGGAAAAGAAAGGGGAGATTTCCGCTGTTTTTAGGGGTGAAAGCAAAAGTCAAGGAATCATTATACTCAGAAGAGTAAACAGTCCATAAACATTCATTAAATACCTACTATGTGCCAGGCACTGTGCTAAATGTTGGGAATACAAAAAGAGGCTAAAGACAGTCTCTGCCCTCGTGGAAATAAAAATCTAATCAGAGAGAAAACAAGCAAGTGAGGATGGATGTAGAGGTTAAGAATGCTAGACATGGAGTTAGGAAGAGTTGGGTTCAAATCCCACCTCAGGCACTGTACTTACCCCCCCTCTCAGCCTCACTTTTCTCATCTAGAAAATGGAGAGAATAATAGTACTGACCTCACAGAGTCGTAAGGATCCAAAGAGGTAACACGTGTACAGTGCTTTGCAAATCTTAAAGTCAACTATTTATCTGGCAAGTTCCAAGAAAGTAGCTTTTGGGTGGTTTTCTAAATTGAAGGATCAAAGGGGCTTGTGGCTTTTTGTGTCCCTTAGGATTCTATCCATGAATGCTAATAAACTTATAATGCACAAAAAGTCTAACCAAGGGCTAAAAGCTTTATTTATTAATATAGCTCTGTACAAATTCATACAGGTACGCATGTGTGTATTCACTAGCATGCAAGACTGATTCAGACATTCCTCAGAATGAGGAAGGGTCACACTTGAAGTTACAATCCTAAGAAACAGAATTATATCTACATATATTCAATGAGAATGGGTCATGGAAACTACAAAGACCAGAAGTGATGGAAAGTATTGCCCCAGTTAAAAGTGTATTGATCCTATTAGAAGAGGTAAAGTCAATGACCCTGGATCTCAAAGCCAGTAAGCAGCAGGACTGCAACCTCGGATCTGATGCTCTTTCTTTGATCTTTCTCTGTCCTTCTCACTCAATCCAGCGTCTCACCCAGGGCAGGATACCCTTCTACCACATCCCTGACAGATGGCACAGTGATGTGCTCTTTCTTCTGTACTTTGAGGAAAATTAGTTGAATGAATCTATATGTTGAATGAAACATATGAATCTATATGTTGAATGAATCAAAAGGACTTTGTTGGGCATGCCCAAATCATCTAAGATGGAGCCACTCATATGGGAGATGGTAGGAATCTGCTTCTAGGAGACTTCCTGCCTTCCCCCATCACGTTCAAGGAAACAGTTTGGTTTGTCTTTGTCAACCAGTGTGAGAGTTTCTCTGTCTCTGTCTCTGTCTCTGTCTCTCTCTCTCTCTCTCTGTCTGTATCTCTGTCTCTATTCAGGGTGATAAGGGCTCTTGAAACCATGCTATGTGACAAGTAGAGGACTTGAAAAGGGGAAGACCTAGACAGACTACAAGGATCTTTCTCTGTGTGTGTGTAACTGTACATCTCTGTCTATATCTGTCTCTCCCCTCATTGTTTCTCTCTGTGTGTTGTCTCCACCTCTCTTTCTCTGTGTCTCTCTTTGTCTCCATCTCTCTGTGTCTCCCTCTCTCTTTCTGTCTGTCTGTGTGTATGTATGTCTCTATCTCTCTATGTATCTGTCTCTGTCTCCATTTCTCTATTTTTCTCTCTTTCTTTCTCTTTCTTTGTCTCTCTGTCTCTGTCTCCCTCCCTCTCTCTCTGTCTCTCTGTCTCTTATTTCCTCCCTCTCTCTCTCACTTTCTTCTCTCTTTCTCCCTATCATGGGAAATAAAGTCCAGGAGGTGGTAGAAGTACTTTTCAATTAAAGATGCATTTCCATCACTAAGTCATTAAAATCACCACAGTAGGAGGCAACCTATGCTGCCTATGGGAAATGTTGGCAGGTTTTAATATTTGCCCCTCTCCTCTCTTGGTCAAAGGTCACGTGGACCACTACCATGTTACTTTGGTCTGTCCAGGTCTTGTTCAGTAGCTACAGAAGAAAATGCAGTAGCATTAAGAATGGAAAGAGCTCTGATCTTGTAGTCATAACACCTGAGTTCAAATCTCAACTCTGTTATTTATCGGTTGTGTGGTCTTGGGCGGATCACTTTACCTCGGCTCATCTATAAAACGAAGGGATTACTCCTGGGTGGCCTCTGAGGTCTCTTCCAGTTCAAAGTCTATGACCCTGGTACCGTTAACATTACTTGCATTTTTTTAGTTGAGTAAATTGAACCTCAGAGAGGTTAACCAACTTACCCAAGGTCGAACTGCTGCTAAGTATCTGAGGAAGGATTTGAATCTAAGTCTCCTTGGCTCCCAGTCCAGTCTACCCCTACACTGTAATCATAATGTTGCAACGTGTTCAAAGTCGATTAGTCAGAATAACAGTAACAGTATTAATGAGAGTTTACATAGCTCATTACCTCTGTGAGCTCACAGAATTAGTCATCAGATTTTCAAGCTGGAAGGAGTCCAGGCTTCCTTGCCGCCCCTCCCCACCCACCAGCTTTGTAGATAAAGAAGCAGACACCCAATTCAGTTGAAGAGCTTGCTTCCATGCAGAGACCAAGGTCACACAGTTGCAGGGCCACTAGAATATTCTAAGCTTTGTTCTAGAGCATCATCCTCTTGTTTACTGAAAATGCTGTTGACAGAGATTGAGCAAATATCTCAAGGATCTTGTCTTTGTGAAAGGAATGGAGATGTCCCAACTCTCTGTGTATATGGATCAATGGCGGCACATGTGAATATATGTCCGTCTTTCTGGCTAGGGATTAGTTTTCTTGCTTCTTCTTCTCATTCCCTTACTGGACATCTACAAGTCTTTGGGAAGAGAAGTAAAATTCCTAAAATTTTTCCCTAAGACACAGACCCCTTCCCCAAGCCTAGAGGGAAATATAGTTTGGCATGGCACGAGGGGAATAAAGTTCCCAGCCCGGTGTATTGCATTCATATGGAGTTTACATGTCAATGTATTTTTGGGTATGCCATCAAGGGTACCCAAATGACAGAGTGTACTGGAGTATCTGTGCATGTGTTTGAGATATAGGTAAAAGAGGGTGTGGGGCATGAGACAACTGAGAGAAATAACATGGTCAAAGATCAGAGAATTTGTTCTAATCCAACAAGCACTTAGCAAGGACCTCCCACTAGGTGCCATGCCAAGCAGTGTGGTACAGACACATACGAAAATGACAAACGGTTGCTTCCCTCAAAGAGCTTATGTTCTACTGGGTTATTCCAGTGGGAATAATTGTGAGCAATGAGTTGAGCTAATAGAGGGGAAGGAGCTATAAATATAAGAAAAATGCAAGACAATCAAAAATTTTAGATTCTCTTGCTCTTCCCCAAAATATGCCCAAGAAATACATACCACTCCTTCAAGGAAACAAGGTGGGGATCAGGTGACATTCCTGGCTTCTCTGGGTGCAGCAGTTATATGATAGTGCATGGGGGACAACAGACTCTAGAGGAGAAGCAAGGGAGAGCTGAAGGGAGACAGACTGGCAGGGGAATGGTGCAGCAGCCAAATTCCTGATCCTCAGCTGTTTGTCTTGCAAATGGAAGAAGAAAGTCCTTTGAATTCCTCAGGTCTTTGTGGCTGGAGCTATCACTTTACAGGGCCCTTGGAACTTGATTGAGTAATTCACACTCAGCTGGACTGTGGAGTGGTTGCCATGTGTGTGAGTTTAGAGTTTCTGAAAGAGGTATTAATGTGTCGCCAGTTAGAGAGCCGTAGGAGGCCCGATGGGGTAAGAGAGGCCAACACCAGTGAGTTTGCAATAACCAGTGACTCAGTAGGATTTCCCTGCATCGAAAAAACTCTCTCTCTCTCTCTCTCTCTCTCTCTCTGTCTCTCTCTCTCTCTCCTCCCTCTCTCTCAATCTCTCAATATACATATATATTCACATATACATATATACACACATGTGTAATATACATGTATGTATTTATACATGTATATATGTGCACATAATGTATAGTGTATACATACACATATACATGTACATGGTACAGCTAGATTTAAATATACAGAATTAGAGAATCTCAGAGTTGGAAGGCACCTCAGAGGTTCAGTGCATAAATAATGAGAAACTCTTCTACCACATTACCTTCATTCGCAGCACGTGGTCATCTCACTTCCCCTTGAGTTATTAGAGAGCCCTTCCTTACGTCAAACCTACGTCTCTGTTACATAAAGATGTCTGTTGATTGAATGTTTAGTCAGTTGATTGCTCTGAGTTGCATCCTCTGGACCCACTCAAAACAAAACAAAACAAATCTGATTCCTTTCTCACAAAATGTCCCTTCAAAAATTGTAAAGACATATCCTCCCATCCCCAGCCAGGCTGGTTCTTCTCTGGTCCAAGCACCCCCCTTATCCTCAGATCCTCGTGATTCCCACCAATCTCCTTTTTATACTGGACAAACTCTTCTAGACTTGTTTCAGTTGGATGATCTTCCTGAAATGTGATGTGCAGAACTGAACTGAATTTAACAAATGTGACCTTATCAGAGAAGAAATCAACAAGACTCTCACCTCCCTCATTCCGGATGCCACACCTCTAGTGAAGCAGCCCAAGTCATTGATAAACAAATCACACTTGCCCCATGTTAACCTTACAATCCACCAAGCCCCACAATTCTCATTCATTCTCTCTCTCTCTCTCTCTCTCTCTCTCTCTCTCTCTCTCTCTCTCTCCCTTTCTCTCTCTCTCTCTCTCCCTTTCTCTTTCCCTCTCTCTCTCTCCATATTTATTTCTCCTCTCCTTCCCTCCTCTCTCTGTCTCTCTCCCTCTGTTTTCTTTCCTTCCTCCCATTCTTTTTTCTTCCTTCCTTTTCTTTCCATCCACCTTCCTCTCTCTCATTCTAATTTTTCTTTTCTTTCTCTTTTTCTTTTCTTCCTTTTTTCTCTCTTTCTTTCTTACCTGTGATTTTATCGGTGGAGAGAGTTCTACTAACACAGATGAACATCTGCTGTTCTGTTTTTCGCCTTAAAGAACTGCTGCAGCACTAAGATGCTAAATGACTTGACCAAGGTTATCTAGCCAATGGGGGTCAGAAGCAGAACTTGAACGCAGATCTTTCTGTCTCTAACTAGCTGTCTAGTCACTACTGCCTGCTGCTTCTCCTGTGAGTCTTTTACAAAGAAGAGTTTGTTTAATAATGCCTCCCCCATCCTGTATGTTTGCAATTGGTTTTTAAAACCCAATGTATCTGTCTAACCAGTGTGCTGAGGACACTGTAGACAGCAATTACTTTGTATTTTCCACCTGGAAAGTACTCCTCCTCCAAATCCTCCTGCATTCTTTCTTTTCTTTTCTTTTTTTTTTTTGCATGATTTCTACCATCTTGGCAGCAAAGTGGATTGAGTGCTAGGCCTGAAATCAGGAAGACTTGAGTTCAAATCCCGCCCCAGACACATACATAGCGGCAGTGTAATCCTGAGTGAGTCACTTTACTTTCCCTCAGTTTCTTCATCTGTAAAATGGGGATAATAAAACCAACAGTTGTTGTGAGGATTAAATGAGATAAAGTCTGCAAAGTACTTAGCACATAGTAGGTACTTTAAAAACGTTCTCCATTTTACAGTGATAATAGCAATGATAGGAGCCAGCATTGACATGGCACTTCAAAGTTTGCAATGCACTCTATGTGCGTTATCCCATTTGATTCTATAAGATCCAGTTCAATAAAAGGAAATGAGCATTTATTTAAGTATTTAATGTGCCAGGTACTTTGCTAGGACATAATTGAAGATTAAAACCTAATACAAGACTTAATTCAAATGCCTCCCCTTCAACAAAGCATCGCAAATGCAAAGCACATCCCGAACCAAAGGACTGACTGATCTCCAAAGCCCAACTCTGTTGCTCTAGTTCCCGAAGGACCTTAGACAAGACATATGACCTCTCTAGGCCTTAGTTTCCCTGTGTATAAAATGAAGGGATCTATCTAAGTGGTCTCTCAGTCCTCTTCTAGGTGTAAAAATATGTCCTTTGGTCTACGATCAGAATTTTCGGAGGGACCTTGGAGGCCATTTAATTCACCAGAGCTTTCTCTACTCCTCTTTAAAACAAAAATAAAAACAAATGTTTTATTCATGTCTTTTAACACTACATACACTTACAGATCATTCCACTTTGTAAAGGTTGGTTGTTACAAAGCAAAACAGGTAAAATTAATAATACAGTGCTGTCATCTGAAAGTAAAATCACATTTCTAGCTGTCATCTCTATTTAAAAAAAAAATAAACAGAAATTGATTTTTCTCCCTCCCATTCCCAACCTCATTGGGGCAGGGGGAGAGAGGAAGAAAAACAGGTTTTCTTCTTCCAAAGATGCATAGTCAGGGAAAAACAAATTTCTTGAATGACTGTCCAAAAAAAAAAAATTACAAATTTTATTCTGCCCTCCAAATCCAATGCCTGTCTGTATTGGATAGTATGTTTCATCACTAGTCCTCTGGAATAACAAATGATCCTTGCTCTTAAAGCTTTGATGGCTGCTTTTTTTCACAGTGTTGCTATAAGATAAGTAATTTTCCTGGTTCTGTTCCTCTCACTCTTCATCTGTTTGGAAAAGTCCCCCCAAATTGTTCATTTTTATAATAATATAAAAAATATAAATATATAAATTTTAATTTAATATTTTAATTTAATAATTTTTAAAAATTAATAATATTTGATTCAATGATAATGGACATAAATATATAAATTTATAAATATAAATTTTAAAATATATGATAAATATATTATATTTATATATATAATAAAATTATTCATCTGGTTCTTCTTCACTCTGCATTGATTTATGTCTTTCCATGTCCATGAAATCAACTGTTCCTCATTGCTTACAGCACAGTAGTGTTCCATCCCAATAATATACCCCAACTTATTCAGTCTTTTTCACTTGCAGCCAGTCTCTCAGTTTCCAACTTTTTTTTAACCACTATAAACAGAGTTGCTATAAATATTTTTGTACATAAAAGACCTTTCCATCTTTCTTTGATCTATTTTGGTTATAGGCCTAGCAGAAGTAAACTGGGTCAAAGGGCATGGACTGTTCAGTAACATTTTTGTATAATGACATTGCTTTCCGGAATGATTGTACCCATTCGTAGGTCCACCAATCATGCACCAAAGTGCCTGTTTTCCCACAGCTACCCCAGCATTTATCACTTTCTTTTTTTGTCATCTTTACCACTCTTATGAGTAAGAAGCAGAATTGTTTTAATCGGCATAAGTAGTAAGGATTTTGGAACATTTTTTTTTATATGGCTACAGATAGCCCATGTTTCTTTGCTAGAGAACTATATATTCATATCTTTAGGTCAGCAGTTGGGAAATAACCTGTTTTTCTTAAAAATTTTAATCAGTTCCTTATTTATCTTGGAAATGAGACTTTTATCTGAGAAATTGACTGTAATGATTTTTCTCAATTATTTCCCTTTTAATCTTATCTTTATTAAATTACTTTGTGCAGAAACCTTTTAGTTCTATGTATTAAAAATTATCCATTTTATCTTCTAGGATCCTTTCTATTCCTTGTTTGTTCACAAATCTTTCTCCTGTCCATACATCTGATAAGCAATTTTTTCCAGTTTCTCTAATTTGTTTATGACAAGGCCTTTTATATCTAGATTCTATTTGGGGCTGTATAAGGTATGAGATGTTGGTCTAAACCTAGCTTCTTCCATACTGCTCTTCAATTTTCCCAGCAGTTTTTGTGAAATAGTGAGTCCTTTTCCCAGTAGCTAGTCTTTGCATTTTCCAAATATGAGAATGTTAGATATGTTTGTTTCTGTCTGTTGTGTACCTAATCTGTTCCCCTGATCTATTTTTTAACCAGTTTCAAATTATTTTAATAAGCACTGCTTTGTCATATAATCTGAGATCTAGCATGAGTAGGTCCTCTTCATTTCCATTTCTTTTCATTCTTTCTTTGGGGATTCTTGGTGTTTTTTCCCTCCACATGAATTTCATTATTACATTTTTTTTAATTTTATAGAATAATCCTTTGTTAGTTTGATTAGATAGTTTTATTCAGTAGTATGGAATTGAACAAGTTAATACATTTGGGTAGTATTGTCATTTTTAATATATTGGCTCGTCCTGCCCATGAGCAATTAATATTTTTCCAATTATTTAGACTTGTCTTTATTTCTGTAAAGAGTTTGTTTACAGTTGTACTTACATAGTTCTTACGTGTTTCTTGGAAAGAGGGTTCTCAAGTATTTTATGTATTCTGTAATAATTTTAAATGGAATTTCTCTTTCTAGCTCTTCTTGCTGGGTTTTATTAGTATTACAGAGAAATTCTGGTGATTTTTGCAGATTTATTTTATATCATGAATGTCTCCTAAAGTTATTGTTTCAATTAATTTTTAGTTGATTCTTTAGAGTTCTTTAAGTACACTATCATATCATCTGAAAAAAAAAAGATAATTTTTTTTTCTTCTTTACCTATGGAAAGCCCTTCAATTTCCTTTTCTTGACTTATTGCTATAGCCAGAATTCCTAGTACTACGTCAGCTAGAAATAATAACAATGAACATAATTGTTTCACCCCTTAATTTATTGACAAGGATTCCAGTTTACCTCCAAATACATTCTAGTTTATTTCCAAATAATTTAGTGGTTCTTGATTTTAGATATAAATGTAACTTTGATGCCCTGTCCCTGCCTTCCTGAAGTCCAGGTGTGGAGAACCTCAGGATTCTCCAGGACTCTTATGGGGGTTGTGGGTATATAGTCTCTGCCATTGACTCCAGCACCCACTTTTAGAGAGTCCCCTTCACCACAGCTGCATTTAAATACTTACCCATCAGATTAGCTTTTAGTAATAGTTACTTCACAAGTCTAACCAAAAAAACCCAAACAAACAAGCATATTAACATCCTCCTTCCAACACCTGTAAGGCATAAATCCCCCTGCACCATCTTAGCCTCTAGGGAGGGGATTAGGTTAATAATTTAGCTCAGTTCATATATAGCATTGATCCAACCAATTTCTAATCCCAAAGCCTCCCTGGGATCAAATCCCAGCATCCTGGCTTCTCAGGGCTTCCCTGCTGAACTGGATTCAATATTCAGCCTGGAATCCTGCCTCCAAAGTCTCCATGACTCCATCTCCTGGGTCTTGGGACTTCATTGCCTGCACCTTGAACCAAAAATGAGAAATAAATCAGATAACTCACACACAAAAACATAAACCCCAAGCCTGATTCTTAGGGCCATAAAGGGGAAACAGGGGAAGATAGCCCCTCCCCCAACCCAGCTCAATTTGTGATGCCCATGTTGTGGATAAACAGGGCCTTTACCCCTTGGCCACAGCTGGCAAGAAAGAGAAAAGGCATCCCAGTCTGATAGTTTAAAGATGCAGCCCTTTCTGGCTATGCAGCCAGTGGAAAAGAGGTTGTTCTCATCTATGTGGTAGGGAAACAAATGGTATCTTTCGCCCTTTCCCTGCCATTTCCCACATGGATGCTGTTGATCTGAGTAGGTGGCAAAGCCAGGTTACATTCACTATCATTTTAAGGAAAGATCCATTTGTTGTTTTCTAATGTTTTAACAGATATGAATATTGTATTTTGTCAAAAGTTCTTTCTGCATCTATTGATATAATCATATGATTTTTTTATTGATATGGCTAATTAAGTTGAGGGTTTTTCTAATGTTAAACCAACTCTGAATTCCTAGTAAAACTCCAACCTAGTCAATCAATAAACATTTTATTAAACACCTGCCATGAGCCAGGTATTGTGCTAAGCAGTGGGGATATGAGGAAAGGTAAAAGATAGTGCTTGCCCTCAAGAAGCCCCAACTCTAATGAGGGGGACAACATGCAGACTATTATGTACAAACAAGCTATATCCAGGGTAAATAGGAAATGATTAACAGAGGGAAAGGATCAGAATTAAGAGGGGTGAAGAAAGCCTTACTCTAGGACATAGGAGTTTATGTGGGACTTAAAGGAAGCTAGGGAAGTCAAGAGGTGGAAATAAGGAGGGAGAGTAATCCAGGCATGGAGGACAGCCTTGAAAACAGTCAGAAAATGGAGTGTCTTTTTCAAGGAATAGCAAGGAAGACATTATCATTAAATCACAAGGTGCAAGGTGGAAGAAGACTGGAAAGTGGAAGAAGGAAGAGTACATTTTGAAGGGCTTCAAACTCTAAAAGAGAGTTTGATCCTAGCGTGATAGGGAGCCATTGGAGTTTATTGAGTAAGAGCGTGACATAGTCAGACCCACACTTTTTAGGAAGGTTGCTTTGACAACTGAGTGGAGGATGAACTGGAATGGGGAGGCACTCGTGGCAGACATATCCACCAGCAGGGCACGTAACAGTCAAGGTGTGAGGTGACCAAGGCTTAAACTAGAGTTGAGGCAATGTCAGAGGAGAGAAGAGGTTGTATGTAAGGATGTCATAAAGGTAAAATTTTAAAATTGAGAGGGCTTGGCAAGAGATTGGTATGGGGCAGGGTGGGGTGCAGTGACAGAGTGAGGAGTCAGAGATGGCATCTAAGATGTGAGCCTGGGTGACTGGGGAAAATGGTTGTGACCTCCACAGTGACAAGAAGTTCAAAGAAGAAGAGGTTTGGGAATGGGGGTAGTTAATAAATTTCAGCTTTGGAAATGTTGAGGTGTCTATGGTGCATCCAGTTTGAGATGTCATATGGTATAATCTTTGTGATATGTTATTTTATTCCCTTTGTTAATGTTTTAGTTAAAATTTTTACATCTGTGTTCATTAGGAATACAGGTTTATAATTTCCTTTTCTGTTTGGATTCTCTCTATTTTATGCATCAAGACCATTATCTGCATCTAAAAAATTCTTTCAAAACATCTAAAACAACCCAAGCTTTCCCCATCCCCTCCCCCTAAACAAAAGTCAGTTTTTCTTCCTCTGAACTCAGACTTGTTTGTGACTTTCTTAATATACTTTTATATTCTCCTTCATATTGTGCTTATTCACATATATTGTCTCATTTGTATATATATATATATATATATATATATATATAGTGTATAGATAGATGATAGATAGATAGATAGATAGATAGATAGATAGATGGACAGATAAATTCTACAAGATCCTAAGTTCCTTGAGGGTAAGATTCCATGTATTATTCATTTTTACATTCCCCAGAGGAGGCTAGCACAATGATTTGACCATAGAAGGTGCTCAATACTTACGCTGACTAGCCATGTGACCCTGGTCAGGCCACTTCATCTCTGCCTCAGTTTCCCCACTCATAAAACAGGGGTAATAATAGCACCTCCCTTGAAGGATTGTTGTAAGGACAAAATGAGGTCAGAGCTGGGTTTTTTTTAACGCTTTAACATAGTATGTGCTAGATAAATACTTATTCCCTCCCTCAGTAAATACTTAGTGAATAAATGAATGATTGAATTCTATATAGCACCATGTTCATAAGATCTCTTAATATACTTGCTAGTTTGTTAGGAGGTGGATAAAGAAAAGAGGGGAAGGAGGAAAGGAAAAGAGAGTGAGAGAAATAATATGGCAGAAAAGGAAAGAGTAAATAGAAGTGGAAAGGGAAAGAGCAGAGACATATACTACCTTATGTCTACAACTACTGATAAGCCCATGAATTCTTGGGAGTGTTGGGTGATGGGAAACATAGAGCTTCTCCTGAGAAGGAGGAGCTGTAAAAAAGTCCAAGTGGAAAACTAGGCAGCTGAGAACCTGGTTTGCCTCAGTTTGCCACTTCTAGGCCTTTGAGTTCCTTCTGAGAAAGTTCTGCAGAGGAAGAGGATATAGGGGAGGAGAGGGCTATTGAAGCTTTTTTGTTTTTAATACACAGAAGAGAATGGAGGGAAGGTCTTGCAATACACTTTACAACCTTTATCTGCTTTGCTTCAAGATCCAGTGCAACAGAAAACCCAATTCCAATTCCACCACATCAAAAAGTACCTTACAGTGAAAAGAGCATTGGGTTTAAAGTTGGGGACCTACCTGAGCTCCTATCCTTTCTCTGCCACTTTACTTCCTGGGGAGACAGAAGGACACAGAGGAAGGAACTTCATAGAACAGAATTGCTTTCAATTGCTGTTCTTATGTATATTCTGTCCTGCAGGAGAACCAATGACCTCAGGAAGGTGATATCTTGACTTGCAAGTGAATTGAATTTAAGTGAGGCAGGACTGTGCAAAGTTATCAGCCTCATTCTCTCCTCCTGAGTCATTGGAATTCATTGGCAAAACAGGTCAGGATGGCTGGAAATGGCCCTGGATGCAGTGGGAGACCTTGGCCTTTTTAAGCTTTTCCAGGTCTCAGTTTGGCTAAGGCAACACCCATTCAGTAATTAAAGGCTAGGTAAGAATTGAGGCAAAAAATGAACTTTCACAGAAGAATCAGTCTGGGAGGGGAGGGGAAGACCCTCAAAGTTTCTGGCCAGAAAAGAAACAATTGCTATTTTATACTCACTTTGAGTCAGCAAAACTCAAACAATGGTCCCTACCTAAGCCTTACTTGCTCAGCTTTGAAAATAACCTATTGAAGGCAGGACCTTACCAGGATGCTGAAATAAGACAGAAGGAAGTAACCTTTCCATCTTGCAGAAATTATACTGTTCACCTCACCATTGCCTTCTCCCCACCCATAACCCACATTGGGTTTTCCTAGACCATGGCAAAATGCCCATTGCTGCCAGAAAGACCTCCCCCACCACTGTGCATAGAAGAGAAGGAAATTCAGTCAGAAGAGGAAAAAGGACAAGGAAGACAACTCACAGCCTTGACTACGTCCATGTCAAGGTGACCACTCCCCAAAGGAAGGGAAAAATTGGTCAGACCAGTACCCAACCCCAGGAGAAGCTGGAGCAAAGGGTTTGGGAGACAGGGAAGAAGAAGGAAGAAATCAACCACAGACATCATTTATTCCAACTTCCTCACTTTAGCAATGAAGAAATTCATTGGTCCCAGAAAGGCAAAGTGTTCTTTCGAAGGCCACAGAGTTGCATGGATCTCCCTGACTCCCAGTTCACTCTTGTTCCCACTACACCACACAACCTTAGTAGAGGCTCAGGCCCAAACCAGGACCGCCAGAGGTACATTGATTGCCTGCACACAGCAGAACAACCCAGCCCACTCCAAACCAGGTGCTGGTTTATAGAGATAACATTGTACTTACAGGGTTTGGCATTAGTTTGGGTGAAATCATATTTGGAAAGCTGTCCTTCCCTCCCACACCCTGGATTCATGGAGCAAACCTTTTTTTTTTCTTCATCCAGCTCAACACTCCCTGGCAGCTTCCTTAGGATCACCTTACTCTGATTGCTCTTTCCCAGTGACAGGGAAACGGTGTGGGGAACCATTTTCAGTGAAAGTCCACATGGCCTTCTGCTAAAAATTACTCAATAATACCCATAGCCTGTACAGTGGACTGGATGGTTCAACATGGCCTATCCCAGCCCAGGGAGGTCATTCATGAAAGATCTTCAGGAAGTATAAAACATGTGTAAATGTTTCTGCATATGGACTCTCTGGTGCTAAACATGGTCTCTGAGAGGGTGATGGGGACTTTTGTTTAAACACAGATTATTGTGTAGGCTTAGGATTCTGCTTTCTGTGCTATTCAGGTATATCATACTTCATGGAGACTTCTAAAGGGTTTTTTGGGGGCACAAGTTTTCAATTTTTTGTGAAAAGAGGCAAATTTTCATTTCCTACCAAAGACTTCATATCATAGTATAATAGGGAAGTAGGGAGGGAGGAGGGTGGCAGTATTCTTGTTGGCAGTAAAGTCCTGAAACTGAGGGGGCAATGGGTAAATAAGACTCCGTGGAGTCGAGAAGATCGTTAATGCTTCCTTTCCAACAAATAATTCAATTTAATTTGACAAATGTTTATTAAATGCCTACTATGTGCCAAACACTGTGCTAAGTCTTGGAAATACAAATACAAGTAGAAAGGAAGATAGTATCTGCCCTCAAGGACCTTCCATTCTAATTGGGGAGATGGTGGGACAATAGCTAAAAGAAAACGGGAGGAAAGGGAGACAATGGAACCCAGCCAGGGACAAAGTAGAAGAAGTTCAGAGTATAGCCTGGAGAGAAGTGAGAATTGCCTTAAATAGAAGTTCTGGGAGGGGCCGTCCAATCAGAGGCAAAAGCCAATGTATGAATATCAGGGTTGGAGTAAGTGTCAGGACATGGTAGAAGTTCAGAGTGCAGTTTTGAGAAGAATGAATGGAATTGTGTTAAACTATGAGAATACAAAGAAATTAAATAATCCTGTTCTTCAAGGACTTTACGTTCTGCTGATATCCACACATAGGTATATATCAGATAATTCTAGAAGAAAGAGGATTCTAGGAGGCAATTGGAAAAGGCTTCAGGTAGAAGCTCAGATCCATCCAAGAGGGCTGTCTATAAGAAACAAACATCTAGGAGATCCTAATCTATTGGTTGAGAGTTCTGGTCTTTATAGAACCACAGAAGATCCACACAAATCCAACTATTTGCAATTGATATATAAATTGTGCTCATGCTATCCCCTGCATTTCTTGCACCAGAAGTAGATATCTTAGATATTATAATTAACATAGTATATGCACACTGCCTTTCTATAGACCAAAAGAAGGTAACATATGAACTTGTTTGGAAAGACCACATTCTATTGTCCAAGATTCACAATGCCCTCAGGTAGATTCTTCATCCCTTTCAGACATCTACTCCTAACTCTTTGGACTTTCTCCACCATAGCAGCCCCTTTACCTAGAAGATTTGTTCTGTCCTTGCAGCCCCTTCCCCTGATTGCTCAGTTTCTACCAGAACCTTCATTTTAAGGAACCCAAGCCAAACCATGTCTTCATTCTTCCCCATGCCCCACTCCTAACTCTCTGGGCTTTGTCTACCATCCCATTTTAGTTGTTCTTGAGTCATTTTCAGTTATGTCCCACTCTTCATGACCTTATTTTGGAATTTTCTTGGCAAACAGGGTTAAGTGACTTGCCTAGGGTCACACAGCTAGTATCCTAATTCCAGGCTCAGTACTCTATCACTGTGCCACCTAGCTGCTCACTCATGCTATTATATCTTTTTCTTTCTATTTCTCCCCTTCATTTTTATCTTATTTTTATATGTTATCCTCCTTTATTAGAAGTTAAGTTCCTTGAGGGCAGGTCTGTCTCTCTGTTTGCTTTTATGTTTCTCTAGAGATTAGCACAATGCCTGGCACATAGTACATACAAAATAAATTCCTATTGACGTGCATTCTATACATATACACACAGAGACATGCACAATTGTCATATCCCTGGGTGATGAAACAAAGAGCCTTGTTCCCAATCACAATTTAGCTTAATTAGCACCAGCACAGGACTATTATTTGGCAGTTTGGGGTAATTTGCCCTGTAGGTAGCCTACTTAGAGGCATTTAGAAGGATGTCTTGAAGTGCTGATCAGAGCAGAGTGGCTGATGATTCCTGCTTTTGTCCTTGGCTCTGACCCTAACCTGCCTCTCCACCCTTCCGCCTACCACCTTTCTTTGTAACTTAAAATGTTCTGTTGATTTTTTCCAAATCAAATAAGAGATTGGATATTCGCCATAAATATCCCTTAGGAATAAGAGGCAAGGTGGTGTAATGGATATAGAAGGCTGGCCTTAAAGTCAGGAAATCCTATCCTAAGGTCTTGCCTCTGACATATATGGACTGAATAACCCTGAGCAAATTACTTCAATTCTTAGTATCCAAGACATTTTTCTAAGGCTATGAATTACAGAAGTGTTGCCATTTTGTGTGATTTGCTTTGCGTGGAAGAAATTTCCACCCTGGTGAAAAGAGTTTCCATACTGGGAATTTTTCACACCAATGAAATTGCTCTGAGACTGTCCTTAGGGACACGCACCACTGGTCTTAGAGAGGAGGCAGCTTTGTGTCATATTGTTAGGAACAATAGGACTATTTAGTAGAATGTGTTCCCATTCAAGGGTTTTTGGCTTAGATATCAGATTCAGTTCTAGGACACTGAAACAGTCTTGGAAATAGGTTTAAAATCATACTCACTGCTCAGGCAAACAAGAACACAAAGTATCCTAAGGGAGAGAGAGGAGGTGGCTCAGGCCAGCCAAGTCAGACTCCCATCACCACCTTGACAACTGCCTGTCCTCATACCCCAGTGGAGATAACCTAGACAGGGGTGGGGAAACCTGTGACCTCAAGGTCATACGTGGCCCTCTAAGTCCCCAAATGGAGTCTTTTGACTAAATCCAAACTTCACTGAACAAATTCCCTTAATAAAAGGATTTGTTCTGTAAAAATTGGATTCAGTCAAAAGGCTGTACCCAAGGACCCAGAAGGCCATATGTGTCCTCAAGGTCAAAGGTTCTCCCCTCCTGATCTAGGACCTTGAACTCCAAAGCCTTTAAAATAGTCATGCCCCACAATCCACTAGATCTGCTTCCATATTGTACTTGACAGCAAAGGATAAATAATTTCTCCTCAAAGGAAGATAAACCCAAGAGCTCTGGGAATGGCAGCAGCCCAAAGACCAGTAGTCCTACTTCCAGAGCAGTCTCTGTAACCATCATCCCAGAAAGTATCCCCTGTGCGGTTGGAACTAGATTCATGCATTCTATAGTCACACTTACTTAAGACCCAACAAAGGAAAGTCTCTACACTGGAGGTGTATTAGACATGAGACCTGAAGGCTGTATGAAGCTCCTGAATGTTCCCAAACCAAATTCAAATACAATTGCTAAAGATTTAACCAAATAAATACAACAGATAATATTATTATAAGGTTTCCTAAGTCAGTATGAGGCCCACAGGAATTATGTATAGCTCAATGGTCCCTATTCTTATTTCAATTTGACATCATTACTATATACACTGTGAAGCTTTTGTCACTATCAAATGGTTCAACATTAGAAGCCAATAGGATTTTATCAGTGTAACTAAGATTAAATGAGATACATTACATTTGCTTTTGTATATAACAAGCACTTTTAAATGCTTTTGCATTCATCCATTCAGATTTCTCTGAAGGTCTTTGCATCAACTACATAACCATAGTATCTTTAAAATTACTACAGCTAGATCTCAAAACTCCAAAGACTCTTCTTCATAGACCTTATGGTGTAAGTCCCCACATACCCCACCTTAGGTAAAAGAACTAGGATACAGGTAGGTATTATGTAGGAAGATATCCAAAGGCAGAATTTAAGAAATTGTAACTTACAAGAAGCCTTCCTAAAGGAAATGGGTGAAGAGGGTTAAAAAAAATCAGATACTTAAAAAAAAAAAGAAGTAAGCTAACTTTGCATGGATATCAGATTCAAGTTATAAAAGAAGGAAGGATATTTCAACCCCCCCCCCAAAAAAAAGAAACATAGTCCATGTAAGGAGAAAAGGAAACCCACAAAGCATGGAAGGTAAGGTATAAACTAGACATTAGGCAGATTAGGAAAAACAAAAAACAAAAAAAGGACTTTGAGAACCACTTTTTTCTCGGGAGTCCAGAATCAGTTTTCAAAAGGAAGGAAGCCAACTAGAAAATGAATGGGACAGGGAGCATTTATTCAAAATGGGGAGGTAGGGGAGATTATTTCTGGGAATGACTGTGTTGTAAAAACAAAAGGCTTCCACAAAATATATTTTTTTAAACAAAAGAAAATGGATGGACCCCTTTGAAGATGGCGAGGCAAAGGAAAGTTCAGAGATCTTTTTTTTTTTTAAAGAAGTAGTTGACAGGCTGAATGAGCAATTTGTCTTTTAGAGGGAGGATGTTAAGAAAAGTCCCACTCCCCACTTGCCAGATCTATATTGTCCATTGAAATGATTAGGTTAAAATGCCCTTTCTGACCAGCTCAGTTTCATGGAGGAGGGTAAGATATAAACTGGAAGGGACTAGTTGGAAAGGAAGAGAGGGAGAAGGAAGTATTCTAAGTAAGGTGATCAGCATTAACAAAAACATGATTTTGAGGGGGGTGGGAAGTAGGGCAGAATGCGAAGGTGATGCAATGTTGAGAAAAGGCTGCATGTAATGTGGAATGAAGAACGTATGCTGAAGGGTAGGGGTCCAAGGGATATAATACTAGAGATGTAATGGGGAAACAGGTCTAGGATAAGGGAGTGGGCAGATCTACCCTTACTAGTAGACAAAGAGGCCACTTATGCACTATAATTATGGGGCTATAGAAGGTGCTAGTTAGAGCAACCTGGGCCAAAATATTCCCCTCACCTTCTATCATTCTATCCCAGGAGTGGGGAAACTGTGGCCTAAAGGCTACCTGTGACTTTAATGAAAGCATTTGTTCTGTAAAACTTCAACTCAGTCAGAAGACCCCACTCAAGTACCTAGAAGGCCACATGTGGCCTAGGGACACAAGTTCCCCACCCATGTCTATCCCTATAACAATTTAACATGCATTTATTAAGAGCCTGCTCCATACAGTCATGACTGATTCATTCCCTTGAGTGTCAAATGCTTCCCAGTCTCCTAGATTCCCTATAAAAAGCAAATTCTCCTGGGAACTGTTAAGCCTTATCAGCTACCACTTTAGAAGGGATTATGTATAGTTCAGTGGTCTCTATTCCTATTTCAGTTTGACACCATTATTATACACTGTGAGGCCTTTGAAAACCAGCTGAGAGTCAGATCCAGAGGCATGATGGGTCATAAGCAAGGAACTAGGAGAGACATGTTGATGCTTATCTGGAAAGCCTGGTACTCAAGGGGAATGGGAAGGCACCAAAGACAAGCTCAACCTTTCTTGACAGTTTTGCCATAGGCTGGCCCTGAGAGTTAGAATGAATGTTCTGTTAGATGTCCAGGAGATGGCAGAAGGTCAGTCTTGGTTAAAGATAAAAAATAAATTTGAAGCCTTTTCTGATCTTTGTAGTTCCCAGTGTCCCCAAATCACCTTGCATTTATTTTGCATGTGTGTGTGTGCATACACACTTCTGTAGGTAAACGTGGTCTCTCCATCCCCATTATATACATACATGGGATCTCTCCATTCCTACATTTATTTTGTATGAGTGTGCATATGACCATATATTTATATGACTGTATATGTTCTGTATGGGCAGTTAAGTGACCATAGGTCAGAATGCCAGTCCTGAGGTCAGAAAGACTAATCTTCCTGAGTTCAAATCTGACCTCAGACACTTACTAGCTGTGTGACCCTGAGCAAGCCACTTCACTCAGTTTTCTCATCTACAAAATAAGGTGGAGAAGGAAGTGGCAAACCTCTCTAGTGTCTTTGCCAAGAAAACCCCAAGTGGCATCATGAAGAATCAGACTTGATTGAAACAACTGATACCATATGTGTATGTGTGTATATGCACACATATACATATATGTGTGTATGTATACACTTGTATATTTAACTATGTACATACTGTATGTATATGACTAAGTATATATGCCTGTGTAGATACGTGGATTGTCTCTCTGTTCCTATAAAAAAACATAAGTTCCCTGAGGACAGTAACCATTTCACTACTATGTTTATATCTCCAGCACCTAGCACAGTGCCAGGCATTTACTAAATACTCTTTAATAAATGCACCTTGATTATTGGACTTAGGTAGACAGACTGGACAGTAAAAAGATGGCCAATTCTCTTAAAAGACAGGCTGGTAGAAAAGCAAGTATTGAGAGGTCACTCCTGGACTATATGACATAAAAAGTTTGAGAGACATGATTTCTGGGTAATTAATCATTTTATTAATAATGCTAGCATATTACTAACAAAAAATGGTCATTTGGCCATTTCTCTTAGACCAAAGACCAACCATGGAACCCACTCAACACTTATATGTCCTTGGCAATGGACTCTGATTGGTTAACAAGTAATGAGAGAATGAATATGATTATGAGAGGTGGACCTATTCTAATGAGGAGCTGGAGGAACATGACTTTGATCATGTCATTTACTTCAGAATCACCCCCTAGCCTTGGGCAATTTAATCAAAGAATTTATTCTCCACTAGAACTGAACAGAACCCAATGAGGGTCCCCACCTGGGTGGGATCTGAACAAGATTGAGGAGAAAGTCAATCCAGTCTCATTATGGACAACATCCTTCAGACCGAATGACCTACAGGCTTCTGAAAAAAATCCTAGTCCTATTTCCATAATTAATTATTAATATGAGAAAGAAATAATCATTTCTCTCAACTCTTAGATTTATTTTGTGGCCTTGTTTTAAAAAGTCATTTGTAAAGCTTTAGATATACGCAAAGTCATTCAGAACTCACCAAACCAGAAGACACACTAAGTAAGAACGTGCCCAGCACAAGCTGTACCTGCTGGCTACATAGGGAGATGCCCAGTCTCTAGCCCGGATCTGAAACTGTGCCCACACCGTGACTCACCCAAGGTAGAACGTAACCCCAAAGGGATTTCCAGGATATAAAAACCCAGCTGAGATCTGCAAGGAAGCAGTAAGCAGTAATTAGAAAGTGAAGCAGTCAGTGCTGTACTCATTTTCCCCTCCCCTCTCCAATTCTCTATTGGAGGCATTCATTCCATTGTGTCCTGAGTTTTTTAACAGCTATTTATAATTAATATAATATTAGGAAGGTACAGCAACTTGAGCTCTTAAAAAGTCCATGGGTCAGCCATCCCAGATGAGTTTGCTATGGGTTATATTGTTACAGGCAAACACATATCCTTACTCCTCTGGATTCTTCTTAAGTCTTTTCCTCTTTTACCCCATTAGGGTAATATAGTATTTTTGTTATTGACATCACACTTATATGATTGATGTGATAAATAAATCACCCAAAGGAAAGTACCCCCTAAAGTATTACATACATGTGGATAAGATGTGAAGAAATAAGTTGGATGAAAATACTGTTGGGTTCATTTGGAACTGTTCAATGGCTAAACCCAAAGAATAATTATTAATGGTTCATTGTCACAGTGGTAGGAGATCTCCAGTGACATATCCCAGAGCTATTTAACATTTTTGTTGGAAAAAGGCAGTAAATGACACACCCATTAAATTTTCAGATGTCACCAAGCTGGAAGGCATAGATAGTACAGTGGATAAAAATCAGGAACCCAAAAAGATCTCAATTGGCCATGGCAGTGATGTCAAACTCAAATAGAAACGGGGCTAATAAACATCTCTAAGGATTCCTATGGCCTTATATCACCTTAGAAAACCACATATTAATGTTATCTATATTCCATTGTATTTGTATTTATTTTGTTAGCTATTTCCCAATAACATTTTTAATCAGGTTCAGGCTGCACCAGAGGCTTGTTTGATACCTCTGAGCTAGAGAAATAGACAATAGCTAAGAAGATGAAATTCATTAGGAATATTTGTAAATGACTCACACTTGGATAGTAACATGTCAGTGTCAGAACTACACTCTGACCACGTACTTAGGTGGCTTTTCTAGTTTGTCTGAAGAAATTAGAGGGATGTAACACCAAGGAAGAGTTCCTTGTCTATATTCCTGGAGATAAGCTCATCGAATGTGTTCTACAATAAACTTCCAGAATATTTATAGCACAAGACACAACAGAGGGGTGGGAAGTGAGGATTCTGTGTCCTAAGGTCAGAAACCATCAAATCCTTCTGTTGACGTGATCTGGGCCTGTTCTAGAAGGCATGGGCCTCTAACAGGATCCAAACAGTCCCTGATCTCGGGACTCTGACAAAGGAATGACATTAGGTCAGCCTGAGGACAATAAGGTTATGGATCATTTTTCAGCCCTGAGATGGAGGCTTAGAATGGAGCTAATGTTTTTCTGCCTCTCCTTTACTGATGAGTCATTCTAGCCAATCTTAGTAAACATTTGTTGAGCACCCACCTCATAAGCGCCCATTCATATCTGCAGCAGCAACCAAAAAAACCTCAATATGTCCAAGAGCAGAAAGCATCTTGTTCTGGAGTCATTGACATTCCTGAGTTCCTAAGTCACTATTCTACTCATAATCCTGCAGGTCTTTGACAATGAAAATGCCTATTGTTCAACAACAAGAAGCATTGGGGACACTCCTTCCCAATGGGTACATACGTGGAGCCCCCGGACTGGGAGGGACCTGAAAGGTTAGTAACTCTAACTCTACGATTTGAAGAGAAAGTTATTAAAGTTATTATTTTTTTATTAAAAAGTTTCTTTTTGAAGGAAGACATCTTCACTCCCTCACTATGATGCTCAAATGGCCACAGATGATTCTGGGGAGAGATAACAGTTAATTCCCCCTCTGAAGAATTCCAGACATTTAGAAGGCAGTAGCAGGCTCTGATGCCTTAAAACATCATTAAAGATTTTAGTAGACCCTTCAATACACTAGTAAAGAGCCCTAAGTTGTTTTCCCCCATTCCTGGAAAGCTCTCCCACCTCTGCTCAGACTACTAACTTCCCTGGCTTTCTGTAAGACCCAACTAAAATCCCACCTTCTTTTTCTGGTTGTTGTTAATATTTAATTTATTTGCAGTTTTCAACAATCACTTCCATAAGTTTTAAATTTTTGTTTCTCTCTCCCACCTCCCTTCCCCACAACAGCATGCAATCTACACATGCCTTCTTATTAAACACATTTTCACATTAGTTATGTAGCATAGAAGAATTAAAACAAGTGGAGAAACTATGAGAAAAAACAAAACAAAATAGAAAATAGTCTGCTTCATTCTGGGTTTTGATTCTAGTTCTTTCTCTGGATGTGGATGGCATTTAGCCTCAAGAGGCCATTGGAAATGTATTTAGGTCCTTGCGTTGCTGTGAAGGGCTAAGTCTACCAGAAAAATTCCTCACACACTGTGGTTGTTACTGTGTACAACATTCTCCTGGTTCTGCTCCTTTCACTCAGCATCAGTTCATATAAGTCCTTCCAGGTCTCTCTGAAGTTCTCCTGTTCATAATTTCTTATAGCACAGTAGCATTCCATTACATTCATATACCACAACTTGTTTAGCCATTCCCCAATTGATGGGCATGCCCTCGATTTCCAGTTCTTGGACAATCCCACCTTCTACTGGACAGCTTTCCCAGCCCTGCCAAATTCTGGTGCCTTCCTTTTGTTCATGATTTCCTATTTATATTTCCTATATAAATTTTGCTTCATATATATCTATTTTCATGCTGTCTCCTCCATTAAATTGTAAATTCCCTGAGGGCAGGGTATGTCTTTTGCTCTTTTTCTATCCTCAGGACTTAGTACAGTGCTTGGCACATATTAGACACTTACTATGCCTATGTTTATTGATCAATTGATTTACAGTTATATTTGTGGATGCCTCTTTCCCTGTGCACAAGGTTTTATTAAGCATCTGTCATTTGTTCAGTTTTCCCTAGTATCAGACACTTTGTGACCCCACTGAGGGTTTTCATGGCAAAGATACTGGAGTGATTTGCCATTTCCTTCTCCAGCCCATTTTACAGATGAGGAAACTGAGGTAAACAAAGTTAAATGACTTGACCAGGAGCTTACAGCTAGTAAGGGTATGAGACCAGATTTCAACTTGAAAGATGAGCCTTCCTAATACTATATCCTGGACTGTCTCTCTATACGCTGAAACACCTAGCTGCCCTCTTTCATGCCTACTATGTGTCAGAGCTAATACTAGGCCCAGAGACATAAAGACAAAAATAAAATGGCCTTCGCCTTTAATAAGCTTACATTCTATCAGAAGAGACATGTACATATGGAAATGCACACAAAATAAATACAAGGTAATTTGCATCCAGGGTACTAATAGTTGCAGAAGATGGTGCTTGAGCTGACTTTTGAAGGAAGGTACAGGTATTAAGAGGCTCAGGTGAGAAGAGAGAGTATCCCTGAAATGGGAGAACAGCTGGGCCAAAGACAAAGAGACAGGAGATGGATTGTAGTGTGTGAAGAGCATTTGATTGAATCATACAGTCTATAAAGGGAAGTGATGTAAAATAGAGAGATAAATTGGGGCCAGGCTTTGAAGGGTTCTAAGTGTCAATCAGAAGTTTGTATCTGATCCAAGAGAAAATGGGAGATACGGGAGTTTATTGAGCCAGGGTAGTTGGTCAGACCCAAATTTTAGGAAAATTATTTTGGCAATTGCAAGGAGGATTAATTGATAAGGGGAGACTTGAGATGAGGATACCAATTACAACACACATTTCTCCCAAGTTTTGGGGGTTTTGGTCCCCTCTCCAATGGAAAAACCAAGGTGTTCCCTTTAGCTTTGGGAGCAATAATGAGGATAGAATAGAAACATAGCTTATGGGGGAGGCCTCCTTGATACATGGGGCACCATGAACTTCTTCTGGGTCTCTCCTTTAAGGGGAAATGGAGGTTTTCATTTCTCTTTACTAATGAATCTTACTAGCTCAGTCCATGTCCTCAAATTTATCTTTCTTTTTAGCAGACATGGTCTTCCACCTTTCTATTTCCTTTTTCTAAGGATATTTGGGGAAATTCACTGAAACATCCAGGGGCTGTTCTTGTTCCCCTCTCCTGATGAAGTTATTTGACATGTCAACTTCTTAGGGTTGCCTTTGCCCATTCTTTTATGACTGTCCCTCAGAGCTGCAGCCACCCAGTGCCCATCTGGTTCTGACTTGTCCTAATGCTTTCTCTGCAGAGCTTAATGCCCTCTGATGGCAAACAACAACAGGTAAAGGCAACTTTTTCTCTCCCTTCCATCCATAGGTCATATATTAGATTTACTTAGAACCTTCTCATACAAAAGGGCAACAAGTGAGTGACTAGTCTAATACCACACATGGAGACTGCGAAGTCAATTAAGTTCAATTCAGTGTGTACAAATTAAGCACCTACTATGTGCTGGACACTGTGCTAAGTCCTGGGAGAGAGGTGTAAAAAGAGCCAGGATTTCTTCTTCTGAGCTTCGTTCAGGGTCTGTAAGGCCTCTTGGCCGCCATCTCCACTGTCCTCTATCTCCTAACTCACTCAATTCATCACAAGAAACCTAGGGAGAGGGGAGGAAAGGCTGTTTTTGTGCAAAGGCATCTATGGAGGTAGAATGCCATGCCCAAGAAACAGATGGCAGGCCAGTTGGATGGGAATGGAGCATTCCTGAAGCACAGGCCTAACCATTTCACTACCTACTTAATAGGCTCCCTTTGCCAGTGGGCTGATAGGGTCAGATCTGTGTTTTGGGAAACACCTGGAAGACCAGTTTCCAGTTTCACTGGCCTAAAAATGATTTGATGACAATAGTTTCTCAATAATTCTTAATAAGAACAAATACTCTAGGATGGAGCTTCAAAGCCAGTCCCCTACCGGTCACTGTCCTGTCATCATATGTCAGTGGTTCTCACTCACCACCAGAATGAAATGAAGTCAGACTCATGGCCTAGGAGGCTTCCAAGAACACAGGACTAATTTCTAGCTGGTCATCACGAGGGCAGCTGTTTCCTGGTGTTAAATCACTCAGCCAGTGCAATTTGAGTGGCCAAGCTTTGTTGTTTTCATCTCGACCTTCTCTTACACAATGCCACCCACCATGGCCTCACTTCCACCCCAACTCAGCTCTTCCTCATCTTACATGAATAGATACATGTGTGTGCACACACATGAACACATGCACCCATAAATCATAGTGGAAACAACTTCTCTTGGACTCTAGAATTCAGAATTATCAATCATCTTTTCTCCAATAAAAGTCCAAGGAAGAGGTTTTCCAACTCAGAACACACTCTTTACCAAGAGAGAAACATAGGTCTCAGAGCACAAAGCAATATTCAATCAGGGACAGAGTATTGGACTCAAAGTCCGAAAGATCTACAATACAATCCTACCGTCAACAAATAATAGCTGTATCACCCCAGACAAGTCACTTACTTTCTCAAATACCAAGACCATTCATACCTGCTACAAAGTCCCTGTGGCAACTGAATCACCAGAGCATTCTGGGCAGGCTTCTAAGGACTGAGCTCATTGACTAATCCCTGTGATATATGAAAAACATTTTGCAAAACTTAAAGAACTATAAAATTTTGGACTGTTGTTTTTAGCCCCAAAATATTTAGTATAGTAACTAAATCTTGGCAGTCAGGTTCGACAACAGTGGCCCTCCTCATTGTCCTTGTTGGGAATTTACTTTCTAATACCTTGAGAAGGGGATTTCCTTCAGAAGAGCATCTTTGGGGATGACCAACACAAAAAGGTAACTGTCATGTAGCTGGCATATTTAGGTTCTGGTTACTGAAATCCATAGAACCTGCTCCAGCAAACTTAGAGTGGTTGAGAAATTAGTTTATCATACTGGGCCTCCTCGCACCACACCAGTAACTCCCTGATGCTCCCTTTTGAGATAGCAGCAGCCCTATCAAGGTGGTAAAATGAATTGAGTGGATAAAAAAAATCCCTCAAGGATAGAGGGAAAAAATCAAGGAGGTCTTGGGAAAGTACTGCCGGGGGCAGAGACCTTGTCTTATACATGTTTTAAATTAGTCTCCCCCTTTATCCACGTACCATGGTGCCATTCTGTTTTTCATATAGAAATCACTTAATAAATGTTTGACTGATGGAATGGGAAATCAACCTCCCTGGAAACAAAACTAATGGCTTTTTTCCTTAATTTCAGGTAGAAATAAAAAGAATCACAGGCAATTAGGTGATGTGGCATATAGAACACTGTGCTTAGAACCAGAAAGACTATTTTTATGAGTTCAAATCCAGCCTCAGATAATTACTAGTTGTGTGACCCTGGACAAGTTACTTAACCCTATTTGCTTCAGTTTCATCATCTTTCAAATGAGTTGGGGAAGGAAATGGCAAACTACTCCAGAGACAAAACCAAGCCCAGAAAATCCCAAATGGGGTCACGAAGAGTTAGATACAACTGAAAAATGACTGAACAAAAATGATTGTGTGTTTGATAGATTTTTTGTTTTGTTTTGTTATAAGGAAGGGATCAATAGTTGAGGAAAATATGAAAAAATTTCCCCAAATTGACTGGTATAAAAACAGATTAAATAAATTAAAAAATAATAAATAAAATTTTAAAAAAATCAGCAGCAGCTGAAGAAGCAAAAGGAGAAATAGAAGGAGGAAAAGAGGAAGAAGAAAAGGAAGGAGAAGGAGTAAAAGGAGGAGGAGGAAGGGAAGGAAGAGGAGAAGAAGGAGAAGGAAAAAAAGAATCTTCATTCCAAACAAGAAAGCTACTTGGACATTCTCTGAACCCCAAGAGGCAATAAGGCCCTAGTCTACCAGTCAGAATGAGAATTCAGAGAGAGGACTTTCTAACTCTGAGATCTAATCTTGCCTCTGTAATGCAGGTGCCTGTCCTGCTTCTTCCTCCTTCACAAGGTCTCTCAATATCTCCTTTGTCTTTTTCCATGCCTACTCCAGAGAAGCCATTCTAGCCCAGCCCATAATCCTCTTGACTTATCACAATAATTTCCTACCTGATCTTCCTGTCTTCAGCCTCTCCTTCCTGCAATTCATTCCATCCTCCACCCCACTGCCAGATTAATCTTCTTAAAACATCCTTGTGTACATATTATCCTTCCAGGCCCCTCCAAAAAAGTGTTGACCCCTCACTTCCTACAGGGCAAAGTTTAAACTCCTTAACCTGGCATTCACTTCCCTCCATGATCCTGCCCCATTTTTACCTCTTCAGCCTTCTCTCCCAATACTCTCCATTAGGAAGCCTCTGCTCTAGTCCAACAGTCTTTTCTACATACTCATTCCAAAGCCTTTGCCTTCCGTGCTTTCTGGAATAATCTTAATCTCTGCTTATCAAAGACCTTTTCCTTCTTTCTAAGGCTACTAGTTGATGCAAAAAATAAAATAATGGACCTGGAGTCAATAAGACCTGAGTTCAAATCTGGCCTCAGGCACTAGCTATGTGACCCTGGGCACGTCACTAAAACCCACATGCCTTCGTTTCCTCAACTGTAAAATGGGTTAATAATAGCACTTTTCTCACAGGGTTATTGTGAGGATGAAATGAGGTAATATTTGTGAAATACTTAGCACAGTGCTCTTAATAAATGCCTGTTTCCTTTCCTTCAAGGCATAGCTGAAATCTTAACCCTCTCATGACTCTTTCTCTGATTTTCCTCCCTACTTCAGCATGATTCTCTCTTACAACATCACAAAGCACTGACTGTCTTCATCATCTGCTTGGGACTTATCACATGAGTTGTCTTTTTGTAACTCAATTCTGTCTACTCAGATTAAATAAGGAAAACCTCCTGTGATGCTTATGGCCCAACTACCTGTGGAAATACTGGCTTTTCCATCCCTGGAGGTCTCTGAGTAGTGATTGAATGGGGAATGTTGGGGATGATGCAGAAGGGATTCCTGCTCAGGTCCTATTTGGGCTGACTTCCAGCTGACCTCAGAAATCCCTTACCGCTCTGAGATCCTATCTTTTCTTTAGGGCATGATACCCTGTCTTATTCCATTGCTGAGCACAGTGACCTATACAACAGGTACTCAATCCAATTGCATCCATTTCCTTGGCCATCACCTCAATGAAGCTGCCTCCAAAATCTTCATCTCCAGTCCTGACATATTTCCCAGCTTCCAGAACTGTTATCTCCATCTACCTAGAAGACATCTCCACTAGTAGACCAGCAGTCTCTGACTTTGTTGCCATGATTCAGCTACCTTCTCACTCTGGGAAGTTCCCTCAACACATGGGTCATTCTCATCCAGGAACACCTGAACTTAGACAGCCAGAGACAAAATATGTAAAGAACTGAACCTGAAGTCAGGAAAGTGTGACTTCAAATTCTTCCTTGTCCATTTACTAGCTGTGTGACCCTGAGCAAGTCACTTAACTTGTCTTCTTCAGTTTCCTCATCTGTAAAAACAGGAATAATATTTGTACCTACCTCTGACAGCTTTTGTGAGGATAAAATGAGATAACATTTGTGAAGTGTTTTTGCAAACCTTAAAGAGCTATGTGTATTCATATACATACATATACTATACTGTGTAGACATGTGTGTATATATGTATATACATAGCTCTTTAAGGATTGGTGAGCTCTCTCTGGGTCTCCATTTTTAGGACAGGCTCAGATAGGCTCAGTTTCACTCTCTTCCCTGATGTGTTTCTGATCGTTACAATTGTGGTCCCACACAGGTACCATCCCCCCACCAATTCTATGTTTTATGCTCCCTATTAGAATGCAAGCTCCTTTGACGGCAGAAACTTATATTTGCATCCCCAGCACCTATCACACAGTGCCTGGAACACAGTAAATCCTTACTAAATGCCTGTAGTCTGCCTTCCTGTCAATACCTCACTCCACCACATTGCAAACAGAGCTTACTATTGCTATATTATGCTTATGTATATTTGTGATAGCCCCCTTTAATCTTTATACTCCATAAGAACTTAGACTGTCTCATGTAAATTTTGTGTCTCCCCCCTTCCCCTCAGGCTTAACAAATATTTGTTGAATTGAATTTTTCTCCAGTCTTTCAGTAGTATCACCAAGTCTCTCCCAAACCCTGATGTTATATTTGACACTTTCCTTTCCCTCACTTTTCATTTCCAATCTGATCAATGACCAAACTCTGTTAGCTCAGCTTTGTCAACAGCTCTCACACTCATACCCTTTTCTTTATTTCCATTGGCAACACCCTAATACCTAGACTATTTAAAATAATCACCTACTAGCCCTTCCAGTTTCTATGATCTCCCTGCTCCAACTCATCCTTCATGAAGGTTTATCAGCCTTGGGCAGAGATCTGGTTTTGCAATCCTATGGCTCAAAGCTATTCAATGGTTCCATCACTTAGCACAGTGCCTGGCACATAGTAAGTACTTAATAAATGCTTATTAATTTATTGTTGAGTTGTGTCTGACTCTTTGTGACCTTGTTACAGAGTTTTCTTGGCAAAGATACTGGAATGGTTTGCCATTTCCTTCTCCAACTCATTGTACAGATGAGGAAACTGAAGCCTACAGGGTTAAGTGATTTGCCCAAGGCCACATAGCTAGTGAACGTCTAAGGCTAGATTTGAATTCTGGTCTTCTTGACTCCAGTGCTCTATTCACTGAGGCACCTAACTGCTTCAGAAAAATTGCTGTTGCTCAGTCTTGTCTGACTCTTCGTGACCCAGTGGACTACAGCATGCCAATACTATCCGTGGAGTTCTTTGCAAAGATATGGTAGTGATTTGCCTTAACAGTTAAATGGCATACCCAGGGTCACACAGCTGGTAAGTGTCTGAGACAGGATTTGAACTCAGGTCTTCCTGAATCCAGATCTGGCACTCTATTCACTGAGTCACCTACCTTCCCCAACTTATTGTTGCCTGGCATTCAAGGCCCTCCACAAATTGGCGCCATCCTATCTTTTGGGTCTCATCTACTCCCTTCCATGTCCCCTGTCTTTCCACCAATCTGAAGGAAACATTCTTTATTCCTTGTATGTGCCCCTCCCTCTTTGTCTTTACTCATATTACTCTCAGTTCCTAGGTTAATCTTCCCTTCCCTCATGCCCTTGAATGCCTTTTAAAGCTTAAATCACAAAATCAAAAAACTGACATCTAATGAGTATGACCTGAAGTTGAACATGAAATCCTTCTATGTCATCTCCAATAAGTGGCCAGTCAAACTCTGCTTAAAAACATCAGTGATAGGAAACTAACTGACAACTATATCAGCCTATATCATTGCGGTCTGGGCAAGCTCTGAGAGCTCTTCCTTAGCCTAGCCTAAATCCACCTCTTTGCAGATTCAGCACAGTGCTCCTCATTCTTCCTTCTGGGACCAAAACAAATAGAGTCCCTCTTCACCTGAGATAACCCTTCAAATATAAGAATGGAGCTAGCATGCCTCCCCTGTCTTCTCTAAGCTAATCACCTCCAGTTCCTTCAACCGACCCTCTTACCTCAGGTTCTGTCCTCTCCTCACACTGGCCACCTTCTTCTGATCAAGTTTTGAGATTGTCGAGGACTCAGGGGTGGGGAACCTTGCAGCCTCAAGGCCACATGTGGTCTTCAAGGTCCTTGGGTGTAGCCTTTTGACAGAGTCCAAGTTTTACAGAACAAATCCTTTTATTAAGGGAATTTGTTCTGTGATGTTTGGATTCAGTCAAACGTCAGCACTTGAGGGCTTAGAGGGCCACATGTGGCCTCAAGGTCACAGGTTTCCCACCTGGTAGGTCTTTCCTAAATATCTTGCTGGATTTAATTGAGATTTGGTATGGAATAAGTCAGAGGGGGAAAAGGCTGGAGTTAGTCAGAGGACCTGAATTTGAATCCTGCCTCTGTCACTTGGAGCTATTATGAACTTGGGTACCCAACTGCATGAAGGAGGAGATGGCAAAGCCCTCCATTATCTTTGCCAAGAAAACTCCAAATGGGGTCACAAAGAGTTGGACATGACTGAAAACAACTGAACTACAAACTAACAGCAATTCTCCAGGCTTCAGTGTCTTCAGCTGTAAAATGAGAGACTTGTATGATAAAATATGCTATCCACCTCCTGATAGGCAATGGATGCAAGATGCAGTTAGATATAGAGGAATTTTGGACATGACCAACATGGGACTTTGTTTTGTCTGATTACACTTTGCCTGACTATGTATCTTTGTTACAAAGGTTCTGGTTTTCTTTCTTTTTTTCCAAGATAGGGAAGGAGAAAAAGAAAAAAGGAAAGAAATTTTTTTATCAGAAAAAATCAAATAAAAAATTTTAAAGTATAAAATGTGAGATTGAAACAATAAGATCTCTTAGCTTCCTTCCAGACTAAATCTATGATCTGTTTGATGTAAAAATGTGATACTTAGAATTAAGTGTTCAAGTCAGGGCAGGGTACCCTCATTCTGTATCCTCTGTTTCTTGCAATGTATAGAATATTAGCTTTTTTGCTGCCAAATCACACCAGCAACTCATTTTGAGATTTAACCCCACTCAACCTCCAGATCTTTCTTTCTTTTTTGTAATTAATTAATTTAATTTTAGTTTACAACATTCAGTTCCACAAGCTTTTGAGTTTTAGACTTTCTCCCCTTCTCGCCCCTCCCCTATCCCCAAGAGGGTGTGCAATCTGATATAAACTCTACATGTACATTGACATTAAATATATTTTCACATTAGTCATGTTGCAAAGAATTACCAATGGAATAAACCACAAGAAAGAGGAAACAAAATAAAAAAGAAAGAGAGCAAATAGTATGCTTTGATCAGAACTTTTCTCAAAGAAGCTATTATTTAACCCATAGTCCATCTCCTCCAACAAGTTTTCCCTAATTTCCACTAGGAGCAGCAACAGACCTCACCCAGTCTTTTGTACCTCATACACTTTTGGTGCATTATTTTGCATCATAGTTATTTGTGTTATCTTCTTGCTGAACTGTAAGACCAAGAACAAGGACTATATCTTATCTAAAGTCAGTATCTCTCTCAGCCTAATGTAGTCTCTGCATCTAGTAGGTGATTAATAAATGTTTGCTAAATTGGATTTGTTGATGAATATTGTTCGTCAGTGATGGTGACAATAATGCTCTCTGAGTCCATACACTAAGAAAATAGTCAATAAATTCTGTGCTTTGAAATGCAAAGATTAATTTGGTATTGCTGTTGCAGCTTCGCTGATGTATGGGAATCAAATTATTTGTTTGGAAGCTGGCTCACAATGTTGCTTCTCCCACATCAGGAAGACAGGAGCCTAGGTTCGTAGCTCTCAAGTTCAATAGCCTTTCTTTTTGCCTTAAAAAAAAATTGCTGAGGCATGAGATGTTTCCGTTCTCTGCTGGCATCTTTACACAGTGCCCAGCGAAACAATCATATCAGGTTCAGGAAGGCAAGGACTGGAACAGGAACTGTCCCCACGGATGTCCTCCCCAGGGGAAGGCAGCCAGAGGCTGCGAACACATGCTGTGAGAAAAGGAAAAGTCCAACTTCATCAGCGTCTCTGAGAACAGAGGTGGGATCCTTCCCAGAAGCAAGTGGGACCCTGAGCCATGACTTCTGGAAAACTGGAGTTGGTCCCTCAGGACCTCTTCTGACCTCCCTCCATGCCCTGGGAAACTTGATGGGAGATTTTAAAATGCCAGATAAAGCTGACTCTTCTTTATCCTAGCATCCAAGACCCCTCTAATCTGACCTCAGCTTTTCTCTGGCCTTATTCCCCACTAGGCCCCCACAAGAATGCTCTATTTGTGGCACTGTGAGAAGAGGGCTTGACTTACTTTTTTCAACATTGATACAGTTTTTTAAAATTCTGAATTTCACGAAGACCAAGTAAAAGTAGCACTTCCATATAAATATTTGTTTCTATTCAGTTGTTTTTTAGTTATGTATGACTCTTTATGACCCTATTTGGGGTTTTCTTGGCAAAGATACAGGAGTGATTTGTCATTTTTTTTCCAGCTCATTTTACAGATGAGGAAACTGACGCAAACAGGGTTAAGTGACTTGCCCAGGGTCACACAGTTAGTAAGTGTCTGAGACCAAATTTGAACCCAGGACTATGAATCTTCCTCTAGCAACTGTACCACCTTGCAGCCCAATACATACATACATACACATATACATAGATAAATAAATATATATGCACATGTTTATATTTATAGGTATATACATATATGTATACAAGTATATATGTGCATTACATATATATACACTCACACACATATTTATATATATACATAAAATAAAGCTGAAAAATAAGATTATATAGATTTTTTTTCTTTTTAATACATATTAAACTCAGCATGAAACTTTCAAAGCTCTTGCACTTATCTATGATTTCTTCTGGTCTTCCATAAAGGTAAAAAAAAATGCTTCAATAGCCCTCTTTTCTTTCTTCTATCTTTCCTTCCTTTTTTCTTCCATTTAGGCTCTCCTCAGTTACTTTCTCTTTTACTGTACTCTCCTACAACTAAATTTTTAAAGAAAAAAAAAGAAAACCCCTGCAACATAATCACAGAATCAAGCAAAACAAATTCCCCACATTGGTCATGTCTGAAAACGTACATGTTCTGCATCTCGACTCCAACAGCTCTCCGTCCACAAGTGGACAGGCTGCTTCCCCGTTGGTATTCTGGAATCCTGGTGGGCCACTGCATGGACCAAAGTGCTTCTGTCTGTCAAGACTGCTTGTCCTTGCAATGTGATTGTTACTGTATAAATAAATTTTTCCCCTGATTCTATTCATTTCATTCTGTATCGTCTTCCCAAATTTCTCTGAAACCATCCCTTTTCTCATTTTTTACAGCACAACAGTATTCCACTACATACATATTCCATCCAATTAATGGACACCTCTTCTAGTTTCTAATTTTTTGTTGTAACAAAAAGAGCTGCTATAAATATTTTTCCATATACAAATCCTTTTCTTCTTTCTTTTATCTCTTTGGAGATATAAATCTCATAGTTATATACCTGAGTCAAAGAGTATACATAGGTTAGTGACTTTGGGGATACACTCTGTTATTATAGATTAGCTTATATCACAAGATTTAAGCTCATCTATGGGGAGGGTGTTGGGAAACCACATCCTAGAGGATCCTTTGTTGCATTTGTATCTGAGGAAGCAAGATGCTTCTTCACTCACAGCTTCCAGTGGGAAAAAAAAACATGCTGTAAGAAAGCCTGCAAGTCCTTCTGCTTCTGATTCCATATGGTCTCCTAGAAATGAGCCTGAGTCTTTGTCCTTTTTGTTCATTCTTTTTCATTCCTAATGAAGGGAGAGTCTGGTGTGAGCCAGATGTGCAGGCCATGGGGATCTGGGAGTCCAGGAACTCAAGTCAGTTGTAACAGCAAGCCTAGCACTGAAGTGAGGACCACAGATCTACTAATCTGAGAGTGATGCCAGCTTTGAACATGAACCAAAATGAGGCAGGAGCTGAGCTAAAGTATGAGCCTAATCTACTCCTGATCTCCTTCAGAAACTTAGGTGGTATCAGAGGGGTGAATACTGGGATGCTAGTCATGGTCTCCTAAAATGACATAGGGAGCATGAGGAGATGAAAGATAAGTGAACAGGAGGAACTGGGAGGCCCCTAAACTTGGCCTCCTTAGAATTTGACCAAAGGTACTCTCAGAGGTAATCTGCCCATAGTATCACCATAAGGATCATTTCTCTTGATTATCTTTCAAGCTAATCTCATCTCAAAACAATCTGAATATTATTCCCTGAGTATATTACAAATATTAACTGTTTAGGAAAAAATTAATTGCTTACATACAAGATATCCAGAAGTATCCTCTTCTGAATTTACTTGAGCTAATCAGGAATCCTCAGGTCACAGAGATGTTTCCCTGAAATAGGAAGAATCATTCCTATCATCCAGAGGATGAGAAGCTTTCCTTTGGCATTCCTCATTCTCTACATCCAGTGTCAGCTTATCCACCAGCATCAACTCCTTGATTTCAGGAGACCTGGGTCCAATTCCTGGATCTTCCATTCATTAGCTGTGTGAGCCTAGGCGAGTCATTTCACAACATCAAATCCTGATTTTTTTCCCCATCTACTTTCATGGCATTGGAGCAATTTACTCATGCTCTCTGGGCCTCTTTCTTCATCCACAAAGTGAGAAAGTTGGCCTAGAAAACATCTAAGGTTTATTTCAGCTCTAAACCTATGGTCCAATGATGTCTGAGCCTCAAAGTCTTTGTCTACAATGTAGCATAAATTATACTTGTACTACCTACTCCCAAGAGCTTACCTGAGAATCCAATGAAACAATGTATATAAAGTACTTTGTAAAATTAAAATGTTATATCAATGCTTGTTATTATTCCTATCACATTTGCTTTGCTCTTAGGAATACCTATGCACAATGAGCCAGCAAAATCAACTACACAATCTCTTATAACAGATGTTTAATAAATTTTATTAAATAAAAGATAGAATAACTGGTCTATTGGCCAGAAATTGTCAATCTCTTAAGCTAACTCCTTCCGAAACCATTTTATGACACATATTATATGTAACCACTCACTATAAGTGGTATAACTTATAGTGGTATTATACTTATAAGTGGTATGGAGTTATAGAACTCCACACCAATTGATACATGTATAGTTGTCGGAACTCTGTTATGTCTGCTGGTGAAATGCCCAACAGCTCAAGCTGGATGTCCTCCAAATTCATGTTCAGCTATCTCATCAGCCACCACACCTCAGTTGTGCCTAATATTAGCCAACCCACTCATTCTTCCTGATTACTTGTTATGTATTTCAGAGCTGTTCCCAGATTCTGTATTACCACAATATTCTTCACAGAATCCCTTGGCAACACCTGTGCTTGACTTGGGCCTTCAGTTGGACTCAGTTCCATGCAGGGCATTCTGTCCAAGCAAATGTGACTTGTCCTCATGCAACATATTCATTTCAAAACCTGGATTTGCCATTGGGTAGACAATAGATTTTCTACTAGATTATACTTACTTTCAAAGAGTTAGCAGAATCAAGTTTTGATATGTTCTGCTGACTAATGGCTTTGTGATCAGTCAATCAACAAGCATTTATTAGACCTACCTTACTTCTCTGGACTTCTCCATCACAATTCTCTTCATCATAGAAGGTCACATCAGCCCTAGACTTCACACCACATCAGTAAACCAATTAATCAGAAGAGGCCTAGACATCAATCAATAAATAAATCAAAAGTAAATTAAGTGTGAAGATATTTTTAATCAATCTGAAAGAACCATAAGGATTTTGGATCACTGGATGAAAATAGATGGCACCAAGGAAATATATAAACTATAAGTTCTTCTCTTTGCCTTTTAAAGGTCTTAACAATCAGGTCCCATTAGCCTTTCCAGACTCAGACTCATGTTCATAAGGGTGGGGCCCCTACCTCTGATTGGAGGGTGGAGATCTCCTCCCACAACTTCCATTTAAGAAGAGCATCCAAATCAATCATCTCTTCATCATCCACTTTGCTCCTCTGAACTTCTCCTTCATACTCCAATCTAGGTATCTTCCCTCTTTCACTATCCTTTTCAGCTTCCTTTTATGTGTTTTCTTTTCCTGTTAAAATGTAAACTCCTTGAAGAAGCCAGGTGGCAAAAGATTGGAGGGTGAGTGAGAGGAGAATAAAATTAAAATAATAAAAATTAAATAATAATAGCTATATGATCATGGGCAAGTCACTCAATCCTCACAGCTTCAGTTTCTTCATCTGTAAACTGAGCAAAATAACAATATGTAATTAGCCAATAAGCAATGCATTTATTGAGTGTCTACCAGATGCCAAACATTATACTAGATACTGAGGATACAAAAATAAAAATGAAATGGTGCCTGCCCTCAAAGAAGTAACATTCTGGTCAGGAAGCCAATATTATATCTTTAAATCTATATGAAATAAACACACAAGAATTATCCAGTAGTATAGGGAAGGAAGACTTGCAAAATAATAACTGGGTTTGGAGCCAGAAGACCTGAGATCAAATCCTAGCTCTGATCTTGGGTAATTCACTTCACTTCTCTCAGATTCAGTGTCCTTCATTATAAAATGAGATGTCCTCAAAGGTCCCTTCCATATCTAAAACCATATCTGAGAGGGCCAGGAAAGATTTTGTGTAGAAGGAAGTTCTTGAGTTGAATGTTAAAGAAACTAAGGGATTCTACAAGGTGGAGGTGAAGAGAGATTCCCTTTCAGGCATAAGCATGGATAGAGAAAGCCATGGATATGAGGTAGAGAAGGTATGTAACAGCAAGAAGGCCAACTGTAATCTTCTACGTAAGAGGTGATGAGGGCCTGAATTAAGAGTGGCTGTGTGAGTAGTGAGAAAGAGATGTATTCAAGAGATGTTATGGAAGTATGAATGACAAGGTTTGGCAACTATTAGATTTGGGAGATGAGCAAGAGTGAGGAGGATAAGGAAACAATGCTGTGGTTGTAAACAGAAAGACAGAATGGATAGTGGTGTCCCTGGCAGAAATAAAGAGGTTCAGAAGAGATATGAATTTTAAGGGAAAGACAATGATTTCTGCTACAGACATATTCAGTTTTAAGGGGTCCAGTTTAGAAAGTCCAATAGGAAGTCAATGATGCAACACAAGAACTCAGGAAAGAGATTAGGGTTGGATAAATAGATTTGGGAGCCATTTGCATAAGATGATAATTAACCCATGCAAGTTGATGAGGTCACCAAGTGAAACTTGTGTTCATCCTTCCTTTTAGAAGATCATGACATCAAAAAAATGATAACATGACTTGCACTTGACTTTGTTTTGAGTGAGTGAGGGCTGTGCAAGGTCACTAGTCTCACTTTCTCCTCCTGAGCCATCTGGATCCAGTGACCACATATTCATCAGGATGGCTGGAGAAGGCCCAGGATACAATCCACCAAATGAAACAGTATAAAGAAAAAGAAGAGGAAACAGAACAGAGCTTTGGGGGTACATCCAAAGTGGAGAATACAATATGGATAATGAGCCTGCTTAAGATATAGAGGAATGATCAGATAGGTGTGAGAACATGTCACAAAAACCAAACAAAGAGGGGGAGGAGCCAAGATGGCAGAGTAGAAAGATTCACATATGCTAGCTCCAAACCCACAGCCCATGGATTTCTTGTAAAAAGAACTCCCAACAAATTCTAGATCAGTGGAAGCCACGCACAGCAATGGAGTGAAGGAGATTTTCGTTCCAGAAAGCCCTGAGAAACCAATCCCAAACGTCCATCGCGCACCAGACGGGAGCGGAGCCTAGCCCTTCCCTGGCCCCACAGCATGGAAAGGAACAGATCTGAGCAGGCTTCAGGGATGGAGATTCCATCCCTTTGCAGCTGCAAAGGTCCCTCCACCCACAGGAGCTACAGGTCAGTGAGAGAGACTTCTGGACTGGCTGAGAGGGGAGCGGGGTGTCTCCATAACTCAGACCCCCTCGGGAGGCAGCTGCAGAGGCAGCGGGCAGCCAGAGGCTCCCAGAGCAGGCAGGAGCTTGGCAGGAGCTCCATTATTGAACATCTCTGCATAAACCCCCTGAGGGAACTGAGCCTGGGAGGCGGCCCTGCCCCACCTGAGAACCTGATTTAATCTTACCCTGA
>CM053770.1:483715148-483783502 GCA_028658325.1 Potorous gilbertii
ATGTTTCCTACCTTCCTTTCTGATGAGGAAGAACAATGCTTACCATCAGGGAAAGACATAGGAGTCAAGGCCTCTGTATCCCAAACATCTGAAATAGATATTCAGTGGGCTCAGGCCATGGAAGAGCTCAAAAAGGATTTTGAAAAAACAAGCAAAGAGAGTATCCAGTGTTAAATACTGTATAGAGATCAAGAAGAATGAGTACTTGGAAAAGACCTACAAAAAGAAAACTGGATTTGGAGTTCAAATCCTGGGTTCAAATCCTAGCTCTGGTCTTGGGCAACTCACTTCACTTCTCCCAGACTCAGTTTCCTCAACTTTAAAATGATATGTCCTCAAAGGTCCTTTCCATATCTAAAACCATGATTCCATGATACTATGATTTGGCAATTGAGAGTTCATTGATAACCTTGAATCAATTCCTTATATATCTTAGGAATGAGATCTTTTTAAGAGAAACTTGCTATGAATATGCTTTTCCCTAGTTAACTTTTTCTAATATAGCTAATATGGTTAATTCTAGCTACACTGGTTTTGTTTGCCCAAAAACTTTTCCATTTTATGCAACCAAAATTGTCCATTTTATCTTCCATGATTTTCTCTATCTTTTATTTAATCATGAAACTCTTCCCCTACCCATATAAATGAAAGGAAATATCTTCCTTGTTTGTCTAATAAATCATGTGAACATTTGGAACTAATCTCAAGATTAGTCTAATTATAAATTCTATCAACTATTTTCCAGTTCTCCCAGCAATTTTTGCCCAATAGTAAGTCCTTACTCCAACAGCTGGGGTCTTAGAGCTTATTAAACAGTAGCTACTGGGTTCATTTGCTTCTGTATATGGGCAGTTTTGCCAGCTGGAGTAGTGAATAGAGTACCAGACCTGGAATCAAGAAGATTCATTTCCCTGAGTTCAAATCTGGCCTCAGACACTCACTAGCTCTGTGACCCTGAGCAAGTCACTTAACCCTGTTTGCCTCAGTTTCCTCATCTGTAAAATAAACTGGAGAAGGAAATGGCAAATTACTACAGTATCTTTGCCAAGAAAACCCCAAATGGGGTCATAAAGAGTCAGATACAACTAAACAACAAAATTTCTGTTCATAATCCGTTTCACTTATTTTTTTAACCAGTGCCAAATATTTTGATGATTATTACCTTGTAGCTTGAGATCTAAGACTGCTTAGGTCACCTTCTTCATCACTTTTTTTTTATATTGCCTTGAAATTCTTGACTTTTAAAGTTCCTCCACATGAATTTCAGTATTATTTTTTCTAGTTCTATAAACATAATCCTTTAGTAATGTGATTGGCATGGCACTGAATCAATAAATTATTTTAAATAATATTATCTTTTTATTATGTTGGTTCAGCTTATTCATGAGAAATTAATATTCTTACAATGATTTAGGTTTGTCTTTATTTCTACAAAGAATGTTTTGTAATTGTGTTTATACAGTTTCTCTGTGTGTTGTGGTAAAGAAATTCTCAAGTATTTCATACACATGTAATTATTTTCAATTGAATTTCTCTTTTTGTTTTTCCTGCTGAGTTTTATTTGCAATCTACAGAAATACTGATGATTTATGTGAATTACTTTATATCCTACTATTTTGTTGAAGTTATTAATTGTGTTAATTGATTTTTAAGTTGATTCTCTAGGGTTTCCTAAGTACTCCATCATATCATCTACAAAAAGTGAGGATTTCATTTCGTCTTTGCTTATTCTTATTCTCTAGATTTATTTTCCTTATCTTTTTGCTATATCAAGTAGTAGTGGTGATAATGAATGTCCTTGCCTTACCCCTGATCTTATTGGAAAAGACCTATAGTTTATCTCTATTACATATAATACTGACTTTTGGGTTTAGATAGATACTACTTACTATATTAAGGAAATTCCATTTGTTCCCATGTTTTCTTAACATTTTTAATAGACATGGGTATTTTATTTTGTCAAAAGCTTTTTTTTGCATCTATTGATATAATTCTAATTTTGTTGTTCTTATTATTAATATAGTCAATTGTATTTATAAATTTCCTAATAATAAATCATATTTGAATTCTCAGTATAAATCCAACATAGTCATACAATTGACAGTTTTGGAGAGAGAATTTTCAGTTGAGGGATAAGAGCAGAAGTCAGATACCAAAGGGATGAGGAGTGAATAAGAGGATAGGAAGTAGAGGTTGTATGTGGGCAAGAATAGATAGTTTCTTCTAGGAGTCTGAGTATGAGAGAAGAGATATAGGAGGGTAGGATGAGGAGATCGTAGGACCTAGTGAAGATTTTGCAAAGATGAGAGAGATTTGGGTTGGTGGGGGGGAGAAGGAAGTTGAGGAGAGATCTTTGCAAAACCTGAAGTTCTATATAAATATTAGTTGCTATTATTACATACTTTACCATTTCAGCAAAAACTAGTTTCCATTCCTTTTTCTTATGCTTCCGTCTCCTATCTTCATGCCTTTTTTCCATACCATTCCTCCATGTCTGGAATAGACTTCACACCAGCATTCTTAATTAATTAATTAATTGATCCCTTAATTAATCCGTTCCTTCCTTCAAGACATAATTTAAGTAGCTTAGAGCTTGGTCAGACACCAAGGACTCCACAATCACCCACTGCATCCGATGCATTGCCAGTCATTTTGACTTCTGTCTTGACCCTGGACTTTGATGACTCTAGAAGAGAGAAGGAGGCTGACAACTCTGTGCAACTCCACCTCACTTACATCCAATTCTTGTCAATCAAGGCATCACACATGATGTCCCCTTCGAAGATGAAGAACTAACTACAGTAACAAGAAGTTATCCTTTAATGTACCTCTCCCTTCCCCCAATTATATTGTAAGTTCCTTGAGAATATAATGGACTATATTTATCTATGTATTCTCAGTGCACCACATAGAATCTTGCATACAGCAAGTGTTTTATAAACGCTTGGGGAATTTAACTGTGTGAAGAAAAGTATGTTAGAACATATGTTGCAAATATATCTATGGGTTTTGATTTCCTTGAATTTCATGTTATCATTATTGTCCACATGTTATCTATTCTTTAAATTAAGGTTAACATGTAATATCTTTCTGTAAACACTGAAGACAGCACTTGATACCTTCTCATGATACAAATCATTCCTGTCATATATAATAATTGGTGTATGTGTCTCATCCTTTTGTAGTTTTAAAGTTATTTGAGGACCAGAACCATGTGTTATTTTTACATACATGCACACATGAAACTTAGTAAGCTGCCTTTCATATAGAATGTGCTTAAACATATTGAATTTAATTAAATTGAAATGACATTTAATTCATTGTTAAGCATTAGTTAGCTAACTGACTCGATCAGATAAAAATATAGATCTCATTTAACTCAATGGAGAGAAAAAAAGATTAAAGGAGACTAAGTCATTAAAATTAAAACAAAAATTGGGAAAAAATATTCTTTTTGGTACTGAGTATTTTTTCATTTGAAATGGAATAAGAGAAGAGAGCAGGTTGGAGAAAAGTAGCTTATTGGTGTAGGGATGAGTCTTGCCTCAGGCGAAAAAGGTCCCAGCCTCAAATATTTGGTGAACCCAGCTCTTTTGAAGGAGATGAGTTGGTCCACCAGAAAGAGCACTCACTGAGGAGTCAAAGGACCTGGAATTAAACCTCATCTATGGCATTTACTAGCTTTGTGACCTTGGGCAAACTATTTAATGTGTAAAATGAGGAAATCTGGATAAGATGTCTTCTCAAATCTCTGATCCTATGATTTCCTAGAGAGAGCAAAAGCTGGAGCAAGATCAAAGACCAAAGAAGACCAAGACATATCTTTTACACTATCTTGACCATTTGTCTTTGCCGAATCCTCCTGTGGGCTCTGGCTCTATTTCCTTGGTAGTCTGCTAAACAGTTTAGTGACTCTGACCCAATAGATTTCCAAGCACCCAGGAGTGATTAAAATAGGGTTTTAGGAACATAATTTTCAAGCAGAAACTTAAGGAAGAAAACATGAAAGGAACTGGATTGTGCATTTGTCACATTTTACTGAAGCTCTATTCCTTGAAAAGTCTGGTCCAACTATGCAGAGTCACACGGCGATGGGCTAGATGTGAATCCTCCTAATTTTTCATTACCTGTGGAATGGCAATTCTAACTAATTCTCTCTCTCTCTGTCTTTGTCCTTCTGTGTGTGTGTGTGTGTGTGTGTGTGTGTGTGTGTGTGTGTGTGTGTGTTTCTCTCTGTCTCTCTTGTCTGTGTGTTTGTCTCTATCTCTCTCTGTTTCTCTCTGTTTCTGTCTCTGTCTCTTTCTCTATCCATCTCTCTCTCTCTCTCTCTCTCTCTCTCTCTCTCTCTCTCTCTCTCTCATTGATGAGTTGGAACCTTACAGCTCAGCTACCACATTCCTCTCACAATTTTAGGGGTAGCTTTGATGGTTTCAGAGTGATTTTCTAATGGTATAAAGCTCACAACACTCTACTAGTATGCTTTAGTCAACCAGACTTAATTAGCTTTTAGGAAGTAGTTATGTAGGTCATACAGTAAAAATATAGTAATGGTAAAAATATAAACCATCTTCCCTACTAAAAAAGTCTGTAACATACTCTCTCATAAGTATCTATAGAAATTAGGGTAAAGTGAACCCAAGCTTAGAAAGTACAGGTGGCAAACAGGTAATTATAGACCCCTGCCTGCTGGAAGTCTTGTTTTCTTCCTGGAGTGTTCAAAAAGTTTCCTTAGAAGAACAGTTCATAAGCAAAGATGGGATAAAGAGGTCCCAGAAGATAAAATGGAAAAATTTTGTTAAAAAGATAATGCACACACAAAAGCAATGGAGTTAAAACGAGAGGGGATACAGGTAATTAGGAAAAACATCTCTTGCAGCAAGATTCTCTGGTTAAGAATCTGATTTCTAAGGTATATGAGGAACTGATGCAAATGTATCAAAAGAAGAGCAATTCCACTACTAACAAATGGTCAAAAGATATAAACAGGCAGTTTTCTAAAGAAGAGATTCAAGCCCTCAAAAAGCTATTGGTGGGGAAGGATGTTTCAAGTCATGAACAATTAGAGAATCACAGCTTAATGCAACTCTGATGTTCTACCTCACACTCTGGTAAATAAAGTTGACAAAAAAAAATTAATAACAAATGTTGGAGGAACTGCAGAGGAAATGTATATGCTAATGCACCACTGGTGGAGCTCTGAGTAATTTTTAACCATTCTGGAAAACCATTTGAAATGAAACTCAAAAAGTCACTCAAACTTTGACCCAATAATACCACCACTAGGCCTAGACCAAAGAGATGAAAGGAAGACAGAAAGGATCACTTTGTACAAAAAAAAATATTTCTAGCAGCTATTTTTGTTATAACAAAGAATTGGAAACTAAGGAGAATGACTGAAAAAAGTATGGTATGGTATATGAGTATAATGACTACTCTTGTGATATAAGAAATGATGAAGGGAATGGTTTTAGAGAAACCTAGAAGACATATATCAACTGATGCAAAGTGAAAAAAAACAAGGAGAACAGTGTATATAGTAACAAGAGCATTGTAAAGGCAACTTTAAAAGATGTAAGACTTCTTTTTAATGCGATGAACAATTATAATTCTAGAGGGTTTATGATGAAACATACTACCCACCTCCTAATGGAGAGCTGATGGACCCAGGATGTAGAATAATTAGACTTCTAGTTCCTGGAAATAGCCAATGTAGAATTTTGTTTTGCTTGACTATTTGTTATAAGGTTTTTGTTTTCCTTTTTTTTTGTTTTTTTGTTTTTTTTGCCTTGAGGTGGGCAGGATAGGAAGAAGAAAGGGTAAATGGGAAGGAGATAATTTAGATTTTGGGTGGAATTGGTAGAAAAAATAGAAAAATTAATTTGAAAAGAAGTTCCCCTTAGGCATAGAGTACTTTTCTACAGAACTCTCTAAAATAGAAATAGTGGAAATTTATACATTGCTTAGTTATCTCACAGCTGTAGGAGGTAGTGCTATTTTTATCTCCATTTCATAGATGAGGAAACTGAGGTTAAGTGACTTGCCCAGGGTCATACAGTTAGTAAGTATATGAGGTTAAATTTGAACTCTAATCTTCCTGACTCTATGCCCTGTGCCCTGCCCTGTACCATTCAAGTTATTCTTGGCTCTTAAGACAGATGCAGTTGTCAAGTGCTAGGACCTCAATAGGAAGATGAGAAGTCTTTCTGACTTCTCAAGTTCATGAGGTCCTCCTCAAGTAAACGATGGGGGTCGTGGGAAAGACTAAGGCCTAAATCAAAGTGATCTCCTCTCCCCTTCCCCCAAGCAACTCCTCAAGGAAGTTTAACTGAAATGATTTTTTCTTCATTCACCACTAGGGTAGAGTTTCAATCTCAATTTTTCACTGGCCCATTATTTTATGGAAGATCTTCAGCCAATCCATATGCTTCCCTTCTGTGAAATATCTTTCCAGTACTCAGATGCATCTAAACTTATCTCAGCCTTTACACACTTAACTGAATGCCTTTGACTGATTTCATGAAATCAAGATGGCTTTATACCTAGTTAAGGTACCAGGGGGCAGCCAGGTGGCAAAGTGGATAGACAGCCATCCCTAGAGGACTTGAGTTCAAATCTGAGCTCAGACATTTACTAGCTTGGTGACCCTGGGCAAGTCATTTAACCCTGTTTGCCTCAATTTCCTCTTCTATAAAATGAGCTGGGGAAGGAAATGGCAAACCACTTCAGTACATTTGCCAAGAAAACCCAAAATGGGGTAAAGAAGAATTGGACAAAACTGACATAATTGAACAACCACAACAAAGGTATCAGGACATGGGTTCTCACTTACTTTAGGTGGGGTGAGGATAATTTTACTGATTTTTACAATAGAATTCCACTTACACCATAACAGGAGTGGGAGAAGAAAGAACGAGCTTTGGCCTCTCTCTAGACAGAAACCACTTCTTTCCAATCTGTATTTAGTGAGTCCCTTTTTGAGTAATTCTGTCACTCTTAGTTTCTTTTTAATGACTGTCTCCTTTCTCTATTTCTCTTTCCATCAATCTCCTACAATATCAAAAAGTCTCTATGAAGGCACAGTGCCTAGCACGCAGTAGGTCCTTAATAAATGATCCCTGGTAGATTGGTTGGTTGGTTGGATAAATAGAAAATACAGACTCTTTCCCTCCCAAATCATATACTGGACAAGAGATTTCCCAGGCCCTCATCCTAGAGTATACCAAAAAAAAAAAAAGTCCTCCAATCCCAAAGAATTCATTCTGAAAAAGGCTATCTACCTCCAGAGAAAAAACTGATGAAGTCTGACTACAGATCAAAGCACAATTCTTTTCACTTTCTTTATAGTACAAAGGTTTTTCTTGTCTTTATTATTTTTTTTGCAACATGACAGATACAGAAATATGCTTTGCATGGTTTTAAATGTATAATTGATATCACATTTCTTGCTTTCTCAATGGGTGGGGGAGGGGCAGGAAGGAAAGAACATGGAACTCAAGAAAATTTTAATGAACATTAAAAATTTTTAAATGGGAAAAATTATAATTTTTTTAAATGCCCTCAACTTGAGTTCGTCATAAGAGCTATTTTCACTGCCCTCAGATTTGAAGTTCAACATCAGACTTTTCTCTCCCCTTTCTGTCTCTTCACCAAAAGAAAACAAAGAAATGTTATTGGGGTTCTCCCACTTGCACTTCCTCAACTTCCAAAGGAGCACTAATCATTGGATTTATCAAGGTTTTGTTCACTAGGTAGTATTTTGGGCCTGTGAATGAATGGCAAAGCCTTTATTAAAGGTATATACCATGCTGCAAACACCATGCATCACCCTTGGGATACAGATGGAAAAGGCTTATACTCAGCACATTGTCTACACCACAGAAAAGAACTGATTTAGGAGGAATAAATTGGAGCCACATTTGACTAATCCATTTGACTAAGCAAAGGTTTTTCTCAACCTTTGCTGTACTCTTTTATTTGAAGGGAAGGTTTCCAGCAAAACTGGATGATTAGTTAAGGGGAATTAGAATAATCTCTGCTCCAATCTTGAGTGACTAATATGATTAAACTTGGTCACCAGCCTCAGCCCTCACCTTATCAGACTTTCCTCTCTTTCCCAGTCACCTTTGTTGTACACCTAGTAACATATAGAAAAGAAAGCCTAGGTGCCTGAAGGCAAGGATTGGGGGCCAGACACAACGCCTGAGCACAGAAGGAGCAAAACCCAAGCCAATTAAATGTCAACTCAGAGAGTACTCCCAGGGACCAAGGAAAACCCTATATGCCACAGAGGAATACATTATCACAGAAGAGAAATATCATAGATTTAGCCTCAAAACACTCTAGACAGGCAAGTAGATAAACTCCCTAAATATATCCCTGCTCATAACTATCAGTTATCTAAATAAAGTCTTCTGAAAAGAGCCATGTTTGTTTGGTATGGTTTATCTTCTGGCAAGTTTAACAAGACAGAGAACCTTACTGCCAATTACTCCTTTTTTATGGGTTTTTTTTTTGAGACAACATTCATAATCTTCACAAGAATACAAATAGGTAATTCAAGTAGTATTATTCCTGTTTTATAAATGAAGAAACTAAGGCTCAGATTGGTTAACCCAAGCTTGACCCATGATTACACAGCAAGTAAATGAAAATCTTGGGACTCAAACCAAGAGCTTGTGACTACAGATTCAGTTCTCTTTCCATTATCAAAATGGGATAGGTTCCCACCCACCTTGCCCCCCATTTCTGTCCTATCATTTTAATATAAATACCTGCTGAGTAGTCATTTCTAGAATCATTTTTCTCCACTTACAAGAAAGAAGATTACCAGATCTCTTTCAGCCAATCATATTTCTCTCTCCAGAGCTTCTAGAATCAGGGGCAGCTAGGTGACTAGAGTCTAGACAGTAACTAAAGTGCTGGGCTTGGAGTCAAAAAGATCTTTGTTTTGTCCTGTCTCAGATATGTACTAGCTGCCTAATCCTTGACATGTCATTTAACCTCTCTGTGCCTCAGTCTCCTCATCTGTAAAATGGAGAAATAATAGCACCTAACTCTTGAGTTCGTTGTGAGGATAAAATGAGACAATATTTGCAAAGTGCTTAGCAAATCTTAAGGTATGATATAAATGCTAGTTATTAGCTATTGCTATTAAATTAAATAAAGCCATTTCAATACATACCAAGTAGTCCAAAGTTTTATACTAAAAACTCAACTAGATTTATGATTTCATCAATATGCATAATTCCACCAACAAAGTAGATTGCCACCTATCCATGCCTGCCTCCTGTTACAAATGAGGAGATTGTCAGAAATTAAGAGATGCCAAAGACCAAACATTAAATGTCAAGAGTCAGAATTCGAACCCAGGTCCTCAGACTTCAAAACCTATGCTCTTTCCACTATATCAGACCCATTAAGTCACCGGGGCATACCCATTGGGTTAAAGACGTTCCTTTCTTTCTCTTAAAAACAACTAATAACATCAGCTTCAGTACTTTGGTTCAAATCAAAATTTCAAGTTATTCTTATAACTTCATTGTTATTTCTTACTCAGGACATTGCTACTGTTTCATTTTTGAGTTGTTTCAATCATTTCTGACCCTTTGTGGACTCCATTTGGGGTTATCTTGGCAAAGATGTTGGAGAACTTTGCCATTTCCTTCTCCAACTCATTTTACAGATGAAGAAACTAAGGCAAAGGGGGTTAAGTGATTTTCCCAGAGTCACACAAGTAAGTGTCTAGGTTTGGATTTAAACTCAGGTCCTCCTGACTCCAGGGTTGATACTCTGTCCATTGCACCACCTGACTGCTAGCTCAAGGAATTAAAAACAAATACATCAGTCAATAGTAACAAGCACCAAGGAAAGGGGCTCTATTCCTGGCTTTGCCACTGAATCACAGAGAATATGTCTAAAGGATGCCCCAAATCCCTAGAGATGGAGTCAGAACACCTGGGTTCTACTTTTCTCCCACTAGCTCACCATAACTGTGAGAGATGTCCTCATCTACAAAATGAAGGGGTTGGCCTAGAATCAGATCTCCAATGTGCCTTTTCATCTTAAAATCAAATAATTTTCTGATTCTAAAATGCAAAAAATACAATTAAAAATTTGGCTCTATGCATATAATATATGCATATTAGTTATTGAATTTTCTCTAAGAATGGAAAATTCATTGTCTAAGTGAAGTAAGGCAAACCCAGAAACTTTGGAAACAGGAAATGAGTTGAGATTTGAGTTCTACTAATAATTACCTCTGTGACCCAGGGTAAGTCTTGTCATCTCTTTGGGCCTCTGTTTATTCATCTCTAAAATGAGGAGTCTGGATGAGGTGAGGTTTCTAGCCAGGAGTATGCTGAAGCCAGCCTTGGAGGCTGATGGTTAAATTTTCACTGTGAGCATTTCTATCTCAGAAATCAGCAAACTATAAATCAATGCTTGATTTATTGTTTTGTTGATTGTCTAGACAAGTGATGGAGAAAATGCTAATAAAAGCAATTAAATTTAAAAGCTTGTCTTCAACATGTTTTTCCCCCAGAAAGCCAGTTATTAAACATTATTAAAGGAGGAAGGCCCTAAATTGAAACTGTCTACTGGCTCTCTCTTGAGGTATCATCCCTTTCAGAATATGCCATGAGAATGGCTCGCCTGAGTGCTCAAACATTTGGAGGAGTTGCCACCCCTACCTATTCCAAGTCCATGAAAGTAGTGATTAGGTAAACAGCCTTTGGCCTAAAGGAAGGAGACTTATGACTGGCATCCCCTCACAACATCTATTTTGCTCTCATGAGGAAACTCCACTTGTTTGATCTTTACAGAGTTGAACATCAAGATTTTAAGGAAGAGCGAATGTGACTAAAGAAGCTTCGTGAAAAAGGCAAACCAAAGAAAGGAGAAGGGAAAAGATCAGCAGCAAAGAAATAGTGTTGAACCAATCTTTGGACCAATGATGACTGAGATGAGAAAGAAGTACACGGGCTTGTAATATTTCTACTCTCAGTAGTAATATAGGTTTCCTAAATTGATGGTTATTAGTCCAAGAATCATCCCTCTCACCTCATCACTCATCATGCCGAATTAGGATTAGATTTCTGAACATATTGTGGTCCTTAAAAGTTATTTTGGCCTTGATAGTTGTATGAATATGTCATCTATCGTATTCTCAAAAAAATTATTAATAGGTAAGAATTTGCTAATTTTCTAGCAAAAAAAAAATTCTCACTAAATTAGAAAAAAAACCATTATTAAACCAACACAACCCTGCCTCTTGTTCAAAATCTATGAACCTATGATCCATGGAAGCACTACCTTTGTGAACTCAGTCAATACACTTAAACTCTTCATTTTTACCATCTAAAAAATAGGGATGGCAATGTACATGCTCCTTTCCACTCTACAGAATATGTGGTTAGGGGTGAACTATGGAAAACTACTCAGAAAAGGTTCAGCTCTTGGTTATCCCCTTTAAGGCTTATCATAACCCATTTTTAATCTCAGCTGACTTCTCCCTACCACCCAGCTTCCCCTGGACCACTTCCCCCTATCATTCAGCAGTGTATTTAGGAAATGAAGGCTCATTTTAGTGTTAGTCTAAGCCAAACACAATTAGCAAAGTAAATCTGCTAAAACAAATACCAGGATGCATTCCAGAGCTCAGTGATTTCTCAGTAATCCATGCACTGCTTCCACAGATAATCAGAAGTTGATTATGAATATCGACTAGCCCAGCTAATTCTCCACTATTCTTAACATGCTTTAACCACAAACCTTAGGGAACCACTGAGGATAGAGAAAACCTTCTGTGTTCCTCTTGTGTTTCTACTAGAACTAGATTCGTGACTGGTTTAAGGACAGGATTCCTCAGAGGAGGGAGTAGTTTCTTTTTATTGCTAAGTGTAAATATAGATTCCTAGGGGGCTTTCAGAACCCCTTGGGAAGCTTCATAGAGTGGGAGGACAAGAGTAATCAGCCTTCCCTCCATCCCCCTACACACACACACACACACACACACACACACATACACACACTCTCATACAGGCTGGGCTTGGGATCATGAAAATGAGAGCTATATGTCTGCCGTCACAAATTGGCTTCCTTCCACATGTGACTTGGTCTCAGGCCTTCAGGCTGGAGAGAATCAGGTCCAGGAGATATCTGTGGCCTCCTGCAGACTGGATCCTTTCCCTACACAACCAGAAAGTTGTCCCACCCCCCACCTCCAGTCCATCACATCCCCACCCCTCTCTCCACTAGTGTTTCCCTGTCTTACAAAAGCGATCAGCCTATTTACTGTCCATGGAAGTTCAGCCTTTGCTCTCTAATTGTGTAGCCCCCAACCCCACGGGTTAGCCACCCTTGCCCTCCCTTCCTACCCACACCTCTCCTTGTCAAAGCCTCAACCTCTGACTCCACGCCCAGGGCTGCAAAGTATCTGTGGAGGTGGACGTGGAAGCTTGAATAGCAGCACAGACTGCTGAGGGCGTGGGCGTAGCAGAGAATCTCCGATTCAGTAGCATTTTGATTTAAGTGGCTACTGGGGGTGGAGAATAGGGGGTGCTTCAGACCTGCTCATCAGTGGTAGAAATGAACTGATGGAAGATGGAAGAAGAAACGGAGAGGCGTAGTTCCACGCGCGCACAGATCAATTAACCTTTTTTCTTTTCCCCAGAAGAGGGTTCATTCCTATGGCTGTGCAGGAAAGTGGATGATTTAACCAAAACCACAGTCCACACCTTGGTCCCTTCCCTCTGCCTCTCCTAACCTCCTAGTCCCTAATACTGGACTGTCCCCATCTCTGCTGGCATTATAAAAACAGTTCCATTTGACTGCCATTATGAAGCCTGAAGCTGGCCTCTTTTTAGTTTATGCTCAAAAACCCCTGGTCATTTAATAAAAAAAAAAAAAAAAATTCTGCATAGGGTGAATGTGAAGCAACTTCGCCCCCTCGTGGTTTCAGCACGAACACCACAGTTGTGTGTTCATCTTTGGTTCAAGCTGCTTTCCCTGGAGGATGTCCATCCAAGCGTTAATGCGAGTGAGCCTCAGTAGTGGGAATGAAAGAGATTGGTTGTTTGTTTATTTTTCCAGGACCCCTGCCTACTGTGTAACTGGGAGGCCCCACAGTCCCGTGTGCTTTCCCACCAGCCCATTTCTGCTTCTGATGAGTCTCTTGTGTTTTCAAGCATGAGGCCACTGGGCTAGGGAAGGCAAAGGGACCTGGGTTTGGCTGAGCACTGCCCATATTTCCGTGCCGACATGTACTCTCAGTCTTTGTCTCTCCTTCAGCTAAAACTGCCTAATTGAAACAGGCTGATTTCAGTTCATCTTGAAGCCAAAAAGCAACTGGTCGAACTTCACAGATTCAGAACAGTTTTCGTGTCTATGTACACATGTGAACAGGAGGAATAACAGCTAACATATGTAAACTGCTTTGCAAGCTTTAAAGAGCTATATAAATGCTAGCTATTATTATTGATGAGCAAAAGAAACTGGGTCCCAGAGATGCAAGCAATGCCTAGAAAGGGCCTCTAGACCCAATTTTTTGATTGGCTAACTGACTGACTGACTGGCTAGCTGACTTGCTGAGTGACTAACTGGTTGATGTGCTGGGTGACTGGATAACTGACTGGTTGGCTGGCTGGTTGGCTAGATGACTGGCTAGCTGACTGACTGGCTGATTGACTGTCAGGAAAAATAACAGTCCTAGCTGACTGAAAAGACAGTCACTCCCTCTGCTCTCAGAATCCTGACCATTTGACCTACTGACTTTTCTTTTCCAGGGATCAGTAAGCCTTCATTCCCTAATTGCAACCCAAAACATAGCTCATCCTGCTTTGACAGAACTGACTATTACCCAGCAAAACTAGACAGTGGATCCCCTCACTGCATATCAGTTGCCCCTCCTCATTCCAGGGAAGGGACACTTAGTGTAGGGACAGGGACTGGACCTGAATTTGACTGCACTGAGTCCCATAGCCAACTCTCCCTTTTCAGCTACAATAGATACTAGGAAAGGGGGGCAGAGAAGGAGGGAGAAAGGGAGGGAGAGATTGAGGAGAAAACAAGGAACAAACCTTGTTTCCATAGATACGGATTTCAGTTGCATTTTATGACAGCAATGCTGGGCTGCCTGGAGAGACATTGTTTGGATGCCTGGGGACTCACACAGAAGCAAAATGGAGGGAGAGATGACTCCAAATGTACAGTGACTAGGAGCTCCCTATATATTTCTAATCAGGAGTCACTGCCAACCTTTACCCCTCTGTGGAGGCCAATACTGTGGGTGTTCTCCTGGCTGCAGGCATCAGACCTACATCTGGTGGACAAGGCGTGGACAAGGTGGACAAGTACTCACTAGTGGTACTCTCTTGAGACATCATTTCCCTTGTCTCATCTCTGCTCTCCCATACCAACTTTCTCCTTTATTTTCATGAGCCACCCTCACACCTTGGAAAGGAGGACCTGTGAAGTCCTGATTACCTTCAATAGGACCCAGGGTCTACAGCCTAAAATAACCATGTGAATACAAAATAATTGTGCCAGTCAACCCAACTGAAAGTCATGGTCCAAAGAGCTCCTAAAACAATATTGAATCTGTGTATCTGGTCTATAATAGTTCATATTAATATGGCACTTTTATTACAAAGTATTCCATATCTATTTTGCCCTCCTTTATCCAATCTGATCCTCACAGCAACCCTGTTTAGGTAGACCAGTACAAGACTTACCTAACAAGCATTTTAATTAGAATTTAACTATAATTTTCACAAACATCTCAGTTATGAAGAAATTAAGAGAAAGAGGAATTCTATGAAGAAAACTACATTTCCCATGAGGCTTCAAGCCTCACAGATAGACCTGATTGAAATTCTCTGACTCTGTTTCTCTTAAGATTTTATGCCTGAGGCAAAAGGTGAGTGCATCAAGAGAACAGCAAAGATTGCTGAACAAGAAATAGGAAAAACCACACAGAGAGAAGCTGGTCATTGACAGCACCTGATGTAGAAAATGGAATAGGAGCAGGTGAACCCATTTGCCAGCTACTGAGATCCGTCTGAGACAATCTGGTGAGGAGTCTGGGAAAGTTGCATGGAGGAATTGTTCACAGAGGTGCCTAGGGTAAGAAATTGAATGAGTGCCTTCCTGACACAGTCACCCAGCCTCTAGGATGGGAATCCTAGGAACTTTGATCAAGTTCATTCATTCTTGAGGCCCAGAGCCTCATGGGAAATGTAATCCTATCCCTCCAGCCTACCCTATTATATCTATTGAATGGTAGGGATGACAAGATGCTTATTTCCATAACAATCCTTAAACATTATCATCCCTACTTTATAGTTAAACAAACTGAGACTCAGGCAGTTGAAAATATTTATTCAAGGCTGAATAGGTAATAAATAGCAGATACTGGACTCAGATACAGGTCCTCTCCCTCCAGTATTTATTCAGCTCTACCATATCATTTCCTATACAACTATGCTGCCCTACATCATGATGAGGAAGCCTTCAGCCCTCTATTGTTTCTCTCCAGTCACATCCAACTCTTCTTGGCAAAGGTACTAAAATGGTTTGCCATTTCCTGCTCCAGATCATTTTACAGATAAAGAAACTGAGACAAACAAGGTTAAGTGATTTGCCCAGGGTTACACATTTTGAGGCTAGATTTGAACTCAGAAAAACAAACCTTCTTGACTCCAGACTTGGCACTCTAACCACTGCACTATTCAGCTGTCCCCGCTTCCCCCTCATCCTCTACCTTCCTCCTTCAGTGACAATGTTGGGCTCTCCTCTGTAACTGTTAGATTCTCTTTTTCTTCAAATGAGCCCACCTGGAAGCACTAGAATCCTAGTAGAATGTTCTCAATTCATCTTGCTCAACCCCTAACCAAATCACACCTCCCCAAAGTAGTCAGCCTGTGCCATTTTTTAACAGTTCAAAGTGTTAACAAATTTTCCTTAACCCTGAGCGCTGTCCTCTTCCTTGAATGTCCACCTATTAATCCCAATTTGACTCTCTAGTGCCAAACAGAACAAGTTTAATTCTTCTTCCATGTGATCATCCTTTGAATATTTGAAGCCTATCATATGACATCTCCCCCACCATCAAAAAAACAAAAAACAAAAAACCTCTTTTTTAATTAAAAATACCCAATGCCTTGAACCAATCTTCATAAAGCATGATTTCTATCAGCAGTCAGGTCAGCCTTCCCTAGAAGGACCATGTCAGTATCTCTTCTAAAATATGGTGCCCAGAACTAGACATAATATCCAAATGTGTTTTGATCAAGGACAAGAACAATGAATTATAGATGCAGAATATGGCCTCATTTTCGACCCAGTACCTCTGACAGACCTGGAGACTCCATTAGCTTTTTTGACTATCATACTACTGCCTCATAGAAAGCTTTCATTCTACCAGGACTCTTAGGACTATTTCGCACAAGCTATTTAGCTATTTCTATCTTCATGCTATGATTGAAAAAGTTTTTGTTTGTTTTTTAATCCATACACAGGACTTTACATTTAGTGGGCTACATTTCATTTTAATTTTAGTCCATTGCACCAGCCTACAGAGATTCAATTCAATTCATGGGATCATAAGATTTAGATCTTCAAAGACTCTTAGAGATTATTGACCCCAAATCCTTCATTTTACTGATGACAAACTGATGCCCAGAAGCAACCCAGGTGACACAGGTTCAAAGTTAGTTTTCAAAACTAGATTTTCTCAGTTCAGTTTAATTCGGCAAATATTTATTAAACACTGTATTTAACCTATTCTTCTACGTGCTAAAGAGATACAAAGATTATATAAGATGACTCCAGGAAGCATAAGTCTTTTTTGAATCCCAAGAGTTGCTTCTAAATCATTATCCTGCCATATTTTATTTTACCCACTAATTTGCCCTGTATACCATTTGTACTCTCATTGATAAGAATGCTGTTCAGAGCATGGCCAAGGAAGGAACCCAGGACCCTCTATTAGTGTCAGCAGAAAAAAAACCTCCATGTTGATGGGGAAGCGTTCTCTGTTTTGGTCTTAGCTCTACTCCTTGTGCATAGCAGGAACTACTTCAACCTTAATAAACATCTATTTATTTGAATTGATTTCTCACCCATTTGACAAGGATGGATTCATTCATCAGTATTCTTTGGCTCCTGCCATCCTTTTACTACCATCCAGACCATATCTCTCCATTTGTCTAAAATGGGATCATGAGATACATCACTAAGTGACATCAAAAACTCCAGGTAAACTTCATCTACATCAGCATTCCCTTCACCTGTTGTTGTTTAGTAGTTTTAGTTGTATCTGACTCTTCATGAACCATTTGGGGGGGGTTTCCTGGCAAAGATACTGGAGTGACTTGTTTTTTTCTTTCCCAGTTCATCTGATAGATGAGGAAACAGAGGCAAAAAAGGTTAAATGACTTGCCCAGGGTCACCCAGCTAATGTCTAAGTCTGCATTTGAACTCAGATCTCCCTGACTTCATCCCCAGTGCTCTATCAGCTGCACCACCTAACTGCCCTTTCCTTATCTACCAGTCAAAAAAAAAAAAGGAAAATAGTTTAGTCTGACATAAAGTTCTTAAGGTAAACATGCTGACACTAAGAATGCTCAATGTACTTGAAAAACATCCCTTTAATAATCTGTTCTAAAATATTTACAATATCAATACTCTAAAAAATGAATAAACGAAAGAACAGTTAGGAGAATTTTACAAGAAATCAACACCAAGTATATCTACTTTTCTTCTACTCTTTAAAAATCAGAGTAACGTTTATTTGCCCATATGTAGCAAAGTGGCATCTCTCCTGTTAAATACAATTCCTTAGCGATCATTGACGAGTGGTTCAATATTAACATCCCCACGTTGTTTCAATAGCTGACATTGTGTTCCTCTAGACCAGGTGATTCTTGCTCTTTGAAAAGGCACTGTCTTACTATCTCCTGTCTTATCTTGAGTTTCAGATCACTGTTGACCAGTTTTGTTTTTAAACTAGCAATCCAAACTTTCTAAAAATCAGATAAACTTATCACTATGAATAGTGGGCAACATAGAGGTTTTTAAGAATCTTCTTTGGGGAATATTCATGGTGCTTCTGAGCCCTTACTAAAATATGTGTCTCAGAAGAAGTCTGAGGGCTGTTACTACAATTGCTAGTCCCTTCTCCTTGTTGAAGGACCTCTTCTGTGCCTAGTTCCTTAACAATCTGTTTCTATCCAATCTCTAGCCATTTCTGAGTTACTTCGTCATCCAAAAAGGGAGATACTTCTCTCTTAGATTGAATTTCTACATTAATGGTTCCATGGCTATCAAAGTGTGTGTCCCCTTTCTGAAGAGACAAAGCAGATAACTCTGATAGTGCAAAGGAAGGTGTTCACTACATCTTTACCTGCTAAATCCTGTCAGTGGGCGTAGGTATCTAATGTCAGCTGTAGGATAGAGCTCTCAGTAAGCCCTTGATGGTGTTTCTTCCACTTTTTGATAGTGCCAAAGATCAAGTGATACCCCATAAATGTAAAATATGTTCAAACTCAGCCTCTTCACACCCACTATGTAGCTTTCTATTGCCCCCCATCTTTTTTTAAGAGATTGGATGGTCCATCACACAAATCCATTTAAGAGAACTGGAAGAATATCAGTATTCAAAAGATGGACCTTTGTTTCAAGGAGAAGCTGGGAGACATTAAACAAACTGGAATTTCCCAAAGGGAATCAGCCTGTTCCTCTCCTCCTATTCAATTCTGGGTCCAGTTTACCATCCATTTGCAGTACTAGGGTAAGATAACACATACTTGTGGACAACATCTACAGGTTTTCCAACCAACTGTATATCATAGTTGGAACAATAGGCAGATGGATGGAGAAATATAAATGGATGAAGAGACTAGAAGTCATAATGAGGACAAAAAGTAGGTTTAGAAAGAATAAATAGGGATAGAAAGACAAAAGAGACTGTGATCAATATATCTTCTACTTAGCTTTCAAATTAATCTGGCCATGTCATCTACAAACCGCACCCCCCCTCATTCAATAAACTCCAGTGACTCCCTATTACCTTTAGGATCAAATATAAAATATTCTGTTTGACTTTTAATGCCCTTCATAACCTGGTCCTTTCCTATATTTTCAGTCTTCCTATGTTTTACACACAGTCACAGACACACACACACACACGCATGCACACACCAAGTAAGCTGTGATCCAGAAACACTGGCCTCTCTTTGTTTTCCCTCATACAACACTCTGCCTCTAGACTCTGGACATTCTCACTGGCCGTCCCTCATGCCTGGAATTCTCTCCCTCTTCATTTCCACTTCTTGACTTCCCTGGTTTCCTTCAAGTCTCAAGTAAACTCTCAATTTCTACAAAAATCTTTTCCCAGTTCTTCTTAGTTCTAGTGCTTTTCCTCTGTTGATTATCTCCAATTTACACTGTACACTGTTGTTTGTACATAGTTTAGGGGTTTTTTTGCATATTTTCTCCTCCATTAGATTATGAGCTCCCTAAAAACAGGGACTGGGTGAGAGTGTTTTGTTTGTTTTGTTTTTATCTTTTAATTCCCAGAGCTTAGCACAGTATCTGGCACATAGTAGGTACTTAATAAACTCTTGTTTCCTTGATTTTTATATGATTAGATAAAGAAAATTCAGAGTTCTTAAACATAGAAGTAGGATCCTTGTGAGTGGTGGCAAGACCAGCGGCATGACCATGACTACATGTATCTAACACAGGGTGTTGGTTGCTGTTCAGTCATCTCCAACGCTTTGTGACCCAATTTGGGGTTTTCTTGGCAAAGATACTGGAGTGGTTTGTCACTTCCTTCTCCAGCTCATTTTATGGATGAGGAAACTGAGACAAACAGGGTTAAATGATTTGCCCAGTGGTCACCCAGTTAGTAAGTGTCTGATGACAGATTCGAACTCAGGAAGAGTGAGGCAGGAAGACTCCAGGCCCAGCCCTCCATGCACCATGGAACCACCCAGCTGCCCCACAGAGTGGAGGAATAGGTATTTGAGGCACCATCAACATATAGACATTCCCTAGAAAAGAAGCAGGAGTTGAGATGGTGAGAAAGACTATGACCCAGGCACTGAACTCATTGAGAAAGGAGGGAGCGTGTCCTGGAGAGTGTTACAAGTTACCAGAATTTTGTAAAAGCATACATACTAAAAGTGTTTCCAATATGATAGAACCTACCAGCACTTTTATTCTTCTGACATAATCTTTGAAAATCCAGTGTCAACTCCATGACACAATGAGGCACTGAACTCTGACTTTGTGGACTTCTCATCTATTCTAAGTAAATAACTGTTCATGCACTTGGATTGGTTTTTCTTTTGCCCCAAATATACCTAAAGTAAACCTCAATTTTGATGTTATTAGCATGTATCATAAACCTCATCTCATAATGGATTGGAACCTTCTTCATGCTGTTCTTACAAGACTCAGCGCTTTCATACATTTTCCCTTATGTAATCTCCTCATGATAAAAACATGTCATAGTTATCAGGGAAGATCTCAAACACACAGAAGGAAGACCTTGCTGACACTGAGTATGAGAAATGATAAGAAACTTAAGAGACAATCATCATGCCATCATAAAATCTGTGAGAGATAAGGAGAGAGTCTAACCTGTACCATAGTCTTTAGAAAACCTGATCTCAAAGAGCTCAAAAATAGGATCGGTGGGATCCCACACCCTGAGATTCTAAAAAGGCAATTAGCTCAAGAAAAAAAATCTACTGACAGTCCCAAATGAGAAAGAGAAAGAAGAAAAAGGGGGCTAAAGAGAAAGATGGGCCTCCACAGAGAGCTCATCGAAGAACTCTGATTTTAAAAGGATGTCTGCGCAAGACGAAATTGAGATATAACTAAAGATGATATTAAAAATTGGCAAGGTCCTACAAAAATAATATCAGGCTTACAAAAGCCCAGAATAAGCTGAGCCTTGTGGTAAATGCTGAAGATAAGAAGAAGGGCTTTAAAAAAAGAAGGGGGTGTGGGGTAATGTTGAAAGCAAGAGGAAGAAGGTTAAAGGAGGGTCTGCCACTAGCACCATTTAATGAGGAGAAGGAGCAACCATTCATTCAAACTCTATTCTGTCTGTTTTCTCTACCAAAGAGAATGGTCTTCAGAATGATGGAATAGGATAATGATTAGTGGAGAACTCAAACCCAGGTGAGAAGATGTCCATGACATGCCCTCTTGGGTTCTGCTTTTAACCTTCATGGGAATGCAGACTGAACTCTGTGGGGCACAGGTTGTCTCCTTTCTCAGTGAAGCTGTACCTCTTTGCTACCACCGCCTGATCCTCCCCAACCCCAACTATTGTGGTCCTTGGTGAGAGAATTCCCTATGGCCCCGAGGCAGCCAGTTAGTGGGAGCAGGCCTACTGACCAGCCAGTTCATGAATATTTCCACTACACTGCTCTCCCTTCCAGCATTTGCTTGTGTGTCTGCCTCTACCACCACCTTCCTTCAAACCCCCAAACCAAACAGATCTCAGGGCATTCTGCCCAACTCTCTCTGAGGCTGGGTCACCCTAGTGCTTCCCTGGCTTCCAGTCAACCGGGTCTCTGAAAGGACTGATTGGTGACTGCCTCTGAACAGAGGCTTCCCTGAGCTGGAGCCAGGCTCCCTGTTCACCATGCACCATATGCAGTTTCCTGTTAAGAACACTATGGTCACAGTTCCCAAGGCATCCTGAGGACAGCAAACAGCCACAAATTACCCTCAGGAAACTGAGCCCTTGGGCAGACATCCTGCCACTTTAATATAGTGTCTGTAGTAAATGACTCCACTCTAACAGTGGCCCTTTAATGGACTAGATCAGTAGGGGTCATTTTTTTCCTCCCAGGATCCCACTGAGCAGCTCTCATTTTATGCCCAAGACTGTGGCTTTTCCTTTGGCTGCGTGGAGATGGGAGGGAACGCTAATACAAGATGAGCTCTTTATGACTGGAGGAACTAAAGGAAGACCCCAGAGGAGGCAGGGAGCCCCTTCTCCCCACCCCCTCAAGTGTTCAAACTGTGCTCTGAGGGATGCTAAAGAAGAACTGTAACTTAGAGACAAGGGGGGACCTCAAATTGCAAACCCTATGTATTTACCTCAGCAAGCTCCAAATAGAATAAGTGAGGGAGGGTAAAAATAGAAGCTTGCTTTTATCATCATAAGTGGATGTCTTGTTATCTTTATTTTGCGGGGGCATGGGGGAGGGGGAACCGTGTGAGTCCTCCAGAGCAACAAGCCTGAGCCAGAATTCCAAAGCTGTTTCTGGCCTTGCAGAGACCCATGGGGTAGCTCCATGTGGTGCGGAGGCCACCTAGTGATAGTTTTGTGCAAATGCAGGAAATGAGCACGCTCAACTGGACAAAATGGATAAAACCATTGATTGTATCTTTCAATATAGGCAGAGTCTGATCTTCGAGCAGGAAGGTAGCTAGGTTTCCCTTCTAGGCTTCAGAGATCCAAAGGACCCTGGCCTAGGCTTCAGATCTAGTCAAATGAGGAAAAATATATCCTTCAAGTTTTATTTCATTCATTCATTCAATAATTTTTTTTTAAATTAAATGCCTGCCTTAGCCAAAGCATTGAGGAAACAAGGAGTTTGGAAAAATATTATAGCTGTCTTTGTAGAGTTGGCATACTAATAAGGAAATCAGGCATCCACATACATAACTATGCATAGAAACACATCAGTATGTTGATTTTGTATAATAGATTTCCAGTTTCATGTGCAATCACTTTTTTCACTGTACTATCTTATGGAAATGTTTGTTTTATTTCATAAATTAAAAATAAAATTTAAAAAAACAAAGTGCTATGTAATTTGACAGGGGAAAGGAGGTATTTCATGTATGGAGAACATAGGGAACATAGGAAACTGCAAGGACAAAGTCATAGAGGCAGCAGAGCTCCTGACACATGTGGAGGACCAAGAGTAGACCAGGATTTATTTCAGGATACTCCTCATCAAAGACTCTATTCCCCAATCTTATTAGATCAAGGTATCAGATTTAGAGTTGTAAGAAACAATAGAAGCCCATTTTACAGATATGCTCTCTCCTATCTTTGTGCGATTTGGTACATTTTCCCACATAGTTAGAACAATCTCTCCCAATAGCCCCATTAGCTATTACTATAACCCTTGTTCAAGGATAGTTCAGGTGCTTCCTCTTCCATAAAGCCTTTTTTAATTCCCCCTCCTTGATCTCTCAGGTTCTTCTATTTGAACATCTCTATGTTCATACTCATTTTCTAATTTACAGTTATTTGTATACATGGTTTGTCCACCTTCTAAACTATAAAATCCTTGAGTGTAGAGACATTGTGTCCCTTCTACCTTCTATCTCCATCATGTAGCACATTGTTTTGCACATAATAGTACAAGGAATTTGTGACTTCAGTGGTGTAGGTGCTCCCTTCACTGACACATAGCAAGCTGTCTGTAATTTAAAGTCTTAATTGCCTGAGGCTTCTCAGAAGTTAAGTGAATTGTCCATGGCCACATAGGTAGCAAGAATTAGAGGTGGGATGGGAATCTATGTCTTCCTGACTCAAAGTCCAGAACTTTAGTCACCGTACCATAGTACCTCTCATATATATGTGTGTATGTGTGTACATACATACGTATATGGTGCTTAATAAATGTTTAATGATTAATTGTTTAATTAAATGTTTAATTGATATTAATGACCTTATACTAGGGGACTTCAACATGCATACTGACTCCCCCACTCAGTTCCTCAACTTAATTTTGCATGACCTACCCCTCTAATCACTCAACCCAAAAAGATGGTCATACCCTTGATCTTGACATCACCCAAAAATTTGTCACCTCTGTGTTCACGAATTCCAAAATCCTCTTATCTAATCGTAAGATATTAGTTTTCCACTTCTCCCTCATCTTTCCCTTACAAAATTCTACTCTTTCCCTATACCATGACCTCCAGTTCCTTGACCCCTTAATTCTTTCTTAGGCTATCTCGCTTGCACTTGTCACTATCCTTTTTTTCCTCTATCTTGACCTTTTGGTGAACATTCAACCCTACACTATTTTCTTTGCTTGAGTTGAATTTAGGGATTAAGCAAGAAACCTGGAAATTTTTGGAAAACAATTGGAAAATTTTGCCAATTGTACCCTGCCAAGCTTCAGTCTTGGGTCACTCCTACCACCTGCCTTCACTCTTATGCATGCTTTGCTGAATGAAGGTGGAGAAAATTGTGCAATCATTTTGATTGGGTCCACTACAATCTCAACTGGGTCCTCAATACTGCTAGGTAATACTCACTATCCTATTCTCCACAGCAGCAATTCCAAACCTTTCATTCCTCCTCAAATCTTCCATGGCTTCCCCTTCCCTAATCCTCTCAGCTGAGAACCTTGCCTAATATTTTATAGAAAAATAATTGAGGCCATTCACCAGGAGTTCCCTCTTTTCCCCTCTTGTTCATCTCATATCACTCATATGCCTTCTACCACTATATCCTCCTTTACCAGTCTCACATAATGAGGTGGCCCTATTCCTTACCAAGGCTGACTCCTCTACCTGTTCAAGTGATCCCATTCTGTCCTGTCTCCTCTGATAGATCACACCTTCTGTTATCCCCATTATACCACTTATTTTCAATTTCTCCCTGTCTACTGGCTCTTTTCCTACTGCCGAATAATTTTCCCATGTTTTCTCCATCCTCAAAAAACTCTCATTTGATCCTTCTATCCCCCTATCCTTCATCCTAATATTTTTTCTGCCCTTTGTAGCTAAACTCCTTGAAAAGGCTGTCTGCAATAGATGCTTCCACTTTCTCCCTCTCATTCTCTTGTTTACCCTCATTGTAATCTGGTTGACCACCTGATCATTCCACTAAAACCACTCTTTCCAAAGTTACCAATGATCTCATCATTGTCAAATTCATGTTGTGTTCTCAATCCTCATTCTCCTTGATCTCTTTGCAGTTTTTGGCTCTTGTTCACTTTCTTCTCTTTCATACTCTCTTTTCTCTTTAGATTTTTCAGACACCACACTCTCCTGGTCCTCCTCCTATTTATCAAACCACTTGTTCTTGGTCTTCTTTGCTAGATCCTCATCAAGATCACATCCTCTAACTACAGATATCCCGCAGAGTTTTGTCCTGGATCTTCTTCTCTTTCCTCTCTATACTACTTCACTTAGTGATGTTATTAGCTTCCATGGATTTACTTACCATGGACAGCATCATCCTTCCAGTCCCTCAGGTTCACAACCTAAATGTCATCCTCGACTCTTCACTATTTCTCACTCTCCGTAGCTATTGCTTGGTTGTTGTCCTTCATTCTCAAAGAGGACCAAAATGATATTACTTTGCTAGAGTCAAGTTTCATTGTGTCCAGCTGTGACTGATCAGACCAATATGAGCTCAGAATGCTCTGCCACGGATTGGATACAAATAGTCTATGTGAACATTTGGGGCAGATACTCTAAATTTGCACATTCTGTGTTTCCTTTGAGCTATTTCAATTCTGCTTTGCTCATAGAGCACAGCATCTTCTCTGATGTGGGCACCCCATGCTGACAGGTCCTGTGCCAGTATCTCCCATATCACACAATCAATTCCAAAGTTCTTAAGAGAGACCTTAAGAGTATTCTTGTATTGCTTCTTCTGACCACTGTGATCACTTGCCCTGTGTGAGTTCTCCATAAAACAGTCTTGTTGACAATCATACATTTTGCATTTGAACAATATGGACAGCCCATCAGAGTTGTGCTCTCTGAAACACAGTGTGAACGCTTGGCATTTTAGTTCAAATAAGAACCTCAGTGTCTGGTACTTTATCCTTCCAGGTCATCTTCAGAAGCTTCCTAAGGCAATTTAAATGGATCTCCAGAAAAACTAAAGTCACAAACAGTGCCAAAGCTGGATGAAGAGCAAGATTTGAATGTATATATGTTAATTAATGCAGCCTTGTAACTGTGAACTCGAACTTTGACTAACCCAGTTTGGTTTTTTAATCAGATTTTTGCCACTAGGAAGACTGCGATTTAGCAAAATGAACAATTTTTACTTTCTGCAAAGCATAAATGGTCATTTACACAGGATATAGACACCTTTAAAATATCTCTCAACCATCTCCTCTTCTCTACTCTGACTCTGCTCCACCCTAGTACAAACCCTCATCTTCTCACTCTAATAGTGACCCACCTTTGGTGGGTTCACTCTCCTCAAGTTTCTCCCCACTCCAATATATCCTCCATTAAGCTACTAAAGTGATTTTCCTAAAACACAAGTCTGGTCATGTCACTCTCTATTCAGTAAATTACAGTGACTCCATATCAACCCCATGATTAAATATAAAATCCTGTTTGGCATTCAAAGCCCTTCATAATCTAGCCCCTTCCCACCTTCCTAGTCATCTTATATCTTACTTAACTACATATGCTCTTCAGTCCAATGACCCTGGCCTCCTGACTGTTCCATAGACAAGATCCTCTATCTCTCAGTGCTGGAAATTTTTTCTGGTTGTTCCCCATTTCTGTTGCCTGAAATATTCTACCTCATCTCTACTTCCTGACTTCCTTTAGGTCCCAAATAAAATCTCATCTTTTACAGAAAGCCTTTCCCAACTTCTTAATACTAGTGTCTTTTTTAATACTTAATACTGGTGTCTTTCCATTCTTATTTTCTATTTATTATATATATAATATCCTATCCTACTGTGTATGTGGTATGTATATATATGTATGTGGATATGTGTGTGTGTATATACATAATCTTGTTTGGAAATATTTGTTTGCTTGTTGTTTTCCCCATTAGATTATAAGCTCCTTGAGGACAGAGATTGACTTTTGCCTTTTTTTTTGTATCCCCAGTGCTTAGCACCATACCTGACACATGTTATTGTTCAGTTGCTTCAGTTTTGTTCAACTCTTCATGACCCCATTTGGGGTATTCTTGCAAAAGTACTTAAGTGTTTTGCCATTTTCTCCTCCAGCTCATTTTACAGATGAGGAAACTGAGGCAAACAGGGTTAAGTGACTTGCCCAGGCTCACACACACATAAGTTTCTCAAGCTAGAGAGTCTTCCTGATTGCAGTCCAGCACTCTATCCACTTCATCCCTAACTGCCCACCTGGCACGCAGTAGGTACTTAATAAGTATTTATGGACTAAGTTACATGTTTACAAAAAAGGAAAAAACTGGCATCTATATAGTTGTTTACACATGTTATTTTATTTGATCTTCACAACAATTCTATCAGATAGTTGGTTTTGGTTTTTAATTTTAAAATTATCCTCATTTTACCAATGAGGAAACTGAGCTGAATGAGGCTATGTGACTTGCCAAGGGTCACATAGCTAGTAAGTGTTTAAGGCAAAATTCAAAGTCAGTTCTTGCTTTTATTCATTGTGTCCCCTAGCTGCCTATGTCCTTGTAAGCATTCACTATAATGGGGGAGATGGTCAATGGAGAGTCAGTCTTTGAGAGCCTTGAGAAATACACTTGCCTGCTTCCAATCTAAACACATATAGAAGGCTTGATGCACCTACTTCTGACCATGAATGACTAAGTATGCATACAAAAGGAGTAAGCTGCTCCCTGTTGACTTTCTTGTTTCTTTTCTTTCCTGGCAATGTCTTCCTAGACAGAGCTGCCAAGTAGAAGAAAGGGAATCTGCCCTATCTTCCAACCAAACACCATTTGCCCTTGACTATATATTGCCTCTTGTTTCTTTTGTATTTACACCTACTGGTCTTGGGTAAATACATATTCCAAAGGGGAAGTGTCTGACCAAGAGGGAGATCAATCAGAACCACCAGAGATTCCACCCCCAAGCCGTAGCAGAGTTTACTAAAGCACTAGTGGTCAACAGCAGGGGAAGCAATTTCACATATCAGTGGAAAGACTTCATCCTCTGAAGATGGAGGACATGGCCTCTCATGATGAAGAGAAATGAAACTCTGACTCTGGATCCAAGAAAGACACCACCCTTTGGAGCCCAGTCTTAACATTCCTAAAGGGAACCTCAGGTTAGAACTCCATGAAGGGAGAGAAAGATTTCCAGGGCAAGGAATCATATGGTAGCCCTTTGGCCACAGGTGTGCTCCATATATCTATCTGTGTACGGAGAACACATGGGAATATACATCTTCATATGTATGTATAAACATATGTGTATATATACATGCATATGTAGGCTCAACATATTATACACTATGTAAAATATAGTATTTTTATATAGCTATATGTATATATACATATATATATATATTCACTCTACATATATGCTTTCAATTGGAGCCCACATTCCCCAGGCACCTTGCATATTCAAGGAGAAAGTGTGCCCCAGTTAGGGGAGATTCTTTTTTAACTACTGTGCTTCTCATACCTTCTAGGTCAATCCCTTTTCTAAGAATTAAAAGATGGCTTATTGATAATGAGTAGTATACTAAATGGGAAGGGTCAAGAGTAACAGTACAAGAAACCCCAAACTGTCAGAGTACGGAGTACTGAGCAGAGTAGCGGTCATCGCTTTCTGGAGACCCAAGTGGCCAGTACAAATCTAAGTTGGGGTGCTATACTCCATGGCTCCTGAATTCACAAAAGCAGTATCAAAAATACAGTATGATCTCTGGCAGACTCCACCATGTTGGAATGGTTTTGAGTAGTCCCAGTGACAGAACAGACTGTGTAGAGCAGTCTAGCTAAATTGGAGAGACTAACCATCAGCAGGTTTGCCCCAAGGTAATTAAATCTTTGGTTATGGAAGAAATCCACAAAAAGAAGAAAATTTTAAAATGTCTCTCAGGCTCCTGCAGCACTTCTGTTTCCACAGTAACAATGGTAGACTGTCAGAAAGGGCAACAGAAGGTGATCAGAATCATGTATTTTTAAAATCATCTGTCAACTTAACTACTGATATTCTAAATGTGGTAACTTTGCACAATAAGCAATGTCCACATACTATTAAAGGATCAATATTGACATTCTTGCTTTAAATGCAACTAAAATATATAAGGAAATTACAGTTAAATTCAAAGATAGTTCTCAGATTATCTGTGAAGAGACAAGTAAAGGAGTCAGGGGAGCTGGTTTTATCAATGGTTTTAAAAGATGGATTCACTGCCTAACTAACCTCATTGCCCCTTAGCAGAATACAAGCACTCTGAGGGCAGACTTTGAGTTTCTATTGGAGCTGTTGTTTTTGTCTTTTTGTCCTGAGCACCTCACACACATGTGCCTTGTGCACCAAGTAGTCCCTTAATAATTTCTTGTTAGATTGGATTGATTTAGATCAGATCCTGCATCCAAAGGTTACAAGAAGCATTATTTCATGGGAACAATTATCTTCCATTGCAGCATTTCCTGCTGATATGATGATCACAAGCAAACAGATCACTTAGAAGATAATTATGGCTTATCTGCCAACATCAGTTACATGGGATGAGGAGGTAGAGAAATTTGATTAACTTAATAAGGCCCTCTAAATGATCATGTGCAATTATCTTTTTTATTCTACTATGTGATGAAAATGCTTGTTTTATTCCAAAAATTTTGTAAAAATTTAAAGAAAAATAAATAAATGAAATCAACATATATTTTAAAGACTACATAGGATCTAGAACTAGATAGAACCTGAAAAGTCATCTAGTCCAAACCCTTAATTTTACAAATAAGGAAACTGAGGCAGAGAAAGGTGAAGTGATTTGCCGAGGGAACACAGGAAGTTGAAGCCTCCCTGTGATTCCAGATTTTGTATTCTTTCTACTGAACTACATTAAATGACTTCAATACAAAATGGTCCTAGAGGAGGAAGACAGAAAAAAAAAATCAGACAATACTGCTCATCATCAAGAAGAGAAAGCTCAGAGGATGTGTACATAACAGAAGTTTCATGCTGTTATACACTGCACACTTTTTTCAAAAAGAATCGGATGCATGTACCACAATAATATCACAAAATGAAACTGACTATATCTTAACTGACTTGAAATGAACAAGGAAGAAAGGAATCCTTGGGTATTGCTCCCTTCTTCTCTCCCACCAGTATCCCCCTTTCTGAGGTTTTTGGGTTTTTTTTTTCCTATACTTCCTATGCTTTCTTATACTTGCCCCATTGGTGCCTAGGACAAAAGGACATATTTCCATCTCCGCACTGGTATTTTTGCCTAGGCTTCTAAAACATATGCCCTTGGCTTTCAGAGGTGATGGAAGACAGCTTTCCCAGCTGGGCCTCCGAGCCTAGACTGGATTAATGTCAGAGGCTTGATTCTTTCTGTGCACTCAGCACAAGAACGGGAAGTGTATTCGATGCTTTGGCTAAGCAGATTGGGGAAAGATAACTTTGTTAGTGGGAGAAGTCTGGTGATACAGGGGACCTGCTCTATAGAATTGGCACAGTCTGCTCTCATGCATGAACTGCTCTGCTCAATAGAGCTACCCTGCCTTGCCCTGACAACACGTCTGTGTTGAAAATCCTATTGGAATTTACAGTCCCCCGTTTTTCCTCCCTTCTCTCCCCATCCCTCCCCTCCCTGCCCCATCCCCCACCACAGGCACGAGAGCTTTGTATTGTAGCCAAAAGGCTACAATGAAGTCTCAAGCTCATATCCAAATTGTAGGTTTGGGGAGGTAGAGGAAAGGAAGAGATTCTGACCCTCCTCTGTCTCAAAGTCCTAGCCCAGTCATGAAAAGCAAATACCCTGGCCAGAAAGATGTAGTATGTGAGGTAAGTATTCATTTATACCTCCCTTCTGTCATATCCCAGCTCCCTTAAGCTACATCCAAAGGTATGCTGCTGCTCTCCCCTCAGGACCATGACACAGACTCCTCTTTGAACAAACAGTGTTAACTGGGGCTTCCCTAACTCCCCATGTTCTAGATCATTAGTTCCTAACCGGTGGCATGAACCAATCTATACGTGCAATAAGCACATTGTCACTCTGATCTTTATTTAGCTCTAACAGAACATGCAGCAAGTTTATAATGGGTGAAAGTGAATTTTTGGCACTTATATTTAAATCAAAATGGAAAATAAATACTAAAACAAGTTGGATATGGAGCCAGCTCTAAGGGTGAACATTTCATTGCTTCAACTAGACTTCCCGTCTCCAAAAGCTGCAAAAACAGCCCCAGCCGCTAACTCATTAAATGACTCAGTATGATAAACAAGCAAATATGCCTCCTGCAGACTGAGTAAACCATATGTTTCACACATATATGCATGACTATTTTTCAAATGCATTTTGGTGCTTTTGTAATTAGCAAAATACAAAATTATTTTAAAATATGACAGAATTCACAGCAGTTTTCTGTTCTCATGTATTTTCTCAATAGATGGATACTTAAAAAGTACATCTGTGATCCTGTGAGGGTTGGGGAAGGTCTGGGAATATTTTTGATGTTAAAAAAAAAAAAAGGTTGGGAACCACTCAGCCAGACAACACATCAAAGCTGCTGTAAACAGCCACTCCTTCTGAGTTCCTAGAAGTAACAACTATAGGTATCACATCGTGTTAAAAAGTTTCCTTCCAGTTTTATTTCCATTCGTTGGATTACATCTCTAAGGCTGGAAGGAATATCTGACGCCATCTTATTTTTTTTATTTTTTTTAAATGAAGCAACTGAAGCCTAGCAAAGTTGAGACTTATCCAAGAATACACATTTAACTGACAGCTAGGCGGAGCAGTAGAGTCAGGAAAACTCATCTTCCTGAGTTCAAATCTGTCCTCAGACATTTACTAACTGTGTGATGCTGGGCAAGTCACTTAACTCTGTTTGCCTTAGTTTTCTCATCTGTCAAATGAGCTGGAGAAGCCATTCCAAGAAAACTACAAGAGTCAGACACAACTCAACAACAATAACGTATCCATCTTGGCACAATAACTGAATCTAGCTCCTCAGACTCCAAAGTCATTGTTTCCTCCACTACACCCTAAATTTCATTTTATTTGGTAAATATTTACTGAATGTACCTACTACATGCAACCTGCTACGTGACACAAAGACAAAAATAAGGAGACTGCATTCTAAGGGAGAAAGTGGGCCAAGGAGGGAAAGGGGAACTTTAGGACAAGAAAATCTGAGAAGAGAGGGAACACCAACTAAGGAACTCAGGGAAGGTTTCAGAGGCATGACAGACAGCAGTCACTAAACTGAAAGTCAAAGTTCTGACGTCCCAGTGCCTGAATCACATTTTTTTTAAGTTAATTTATTTATTTTTAGTTTTCAACATTCAATTCTATAAGTTTTAAATTTTTCCCCTTCCTTCCCCTTCCCCCTCCCCAAGATGGAATGCAATCTGATATAGGCTCTACACATATATTCTTATTAAGCATATTTTCACATTAGTTATGTTATATAGAAGAATTAGAATGAATGGCAGGATCTATGAAAAAGAAAAAAAAAAAGAAAATAGTGTGCTTCACTCTGCATTCAGAGTCCATAGTTCTTTCTCTGAAGGTGGAGGCATTTTCCATCATGAGTCCTTTGGAATTGTTTTAAGTCCTGGCATTGCTGAGAAGGGCTAAGTCTATCAAAGTCAGTCATCACGCACTGTGGCTGTTACTGTGTACAATGTTCTCCTGGTTCTGCTCACTTCCCTCAGCATCAGTTCATATAAGTCTTTCTGCCTGAATCACCTTCAGGAGCAGACTCCAGGATTCCAGTCCCCTCCAGGGCTCAAGTCCAGGGTTCAAAAGATAAGTGGTTGGACCTAAAAGATATCAGAAGGGCAAGTGAAAAGTTTATGGAAAATGTCACTCCTTACTGCAAGGTACTTTCCCAAACTCATTATAGGCATCAGATAAAGTGTTGATAGGAATGACAGAGAGCAGCAGCAGAAATAGGAAAGGGCACAGGAGTTGAATTTTAAATATCAGATTTGACTCTAAATGCCAGATATTCTACCTGATGTCTCTGTGAACCTGGGCAAGTCACTTCAATTTCCTCATAATAAAAGAAGGATAGATTTAATGGTACCTTCTAGTTCTAAAGCTATGTGTCCATGAAGGGGAAGTTAGGGAAATGTAGGGTGAGTTCATAAAATTTTTTCCCAAAGAAACCTATCTTAAAAACTACCACTTAGGGGTGTTTTTATACCAGCACAATGGCAAATTCCAAAGTGTAGGGGAGGGGATAGACTGACCCAGAGAACAATGATGTTATCCTAAAGTACCTAGCTAGCTTTTCATGCATTATTACCCCATTAAGTCATGTGGAAATTTTACTAAAGTGCCTCAGTGAGCATTAAGTGCTTACTCTTCCATGTCACAGGGAGAAAATCAAGTCTGAAAAGTGATGGTGGACACTGACCAAACTAATACCCTCAGTCAGGTAGTGAATAAACCAAGTAACTCCCAACCTCCTAGATAACAGTCCTTACCCAGAGGCTCTCTACTCCTAGGATTACTTTACACTTTTAAGTGCTGAATTATTTGTGTTCTCCTTCTTGCACTTAGAAAATGGTGACAAGGACTCAAATGTAGCACTAGTAGAGCACCCACTTTTCTCTTTTTGGCTTGTCTCATCTCAACCTAAATTCAAATGCCAACTCTTTGGATTATGTTGGCAGGGTTTCTAGAGAGGGCAGCCGTTGGAGGCTTCCCATTGAACAAATATCCAAGAGGCTGCCTCTTTCATTTATGGAAAATTTTGCTGATAAAAATAGGCAGAAACAGGGAGAGTTGTGAGAGAAACGCTGAAGGCAGGGACAAGTAGCTTCATGAAGAAAAAGCACTTAGGGAAATGTCACTTAAGCTTGTTTGCCTCAGTTTCCTCATCTGTAAAATGAGTTGGGAAAGGAAATGGAAAAACCACTCTAGTATCTCTGCCAAGAAAACCTCCAATACGGTCACAACTCTATTACTAAACTCTATTAATTCTTAATCAGAAGTATTTGCTAAGCAGAAGGCAAAGCAAGAATTATGACATAATATTTCACCCCTAGACTAAAAGTACACTCTCCCACTAATGCACACAGTGTCTGGGAGAGAACAGAACAAATCCATAGTCCTGCAATAGAGGGGTACATACATCGGGAATATATATATTCAGAGTGACTCAAAATTCTGGACTCTGTTCCTTGATGTCTTCTTTCTCTCTCAGAAATAGTCTGCAATAGTTCAATTAGAAACAAGGAATATTTCTCCACCAACTACTCTGCTCCATCCACACCTCTTCTGGACCTCTCTGCTCTTTTGCTGAGCCTGACCTCTTCACTACTGACTGCTTCAATCAAGTCCCTCCCTCTTCTAGATTGTAGAGACAGTATTGCACTCTTTCAGGAGTAGCAGAAACCCTAAGCCTAGAACACACCAAGCTTTTCCAGATGTGCCCCTCTGACTGGGCTCTGAGTTGATATTATACTCTTTTAGCTAAAATAGAAAGCTTAAAGCTGGGTTCTGCAGTACTTCTCCAAGTCTGTGCCCTTGGATGGGTTATGAAGGGTTTCTAGCTCTCAGACAGTGTCAATGAAGGTAAACGCCTTTTCCACCTCGAGTCAGCTCTTCATTCAGGAGATGCAAAGCCAATTATCCCAAGCAGCAGATGGCAATGCGGACTTTGAGGTTTCTTCTCAGATCTGACCCAGGGTCTCTCCTGAGGTTAGCTCTAGGCTTTGTGCTCTTTTTTGATCCCTAAGTTCAGCTCAGCTCTATTTTTCTCAGGAAACTTATTGGTTCTAAGCAGTCTTCAGGGAGATGACACCTCTATCTCATGGGAATAAACTAAAATAAAACTAAAACTAATTTCTGCCATCTACATCAAAACTAGGCAATATACATTTGTCCCATAGTCATCAAACAGTTCTAGGAATCAGGGTTTTCCAGTTATTATTTTCAAAATCTTCATGTCAGTCACATGTGAAATAGAAACTAGGAAATAGGACACTTTGGCCATCATTTCCCTAAGTGCCTTTCCTTGGTAACATTACTTTCCCCCCATGTTTCTGTCATAACTCTCCCTGTTTCTGCTCATTTTCATCAGCAAATCTTTCCATATATGAAAGAGGCAGCCTCTTAGATAGAGGATCATACAATTTAGAATTGAAAGGGATCTTAGAAACTGTGATTCAGTCAAAAACATGGGCATAGTGTAGGGGGGAAAAGAGCACAGGACTAGAAGTCAGGAAAGCCAGACTCTAGAAATCTGTCTTCTAATGTCCTTTCAAGCTAGAAACCTATAACCTTATAATACCAGCTGCACCTCTAATTAACTATATGAACTTGGACAAGTTGGGCCTGATCTTTACAGGCCCATATCAACCCTTAAATAATAATATTGACATGATTCCAGAAGACTCTTGATAAAACATGCTACTCCTAGCAAAGAATTGATGGACTCAGAGTGCAGATGGAGACATATTTTTTGAACATGACTAATGGAGAATTTGTTTTGCTCAGTTATGCATATTTGTAACAAGGGTTTTGTTTTTCTTTTGTTCTCAATGTGGAGCAGAGAGGTAGGGTGGAGAGATGGAGGATTTTCATTGACTGAAAAAAATAAAAAATAATTTTAAAAAATATTGAATAATTGAACTAGATAATTTCTGAGGTCCCTTCCTGAGATCCTATGATTCTATAATACATATTTATTAATTCATTCATTTAAATTTACTGAAAGTCTTCTTCATGTAACTACATGTGTAAACTATGGGTTAGCTGTAAAAAAAGATTTTATATATATATTTTATATATATATATATATACACACACACACACACACACATATATAATTAATATTATATACAGAGGTACAAAAAAAGTACTGTTAACAACTTGTCCCAGGACCATTCTTATCTAAAACCCATTGAAAAAAATGAGTAGAATCACAGTGATAATGACATTTCCATAGTGCTTCAATATTTACAAAGCACTTTACATTCATTATCTCATTTCAACTTCACAAAAACCCAATGAGTTAGATACATCATTATCCCCATTTTACAAATGAAGAATCTGAAGCAGATGGGCTAACTTGCCTTGACCAGCAGCTCACAGCAAGTAAGTGTTCAAAGCATTATTTAAACTCGGGTCTTCCAGACTCTGAGCCCAGAACTTCTAGCTGGAGAAATAAGGGAAGAGCCCATGGAAAAAGTCAAATAGGCTTCCAGGAAGAGGAGATAGGGAAGAACATACTAGTGTCATACTGTATGTTGCTATAGAGGGTAGAGCTGTTTGACTTGATCATCTCTGCTCCCTCTAACTGAATAGGAGCAGAGCTGAATCCTTCCCAGTCCTTTCCTATCTCTGCCTTGGAGCAGTGATTTACTACATGATTTTTTTTTCTCTAATCACCATCTTACCACTCCACCTTTCTCTTTGGAGATTTAATGAGCCACACTCTGTAATAACAATTAGCTTGCTTTTTTGCCTAAAGGCAACATAAAAACGTTCTGGTCCACATAGTCACTTTTTCCATTTTATGAAATTTATATCAAATGAGAGGTTACAACCAACATAGTTTAGAGCCCCCAGTTAGGAAAATTTCTAACACTGAGACAAAGAGTTGTTTTGCCCTAATTTAAATATGTATCTATCTCTAACTCATGGCCTCTTTTACATTTAAGGCAAAAAATCCAGATACAGGAAATGCTTAGGTAAAAGAAACAAACAGAGTAAATTACAGTGTCTATTAATAGTAAGGAACAGGAGAAGAGCAGCCCTTTTTTTGGACCTTCCCTCTGTTCATAAATAGGAGGGTACAAGCCATAGCTTCAGACTGAGTTTTCTCTGAGAAGTTTGTAGAATCCATACGGTTCTCCTTGATTTCTACCCTCTCTGTCTTAGCTCTATTCTCCTTTTGCTTTTTTCCTTTCAGCCTCTTTTTCTGTTGCTAAGTATTTCTGTGCGATAATCTCTGGCTAAGCTAGCTGCCTCCCCACGCTGCTGCTACAATTCAGTTCTTGCAAATCCTCCTCTTTCAGTCAATGTCTCAGACTATGTATGAGTCTTAAAGAACTTTAAAGAACGCCCATGCATGACTCAGGTCTACTTTCTTGCTTAATGATTATGAGAGCCCCAAAGAGCTCCCAAAGCTGAGAGCAAATATTTTTCCCCTTAATCATCTGGCACAGGTTCCAAACTTCTCTGCAAGTTGGTAGATAGTAGTCACATTGTGGTGAACATAATCCTGCAGCCAACTTGTTGATAAGTTTGTCTTGACTTGGCCAGGCTAGTTCCCTAACACAAAACACACAAATTATTTCTGAGCCTACATTCAAAAACTTTCTAAATTGAAGGAATTGTCAAAGCTTGTGCTCCACTCACATAGCCTTTAAGAATCAGGGTTACCACTGTATAACACCTCTATATATCAGAGTAGGATTTTTGATAAGGTTTGGGGGTTGGAAATGGGATGCTCAAAATATTTCAATAGACCTATGATTTCAGCAACATGGATATTCCTTACAATGATGTAAATCATAACCCATTCTTAATGTCCAATCTGTTGCCAAGGCTTGTGGATTTTACCTTTGCAACAGCTCTTCAATGCCTCTCCTTTTCTCTTCTGACACTGCTACTACCCTGGTCAGGTGCCTGGACTATTGCAAAAGCCTGCCAGTTAGTTTGCCTGCTTTCAATTTCTTCCCACTCCAATCTATTCAGTCACCAAAGTGATTTTCCTAAAGCTCGAGTCTGACCATGTTATCCCTTCCCCCTTTTCAATAAACTCCAGGAGCTCCCTATCACCTGCAGGAGTACATGTAAAATCCTCTGTTGTCCAAAGTCTTTCAAAATCTAGTCTTTCCTACTTGTACAGTTTTTTAATACTTTACACATATAGTACCCCCCTCACCTCCCCACACACACACTCAGGAACGTTGATCTCTGCTACTCCCTTCCTTTCCATTTCCTTCCTTTCCCTGCAGAGACATTCAATAAATGTTTGTTGACTTGATTAGAACTGAATTGAGCTAACAAAGCAATACAGATGTATGGAATATGTTGTATATATTGTAGATCCATACATTGTTTGTCTTTCATTTTTCAAGAGGACCAATGACTTCACAGGTGATGTAAATTTCATTTAAATGTGGCAGAGTTGCATAAAGTCATCTGCCTCAGGTCCAGCAACAAGACAGAAGTCTGGAATGTGGTGAATGACCTTGATGTCTGATATCTGACCAAGTTCTAAGTACCCTACACTATCTCCTTCAGCCACCTTCATGACAGTTGGAACAAATTGTTCTCATCCACCCATTCCATTGGGTTTTGCCTTCTCTGGCTTGGGGTAGACATCCCCCTAACTCACTGACAGGTTTGAGGTCTTTCAGCTACCCTCAATCTAGTTTGGTCCATCAGGAAAGATGGTTTACCTGGGAGTGGATGCTACCCATACTATAACTTCTTGGAGCCACAGGTGACAGTTGAGTGCCAGGTGAATGAGCAGGTCTCACACCAGAAGTGCCCTCCTTGACCACCCCATACACTTCTATGTATATAGTGAATATTTGATTTGTATGTTGAATATTCAAAGAGTGACAATGACTCCTATAATAGGAATAGGTCAGTAAGCTAAATTGCATTTGAGAAACTTTGATACCAGCTGCTCCCTAGCAGATTAAAAAAACAAAGAAACTGTCAGATACATTTATTACTATAATCGATAGATAATAGATCCAGTTATTTGTCAGTTAAGTGGTCCCAGAAGCCTCCCCTGTATTTGTCGTGATGTTTCTGCTGTTTATGCAACTAGAGTCTCACCACCACCAAAGAGAGTGGGGGGAGTGGGGAAGGTATTGTTTATTATTATTCTCTATTATTATTTACGGAAGAGTTCGCTGAGTTTCAGAGAAGTTAAGTTGTTTGACCATAGTCATGCATAAATATTTGAACTAAAATTCAAATCTTCATGTAACAGGTATTTGGTGCATGCAAATACAGGCTAAAATGGCATCACAGCCATGAAAGACACTGGAAGACCCCCTGCTGGGTAGACAGGAGAACTGCCATGTGTGGATATTTTGAGTTGGTCTAACCTATACTTGGGAACAACCTTTTTCCATAGGCTACCCAATTGGAACAATCTGCATCTTTAAAATTGCCTAAGTGAGGCCAGTTTGGGTTTTCCTACATTTACGTTTAAAGGTCTCTAACTCAGAGTAGGCCTTACTTTGTAGTAAGCAGGAGGGGTGGTCCTGAAGGCCACTCCCCTTTCCCACTACCCATAGACCCCTTCCCCAAACCCCATTCGCACCCCTCCTTCAGCCTCCTCTTAGTCCATATAGCTACTAGAAACAGACCTTGGAGCTTGGTCTTTTTCATTTACCCTTTTCAGTTCTAGGTCCAGGGAGCAAAGTCTCCAACAGAGAAATAGGAAAAACCAAGCAGATCACTCCTTTCCAAGTTCTTATCAATTCCACCCTTCATATAAGCACCAGATATAGAGTAATCATTTTCTCTAGCAATGAGGGGAGTGTTGTGCAAATGCCAGTCCTAAGTCCTAGGTTACCCTACATTAAACTTCATCTCAGGGTAGATAATAACTTATGTACATCAGGTATATAGAAAAGAATAGCTGAAATCATTTGTTATTCCTTTTAATTTAAACCAGGGAAGGCAGGATAGCTTTCAAAAAATAAGTTTGTAAGCTGATTCATATTGTTTTCTAAGTTTTATTAATCAATCAGTAAACAAACACAGTTAAGTACCTACTATTGTCCCAGTCACTGGGCTAAGCTCTGGAATGTACTTATTAAAAATGACTTTTATATTTGGACTAAGGGACAGCTAGGGGGCATGGTGGCTACAGTGTCTGGCCTGGAGTCAGGAAGACCCAAGTTCAGATTTGACCTCAGATACTAACTAGCTGTGTGACCCTAGACAAGTCCCTTAATCCTGTTTGCCTCAGTTTCCTTATCTATAAAATGAACTGGAGAAGGAAATGACCACTCAGTATCTTTACCATGAAAACCCCAAATGGGGTCATTTAGAGTTAGACATGACTGAACCACCACCACAAAAACTTACAACAATCTTTACCCTATATTCTTCCCTCATAATAAACTCTCCTTTCTAATAAAGAGAAATAGTTCATCAAAAACAACCCACAGCAGCAATCCAGAATTAGGGTAAAAGTTCCTTGATTATTTTACCTGCCAAAAAATTGTTATCTTTTGAACATAAGAATATTTTTTGATTGAATCAATCAATCAGAGCTGAGTGTGAGCTGGATAAGGGCTTGTACAGCTTCTTGAATCAAAGACATTGGTAATTCCTAAGGAATTTGTAGAAAAGAGAGATGTGATCTCAGAACCACAGAGAGATTTTGAGGGTCTGAAAATGGAGAGGCAGGCATAACATGACTCTGACATAAGCCAAGAATCGGCAGCCAGATAGCCAGTGAAGGGAGAAATGAGAAAACACTGAGCTGTGACAGAGATGAGATATAACAAGGACAACCCAAGATTCTACAGCATCTTGGACAGGAAGACTCTGGCCGCCACCACCAGTGACCTACCTACTCAAGGACTGGAGAAAAGGTCTCTTTCCCTAGCTTCCTCTTCTTTTTGCCTGTCTAGACACAGGCACTGTGATACAACCTACTCTTTCATAACTCAAATGTTTCCAGAAACCTGGAATTTGCCTCAACCACAAAGAGACCAGATTAACTAGAGAAATAAATAAATGTAAATGTAGACAACCTCTGCCTAAATGTTAGGAATTTTCCTAACTGAGGTCTTAGAGAGATTGTAATTGAACTCATAACTTGTATCACCTAAAATCAATTCCCTTAAGCCACAGAAAAGGGAACTATGTGAACCTTCAAGGCCATTATATTGCCCCTAGGCCTAAAAAAAGCTAATTATACAGTGTTTTATTAGTAAGACAACATATGTAACATTCCATGCCGATTTTTCCCACCTCTCTACTTAGAAGAAGTAAATGTGTTTTATTATGTTAACCACAAATAAAATCAGTCTTAGCAATTACTTGGCATTTTCTATTATGTTACTATAGTGATTAGTGCCCGATACATAGTAATTCCTTAACAATTGCTTGTTGATTATGTATCCTTGAGTTCTACTTTCTTCTCTCTGTATCAATTCATATGTCTTCCCAAGTTCCTCTGAATTCTTCAAGTTCATTGTTTTTCATAGCAGAATAATATTCTCCTACACTCACAGGCATAATTTGTTCAGCCATTTTCCAATCAATAGGGACTGTTTCCAGTGTCTTGCTACCACAAAAAAAAGTGCTGGTGTGAGTATTTTGATTTATATGAGACCTTTCTTTCTATCTTTGTCCTTCTTTGTTCATGCCCAGTAGGAAGGATAACAAATTCAATAATTTAGTTACTTTCTTCATATATTTAGTTATATTACTAATAAGACTAATTTATTAACATCCTACTGGGAATTGTTACTAAAAAAAAAAGTCAGACTAGTTTGTCACTGGTATCTTTTTATTTTCCTTTTCAGGAATCATAGAAGACATGAATTCTGGTCCCAGTTATACCAGTAACAAGTGATGTGACCTTCCATTCTTTCTAGCCTGTAAAAAAGAATGACCAAGTCTTCAGAGAATAGTAAGCATAATCCAAAATCAGGTCAGGGTGAGGTGAGCTTCACCCTATTTCCTTTGCAAGAACTGCCCTTGAGTAGCTCTTGGATTTAAGGAAGGGATAATGGAATTAGGAGACCCAGAAAAAGGACAAGATGTCCAGATATGTATGTTCACTATTTCCCTCCCTGGCCTATGTTTAACAAAAGCTGTGGCTTAAAATATTTAGTGATGTTTCAGTCAGAACTTACCCTGACAACAATGAAAACTAAGAATCTGCAGCCCAAATAGGGGAGGTTTTCCTTAAAGCTATTTTCCTTTATCAGGAGCAATATTCAGGTTTTTTTCTACAGAGGGGAAATTGGTAAAAAGTGTTCTGAGACTATGTGTGTGAACTTTGTCAAACAACATAACAGTCTGAACTTTAGTTTCAGACTAAAATTTGTAAAGGACAAAGTTGAACCAGATGGTCTCTAAAGTCCCTCCCAGCTATATAAGAATTTGACAAATTGAGAGCAGCTATGCAATCTCCTTTTCTAGATCTCTTCTAGAAATGAGTAGGACCACGTCTTTCTAAAATGGTTATGCATAAAAGAGGGAGGGAAATGGACTGAATAGCCTCATTTGATTCTTGCCAGCCCTGGAAATGTGATTCTTTAAATGGATGACATTGATTGTAGAGAGATTCTACAAGGACTCTCATCCTTTGGAGAAAGTTGAGATAATTAGGATGTTGTTTTGCTTTTTCTGATGTGGAAGAGAAGCTGAAAGCTAAAACAAACTTTTCTGAGTTTGATGGCCATCATCCATTCTTTCACAGACTGATTTTCAGGCAATGGATTTTCACCCAACTCTCCTCCAACATACACTCTCTGCTCTCGCTCCCATTCTATCTCCCCTATTGTTCTCCAAATGCCCCTCCTTTATACAAACTGTCTGACTGGGAGCTTAAAATATTGCTGGACAGTAAAACCCACCCATCACAGCCAATCCAGTCATATCTGCTCAGTCGTGCAATGCAGCAGGGGCGGGGTGGAGTGGGGGGAGCTTTTAGGTGGCAAAAGAAAGAGACCAGAGTGCCCATTTCACTGCTGAGTGGTCAAGAGAAGAGGAACACACTTCTCCGGGGGACCCTGTTCATAGTGGCAAGTTGTTCCTCAGGTGGTATTGGCCTTTAATCTTTCCCCTTAAGTTTTTTTTTCCCTAGCTCAATCTGAAGGCTATCATAGTCAGGGAATCCCAGGAGCTTTTCCAGAAGGAAAGCAACAGCTAAAACCAGGGCTGCATCTCAGGTGCAGAGATGGTTAGACTAGAAGTTTCAGCTTATGAGAACATCTGACAGTTGGGCTGGGATCTTGAATAGTTAACAAGGGAGATCAATATGAGATAGGTAAAGCTAGCAAAACCCCAACAGCAATCTGTAACTCAGAGAATCTCTTTCAAGAACTTTCCCGGGAAGAGTTACTTGACATGGTGAACTCCAGGAACCCAGAGTAAATAGCAGCTGATGGTAATGAACTAGTCAAAATGCAAGACATTTTTTAAAAACAACTTGGGGATCAAAATTAATCTAATTTTCCAATGTTAATAAAAGCCATTAGATGGAATGGCTAAGGCAAGAGTAGAGAGTGCCAGCAATGGCAACAGAGAAATAGATTTGCCAAAGGAAGTTCATCAAAGGAGGAGGCTTTGCATTGTTGGCATGGAATGAGAGCCTCTGACCTAAGTGTTGAATTGAGGGGGAAGTGACTATTCTAGAAATGTGCATGGACTGACATTTTTGAGCTATGGCCAACCCAGAGGGTAAGTGATCATTTAATACCTCAGTTTGTCTGTTAGATTGGATGTATATGTGCTGCCCTTCCACCAAAACTCAGGAGAAAAGGATTACTTGATAAGATGCATCTTGGGTGCAAGGAATAGACCTTTTTTCAATTCAACCTGCTACTGTGATTTTTTAGAAGGTATTTATAGGTCTGATTTGGGGAGGGAGAGGGCTTTGCAGACCTAAAGTGGTTCTTTAAAGAAAATAGGGACTAGACCTGTGATTTCAATAATGCAAGAAACTCCCAGATGAAGACATTCATTCAACCAATAGAGGTTGGCACTTTCTAAGTAACTTAGAAGTTTAGATCATAGGTCAGCAAACTACTTACTGCCTGCATGACAAATCGGGCTCATTGCCTGTTTTTATAAATGAGCTAAGAATAGTTTTTACATTTTTAAATACTATAAAAACTCAATTAAAAAATGTAAAAATCATTCTTAACTGGTGGGCCACATTTGGTCCTCAAGTTGCAGTTGACTGACCCCTGCTTTAGATAATTGCCTAGAACACAGAGGGATTAAGTAACATGTCCAAGGTCACACAACAGATGTATTTCAGAGACAGAACAGGAACACTGATCTTCCTGGCTCTGAACCTGGTTCTCACTATGCTTCCTCTTTAGAGAAGAGGAAAAGGAAATAAATGAGCATGTTCTTACTCTAGGTTTTGTCCTGATTCTCCAGGATACTTTACTTGGTCTTTCTGCTTTGGATTATTATATAGTTGATGGGACAGAGCCCATAACAAATTCCCTACTTGTGTCAATGTTGGACACTGGAGTTTCTCTCCTCAGAAACAGTTACTTTCTTTTCTTTATGTGGGAAAAACTTTGTCTTAAACTTTGATCTCTCTCTTCCTGGTATTATGAAAAGCTTTGTGAATAAATATAAAGACAATCTAAGGAGCTCTACCTTTGCTAGGGAGGGCACAAAATGAGGAGGATGCTCTTGGTGTTAGTTAGAAACTAATAGAGGTTAACATGGCATGTAAGAGGTGAAATGGCATAATAATTTCCATCCAAGCTTTGATTTTAGGTGCATGTACTGCTTTTGACACTTACTAGGTGAGTGACCATGAGTAAATTACCTAACCTCTCCCTCAGTGGCCCCAGAAAACCCTCGAAGACCATAAATTACAAAAGAGTTGCATCATTGGAGGGAGTTATTACACCAATGAAATGCTGGGTTCAGACCAAAAAACAAGTGGGGAAGAAGAAATTCCTCAGGGGAGATGGATCCAAACTTAGGCTACCAACCTCAAAGTTAATATGTTTGACCTTATACAAACTTGCTTCTCAAAACAATTAGTTCTATATTTATTTATTATGTCCATAGTTGACATTTCTTTGCAAGTTCTTATTGGCTACAAGGCTAATTATATGGCAGAGTGGACTGGTGTTTATAAAGGACAGTGAACTGATATTGGAACTAAGAGCATTTGGGAGAGAAATTCATTTTTCATAATAAACAATATCATTATCAATAACCTGTTTTCTGTAGTATTTACTTTGTAAGGGGCTATGTGCTAAGTATCATGAGAGGATACAAAGGGTGAGGAATAAACAAATTGATCATGTAGGGGTGGGGAACCTTTGGCCTCAAGGCCACATGTGACCCTTGAGGTCCTCAAGTGTGTCCCTTTGACTGAATCCAAACTTCACAGAACAAATCCGTTTGAATTCAGTCAAAGAACCACACTTTAGGATCTCAAAGGCCACATGAGGCCTTGAGCCTGCAGATTCCCCACCCCTGGCTTATAGTTTTAAAAGAGAGATAAGACAGATAGATATTTGTGTAGCATTAAGAACTCCTAGCCATTCATACACATATCTTTTTCACACAAAGACATGTATAAACATGAACCCACATCCATGCACTCAAAGATAGGTAGACTGTGTTGGTATTAATGTTATAAGGGGTTAATTCAATTGAGCATAACTCAAACTTTTAAAGCTATGCGTAAATATTACCCTAGAGAAAATGTTAACAGTACCACAGAGAGATTTACAGTTGAGCAAAGCAGAGATTGATGCTGCAGGAGTAAATTATGGAGACTATTGATTTTGTGTGGGTTTTAGATGGAATTGGCTAATTGGAAACCTGCTCCTCCTACCTACAAAACAACATGTGATTTTTGAGCTAGCCAATATCTGGGGGTTTTGTCTGTCAAGGGGAGGACATACTACCTTTGGTGATGTAACAGAATCTCAGGGTAAACCAAGTGAAGGATTGGGTTTGGAGTCAGAGCACGTGGTTTAAATTGGCTCTATAATCTACTACTTGGGTGATCTTGAGCAATCCACCTGCCGTCTTTGACTTGTTTATTCATCTGTCAGTTGGTCAACAGGCATTTATTAAGCATGTACCATGTGTTCGGGCAGCTAGGTTGCACAGTGCACACGTTCCAGTCCTGCAGTCAGGAAGACTTATCTTCTAGGGTTCAACTAGCTATGTGACCCTGGGCAAGTCATTTAACTTGTTTGTCTCAGTTTCTTCATCTGTATAATGATCTAGAGAAGGAAATGGTAAACCATCCCAGTTGGCAAACCACTCCAGCATCTTTACCAACAAAACTCCAAATGGGATCACAAAGTGTTGGACACTACTGAAAATGACTGAACAACATGTGCTTGGAACTGTAATAAGCCCTAGAGATACAAGGCATATACATGGTGTCCACCCTTAAGGAGCACAAATTCTAGTGGGAAAGACAGCATGCAAACAACTATATAATACTGTGTGTGCTTGTGTGTGTATGTGTGTGTGTGTGTGTGTGTATGTATCACGCCAGTCTGGTATATGTATATTGTTGTCCAGTCATTTCAGTAGCATCTAACTCTTCTTGACCCCATTTGGGGTTTTCTTGGCAAAGATTCTGGAGTTGTTTGCCATTTCCTTCTCCAGTTCATTTTACATAGGAGGAAACTGAGGCAAACAGGATTAAATTACTTGCCCAGGGTCACACATCTAATAAGTATCTGAGGTTGGATTTTAACTCAGGTCTTCCTGGACTCCAGGTCCAGTGCTCTATCTACTAACCACTTATCTGTTCCATGACTGGATGGAAAGTGATCTCAGAGGGAAATCATTAGAAGTGAAGGGGCCCAAGAAAGACCTCTGTCAAAAGATGAGATTTAAGCCAAGTCTTGAAAGATGTCAAGGAAACCAGGAGGTGGAGATAAGGAGGGAGAGAATTCCAGGCATTAGAAACCACAAATTAAAAACATCCAGGTCACATGCAAAGAAGAGTAAAAAGGCCCATGTCACTGGATCATAGAGTATTTATTTGGAGGGTAGTAAAGTGTAAGAAGACTGGAAAGTAGGAAGAGGTTCACTTGTAAAAAAAAACTTTGAATGACCACCAAAGGATATTATTTCTGATCTTTGAAATTATAAAGAATAACTGGAGCTTATTGATTAGGGGAAGGGGAAGATTGGGGGAGGAGGATGAAATGATCAGATCTGGATTTTAGGAAACACATTTTGACAGGTGAGTAAAGGATGACTTTGAGTGGAAAGAGACCTGAGACAAAAAGACCAATCCAAAGGTGATTGCAACATGCTAGGCATGAGATGATGAAAGCTTGTACCAAGGTGTTTGAGTGAGTAGAGAAAGGAACATATATGCGGTGTTGTGAAGGGAGAAATGACAAGATTTTGCCACAAAGTAGATATGTGGAGTGAATAAGCCTGGGTGTTTGGAAGCATGTGGTGCTACTAGGCAAGTCTGGAAAATGGGAAGGTTTGGAGAAGGAAAGATAATGAGCTCTGTTTTAGACAACTTGAGTATAATATCCTGTTTTAGATGTCCAAAAGGAAGCTAGTGATGTAGAACTGAAGCTCAGAAAGCATTTAGATCTGAGAATGATCACCAAGTGAGGTAGAATGGGAGAAGAAAGAGAAATGGACCCAGGACAGATCCTTAAGGGACATGAGTGGTTAATGAAAATTACCTGGATGAAGGAAAAATAAAGCATGAAGTCAGGACCTCAGGTCAGATAGAGGAGAGCAAGTGCAATGATAGATGGGAGCCTAAGGAAGGATGAAAAGGTTTGGAATAGCCACTGTCCTGAGAGGGAGAGGGAATTGATTAGGGAAATTAAAAAGATTACCTTGGTGCACTGACTTGCAATTATGTTAGATAAATCTATCAGACATCTAAGGTTCAATCCACCTCTAAATTCTCTGAAATTAGTCCTGTGATCTTCGCTATGAATAATCAATTCACAAGACCCAATCACTGTCCCTGTATAGAGACTAAGTGGTAAACTCATGGGACATGGAACTTATCTAGATCAGGGCTTCTTAAATTTTTTCCAGTCCCAATGCCTTTTCCAGTTTTGGCAGCATTGGTTGGCATTGTGTGGCCTGAGGGCATGCCCAGTGCAAAATGAGCATGCTTTGTGTTCAGAACCAAGGCCGCAGTGAAATTGCCCAATGCAACACAGGCAAGGGCTGCCAGAAACACCTTGGATTTTATTACACATTTGATTTTTAATTAATTTCTGGTCGTTGAGCATTCGGAAACTTTTTACTGTGGCCACTTGGGGTCACAACCCATAGTTTAAGAAATGCTGATCTAAATGAGCCAGCTAAGCCCAGAGAGACTTGGTAATGTGCCCAAAGTCACACAGCTAGTAAATAGCATATCAAAGTTTCAAATTCAAATCTGACTATAAATCATGTGTTACAACTAAATCATAGTTTGTTGTTCAGTCATGCCAGACTCTTTGTGACTGCATTTGAGGTTTTTCTTGCAAAGATACTGCAGGAGGTTTGCCGTTTCCTTCTCCAATTCATTTTACAAATGAGGAAACTGAGGCAAACAGGGTTAAGTGACTTGCCCAAGGTTACACAGCTAGTAAGTGTCTGAGGCCAGATTTGAACTCAGAAAAACAAGTCTTCTTGACTCTAGGCATCGCACCAATTAGCTGCCCCAAAAATCACAATATGGAAAGGACTATAAATAAAGGCCTAACTAACTTGTTGCATCCAGTGTCTAAATGATTGGATTGGTTCTTTAAAAAAAAATAAGATTGCCACCAGTTTAGTTAAACAATTTGCCAGCTAACAGGTTTAAAGCAGGATGGAACCTTGAAGTCCATTTAATCAAACCCCTGATTATATGGGTAAGGAAACTGAGGCTCCAAAAAGGAAATTGTTTGCCCTAGGTCACACAGGTGGTAAGTGACAAAGACAGTGCTTTAGCAGACATTGTGGGCATGGAAATCTCCTATTGTTTCTAATACCCCATATTCCTGGAGAACCTTTCCTAACCTAGAAATTGGGATTCTGCGATGTGATCAATAAGAATCGAAGTCCAGCAGATTCCTCTGAGCATCTAGAGACTCAAAAGAAATTACTTCCTTTCCTCCCTATCAAGGAACAGCCCATATGGGAATGAGGACAGAAGTTACCACTGATCCCAAGATTTTTCTCCATGCTTTATGAACCAGTCAGCCCCCCACAAGCACTGAGTAACCAATCCCTCTATTTTCACTTCCACCAGAATCTTTGAGACCCAGTTTTTGTCAGATATTTGAAGCAAGATGTAACATAAAATCCTGCTATGCCTTCATTATAAGACTTTATTAAGCATTTAAGGGCCAAATAGCTCACACTTGTATCATGCCTTGGGGTATACAAAGCACTTTTCCACAAAACCCTCTGAAGTAAGTAGTACTTTTTTTGCCATTTAGAAAACTGAGGCTCAATTTTAAGTATCAGAACCAAGATTTAAAACTAGATCTTGTAAAACACCAGGACCTACACTCTTTTCAGTAGTAGCATAAAGTAAAATATGGCTGGTTTGCTTTTTTAAATCAGCTCCAGGCCTTCTTAGGCAGGGAATTGTTTTCTCTAGTCTTACCTCAGTTGAATTAAGAGGAAGCAAGGTTTGAGACAGAACTTGGGGGATTCAAGGTGCACCAGACACCAGATTGGTCCTGGTGGTAACAAAGATACCCGCAGCTAGGCATCACTGCCACCCAGCAGATCAGGAGTTCAGGCCTATTTGGGAAGGCTGGAAAAGTGGCACAGAAGTTAGTCAGTCAAAACAGTCTCAAGCTGTTCACAGTCTAATGGGGGAGGTAGCATACAAACAATGATATACAAATAAGATACAGACAGGATCAGTCAGAGATAATCAACAGAGGCAAGGCATTAGCAGGAAGGGGATGGAAGAATGACTTCTTATAAAAAGTGGAGTTTTAAGTTGGAACTTGAAGGAAGCCAAGAAAGCAGAGATGAAGTAGCAAAGAACTCCCATCATGGGGGACAGTCAGTGAAAATGCCTGGACTTGGGAGATGGAATGTTTTGTTTGAGCATGGAGGCCAGAGTCACTGGGTGAAAAAGTATGTGGAGTGAGGGGGACAGGTTATAAAGGATTGAACATCAAACAGGAGATTTTATATTTGATCCTGAAGGTGACAGGGACCCACTGGAGTTTATTGAATAGGGAGATGATATAATCAGACCTATGCTCTAGGAAGATAGGTGGGTCTGGGGTTCATTCATGAGTATTCTCTTTCCACTTGGGTTTCTTTCCAAATGTTGTTCATATTAAGTCACTTTTTATTCATTTCCAACTCTTCATGACCCCATCTGAAGTTTTCTTGACAGAGATACTGGGGTGGTTTTCCATTTCCTTCTCCAGGTCATTTTAAAGATGAGAAAACTGAGGCAAACAGGGTCAAGTGACTTAACGAGAGTCACACAGCCAGTAAGGAGCTGAGGCCAGATTTGAACTCAGGAAGATGAGTTTTTCTGAATCCAAGTCCGGCAAGCTATCCATTGAACCCCCTGACTGCCCTTTCCATGTGATAGAAGAATAAAATAATTTAGGGGAATGACCCACTTCAAAGACGGAGGGAAAAAAACTACCCTAATTAGAATTGGATCTAGATGTGGGTACAGAAAATGAGAACTGATCCTCTTCCCTCTAAAACATGTTCTACAAACACAGATACACACATACTTCCCCAATTAGTTGGCAGCATCTCTCTATATTGGCATCAGTCAGTGGCATATCGACATTGGTTGCAAATCTGCCCAGATCCACCACAGCACGTAAATGGAATTTCTTGATGCTGTTATTTGGACACCGAGGCAAAGGGAAACTGAAGAACCTCTGGCATCACTAGCTTCTGCTGCATCCTATTTCTATACCTAGATACAGTCTTCTGGCAGTGACAACCATGACTTGGCTCATGGGCTCCCCCTCCAGGTTTCCCACTGCAACTCTCCTCTTATCCTGAGAGGAGGGTGTAGCCCCTGCTCCCAGACATCAACACAGTCCTTCTAAAGACTTTTCAAATATTATCACTACAGGAAAATATACAGAGCTACAAAATAGCAACTAAGAGGGGTTAGTGACCAAGTTCTAAGAGTCTTTAAGCTCTTTTTCAGCTCCCTGGGTCCCTGACCAAACCCCCTTTCTTCCATCCAGACCTGGGACTCTTCATTATTTTTATGCTTTGACCCCTCTGGCAGTCTGGTAAGGCCTATGGACACCTTCTCGGCACAAATTTTAAAAAAATAATTGAAGGCAATGCTAAATTTCAGCTCGAGGTCAGTGAGAATAAAGATAATTTTTTCCATCCAAGTTTGCAGACTCCTTGCCACTTGAAATCTGTCCAAAGATACCAGGTTAAAAACTCTAGATCTGGTCTGAAAATAGCCAGCCTCAACTCACACTAATGCTTTATACTTTGCGAAGCACTTTACAAATATATAGTAATTATAATAGCAGCTAAAGTCTGTATAGCACTTCATATGTGCCAGGCACCGTGCTAAACACTTTACAAATATTATCTCATTTGATGCTCACAACAACCCTCCGAGGTAGGTGATATTCTCCCTATTTTACAGATGAGGAAGATGTAAGCAGAGGTTAGTGACTTGCCCAAGTTCACACAGCTCTGAAGCTATGGTATGAGTATGATATGATATGATAAGGTATGATACAAGATTTGAACTCAGGTTTTTTGGACTCCTGGCTCCAACTCACACCATTAGATGTGTATATGAATTAACATCTTCCTCCTCCACCTCTAGAGTTTATCTGCCTTCCTAAAAGCTCTTGACTTCCTAGTTGGAATGCCAACCCAAAGATTTCTGGGCCCTTCCAAAGGTGCCCTTCACCCTGGTTCCCCGGATTAAAAAGAAAAAAGGCTGTTCCTTATTAAACTTTTTTTTGGTAAGCAATCAGGGTTAAGTGACTTGCCCAGGGTCACACAGCTAGTAAATATCAAATGCCTGAGGCCAGATTTGACTCCTCCCAACTCTAGGGCCAGTGCTCTATCCATTGTGCCACCCAGCAGTCCCCCATCCCCATCCCCCATTAAACTTTTAAACATTCTTCTCCTTGTTCAGGTTTTGCTGAACTGAGATTCCTTCATCACAGTTACCCACCACCACCACATACACACACTCAGTTCATTCTCCCCACTTCCCACAAGCCCACTCCAAATGTCCCCAGACTCATCAATAATAGCTTGTATTTATATGGTCCTTTAAGTGATTTTCGATATCTGCAGAGAGGAGAGCCTCTATACAGGAGTGGGGAACCAGCAGCCTTGAGGCCATATGTGGTCATCTAGGTCCTCAAGTGCAGCCCTTTGCTTCATAGAACTTCATAGAACAAATCCCCTTAATAAAAGGATTTGTTCTATAAAACATGCCAGAACAGAGCTAAGCCAATGGGATCCAGCATCAAGCCAGGGCTGACTCTGACAGGGTAGGAAGCCCAAGAAACACAGGATGACCAGAGGAAAGCTGGTGCTGGCACTGGGATGAGTCAGACAGACTGGTCTGATGGGGCTGAGCCAATATAAACTAGATTAAGTCAGGGCATACTAGGGGAGACTGAGTTGATATCAACCAATTGGCCAAAAGATGTAATTTGTTACAGTAAACTTTTACAATATTAAGGTTTATGTTTAGTGATGATACATCAATGTCATTAGTTCAAGAACAGAGTTGGCTGGAGGAGTCTCATGTTCTGTATCCCTAAATCCCTGTGTGGCTAGGTTCAGATGTACTCAAAATCAGGACAGCACACCAAGAGACAGACCAGGCCATATACACATGTCTATAAAGTCTAGTGTGGGAGCAGCAACCCAACTATGGACTAATTTTTATGTCAAACATATTATTTTTTTATGGTTGCTCTCTTTCAGAGAAGATGAACTTATCTGTGGTATGTATTAAAATCCATTAATAATATTCCATGTTAAAAACAATTTCCATTTCTTTGTGTCAAACCCATTTTTGATAGACTTGTGTCATTAAATATCATCCTATTTACACTTAACAGAGATGTACTATGATGTCATGGACATAGAGCTGGCCTCAAAGTCAGAAAGACCTGGGTTCAAGCACTGCCTCTGACACAGGCTGACTGTGTAGCCCTGGGCACCCACTGGGTTCTAGGCCACCCTCTCAAATGAAAAGCTACAGAGGAGGTGCTGAGCTGCATCAGTGCAGGAGGTTTTCTCACCTGGAAGTTCACTCAATCAATGAAATTTTGTATCTTCATGGTATTCCCATAAAGCAAAAGGCATCTTCATTTTACAATTGAAAAGGTTACCTGAGGAGTCCTTCATTTCCTTCCTCTCCCTCAACCTTTTTCACTAACTAACCTTTTTTACCCTAACCCAGTAAGCACCTACTGAGCATGCTTATGATAAACTAGCTGATAATTGACTGACAACACACAGAGAATTAGGGCTAAGGGTGAATCTAGAAGCTGGGCTTCCTGCCTTGGTCAAAGATTCATGCAGCCCTATATATTTGTATTATTTTCTGGACAATGGTAGGGAAGGGAAAAGGAGAAGCTTCTAAATAATATAAAAAAATCTAATAGGCTTAGAGCTGGAAGGAACTTGGAACTCAGTCCAACTATTATCCAGTCACTTCAGTTGTATCCAACTTTCCATGAGCCCATTTGGTATTTTCTTGGCAGAGATACTAGAGCCATTTCCTTCTCCAGCTCATTTTACAGATGAGAAAACTGAGGCAAACAAGGTTAAGTGACTTGACCAGGGTCACACAGCTAGTAAGTGTTTGAGCCAGATTTGAACTCATGAAGATGAGGCTTCCTGACTCTAGGCCGTCTTCTATGCACTGTGGCACCATCTAGCTGCCCCTCATCAAGTCCAACTCCTCCCATTTTAGAAATAAAAGATCTAAGTCTCAGAGAGGTTAAGTGATTTTCCCATGGTTGTACAACTAGCAAGTGAAAGAGATGAGGTTTGAATTCTGGTGACTTTAAATCCAGTGTTCTCTCCACTAGTCTGTGATACATCAGCAAAAAAAAAAAAAAAAAAAAAAAGCAAATGGCGCATGTTTTGTCCACTCACTTTTTCTGTACTCTTCTTCCCCTAGGTGGTAAAAAATGGGTGATTGGAGTTTCTTGGGGAACATCTTAGAGGAGGTGAATGAACACTCCACAGTCATCGGCAGGGTCTGGCTCACTGTCCTCTTCATCTTCCGGATCCTCATCCTGGGCACAGCTGCAGAATTTGTGTGGGGAGATGAACAGTCGGACTTCGTATGTAACACCCAACAACCAGGTTGTGAGAATGTCTGCTACGACGAGGCTTTCCCCATCTCCCACATCCGCCTCTGGGTCTTACAGATCATCTTCGTCTCTACTCCATCTCTAGTGTACGTGGGCCATGCTGTGCACCATGTCCGTATGGAAGAAAAGCGGAAGGAGAGGGAAGCTGAGGAGATGTGCCAGCAGTCTGGGGGCAATGGTGAGAGGCTGCCATTGGCCCTGGATCAAGGCAGTACCAAAAAGAGCAGCAACAGTACCAAGGGCACCAAAAAGTTCCGCCTGGAAGGGACCCTCTTGAGGACCTACATCTGCCACATCATCTTCAAGACTCTCTTTGAGGTAGGCTTCATAGTGGGTCATTACTTCTTGTATGGCTTTCGGATCCTGCCATTGTACCAGTGTAGCCGATGGCCCTGCCCCAATGTGGTGGACTGCTTTGTGTCAAGACCCACTGAGAAGACCATTTTCATCCTTTTCATGCTATCTGTGGCCTCTGTGTCCCTCTTCCTCAACATCATGGAAATCAGCCACCTGGGCATGAAGAGAATACGATCTGCTTTCAACAGGCCAGCTGAACAACCCCTGGGGGAGATCCCTGAGAAATCCCTCCACTCCATTGCTGTCTCTTCCATCCAAAAGGCCAAGGGTTACCAGCTCCTAGAAGAAGAGAAAATCGTATCCCACTATTTTCCCCTGACTGAGGTTGGAGTGGTGGAAACGAGACCTCTTGCTACCACACCTTTCAGTCGTTTTGAAGAGAAGATTGGCACTGGACCTCTGGGAGATCTGTCCCGGGCTTACACGGAAACGCTTCCTTCCTATGCTCAAGTGGGAGAACAGGAAGTAGAAGCTGAGCGTGAAGAGGAGGAAGCAGAGGCGCCACCAGAAGAGGAAGAGAAGAGGCAGGAACCAGAGACCCCAGAGGTGCCAGAGGCTGTGGTGGGGCAGGAGGAGGAGAAGGAGGAGGGCACCCCAGTGGAAAGGAAGGCAGGAGACAAGCAAGAGCTGCCAGTGGAGAAGGCACCACTGTGCCCAGAGCTGGCAGCAGATGACACCAGACCCCTCAGTCGGCTAAGCAAAGCCAGCAGCCGGGCAAGGTCAGATGATTTGACTGTATGAGAAGGAACCAAACAAACAAACACAAAGCAAAGAAGGCAAGAGAAGAAAAGATTTTTTAAATGATTTGAATATCATCGCCCATTCTTTTACCCCTCACTTGGAATGGTTCTCTAGAGTAATGGTAGATGAAGCCTGCTATGAAATGACCCCTTTCTAGAAACTCTTTCCCTTTTCCAGAGGCCATCAAAGCAGATCCATTACCTTGAGGCCAATCAATAGTATCCCCAAGTGCCAGAAGTTTTCCATACTCTACCCCCAAAGTCCTTCTTGACCCCATTTTATCTCAGGAGCCCATCTGACCAGAGTCCTGGAGTGGCTACGAGTCTTAGACTTCTCACTCACCCAGTCCATGTACCTCCCACCCATAGGAGCCATGATAGGTAATGATTTTGTGTGTTCCTCATGAATCTCATCTTGTCAACCTTGTGGCCAAGCCACAGCTGTTGTAAAACAGCTCAGGTCCTTCCCTAAGCAAGAGCTCCTTCAGAGGAAGAAAAGTGTTATGCCCTAAACATTCCCTCAACCTGTAAAATTACCTTTCTCAGTCAACATACTCTTGGGGGCATCTTCATACTTTCCCTTCCTTTCCCTTTCCTTTCCTCATTATTTTCTGATTCCTTTGTTCTCTCTTCGAGGACCAGTAGTTTAGCAACATATCTGAACTTTCATCAAAGCCTGAGATCGGACTCAGTCCCTGGATGGGAGGCACCAGCTGGAGGTGACTCCCAGACAGAGTTGGCCCTTAGCACAGGCAACATGTCCCTCTGAACAGAGCCATCAGAGAAAGGAATCCCACATCACAAGGTATGGACAGCCTTCTGAAACTATTCCCAGGCATTGTATATGCATTGTACATGAAGCAAGTGTCATAGTGACAGAATCAGTGTCTTAAGTGAAATTTTGGAAGCCCATTGTCTAAAGGCAATCATTTTGACAATGGTTAATCTGTTCCCTAAGAAGAAGCAGACATAAGAGAACCAAGTCTACTTAAACCAAGTCATAGGTCAACTTCAACCTTTTCTGAAAAGCAGATGTGGCACAGGGGATAGAGCGCTGGGTCTGGAGTCAGGAAGATTCAAGTTCAAATCTGGCCTCAGACAGTTACTAGCTGTATGACCCTGAGCAAATCACTTAACCTTGTTTGCTTCAGTTCTCTCATTTATAATATGAGAAGGAAGTGGCAAACCACTCCAGTATCTTTGCCCCAAAAAAATTCCCCAAATGGGGTCAGGAAGAGTTGGACATGACTGAAAAACAACTGAACAATGACAAAGTGCTAAAGAGATCACCTTGAACAAAATTGTGAAGTAGCTAAAGGCTGTCTTTCAAGGTTCCCTTCTATTCTCCTTTCTGCCCCCACCTCTCTCCATCTTTTTATTCCCCCCCCCCACCTCTGGTTGCCTAAGATTTCTCTCTTTGTTGTGCTACCCAAGTTCCCAGTGGGCAATGCCCCCACACTCCAAAATTAACCTTCCTTCCTCCTTTACATCAAAATCCCTATTCCCTTTATCCTCCATTCTCTCAGCTGCCACAGAGGAAGAGAATCTGAAACAATCCTTTGTGTGTTGGGGTGGAGAGTAGAATATTTGCATTTTTTTAAAGGACAATGTCTTAGATCAAAGGAAAAATTCTCTAAGAGAGACATGTCAAAAAGTGTGGCAGATGGGTCAGGATAGATACATTCTGACAGGAGGCCCTTTCTGATGCCCTGGAATCTCACCATGTCAGCAACATTTTACCAAACTCCCTCAATAAGAACTCCAATGGACTTGACCCAGTGATTCCATCTGTAAATGGCTAAGCCAGGATCACTAGTCTTCCCTGTCCAGGAAGGTGAGAAAGTTCCCTTGGTAGGACTGGATTTGCAACTTTGTTCCTGAAAGCCCATTTTCGTGGGGAAAAAAAAATGGGAGCCAGATTAGTGACAGAAAACTCTGATGTCAATCTCCTAATGAGTTAAAAAGGAAAAGAAAACAAATCTGTATCCTCTTCTAAGGGAAGCTGCTTCGTGATATGTGGACCCATTCGTGCATGTCTAAGCTACTGGCATTTTTCTACTGCGCTGCGTTTGTTACATTTGTTCGTGCTTGTGAACACTTGCTATTCAATGGCTAAGACAACAGCTTGTCTTAATGTTTATGCCCCTAAACGAGTATATCAGGTTAACACACACACACACACACACACACACACATCTATAATCATTAGGAGAAACAGGCTGGACACAACAAGAGAAATCGGTATGGAAGTCAAGAAACCTGGCTCTCCTAATTCCACCTCTTCTGTCCAATCCCTTCATCTCTCTGTGCCTATTTTCTGTCTATAAAATGGATAAGACTTGTTGCTTCTCTGCCTCCCAGGGAGATCGTGAAGATTACTCAGTCGGCTGTCGAATGCTTGGAATAAACCAGTCTCTGGAGACCATGGTGCCTTTATTGTTAAGGGCTACTGGCAGGGAAAGATACTGCTGAAACGGTCTTGCAGCGAATCCACTTGAACCTCACATCCTGCTTTGTGGAAGACTTAGGGTGTGTTTGGTTTTCTGGAGGAGGTAGAAATTCTCTCAATAATTCTCTTTGAAGAGCATTATCCTGACCCGAGGGAACAGGCGCCAGTTTTGAACTTGGAGTCAGAAGACCCGATTTGAATCCCAGCTTCACAACTCACTGCCTTGTGTGATAGCTGCCAAGCCACCTCACGTCTTTGAAACTCCTGTTCATCTATAAAACACTGGGGCTGGACTGGCAGACTTCTTATGTCTCTTCTGGCTCACCTGTGAGCCTATAAAGCGGGAGTCCTGAGTAGGCATATCCACTCAAGAACTTACAGCTCTTTCCCCTTAAAGAAGAGTGGGAGCAGAACGGTAAGTGCTTTTCTCCCCCAGAAAACGCCCTTAACGCCACATCTTCCAACAACCACAAAAAAAAAACTATTGTGGTCTGATTCCCATGTCAGTAGTGACTCTTGCCCCATTCAGAGTGAATCCCAGGCCAGGGGCTTCTGAAGCAAATGGCATTTGATAAAGTAAAACTGCATGACCCCAGATTATCACCTCCCAGGGTTCCACTTGGTAGAAGTCTTATGCCTTCCCCAGCCCCTGGGTGGTGTCCCTTCTTAGATAAATGGTCCAAGAAGAAGGCAAGTGGACTGAGCAAGAACATGGACATTTCACGGCAATTGTCCTCTGGAGCCTGCTCCACACTGAAAGTAGGAAAAGGGTCCTTCAATCCAAAAGAAAGACCAATTCTCAAAAGCAACTGGGGGAAACCAGTGACCAAAAGAATAAGGACTAGGTTACAGCCCAAGTGGAAACATCAGTAAGCACAAGCAAGAGCCGTGACACTGAAATCTCAAAGACTCAACTCCCTGTGAGCTAAGCTAGGATAAGACATCCAGCTACAGTGTGAAGACAGGCTGGGGGTTCTGGAGTCAGAAGATCCCATTTCAAATCCTGCCTCTGTGTGATTTATAACAAATCACTTAATTTCCACAGGACCCAGTTTCCTCATCTCTAAAATAAGAGGTTTGGACCAGATGGTCTCTGAGGTGCCTTTTATGGTCCTATGGGCCTACCTAATAGGAGTCTTGTGAGGATGAAATTGAGAAAGCCATTGACATTGGTCAAGAGCTTTACAAATGTAACTTACTATTAAGAAAGCCTACTCTTTGTGTTTCCAATAGGGCCCTTCGGCTCCTCATACACAGCAGAGGCAGCCAGGGTAGTCGTCGGCAAGAACTAAGCCTTGGCTAATGCAGGCCCTGAGAATCAGGTTGTCACTTGCCCTCACCCTCAACTTGGAAACACAGTAGGGGTAAGAGTCAGAAGAGGTGACTCTGTCTACCTTTATCTGCTCTAAGTTTTGATTTCCCTTTAAATAGTTAAGGGTGATATCTACCTCTTCCTAGCTTCGCAAAGTTGTCAGGAGGGCATAATGCTTAATAGAAGTGAATTGAATTCCTTGGAAGAAAATGACAATTGTGAACAAAAGAAAACCTCACTAATTCAAAATTGGAGTGAGTGGGAGGAGGAGAAATAAGACATATTCAAATTAAGGAGAAATCCAAATTACATACTAGAGAGTCATTCCTTTCAAGTTGTATGCATGTTATAAACTATGGTCCACGTACTTTTACTGTAGTGAATCTGTGGTCATATCCATGATCACTCTGGTACAGAACACAAGCCATCCATCCACTCCTAGTCATCCTATGCAGCTACTTCCCATATCCTTCCATTAATCCTTCATAGTAGAATGCAATGAAGAACTTCCTCTGGTGTTTTTTTCTACTTTTGAGAATACATATGCTACACTTAACAGCCTATCTGTTACCTCTGTCCTTGCTACATGACAGACCATCATCTTTTTATGTTGTATACATGTATACATGTTCAATTGGCAGCTATGTGGTGCAGTAGACAGAGTAACAGGCCTCAAGTCAGTAGACTCTTCTTCCTGAGTTCAAATCTGGCCTCAGACACTTACTAGCTGTGTGACCCTGGGCAAGTCACTTAGCCCTATTTGCCTCAGTTTCCTCATCTGTAAAATGAGTTGAAGAAGGAAATGGCAAACCTCTCCAGAATCTCTGCCAAGAAAACCCCAAATGGGGTCACAAAGAGTTGGACACAAATGGAAAACAACAACATCTTCAAGGATGTCTTTTTTGCTATTTCCTACATTTAAGTCATACAGAGGCCTACTTTCACTCACAATGAAACTGTAATTTTTCGGAGATCATATTGCCCTTGCTTCAAGAGAATATTGATTTTTAAGATAAGTGTCTATAGAAGGGAACACTGAAATTCCTACACATTTCATAAATGCAATAGAGGCTTATCCTGTTCTACTGAATGCTGGGTTCAGCTCGTTGTTCATCTTTAGCACCTGTTCAAGATGTATGTATTGATAAACTAATTCATGGATTGTCCACTTACATGTCATAATCTCCACAGCATTTATTCTTGATCCACTTTGTCTTTCCTATTTAAATGGCTGGGCCAATCTCTTTCAAGTTATTATGGGCAACACTGAGAGAATCCCATAATGTCCCAGGGTTCAGTGCAATCAGCACAATGTCATTTGCAAGCAGAAGAATCAGTATAACCTTTGTGTTAATGGAGAACTCTAACTTCTATTTGGACTTTGTGCAGTTTCTACATCCTCTATCCACTATTCTAATGACTGTCTTTAACAAGTGTATGTTGTCCTTTCTTTTTGATTATCTATTTGATGTGGATACAAAACTCAATGTTAACAAAGCCTTTTTTTCTTTTTTTTTTTTTCTTTCTTGAGACTCGGTCTCCCTATATCACCCAGGTTGTAATGGCAGTGGCCACTCACAGGTCTAATCCCACTACTTATAACAGTTGCCTTAACCTGTTATCTTTCTAATCCAGGCCAGTTTTCCCCTCTTTAGGCAGTCTGTTAATCTCATGCTCCTGGGGTCTTGCCACATGGGTGCTAAACTTAGAAAATCAAATAGCTTTGGATCTATTGCAGTTCAGAATTACTGAGTTCAAGTTATCTACCTGCCTCAACCTCCCCTAATAGTAGGGATTACAGTTGTAATGTAATGTACAGGGCCCACATTAACTAGAGTTCTAGTCCAGCCCTGGATGCTCAAACTGCAATGGCTCTTCTGCAGTATACCAGGAACAGAGAGGCCCTTTTGGCATATGACACCACCCCTGACAAGAATAAATATTTTTCTATAAAATGTTACTCCTATGATTCATCTTGGCAAAGAGGTAGCTCCAGATTCTCAAAGACCACACCAATGAAGCACAAAGTCCAGGAAGATCTTATAAGCTGGCAAGGCATGGTGGGTGCTTCCAGGAAAATACTCTCTGTTGTGTGAATATAAGCCTAGCAGACAGCAGAAAGACACATCACCAAAAGGTTGGCCACTATGGATTGAGTCTTTTGGCCATGGTAACTCATGAAACATAAAAAATACAAAACTTTGCTATCAATGGAATGGTAGAAAATGGAAACATTAAAATGTAACTCTTCCTACTCTAAAATGTGCTATTTTTGTCCAATGCTGGATATACTACTGAAGAAACTGAATCATATTAACATTAGAATTCTCACTATCAAACAGAAGATATAAAGAAGGTACAGCTAAACGGAAGGAAAGCTTACAGGTTATCCACAGAAAAGTAAAGAAGAGAATGGGGGTATTGGTTTCACTATGTGTCAAAAGGCAAGAGGAAACAGCATTTCATGAGACTCTTGGAGCAATTTGCCTTAAAGTGCTTACAGTGTATATAAGCAAGCATATTACCATGCAAATAACTATAACTTTGAGCTACTATTTTTTTTGAAAAGATTAAACATAAAAAAAAATCATGTGAAGAACCTGACAAGATCCTTCAAATCAAGACAATCTATACCTTGGTATTCAATAACTTCAATATAAAAGTAAGAAAGCGACAAGAGAGAAAACTGTTATAAAAAATTTTTTTAGGATAAATAAAGTTAAATGGTCAAAGACTATTCAGAAGCCCTCCATCTGCATATTATGAATACTTGCTTCAAAAAGACAGTAAGAGGCATTGGATGCAGAAAACAAACAAAACCCAGGAAATTATTATGAGAGACATTTTACAGTCAGTTGTCTATCTGCAATGCTATAAGATAAAGGGCAAAATGAATGCCAAATTAGAAGAAAAGATGAAGAGTTATGTAGAAATGATAGCCACTTTTTCCTATTTTTAAAAGTTGTTAAGTAAGAAATGAAAAATGAACAAAGGAAAAGACATTGGCTCCAATTATAACCCTACCTTAGAGAAAGTAAACTCTCTACTTTAAGATACATAACACATTTAATACAAAAGAATTACTACAGTGAAGAGGTGAAAAGAACCCAGAAGCCACCTCAGGCAATAAACCTTTATTTCCCTTCCAAGTCCAGAAACATAGCAGGAAAGGGCAATTTCAGGTCATTGTTGTTTTATACAAGTTCATTTACAAAATATTATGGAATAAGATGATGGAAGATTACAAGCATCACAAATCAACATAAAGTAGTTGAGGTGAGAAATATCTGCAAAGGGTCTGGAATGATATCTTATTAAGGCAGATCATTGCAAGAGCATAGAAGAACAGCAAAAAGATGTGAAGTGGACTGGATCTGCCACCATTTCTGTAGTAATCTGGTCTCACCAGTAACAATGACTGAACCAGAGCATTTAGACTCTACACTTTAGTACTATGGAACTTAAGATCCCTAAGTTAGAAAAAGTGACAAAACCTGATGAAATATAAATAGAAGAAATTTATTCTAGAGGTACTGCAATTTTAAATGTAATCAGGAATTGATTTTCAGGATGTATCAGACCATGGAAGATTACAAAATATTATAGACTGTACTACTACTATTAAGTATAATTACCAATTCATATACCTACTTTCTCTTCTTTAAGAAATCTTCTTGAAAATGTTCTGTGCCCACACTGAAAGTATCCTTGATGAAAATATGGCATAACAACAAGTAGGATTTCCCCAAACAATTTTCTATGTCAGATTCCATTTTCAGAGTAATATAACTGACTTAGAGCAGTAGAGAATTTAAGACTCCATAGTATTCATATCTATTGTGTGCTTACTACCCAAAAAAGCATTAGATTCAATAGAAGAAAATTCAATACTCAAAACTCTCCTCAAACAATGTATCTCCCAAATATGTATTAATGTAATACAAGATCCCATTATAGATATGACAAGGCAAATAATTTTGTTCAAAAATGTGCTGAGTATTAAAAGGTATATACATATATGTGCATATATATACATATATCTGTCTATATGGGGAGGGGGGAGGGAGGGAGGGAAAGATGCTAAGCAAAAGGAAAGAGGTTAATCCAAAAAATATGATTCACAATAAGAGTACACTACAAATATGCAATCCCTCATATGTGCAAGAATTAGTTGTTGAAACCAGTACCAACATGATTTTTAGTATATTTAGACTTCATTGTCTAAAATAGCCTTTAACTTGTGGGACAAAGAAACAAGTGGATATAGAAAGGTCATCAGCCACTCTTATTAGTTATCTCTTATTAGTTCTATACTCACTTTTAATCCTGATGAAGTTGCAGGATCTCCACGCATGTCATGATGTCAGCATGCTTTTTTGTTTCCCAGTAAGAGTCACCCATGAAGCATCTGTTGAGTGAGGAAGGCACCATCATTCCCCACTCTTCTCTCTCACACCATTCTGTATTATAAGTATATTGTGCTTCAGTTATTACTATTAGTGAAATTCAGAAAAAAGAGGCTAGAAGTATTCCTCTAATTCTAAATGCAGACCCTACAAAGTATGAGTAAAATGCACAATATGATAATGACCCAAGAACAGGAGTATTCCCTACCTGTGATCAACTTACATATTAACTGAACAGGCAAAGGGCAAGAAAATGAAAAAAAGAGAAGAGTCATAACTAGGGTAAGGTAAACAAGGTTCTAAGACTGCTGAAATTTAGAGGATGCAAAAATTCAAAATACTGATTTTGAAAAATTGTGTAATTTTTAAATTTGCTACATTTATAATGAAATTGCCTTTCATTTAATCAGTAGGAGGGGAGAAAAAACCTGAGCTTAGCACCTCGTTATTAAGGATAACTCATTTAAAGAGGAATATACCAGATGATTTCTTACTCCTTCAGATGGTCACACTCAAATTGTGCTTCTCCTCAGCAGTGACCTTACATTGTTTTAGGGTCTCTGCCTCACAGGACTGGAGTTGAAGGCTTCTCTCCTCATGGGTAGTAGTGTCCCAGAGTCTCTCCCTACCATAACCAGTGTCACAGGGGTTCTTCCTATGCAGTTGTTTCCTGGTCCCTTGTGAATTCCTAAGTTGATTTGAAGGTATACTTTTGCAGCTTGCCCTGGGTGTCAAAAATTCTGGTTACAACTCTAGAGAAGAAGAACTGCACAGTTGTTTATGAGGTAGACAACATCGCTAGCAATAGGCATTTACTCTACAACTCTGAGTAAAAGGCTATTTAAGCTGGGAGTGAAGGGGATGTGGCATTAAGTCATGAAAGTGGATATCAAATTAGCAGAGTTTTTATGATCCTAGGCTTAGACCCAGAATGTTCTAGAAGGAAAAAAACTCCTTTGAGGAGTCACTTGCTGTGCCTCAGTTTTTCTACCTATGACATCAGTGAGGACCCAAGTATAAAGCACATTGAAGGTCTCAGACAAATGTTCTAAGAAGACTTGGGGCAAAGGAGAAAGGCAACATGAGGGTTATAGTCCTAGATTGTCCAAATCCCCTAAATTCTTTCACCTGCACTGCTAAGCCATATGTAGTAATATTTTAAAAACAAAAATAAATATAATTGATCTGACTTTTCACTATCCTTGACTTTTTTTGATGTTCTATCAAAACCAAACTGATTAGTGCCTGCTGGAGTTCCTAGTTATCATGCCCAAACACAAGAATGCTTCTAATAGTAGTAACCTAACATTTATGTTGCTTGTCTTTCATTTCAAAGAGGACCAGTGACATCACAGGGTGATGTCTTGATTCAAGGGTGAGTTGGATTTAAGTGAGTCAGATTTTCTCAAAGTCATCAACCTCACTCTCTCTTCCCAGTCACTGAAATCTAGTGGCAAGACGAAAATCAGGATGATGGGCAATTGCCTGACTTTAACATCTTCAGTGGCTGACCAGGTTCTAAGTACTCCATGGCACCTGCTTCAGCCACCTTCACAACTGTTGGAACAAATTGTTCTCATCTGCTATTCTTCCAGGGGACATCTTTACATGCTTGTGGTAGACATCACCCTAACTCACTGATGGGTTTGGGTCTTGTTGGTGGCCAACAAGACATTGTTTAGCCCATCTACTGAGAGGTTTTACTGAGGTGTAGCTGCTGCATATGCTACAGCTTCTTGGAGCCACAAATGAGAGTTGGGTGAAAGGTGGACACCAAAAGTGGATGAGCAACCCTGAAAAGGGCTCTGCAAGCCCTCACACCAGAGGTGCTAGTCCTCCATAAACAGCCCATATACCTCAACTAACATTTATACAGCATTTACTAAGTGCCAGGCACTGTATCTCATTTGATCCTCACAACAATCTGCCCCTTGGAGGCAGATGCTTTTATCACCCCCATTTTACAGATAAGGAAACTGAAGCAAACAGAGGTTAACTGGCTTGCCCAGGGTCACTATCTAGTAAATATCTGAGATCACATTCTAACTTGGGTCTTCCTAACTCCAAGTCCAATTCGCTATACACTATGCTGCCACCTAGTGGCCAGATCTTCTATATCTGAATTTTCAACATGCAATTCTTGTCTCTAACATTCTATAATTCTATTATGGCCGAAGTCAGAATGAACACTTCTAAGTCCCAGCGCTCTAACATAACTGTCCCTGATAGAACCATATCACTCTTATTCTTTTCCTACTCAAAAATAATAGGTCCAAAAGTCACACACACCTCATGGGTTTTGGCAGGCAGTGTGCCATATTGTGTGAGAAGAGACCCAGATATCAGTCCCCATTCTGTCACTTAGAATTGTAATAAGTGCAAATGTTATCCCCTACATCCTTCACACCATGAGCCAGAAAACATTCCACTAAAATATATAGTTAAACAAATTTTAAAAACCATTCAGAATTCGCTGTCAGAGATTCTAGGGTTCCCTACTCCGCCAACTCAGTCACTTAATGCTCAGATTATTTTGACAAATGGAAGGCATACTAAAGGCCCAGGACAAGAAGGAGTTAACAGGGCAGATACTGCATAGTAGCATAATAATAAAAATAGCTCACATTCATATAGTACATTAGTTGAGTAGATCAAGTATTGATATCCCCAGCTACTGATGAGGAAACTGAAACTCAGACAATTTAATCACTCAGTAAATGTCAGAATTTATGCTTTAAACAAAGCCTCCTGATGCCAAAGCCACTAGACCTTTGACTGTCTCCTTAACATTACCCTATATCTGAATTCAGACCTCCCTAAAATGTGAAGGGTCACAAGACTTAACAGCCAGACCTGCTCCTTCCCAGATGGAGAACATGCTTTGAGACTTGAGACTTCCTTCTTAGCTTCTCACTATAATACACAGTTTTCCAAACTGTGGGCATTTCCCCAGCAGTGTTGCATGAAAACCTTAGTACTAGGGAGGTGATAAAAAAAAGTGATAAAAATTATGGCATATTTTTATTATATCTACATCATAAATATATCCATTTGTCAGTGGGAAAAAAAAGTACAAATCAGAATTCACAAAACTAAGACTGACACCATGAATTCCCTCCAAATCATCATATGACAAGCAAGTATTACTATGGTATGCACAAACAAGTTCAATCTCAAAAGGACTAGTGTCAGACCTTGACATAGGGGCATTCAGCATTGGGTCATAATACACAAGTTATGTTTTCGCACAGCCTGCTCTATTTCAAGATGAAATGTGTACCAAAGTTAAACAGTCTTTGTGTAGAAGTTTAAAATACCACAATATCAGTTATACTCCTCAATATTATTAATTTTTGGTAAGTAAAACATGACAGAAATGATTTCAAAAACTGCAACTTTTAGAAAATTGAAACAACTTGAGATTAGTCATTTAAAACATTTCAAAATTTCAAAAAAATTGAAATTTATCTTATATTTCTAATGTCTTCAACTTTTAAAAGATTTTCTCTTCAAACTGTCTATGTATCATAGACAGTTTGAAGAGAAAATTCACTGCAGCAGCTACAACTAATACAAGCATAAACAACAGAGAGAAAAATAATTCAACTAATAGAAATACAGGATAATACAAAATAAATATATTTATTCATATAATATATATTATATTTATAATATTCTTATATATAAAATATATTCACAAATTATATGTATTTACATTGTATATTACATATATTTATAATATATATTTATATGTATATTAGAATACAAAATAAAAGGTCCAGATTAAGAAATTAAATCTACTACATTTGTCACTGGGACTTATAAGTATCATAAATTAAACTATAACTATTATGATCTCCCAGGAGCTTGAGGCTTAATCCTCAGAACAGGAAGCAGTATGCAGGATTTCTAAATAGATATTTCACTTTTCACCTTGGTTCTTCACTGTGCAAACAATTTCATCTAGGTCTGTGTCTTCTGGCAACCCAGGATATGCTCTGGGCTTACTCTCCTGCTGGGAGTTAGTTATCCTCTCTGATATGGAAACTCCTACTGCTGAATATCTCTGACTGAGGGACCCAGGAGCTCTGACTTCTTGTACTCATGTGGTAACCTCCAAGGTTGGAAATGTCTATGTCAGTATCATCATTTGGCCACCTGCACTCAAAAAAAGAAACACAATGCAGAAAATGTATTCAGTAGACCAGATTACCTAGCCAATCTCCTCCATTACCTGCCACATATTTGCAGATACCATTCTGCCTAGATGAGTAGAAGGGTGACCCACCCCAAAGAAAGTGAGCCAGAAATTGTCAATATTTTTCAACAAACATAGCAATCCACAAACTGCCACTCTCATGGGGTGGGAAAGAACCAGGAATTACCCAGGGATTGCTTAGTTACACTATAGCACTAAATTCTTTTCGCACTGAGTCACAGGTTTAACACTGGCCCAGGCGCAGGCTCAAGACTTGATGGGGTGTGCATTAGCCAGAGAAGACTAAAAAGGCTTATTATTTAACTACAATTATGTAAATTTCATTGGTCTTCACAAAAGACCAATAATCCAATAAGATATAATCACAAGTACTGATGAGGGAGGGAAAACAATTCTAGAATCTTCCAGCCTCTAACATGAAAGAGAAAGATGTGAGAGAGACAAAGAGATAGACCCAGAGAGAGAGAGACAGATAGACAGAGTTCCCACTGAGGAAGACAAAGGGCACGCACGTAATTTAGGAGCCCCAAAGGCAAACTTGACCCATGAGGAGAAGGGAGAACTACCTTTGGAGTCAGAGAACCTAACTTCGAATCTCCTTCTGACACTATCTATAAAACACTGGGTATATCATTAAATCTCCTGGGCCTTAGTTTCTTAATCTGTAAAATGATTAGGTCAGATTAGATCATCTCGGAGATCCCTTTCAACTCTAAATCACCATTTTGCCTCAGGGAGACACAACTCAATCCCACTTCCCTCATATATATCATGAAAGAGGCCTTTAAATTCTAAAAGTTATAATTTCAATATCAAATGTGACCACCCATGCCTAACACCGTACACAAGAATAAAGTCTAGATGGGTACATGATTTAGGTATAAAGATTGATACCATGAATAAACTGGAGAAGCAAGGAATAGTGTATCTATCAGATTTATGGAGAGGAGAAGAATTTTTTTCTAAAGAAA
>CM053770.1:483784002-483906749 GCA_028658325.1 Potorous gilbertii
CGAACCTATACAGAATTGTATGCTGTCATGGGGAGGGAGGGGGGTAGGGGGGGAAGGTGTGGGGGTCTAAAAATCTTAATTTTAAGGAAGTGATTGTAGAACATTTATAAATAAATAAAATAAAAATTAAAAAAAAAATAAACAGAAAAAAAAATATCAAATGTGACCATCCTTTCAAAGCTGAAGTAAATTGAGGAGAATGCTCCATCTTTTTTAAAAAAATCTACCAAGCTTGGCTTTGACGTCTTCTTAAAGTACATTTTTTATTTGGTGCCAGAAATTGTGTTGAATCTATAATAGTTCTCCCTAGCCATGAAGATAGCATTCCCATAAATAACTGATGACACTAATGCAGAAACTATTGATGAAAATAAAAAGCAAACTTCCATTTGGAACCACTGTAAAGGCAAGAAAATCTGCTTAATGGTAAGGGGGCACAGTTATTATTAGAAAGTATTGAACACAGAAAGTATGCTTTGAGAACCAAGAAAAAAAACAAGGTTTCCTGGAGTTTAACCAAATCCTTTAGGATGAAGGAGAATTCTTGGTGAATTGTTTATGATATTGTCTAGGAAGGCCTTACCCATGAAAACTAAGGATGATGGATTCATTACTCCTCTTCTTTTCTGTTATCTCCAGAAGATTCCCTGTTCCACATTTGTAGCCAAAAAATTCAAAGACAGACTAAACAACCCACACTGAAATGGTCCAAAAGTAAATCTCTACCTAGGTCATGTGAGAATTACAAAGCTCATCCTCTCTAAATACAAGTTTTAAGTAGCCCAACTCTCTGCAGCTTCTACTATATAAGGTATCCTTATCCCTTGGACAACAAAAAGAAATATGAACCAGAAGTTACAAAAAGGCCAATTCTGGCCTTGTATAAGGAAAAACTTCCTAATAATTTGAGCTGCCCCTAAATGGAATGAGCTACCTTATAAGGTAATGAGCTCCCCATTATAGGAGGTATGTTAGCAAAGTGGGTGTAACCACTTGTCAGGAATGTTGTACTGGGAAATCAATTATCTGTGTCCACTTTGGACTAGATGACTTTAGTGATCTTCCCATGCTGAGATTCTGAGTGAAGTAATTTTCTATTATACCTTGAGAGTTTATAGGTCAATCCCTAACTTAAAACACAATATTCTCTTTATGATTGTTTGTAACATTCAAAAAGTCATTCCCAGATCACTGCTTCACCATTAGGGTCCTACACACACACACACACACACACACACACACACACACACACACACACACACACACCAATTAATATGGTAGCTACCAAGCTTGTACCACCTCATCCACACTGAATCTCAAAACTTTAGCACTCCAAGATATAAGGCTATGATTCAGTGGAATTAAAGGTTCAAAAGGACTCATATCTCTGACGACTATCATTTTTGTTTTGTGGGTAAAACAGGCTTTTGGGAGATAGGGTATGTTAAGTATTTTGCCAACCATAAGGGGTTAGCAAAATATTACTGGGGCAGCTGGGTGATACAGTGGATAGTGTGCTGGACTCAGAGTTAGGAAGACCTGAGTTTAAATCTGGCCTCCTAAACTATGTGACCCTGGGAAGTCTTTTAACCTGTTTGCCTCAGCTCCCTCATCTGTAAAAAAGAGGATAATATCACCTACCTCTCAGAATTGTTGTGAGAATCAAATGAGATAACGATTGTAAAGCATTTAGCACATTGGCACATAGTAAGTACTATACAAATGTTAACTATTACTATTAATTACTTTAACACTATTATTATAGTCACCCTGGCTGTCAGGACCAACTAGAATACTAGTAGATTTGGGAAGAATTAGGTTCATATTCTGCCTCTGACACTTAAGTAGCTTGGTGAGTCTAGGAAAGTCACCACCTCAGTGAGCCTCAGGACTTATCTGCCCATACTGCAAATTTCCCATGTGGCAAAAGTCAAAAAGTATAATAACGCTTATCATGTATACTACTTACTTGGCAATAATCATAGACTTCTTTGTTTTCTTGGTTATTGTTTGTGGAGGCTTTGTCTCCCCAGCTTGATTGTAAGTTCCTTAAAAGCAAGGACTATGGTTCTAAGTCTTTTGGTATCTCCACCTCACTTCACAAGTAGTTGGAATTCAATAGATACTGGTTAATTGATTTAAATAACTTTAGCACCAGCCATGTGTTTTTTCTTGACAGTTCATAAAAAGAGCCCCAAATGTCACAAATTACTTATAAGAGGATTCAGAACAACAATATTTTTTTCAAGCCTGGCAGGCTTTAGATTTGAATGAATTATTGAACAACTAGGTTCTCTTTGTCTTTGGAATGAGAAGAGGAAAAAACAATCTATAATTCCTTAAAAGTGGATTTTATTTAACAATTTTATTCATATCATAAAATCTTAGCACTAGAAAGGATTTCAGGAGTCTTCCAGTCCAAGTAATGCCTAAAACATGAATTCATTACTCAAAGGTTCTGGATCTTATGGCACTCCTACCAGGAAGTTAACTTTTGGAGGTGCCGATTCACACTACTCACTGACCTTTAACTCTGTGCCCTACAAGACATCTAGAAAATATCAAGCAAATTGAGACTGGAGTTATTCTAGGCAAGGATGGGGAACCTAGGAGGTCTGAATAAGTATGAAGTTGCAATGTAACTTCTGAGACGGGCCAATTTGGGAGAGGGAAGAGAGAAAGATTTGGGCCATGACTGAAGCCAAAGAGAACCTGGTGAACCTCAAAAGATTTGGGACTTCTCATCTTCCTGTTGGTGTCCTAACAACATCTCTGGACCAGTTGATGGTAATATCTACACTGATGAGATAAAGATTCAAGCTCAAACATTCAGATTCAAAATTTCAGGCTCTATTTCAGGCTCAAGAAACTACACAATGCCTAAGAGGAACTTCTTGAGCATCTCATGAAAGCAAGAAAAGGACGTTTATCAATCAAGAATTAGGAATTTCTCCTTGGCCACATGTGCTCTCTAAGATGGAGCCCACTTTCCCCTGGATTCTGTATGGACTTTTGGGAGAGTGGGACACAGACTTGGGGAGGGGGTGATTTGTACCAACTGTTACCACTGTACCACTTTAATGAATAACTCTTTATTTAAAAAAAAAACAACTACTTAGAGATAGGAAGGCTAAAATGATAATCAGCTGATACTGTTGGAGGAGGATGCACACAAATAGGGACTTGTGAAAGAAAATACTAGAAAAGATTACCTCTAACCTTCAGAGATACTCCTGAGAGCCCTGAAGGCAGGATCTGACTCAAAACAGAATTGATGATCTTCTTCTCCACCCCCAAACCTCTCCCTCTTCTGAACTTTCTTATTTCTGTCAAAGGCATCACCATTTTTCCAACACCCAAATTCACAGCCTTAATATTCATTCATTCATTTATTCACATTAACATTCATACTCATTCACCTCACATTCCAAATCTTATTTTTATATCTGCAGCATATATCTCATCTGTGCCCTTCATCTACCTCATACCACCATAGTTGAGGCCCTTGTCTCTTTTCATCTGAACAACCACCTTTTGATTAGTTTTCCTGCTTTATGTCTTGCCCCACTCCAATTCATCTTTCATACAGATGCCAAAGTGGTTTTCCTAAAACACATGATGCTCCCTGTTCAAAAAGCTATAGTGGCTCCCAATTGTCTCTAGAAGCAAATACAAACTCATCTGTTGAGCATTTTAAACCCTTCACAATCTGTCTCCAGTCTGCCTTTCCAGATTTATTACATATTACTCCCCTTTACTCACGTTGCATTCCAGGCAAACCAGTCTACTTCATACAACATTCCATTTACTGCCTTCATGCTTTTAAACAGATGGTCCTTCATGGTACATATTCTCTCCCCACTTCAGCCTCTTAGAATTCCTCACTTTCCTCAAGTCCAAGTCCTTTAGCCCTCAAGTCAAGCTTGAAATGCCCATTGTTCTTATGGGCAGTCTTTTCTTATCCACTCAGCTGCTAGTGCCTTCTCTGGATATTACATTGTAATTGCCTTGTGTTTACTAAACGTATATATGTCTTTACTCCTGGAAAAATAGAAGTTCCCATGTTGCCACTAAAAATACATTGTATTTACTTTGTATTGTTTATTTACATGTATGAGTGTTACTTTTTTTCTGAGAGAATATAAGTTCCTTGAGGGCAGCCACAATATCATTTTTATCTTTGTAACCCACTACCCCCACAGTGGCTAGCATTTTAACTGAAATATATGCTTCACAAATGCATATTGATTCATGAATTCTTTGATTGGTGAAGAATTATTTCGATTGCTCTTTCCCAAGCTTAAGATGAAATTTCTTAGCTTCAGCAGCTTTTTGTTTGTGATGCAACTAGTCTACTGTAATGCCCAAATTCCCTTGAGTTTCTTCAAACCTAAAATGTAATTTGTCATTGACTGTCACAAATCTTTCACTTTTTTCAAGTCAATGCAGTTAGATGAAATCAGTTTAAAGTTTTCTTTAATGTCATAAATATTGATCACTCAGCTTATAGATATTTTTACATGTGACTGTAAATTAAATGTGATTTGGGGCTAACTTTCAAAATAGACTAGTGTCAATTATTTCCTCCTCCTAGAAAGCACTGAAGGGATTTGAATAAGGAATGATTAACTCAATGGCATTTTCCTCCTGGGGCAAGCTGGACAACATGTCCTGGGTCAGCTTTGTCACCTTTCAGAGAAAAGTTAATCCAACCCATGTTTCAGGGGAGAGTCCTACCATGTGATATTTGAAACAAAGAAAATTTTATCTTATAGGTTGAGGGAATAACTCAATATTCCTTCACTTGGATGAAAAGTGATATGTTGAGTTCAGTAAGAGAAATTATTGCTCTTTATTTTCTTTGAATCTAATACAATAGAAATTCAAGTGTAGATTGGATTACATAAATTCTAAGTATCTTTCAACTTTGAAATATTAGATCCACTTCCCTAGTAGACAGTCCTTTCCCTTTTGTTTCCAATCTTGTTATTCTTACTTTCACATTCTTCATATGGGTCTACTATAATAGCTGCAAACCTAAAACAGGCTTTCATCACCACATGACTGGACTAGTCCTCTGGCTGGTCTCCCTAACCCAAATCTCTTCCTGCTCCAATCCATTCTACACTCACCTGCCAAAGTAGTTTTCCTACAGCAAAGGTCTGCCCAGGTCAACTTCTCCTCACCCAATAAACTCCTATGATGTAATGTGATATCCTTTATTTGGCATTTAAAGCCCTTCTCAACCTGAATCCTTCCTACCTTTCCAGGCTTCTGACATTTTACTCTCCTCTATATACTTTATGATTTAGTAGTATTGGCATATTTTCTATTCCTCAGATAAAATATTCCATCTCCCAACTAGGTGCCTTTTCATTGGCTGTCATGCATGACTGGAATCCACACCCTCCTCATCTCAGATTTCTAGCTTCTGTAAACCCAAGCAAGGCGAGATTTTTGTTGTTTTCTTTTTGGAGTTCATTTTCCTAGGCTTAGGCTAAATTGTGAGTATTTGAGGGATTGATCTCCTTTGAACAATGATAATTTGCTGCTCTGCTGAATTACATAAGTTTCATGCCTTCTGTCTCTCAGCCAATTAGGGGCCTAGTCATTGTTATATATTCTGGGAGATTGGCATTTTGCTTTGGGGGTTCACTTATGAGAAAGACCTTTTGGTTCCCTGGATGGGACTCTGAGTAGCCATTTGTTAAGGGAGCCTCAGCTTCTCAGAGGTTTGTACTTGCCTAGTCTGATGGTATATGTAGACGGTTGTTCAAATAGTAGGATCTTTATGCTAATTTCTCTGTTTGTATTTTCTCCATGTTCAAGGTGCTGACCCTTCGCCTGAACTAGTGAATTAAAGTAATAGTGCTGACCCCTTTAAAAGTTGTCTTTCCTTTAACAAAGAAGATCAAAGAACCTGTGCTAGCAGTCCACTCTGTGTGCTCCTGTGGTTGCTACAACAGCTTCCCTCAAGACTCAGGCAAATCCCCATCTTCTGCAGAAGACTTTTCCTGCTCTGTGTGCTGCTAGTGCCTTTCCTCTGATATTAAACTTATACCTTAAACTTACATACACCTCCCATTGCAAACTATTCATACCTCAGTTTACAGAGTCTTTCAAACCCCTGCATTCACCCCTCAAAACATTTCAGCAGTATTCATCTTATGTCAGAGCAAGAGGTGTTCATGTTCCTTATTAAAGTCATTAAAGTTACCTGTGCCTTTGGTAAGACACCCCCATGCCAGCTACTCTAAGAACAGGCTAAGAGGTATCACATCTCTCTTTTGCATCTTCTGTCTTCTGCTGTTCACTGACTTTACACCATCTAATTATCAGTCCATCTTTCTTCCTCGTTTCACTTCCAAATTTGAAAAAAAAAAATTATCTATATACTTCCTACTTCTCTGACCTCAAGCAAGTCACTTCATTTCCTGCATCTGTTTCCTTACCTGTAAAAGAACTTTTTAACTTGCCTTAGTGATAATTTTATCCTTCAAAAAGTGGAGGAACCAACAAGGAGAAATTGTATTCTAGTTCTGATTCTTACTAATAAGAAGGAATATTTTTCCTGAAGTGGAAAAGATGGGAATGTCAAGGGAAGGACCACTCATTTCTATAGTTTCTGATAAGGAAAGAAGAAATCTGAGCATAGTCTGACATATACCTTAGATAAAGGAAAAGCTGATTTCTAAACATTCAGAAGAAAGATGGATAGGATTCCATGAAGTAAAATATTACAATATTTTTCAATATTTTAGGGAAAGTCAGACCAGGAAGGTGGGAGATGCTCAAGTATGAAATTCTGAAGTTTCCAATGAGGATTTAACAATTCCAATGAGGATTTAAAACATGAGATTTGCCTGAAGAAACCAACGTAGATGTGCAAAGAACTCACTAACCACTTAGATTATTTTTTTAATGTACAGAAGATGAATATAAAAGCATAGCCTAGTTCTATATAGCATGGGAAATGCTAAAATTCAGATAAAACTGAGACCAGCAAAGGAAACTAAGGACAAAAAAGGGGGGATTCATTTTTTTTAAAAGGAAAAAAGCTACATTTAGAGAAAAAGATCATCAAAAAAAGGTAGGAACTTTACTCATGGTAGACGGACCATTGACAGTTGACAACAGAGAGAGACCAAAAAATCAGTACAATTTTTCTTTTGTTCTGTTTTCTCTACAAAGAATTACCTGTAATCTGAAAATGACAGAACAAATATAACTAATAGGAAGTTGATAACCAAGCTATGTAAAAAGAATTAGAAAAAGAGCATCTAACTGCCCTTTATGAATTCAAGTCACTTGGCCTAGATGAGCTACATTCTTGGGTCTTGAAATAACTGGTAAGTGTGATTGCTGGGCTATTGTCAGTGATATTCAAAGGTTCGTGGAAAAGGAAAGAATTACCACAGGATTGAAAAAGGGTAAATGTCCCAGTTTAAAAAAGAAAAGAAAACCATTTCTGGAAACCGTAGATCATTGGACTTGACTTCAATTCCTGGGAAAATTCTAGAATAGGTCATTAGATAATTATAAAGAGGCAACATGATTTCATCAAGAACAGGTCATGCCAAACTCACCTCCTTTTCTTTTTTTGGTAGAGTTACTAAACTAGTAGAAGAGAGACGTTCTGTGGGTATAGTTTACCTAGATTTTAGGCGGAACCACACAATACACTCCTTTTCTGAAAGTGGATAGCATCTCCCTTCAGTAGTCCTTGGTAATTGATTTGAATGATTATATTATTTAAAATAGCTTAGCCATTCACAGTTACTCTTCCACGTTCTCTTGGTTTGCTCGTTGCACTTTGCATGGTGTCATGCAAGTCGGCATGTTTTTCTAAAAACCAAGCCTGCATATCTTTTCAAGGGGCTTCTATAGGACCGCCTCCCCTCTCCCAGGACCGCCTCCTCTCCTAGTACGCCTTCCTTTCCTAAATACCGCCTCCTCCGCTAGGACCGCCTCCCCTCTCCCAGGACCGCCTCCTCTCCTAGTACGTCTTCCTTTCCTAAATACCGGCTCCTCCGCTAGGACCGCCTCCCCTCTCCCAGCACTCTCTCTCCTCCTAGCCCCGCCCCCGCCCCGCCTTCCTGACTTTCCACCTCCCGCCACGTCCCGCCCCCTCGTAGTCTTTCTCCCCCACCAGGTAAAGAGGGGGCGGGGCGTTGGCGGGTCCCTTACGGCCTCTGATTGGCTGGCGGACGGACGCCGCTTGATGACGTAATGGGCGGGTCGCTGACTGTGCTGGAGCAATGGCTCCGGCCTCTGGGACTAGTGGACCAAGCGTGTGAGTGGCTTCCGAGGCCGGAGAACGGGAGGCTGAGGGAGGCTGCGGGAAGCAGCCGTGACGGCGGGAGATCGAGTTCTTCGACAGCTTCATCATGAGTTTCCTAATCGACTCCAGCATCATGGTCACCTCCCAGGTGAGGAGGCGGCCCCCCACCCCCGCCCGTTTCCCTGGACAACCATCCCTCCCCCTCTTCGTACGCCGCCCCCGCCCCCACCCAACACCCCTTCATACCCAGAGCAAGGACTGGGGGCAATACCCGCCCCCTGGCCCGCCCTCTCTCCCTCCTTCTCTCCCTCGCCCCGTCCCCCGCCTCCTGGCCCTGCAGGTCGTCCTTCCCGCTCCTGACAGCATCCATCCCAGAGGCAGAGCAGAGCGCTGGACCTGGAGCTGGCCGCGGGGGCCAGGACTCTGAGCCTCAGTTTCCCCATCCACAAGACGAAGCTAACCACTGCTTGGGGTGACGATCGAGATTTAAACGAGCGAGTAAAGTGGGTGAAAATCCTCTGCGATCCTTAAAGATTCCTATCCATGTCGGTATTACTTCCCAGATTTCTCCCAGCCAGTTCTGTAAGCCTAACTGCCGCTCCTTTGACCCCTGACTTCAGCCCTCCAGCTACCTGACTTGCAGACCCTTCCCCGACCGGCATTTATTTATAAGATAAACTCGTGATCTGGGCAGTTGGCAGGGAGAGAGCTGCTGTCCAAAAACCAGCACTGAAGCTATTGATTGACACCCTAGGATTCGTTTTTGATTCTTTATTTTTTTAAGTCAGAAACAGAATAAAGAGGATGAAATGCCTTTTCTGGAGCTCTGCATCCCTGCTCATCCACCCTTCCTTAGGGACAAATGGCTTCATTAATTAGATGGTGCTGAAAGGATGATTCTTTTCGAAGACTGTACAGAGATCAGGTTTTGTTTATGTCGGGAACCCCTCCCATTTGGGTTTTTCTTGGTAAAGACACTGGGGTGGTTTGCCATTTCTTTCTCCAGCTCACTTTACAGATGAGAAAACTGAGGCAAACAGGGGTAAGTGACTTGCCCAGGGTCACATACCTAGCAAGTATATGAGGGAAGGTTTGAACTCAGGTCTTCCTGACTTCAGGCACAGCACTCTGTACATTGCACCATTTAGTTGTATCCTACTTTCTGCCTGCATGCTATTAATACTTCACTCTATTTGAATCCTCTTCTAATTCGTTGTGAATTCACTTCCACCCTCTACTTTGACAATCTCAGTGATCACTTGAGTGTGATGCATAGTCTACTTCTGTGGATGTTCATTCCAGTCTTTCCCACCTAATTCTTTTATTTTGTCATCATGGTACCTGGAGAAAATGGTGGGTGATTTGTTATCACAAGGGGGAGAGATAGCCATGAGTGCCAGGAGAGTAGGATACAGTAGTCCCTTCTTTCTAGACAACTTTTCCTTCATACCTTTCCTGAGTGGATTCTCTCTGTCTGTCTCTCTCTGTCTCTGTCTCTCACTCTCTCTCTGTTTCTCTCTCTCTCTCTCTCTCTCTCTGTATATAGATAGATAGATATAAAATAGCTAGCATTTATGTAGCCCTTTGCAAAGTACCTGCAAAGTCCCTTCCACTTCTCATAGCTTTAAATAGCTTTAAATAAACTTTAAAATAGCTTATCCCTATTTTAAAACTAATAAAGTATTGTTGCCTATTTTGGTTGGAAGCTGCCATATGCCTCATCACCTACAAGACTGAGGTGCAGTGGGAAGAGATCCAGCAGATCCGAGTTTTAATCCTGTCACTAAATGCCTAAACACTCATCTGAACTCTCCTTTTTTTCCTTTCGGTAAAATGCCCTTCCTTGACAAGCTGTTGTTAAGATATTACTTCATTATATAACTGTTGAGTGCCAACATAAAACTAGGCTCTCTCCAAAATGTATAATTACAAGAAATTCTTGTGTAAGTGTACATCAAATCTAATAGTAACATGAGGAGAGGTTTGCAGCAAAAGAAAGGTGTCTTTTCCAGTCATCCTTATTTCTTCCCTGAGACCAGTCATCTTTTCTACTTAACCTTGCTAACTTTCAACCTGGAGATTTCATCTGTAGCAGAAGTTCATATATGACTCATGCCCTCTATTACTTCCAGCCATTTGTGACTTTTATTAGTTCCAGAGTACAGTGTAATTTTCAACTCCTTCCAAGGGCAAAGTTCTACCAATTCCATTTCTTTGACTGCTCTTAAGCCTCCACATTCCAACTTCCATTTTATTTATACCACTAAGAGAGGGATTACTTTTTCCCTCTGCATTACGTCCTAATTGCCCTTTCTAGTCTTGTCAAAATCCATATTTACTTTGGTTTCACTCTTAATGAAATCGTTGGTTCCTTTCTTCATCATTCATCACTTCTGGAGCTCTCCAGAACTCCCTCCCTCAACATTAAAGGAACCTGGAATGAGATGGGCAAGCATCCGTCACTTTTCTTCATCTTCCCTGCCTCCATTCCCTTTCTGTCCATTTGCACTCTCATAGCCTTCATTTCCTTCTTTGGTGTGTCCAAAGCTCTATTTCTTATTCTCATTATGTCATCTGGCTAGCATTTCTTTAACTTTCTCAGCCTGAGCTTCTGCCCCAACCATGTACACTACTCCTAATTCCTCTCACCTGACTTCTCCAACTCCAATCATCTTCCTCTTATAAATTAAGTAGACAGTCTCTATTAGTTAGGGGTATATCTGCATTTCCCTAGAGTAACTATACTCAGAGTTCTTAAAAGTCTTCCTGATGACCAGTGAATTAGTCTAGAATGCAAGGGATGATTTGTATACTAGTATTAGAGTGACTTTTCTAATTTACATAGGGGGAAAAAGTGAGTGTGTGTGTGTGTGTGTGTGTGTGTGTAAGGGAACCATTTATTGTTGAAAGTTGAACCAACTTGACATTGAGCATAGCTTTCATAATATTATGTGCTACCAGCCTGTATAAGATCTATCTTGGTTCTGCACTAAGAAGAGAGACCACAAAAAGGCCCATGGAAGGAAGAAGGGGACACCTGGTCCCCGACTCAGAGAGATCACACTTATCACTGATCTGACTCCACTTTATCTTATTACAGTCCCCCTACTATCTGCCCCAAATTGTTTTCCTTTTTAACAATGACAAAAAGAAGCCAGGGGTTTCTGGGACCTTCTTCCCCAGCAAAGTGGTCTCAGGAAAGTCTAAAAGCCATTACCATTGAGGAACATCATTTCAGAGTCTTTAATAAAGGTTCCAGTGACCTCCTAACTGCCAAATCCAAAGTTTATTTTTTTTCAGTCTTTATTTTTCTTGACCCTTTGTTTCCAAAGTACACACACTCCTGGTTTACCTCTTACTTCTCTAACTGCCTATTCTCATTCTTCTTCACAATCCTCTTTTTCTCTTTGTGACTCCTGAAGGTGAATATTTCCCAAGGTTTGGTTTTTTTTTTTTCCTTCAACCCTTTCTCTCCTTGGCATTTCTTACTTATTCCTACTACTTCACCTATGACCTCCATGCAAATCACTCAACTTTCTCACCCCTGACCTCCTTGCTGAGCTCTGGATTTAATTCTCTAAGTACCTGCAGGCTAAATGTTAATCAGGTTATCCAACTGGCCATTTATGCTCAACATGTCCAAAGCCAAGTTTATTTTCCTTTCCTCAAAAACTTGTTCCTCTTGCTATTTCAGCTAATTTTACCACCATTTTTCTAGTCTTCCAGGTTTAAAACCTTGTATCCTCCCTCTTCTCCCCTCTTTGGATTCATATAGTTCCAAAGTTGGATTGATTCTCCCTCAACAATATCTCTTCCTTCTGTCTCTTTTCTGTTCCTACCGCCACCACACTGGCACCTCACCTTATTGCCATAGAAACCTTCCATGGTCTTCCTGGCGCCACAGCTAGACTCATCTTCCTTGTGCGTGGAACCTGGTCATGTTGATCATAACAATGTTTGAAAGGCCATTGTGTGAAAGAGCCTTTAGACAGACAGCTCTGCTTGACCTCAGAAGACAGAACTGAGAAGAAACAAATGTGGGCTTCCTATGAGAAAAAGAAATAGAGATTCAATCTGCTGTATTTAAAAGAGAAATGAGTTATCTCAGGAGGAAGTTTCCACCTCACTAAGATATTCAAACAAAGGTCGTCAGGTTGTTATAAAGGACTAACCATGAAGTTCTGGGCTGTGAGAGACTTGCCCACCACACTGGTTCTCAAACCCTTTAGTCTCAGGACTTATATAGTCTTAAAAACTGTTGATGGCCCCAAAGAGTTTTTGTTTATGTGGGTTATATCTACTGATATTTATGGTTTTAGAAATTAAAACATAATTTTAAGCATTTATTTATTTATTTAAAAGTAACAAATCTATTACTTGTTAATATAAATAACATTTTATGAAAATATCACTGATGGTTTTTAGATATTAATTCATTTATAATAGCAAAAATCCATTATATGTTGACATAAATAATGTTTTTTATTTTAAAAAGTCCCCCCCAAAATTTAATGAGATGATATTGTTTTATATATTTTTACAAATATCTTTAATATCTGGTGTAATAACTGATTTTCCTATCTGCTTATGCATTCAGTCTGTTGCAATATATAATTTTTGATAATATATATGAAGAAAATCCAACTTTACAGAGATCTATATTTGGAAAAGGGAGGAATATTTGAGTAGACTCCTAAAAATGATCTTGCTCTCTGGTTGGCAGACCGCACTTTGAGAATCTCTGGTCACATTGAATAAAATTCTAATTTCTTCCCATAGTGTTCCAGGTCTTTCAGTATCAAGACTTGTCCTGCCTTACCTGTACGGTTCCCTTTTATGCCAAATTGCTGTTTCCTTCTATGCTCTGGATCGATCTCATAAACACCTGGTCTCCTGGACTTTGCTCACACTTTCCCCTCAATCCAAAATGTCTTCTCAGCCTATTGAGTTTGTACACATCCTTTAAGGCCCAACTTCTTTCATTTCTTTTCACCCCCTACATCCCAGCCATCTTCTTAACAATGGCACCAAATGCCATAGATCCCTCCCTTCCCTTCTCTTCAGGTCTAAAACCATCAACTCTGTCATTGTCCCTGAAAAGGATGTGTCAGGCTATTCCTTGTGACCTCACATACTCTCCCCTGTAAGTTTCCAACATGCCCAACCATCAATCCCCTATGTATATTATCTCCTCCTTTAAGAATATAACTTCCTTGAGGTCAAAGATTGTGTTTGCTTTTGTATTTGTATTCCCCATTTAGCACATAGTGGGCACTTAATAAATACTTACCATGCTTTTTTTATTTGCTCATTCTTTCATTCAACTCAAATGCTGTCTCCTTCATAGCCTTCTTGAGTTCCTCCGATGCATCCCTTGCTCATTGATAACTTTATTGCCTTCTCTCTTAATGTATTATTTTGCATTAATTATATATGTATAATAATCCTAACCAAACCCACAAGGTTCCATAAAGGTAAGAACCATATGTTTGAAATCGTCTACCATACCCAGCATCTAACACAAAGTAGATGCTTATTAAGTGATTATTAAATTAGATTGAATTATGGGTCTTTTAAAATTTCTGTTCCCATCTATAGGAAGTTTCTGGTGATTTCAAGCTCCACTGACTCCTTTATTACCATGTTATTACAAAACTAACTGCATGATTCTGTTTTGGCCTAAAAATAAAATAAAACAACATATGCCCTAGAACATTTCTTAATCTGGGATCTATGAACTTTAAATACATACATATATATGTATATGTGCATGTGTATATGTGTATGTGTGCACATATATGTGCACACATATACATATATGCATATACTCACATGCGTACATATAAATACACAAATATATATGTGTATCTATAAACTGCATTTTAATATAATTGGTTTTTTTTGTAATCCTTTGTATTTTAAGCATTTTAAAATTATCCTGAGAAGGGTCCATGGGCTTCACCAAACTGCCAGAGTAATCTGTTGGACAAAAAGACTAAGAACATCTGCTGAGGACGAATGCAACTTCTGAAGTTCAGAGCCATTTCAACTTCTTTTCCCTGTACTATGAGTTTTCATTGATGCGCCATGTGTAGGTGGTAAAATCCAGGGGATGTTATGAACCTCCAATTCATGAAAAAGTTTCATTATTTCAGTTATCTAAACATTAGACCCTTGAACACAGAACATGCTAGAAAGGTCTTCTCACCAAGACCTGATACATCTTGCCTCAGTTACTTTCAGCAGCTCTTCATCCCAGCCTTGATCTTTTTTCCCATCTGCAGGTGCTCTTCTTTGGCTTTGGATGGTTATTCTTCATGCGACAGCTGTTCAAGGACTATGAGGTGAGATGAGATCCATTTCACTGCCAGGATTTGAATCTGAAATAGCTTTAGAGTAGAGCAGTGAAAACATCAGTATTAGCACAGACATCTCACATTAAGATTATGAGTGGTATTTTATTACTTATACATCCATTTTAAATAATATGACTTTAAGGCCAATGTGGATGACACAACTCAGATCTCAAAAGATGACGGGATTCCGCTGGTGAAAGGAAAAGAATACAAGTTGTGTGTTGCTCAGAAGCCATGGACAAGGAAAGTGAATGCATGATCATTTTTCTTAGCCAGAACACAAGAGAGAATTATTAGCATAATGCAGCCTTGTAATCACAGCTTCTCATTTACTGACTTGGTCTTCCAGTTAATTACCAGGCCACCTGGCTTCACTGAGTGTTGTACCCCAGAGCAGGCATTCTTAACCATTTTATGTGTCGTGGACCCATTTGGTGGCCTGGTGAAGCCTACAGACCCCTTCTCAGAATAATGCTATTCAATTTATAAAACAAAATACATACTATGAAAGCAATTATATTGAAATAAAGTTATCAAAATATTTTTAAAACCTGGCTCACAGTCTCCAGATTAAATACCCCTGCAGTATTGCTTTTGCTTGTTTTGCTTTTATTATGATTCTGACCTAGTATCTTGGATTCAAGAATAGTCTTTTCTCCTTTGGTTTCTTTTCTTTTAGCAATATGCATTGCATATTACCCCAGTCCTCTCCTGGCTACATATAAAAAATTGAATTACCTTGAGATATTTGAACAAAAATTTCTTGGTCTTTCAGATAACACCCTAAATTCCTTTGGAAAATCTTAGAAATCACCTGTGGTCTCCCTAGTCTTAGGGTGGATAGGAAGTCTCTTCCAATATTAAGTAGAAACCCCCTTTGCTAGCATGTGTCCAAATTGTGGATTTCTTGATATCTTGATATTTCCAGAATTCCTGATAGCTTCATGATTTATACTCTAAACTCTCCATCCACAAGAAGTAATGTAGTAACCTGCCCTACAAATGTAATGTAAATTAAGTAATAGTAATCAGATCAAGACTTTTTTGCTATTCCCCTTTTATTCTTTCAAACTCATAGTAAGATGTAAATGCCGTCCTGTTTCTATAACTGTAAGGCTTCTGGTGCATGTGGGCTAAGGAGGCCTTTCCTTTGGCTACCTTTTAGCTGAAGCTGAACATAGTCCCGTCCCTGACAGGTTCGCCAGTATGTTGTACAAGTGATTTTCTCTGTGACCTTTGCCTTCTCCTGTACCATGTTTGAGCTCATCATCTTCGAAATCTTGGGAGTACTCAACAGTAGGTAAGTTTTGTGCACCAGTTGGCCTTATTCGTGGAGAGTCCAGTGTTATATTCTTTATGTGGAACAGAAAGTTTTATCACTGAAAAAGTGCTCCCTTTCAGAAAAATCACCCCAGTCTCCCTTGTGGAACAGTTAGGACAGGGATGCAAATGCATCTCAAATGTCCAGCTGTATTAAGAGATTGAAAGCATTCTAAATCTTTATGGTATACATGATTGATTCTCTTTTCATTCATATATTGGAGTGGAACTCCCAGTGATAAAGATCAAGGTCATCTGACCCACAATGGAACTCCTGTTCCATAGCAGGGATTGCTTTTGATATTCAGAGTTGGAGTACTGTAGCTGAAGCAGTAGTGTCCCAACTGATGTGCTTAGGAGCATTGGAAGTTAAAAAATGTATGATTATCGGTAACTAACGGTGTGCCTCCTGCTCAGAAGATAGAGCTACTTCCTTGCAGTCTGCCAGCTGTTGAGTTTGACTGGAGGCAGTGAACTGGGGGGAAAACTTAGACTAAATGTGTAATCCTCCCAATGACCCTTTCCATCTTTTATTTCAGTTCTCGTTATTTTCACTGGAAATTGAATTTGTGTGTGATTCTGCTGATCCTTGTTTTTATGGTGCCTTTCTACATCGGTTATTTTATTGTGAGCAACATCCGACTCCGTGAGTGTTTGAGCCCCCAAAGGTGTGGATTGGGACAAGCAGGTTTGGGATTGAGTCCATCTGAGAGCTTTGTTTTTCTTCCTTACTTTCAGTAACCACTGCCCCCCCTTTTTTTGTAAGGTGGGGGATTAAGGGAGGATGCATGGTACAGTACCTTACACGTAGTTGGTGCTCAATAAATATTGAGATGAATGAATTTAGTGTGTTGTCACATCTTTCCATCTTTCAGCATTATTTCTATCTTTCCTTAAGTGCAATCCTATCCTTTGTTTCAGCCAAATTTCCCTTCTCTTTTTTTTCCCCTACATGCCCTTAAATATTGGTAAGGAGTCTTCCATGAAAATGTAGATTGTCCTTGAATAGCCAGCTTGTGTGGATGGGAGAAGAAGTCATTGGTTTGTTCTGGGTTTCTAAGTAGAGCAAGCTCCTAACTTTGGTGTACCTTGCTCCCACCTCCCACCCATTTCCCCACTTCCTTTATCTTAGTGCACAGACAACGACTGCTTTTTTCCTGTGTCCTGTGGTTGACCTTCATGTACTTCTTCTGGAAGTTAGGAGATCCATTTCCCATACTAAGCCCAAAACATGGTGAGTGATTTCATTTTACTCAACTACTTCCCTCTTTTAGTTTTTTTCCCAGAGAAAGGAAAGTTTTTTTGACATTTTCCCTATCCTGCATCCTAGCACTGTACTCAATTAAGACCTCCTGTTTTAGAATTAAATTAACACCTTGCTGCCTAAATAATATAAAAATGCTGATTCCAGGACTGAACTTTTCTTTGTCACCATAGAAATTATATTATCTCTGTGGATGAGTCTATGTTGAGAAAGGTAAGCATTCCCACTCATGGATAAAAAAAGGAAAAAACTTTACAGAAATCAGTTTCTTTTCTATTGTCAGCTTCATTTTATAAAAGCTATTTATCATAAACAATATTAAACTTGAACCAATTAAACTTTCTTTGCTATTATTCACATTTTAATATTTTTCTTTTCTCATTTAAAAGTTTTAATGATATGTTTTGTTTTTAGGTTTCAAACATTTACAGATTATTTGTACTACATGAGATGTCTTTTATAAAGTAAAATTGATACTATAGTGACTTCTTCTGAGAGTACACACATTTCACATACACACATAGCATTCCTCTCATTTAAAAAAAATGAACAGAAATCTATTTTTTCTCCCTCCTATCCTCTATCTCTTGAAAAAAGAAAAACAAATTTCTCATTGCAAATATGCATAATTAAACAAAACAAATTCTTTCAATGACTGAATACAAAGATATAGGTCTCCTTCTGCACACTAAGTCCATTACTACTCACTAATGAATTTAATATCATTTAAATGAATGGAATTTCAACCAATGATCTGTCATAACTTTTTAGTTATTCCATGTACGTCTCAGGATTTTTTTGTCCATTTATTCCCAAACATTTTTCCTTTTATGGAGTCATAAGGTGTATGCTATGCTTCTGGTTTGGTTTGGTTTTTCACTTTTCAAAAAGATCCTTCCCTATTTCTTTATATTTCTCATACTTGCTGTTTTTTTGTTTAACCATTCCTCTGATATTTAATGTTGAGGTTGCTTCCAGTTGTTGCAATTACAAATAATTATGCAATGAAAATATTTAATAGATAGTCCTTTTTTTGTTTTTGATAATACTTTTAGGGTATATTCCCAACAATGGAATTGAGTCAAAGGGTATGATTGTTTTTGTAACTTTTATTGCATGCTGCAAGATTGCTGTCCAAAAAGATTCCATTATGCAATATTTCCCGTAATAAGTGAATGTACCTGTCTCCCCACAACCCTGCCAGCATTGAGTTTTGTTGCTTTTAATTATTTTTGCCAATTTGATGAGTGGTACTTCAGTCTTTGAGTTTGCATCTTTTATATTATTAGTGAAATTGGTCACTTTTAATTGATTACTAACAGTTTGTGTTTCCTCTTTTGAAAATAGCCTTTCCTTATCTTTTGACTATTTATTCAAATACAAAGATGAATCCTTGACAAAACCTTAAATCAAAAACCGTATGTGTGTGCGTGTGTATTTGTGTTTATTTGTATGTGTGTGTGCTGAAGAATATGAATCCGGTGTTCTGATAATAATGTCATAGTCTCTCACTCTCTGATATTTGATAAAACACATCATAGAGTCAAATAAAATATATACATGTAAATATACAGATATGTATGTATATATGCATATTACGAGCGAGAGATTATGACACTCTTATTATCAGAACACTGGGTAGTCCAAAAATTATTTGGCTTTGGAGACAAAATATTGGATATGATTGTTTTCTGCAACAAATTTATTTTCATAATTTTTTTCAATTTTTTCTACTAAGATTTTTTTTAAATAATTGACATTCCCAGAATACCAGTTGATATTGAAAAGAGATAACCCTGAAGCTCACTGGATAGAGAAACCAAACAGATTAAAAATTGACTGTGGCAAATACCTTACACTCAGATAACTGAGAGTTGGCATTCTGAATTGACCGTTGTGCAGTAGAATGAGTCCTGTTCTTACAGTCCTGAGATGTCTGTTTGGACCCTGTCTCTGGCATTTCCCAGCTATGTGACCTTGGGCAAGTCATGTAACTCACTAAGCTTCAATTTCTATATCTGTAAAATAAGGAGAGTAATGCTTGTACTACCTACTTACAGGGTTATTATGAGAATTAAATCAAATCATCAGTTTAAAGTATATTGCAGACCTTCATCAGCTACATAAATGTCATATGTTGGATTTGAGAATCCCATTTAATTCATTTAAAGTAAAGGGGAAGTAATTTACTGTGTCACTAACATGACTTCATTTTTTCAGGGATCTTGTCCATAGAACAACTCATCAGCCGGGTGGGCGTGATTGGGGTCACTCTCATGGCCCTCCTCTCTGGATTTGGGGCTGTCAACTGCCCATATACCTACATGTCCTACTTTCTCAGGTAACTCAGTTTTTGTTCTTTGTCACCTTTTTCTGCCAATTTCCAAAGTTCCTATGTCTTCCACACGGCTATATGTCTTTACACCACCATCAACAGAGCTTAAATATTCTGTCTCCAATCATTCTGTTCATTCATTCGCTTATCCACAAGGCTAATCCACCTTTTTTTTTTCCAAAAGGGAAAATAATCCATTCCAGGACCTTTCAAAAACAGAGCACATCAATTTCAGCAGATTCCATTCAACAAGCATTTATTAAGCACTCACTCCTATCTGCCGTTTCATTTGCCAGGAGGGACTCAGAGGTGAGGCAGGGCAGAGTCCCTGTTTTTAAGGACTAGCATGTACATAGTCATTACTCATTTGTTAAGCACATGCTATTCCGCAGACCCTGTCCCAAGGGCCGGGATACAAAGAAAGGCAAAAGCAGAAGGCTTCTCTGCCCTAGAACTCCCAGTCTAAAGAAGGGGAGGGGAAGAGCATGCAAATAATTATGTACAAACAAGATATGAAAAGCAGAGATAATTCTCAGAGGAAAGGTTTCTTGTAGAAGGTGGGATTCACAAAGCTACCAGAGGCTTAGGAGATCATCTTTTCCAACCTCTACATAAACAGGAATCACCCTCTGCAGCATTTTTGGCATGTGATAAACCAGTCTCTGGTGATAGGTCTTACCCATATCCCTGATGAGGGTTCAGTTAACTTTCACTTAAACACTTGCAGTGAAGAGGAACCAAGCCTACCTAGAGGCAGACCAGTCAGTCTTGGGGTAGTTCTAATTGTTAGGACATTTGTGGAGCTGAAATCTGTATTTTGCTGCCTGTTGCTCCTGGATCTATTTCTAGGGTCATTCAGAACAGATCTAATCCTACTTCCACAGGAAGGTTCTTCAAATGTGTGGAGGTTTTAATTATGTCACCCCTAAGTCTTTTCAAGACTAAAACACCCCCAAACTCCATCAATAGATTCTGTGGCCTGACCTTGAAGCTCTTCACTGTCCTGGCTGCCCTCATCTGGATGTTCTGCTGAGTAACATCTTTTCTAGAATGTGTTGCCCATAACTGAGCACAATACTCTAGCTGTAGTTAGACCAGAACATTGACATCTTGAGTGTTGATGAATTTAAATGAATGGGAAGGGGTGAATTTAGTTCAGGTAATCACTACATATCCTTCTGTGGGCAAGAATCCTTTAGAAGAAATGGAGTAGCCCTGATAGGGAGAGAAAAGTAGTATTGGGATATAATCTTAAAAATAACAAAATGATACCTATTAAAGTCCAAGGCACATCATTCAACATCACAGTACTACAGGTCTGTGCTCCAACCACTGATATCAAAAAAGCCAAAGTGGATTAATTCTGTGAAGATCTACAACATCTAGAAATAACATCCAAAAGGAGAGAGACTACATTCATCATAGGGGAAAAGAATATTAAAATAGGAAATCAGAAGATAATTGGGATAATAGGCAAGTCTGACCTTCAAGTACCAAGTGAAGCAGGATAGAGACTAATGGAGCTTTGTCAAGATAATGTGCTGGTCATAGCAAACATTCTTTTTCAACAATCCAAAAGGCAACTCTACTCATAGACATCTCCAGATGGTCAATATAGAAATCAGATTGTATACTTTGCAACCAAAAGTGGAGTCACTCTATACAGTCATTTATACAAGACCTGGAGCTAACTGTGGTTCAGATCATGAGTATCCTATTGCAAAAAAAAAAAAAAAAGTAGGGAAACCCATCAGACTATACAGGTATAACCTAAATAACATCCCTTATGAATTTGAAATGGAAGTGAAGAGTAGACTGAAGGGATGAGATCTAGTAGATAGGATGCCTGAAGAGCTGTGGACAGAGGAGTCAGCAACAGAAAAAGGATCAAGAAAGCAAAATGACTGATGAGGCTTTTCAAATAGCTGAGGCAAGAAGGAAAACAAAAGGGAAAGGAGAAATGGAAAGACATAACCACCGAATGCAGAATTCCAGAGAATAGCAAGGAGAAAGAAGGTTTTCTTAAATGAGCAAAGAAATAGAAGAAAAGAATAGAATAGGGAATACAAGAGATCTCTTCAAGAAAAGTAGAGATATCAAGGAGACATTTCATGCCAAATGAGCATAGGATAGAAGGGTCCATGCTGTGGTCCATGACATGACTGAACAACTAAACAAGAGGAGAAGGAAGAGATTAAGTGAATGAAAGATGTCTGAGGGATTAAGGAGAGAGGATTAAATATAGGTGTAGGTCTTAGCATTGGCAAGAAGAGCTGAACCATCCTTCCTATGAGACCAGAAGGAAGGAAAATGGAATGGGATGAAGAGAATTTTAGAGGCAAGGAACAGAGTAAGAAAAAATAAACCATGATTAGTGTCCATACTTCCAGTCAGTTAGGTGGCAGGATCATCTCCAGAAAGAGAAAGTAGCACTGGAGTGAGAGGTTTGAGCAGAATGGAGCTTTGTAAGAGCCCGTATGGTGTATGTCATAAGTGTCACTGAAATGAATGAAGAATACCATGCAAAGGGAGGCTTCAGTTGAGTTAGAAGGCATCCATTTACAGTGAACCCGTTTAGTAGGATCAAATGATTTTAGTACTAGATAGTTGGAAAGTAGAAGCAGAAAAAGTAGATGTTGAGTGGTGAAGCTTAGCAGGTGGAAACATGATGATCTAATTCCAATTTCTACCCACATACCAGATCTCTCTGCACTCAGAACAAAAAGAGAGAATGCCAGGTTAAAGAAATGCCTTGGCATTATGTTCTGCCTGTCACTGAACAAGACCTAAGGAAGATTGTACAAGACCTGAGATTTTAAGAGCCCTCCACTGTTCTTTAATCAGTATCCCAAGAAGTGAAAGCACAATTATTCTAATTTAATGTGGCTTTTTTAAGGTTCTTGAGGGAAAAGCATAGGCTTGAATTAATTCACTGTACTGGGTGATGATGGGTGACTGATTACACCTGACAGTGATGATGGCACCTCCCTTATGAGCCTAATACTGTGCTAACAGTATGTATGTGTATTTTGTTACAGGAATGTGACAGACACAGATATTCTAGCCCTGGAACGCCGACTGCTTCAAACCATGGACATGATCATCAGCAAAAAGAAAAGGTCAGACTTTGGAACAGTCTCAATGATTTTCATTCCTTTGGGGTTTCCCTAGTAAGAGTATAAACTGTAAGAACTGCTACTAGCAAGGAATTTTCATCTTGCCCATTTCTGAATGGCATCTTGGGTCTAAGGTATCTTGTATCTAAGCTGGCATGAAAATATTTTGAAAAATGCAATCACTTACTGAATTGAAAGTTTTGCTTTAGAAAAATAACAATTTCCATTTATTGTCACCCTCCATTGGATGATTAGAAGTGTGGGAGGATATATTTTTCCATGCTAGGGGTGAATCTTTTCCATTTCCTTTTCTCCAGGTGCCTTAATAAATACTTCAAACATTCTAATGGTCACTATTGTGGTTATTAATATCAAAGTTCTTTGAAAATATACATTTCAAGTAAAGTATTTCACAGAAGTTTATATACAGTCAGAGTATTTTATGGTGGGCAAACCCCACTCTCCCCTAAACTCCTATTTATAGTACTTCATTTTAGTGAAGAGGTGACCCTGAGTTCTTGAACATCTATACCAGGGGACCAGAAATTCTGGAAGATCTTAACAAACTGGAAGGGTCCTATCATGGACAAAAACCAGTCTATTTTATTTTGATAACTGTATTCCAATATAATTGGTTTCCTTTGTAATCCCATATATTTTATTTTATGCATCTAAAATCATTTTTCTGAGAATAGGCTTCCTAGACACACAAAAAAAGGTTAAGAACCCCTGCTTTGGGGGAGGATTGTATTAGTGCAAAGTCCCAAATCAACCAAAAAACAATTTGAAATATGGAAAAACCATGGCTAATGTTACCAAGATTTAACTGAGAAGATTTTAGGAAATGTACAAACTAAAATAATTTTTATCCTGTTTTCCATGCATTGTAATAAGGTTCTTTAAATCTAAAGTGTTCTGCCTTCACAAAAGCCATTAACATTCATATATAAATAGGAATGTGCTGGTCTTTAACAGCCAACTTTACAGGAAGAAGAAAGTTTAATTTGCTTTATTAACATATTTCCCATCAATTTCTTAAGTTTAGACAATCAACAAAGCAACATAGCGTTTACCAATTTCTGAAGTGTAAATACACTCAGAATTTAAAAGTCACTTTTACAAACTGCTTTGAGTTGGCTTTAGCACAGTACTAAACAACTGCTTTGAGCTGGCTCTAGCATGGTTCTAGATTTTTACATGTCAATGAAAAAGGCTCCAGAGTGTGCTGGATAGAGTGCTCGTTTTGGAAACGTGAAGACCTGAGTTCAGATACAGTCTCTGACATGCACCAAGCTATATGACCTAATTACCCAGCTTTTATGAAGCACCTACTATGTGCTAGCTGCTGGGATACAGACCAAAAGATGAAATAATCCCTGCTTTTTCAGAACTTATATTATCTTAGAGGAAATGACATGTGTACATATAATTACATACAAAATACATACAAGATAATTTTATGCTAGGAAGGCACTATAAGCTGGGATTGAAGTAAAGCTGGTCTTCGAAGAAGCAAGGGATTCTAAGGGAAGAAGAGAGGAAGCTGTACGTTGTGGGTGTAGAGGACAGTCTAGCCAATAACCATTGAGGAGGTACGTCAATGGGCCGTGTTTGTGTTTGTCATTGCACCACTGGCAGTGATAATGGGTTTGGACTGAGCCATCCAGACTCCAGCCTAGTTATCTCCATAACCCTCATTTGTAGCTGGCCAGAATTTTAAGGTGAACTCTTCTCTTTCTGAAATACTTTAGCCCATCATTACAAGGATCAACTTTAACCTCTTCAACACTTCGACTTGACCAAATAGTTTGTTTATTAGAGTTTGGAAAACCAATTTGCAAAGTAACCATCAAGAGGGGAATAGGAAATGAAAAGCGCCCCCAGGTTTACCAGCAGAGGGCGTCAGAAGGAGAAACAAGTTTACCTGACTAGCATATGTTATGCTTGCATTAGCGGTTGGGAGGAGCAGGAGGAAGATGGAAAAGGCACAGGATGTCTTCTCAGCTGGAACACTGTTTAGAAGACTCGGCTTGGAGGAGTCAGGAAGTCTTGTTTTACTAAAAACAATGATATTCATGCAGGGTCTGTGATCAAAGTCTTTCTGTTGGGGTCTCATCAGATGGTCTCCATCTGAGAGTTCAGTGTGACGCATTATTTGGGTTATTCTGTTGCTGCAGCAAGTAAAGTCTTTGTTCTGCTGTATTGTGCGACAGGTTCAAATATCATCTCTGCAGTCAAAGCAAATATGTGTAAACCTCAAAACTCCTGTTTCAAAAAGGTCACATTAATCCAATATTGAAATTATGGTTATGTGGTAATCAGGAAATGCCAAGCAAAAATGCCCTAGATTGGTGTTCTTTCCTCAGATGCTGTTTCCTACATAGCTTTTGATAGAAAAACCATTCAGGCATTGCAAATGTCTTCCTAGAAATTAATTTTTTAACATTACATATGTATATGTATTTATAAAGCAATATGCTTTAAAGGTTAAGAATTTATATTACCCTGAAGCCTTCTCTTTTTGCCCCACATATTTCAGAGGAGGAAATAGAACCCTTTGTGTGTGAGTTAGTGAGTTACCCTCACTAAATGACAAGCTTTGTCCTTTTGGATTTCTTTACCCCAGTCATTGAGTCACTACAGATTGCTCCTGGGTGTTCTGGTCTCTCTTTTTTAAAGTGGTTAGGGATCAGGAAAGAGATTTATTAGAAATTTTGGGCCAGACTACATATTATTGCCATATAAGATATACATCTATTTTCCTTACAGAATCTTCTGGCCAAATCTTTGCTAAATGCAAAACTTGTTCTATGTGTTCTTTGAGATGTATTCTTTTTCCCAGATTATGACTTTTGTGTTCTCATAGCTGAGAGCTCCCTGCTTGACGTGGGCAACTAATGTCCCAGTCAGAGTAGGACCTGCAATACTACAAACCAACATTCTTGATTTCTTTAAAACTTCATTTTGCTAGTGTCTTTTATTTCATTTTTTTTCCTTACCCCATCCTATGGAGTTAGATGTAACTCTCCTAACTCTTCTCTGTGTTGTTTTTTTTTCTCAGCTTTATCCACCTCAGAAGTAGCAGAATAGGTTTATAAATCAGTAGAAATTTGCAGACCAAAAGGAAAGGGAATAGTAAGGATGGGATTATACAGCTTATCCCCAGTGTGAATAGCACATTCAGCAAGTTTCTGCTGGAACTTGTTAGCAGCCTTCATAGATGTACCCTCCCCTGTCTGGAAGCCAGGCAGTGGTGTGAACACTTTGCAGTCATTGAGATGGAGGAAAATAGGCATGCCTTTCTACCCCTCTTCCCTTTTTATCTCCTATCCTATTATTCCAGCACCATAAATGACAAGAAGCTCTGTGTGACTAGGGTAAGGACCCTTTCCTCCTCCACAGTCACCATCACATACCTTTTTAAGACTACCCACTTCGAAAGCAGAAAGGCAGATACTTACATCACCAAGACACAGAGTCTGCTTAAGTCATTTGCCTCTTCCTGAGTAATTTTAGTTTCCTAAGGTGCTGAAGCCTACAGTAAAAGAGAATGAGGCAGAAAAATCCAAACCTTGAGATTGTGACCAATTGATAAAACTCCCCTTTCATTCACGTACTCTCTAGATGCACCCTGAACCTGTTACTGAATTAATGAAATGATTTGGGAAGGGGAAACACATGAGTTAACATGACTGGCACTTTCTGGGATCCCTTATTGGGCCAATCTTGCAGATAGCTTCCAAGAACCATTTGGCCTATAGAAATTATGCTGGAGTTACAGCATTTGAGTTGATCCTTGCAATTCTCCAATTCTCAGTGTCACTGTTCCTGACCCTTGTTTCTCAGACCAAAGTAATCAAAATTTCCTTTATAGACACAGATTCCAATGGAAATCTTCCCAAAAGAGAGTAGAAGGGGCATGCCCCATATCTGTTTCCATGGCCCCATCTTCCCAATTTTCAAGGGCTTGTTTTAATTTCTTTTAAACCTGTAGGCACATGGCACAGTGTGAATTTTCATGGTTGATGTGAATTTGTTTAACTCTATGCTACTAAGCCATTTGCAGGAAGTTTGAATCTGGTTGTATCTCTTCCTGAACTGACCCAAAGCTACTTTTGCTTTGGAGGGGACAAAAAAAAAGAAACTATATAATCTTCTGTGTAGGATCCTAGCCTTGGATACTGTGGCGTGTCTTTGTTTCTTTTCCAGGGTTTTGAATTCTCTTTCTTTCCAGGATAGCCATGGCCCGGAGAAACCTGTTCCAAAAAGGAGAGGTGAACAATAAACCATCAGGCTTCTGGGGAATGATTAAGAGTGTTACCACATCAGCCCCAGGAAGTGAGAGTATCCTTTGTCTTTGGGTAAAGAGCAGACATGGAGAGGAATAGAGGCAGCTGCTTCTGAGGTCTGTGTGCAAGTCCAGCCAAACTGGACAAAGGACATTTTTGTGATCTTTGCCTTTCCATGGTGGGACCTAAGCTCTTCCATCATCCTTTTCTTCCAATGACTATTGATATTTTGTCAGTATTGTCATACTCCAATGACAATGATATTTCTCTCTTGAGGCACATGAACATGAGAGCTAGCCTTGGAGTCAGGAAGTCTGGGGGCAAGTCCTACCCCCAAAACTGACTGACTGGGCAAGTCACCCTGCAGCCATTGCTCCATGCACATCTTTAAGACTTTAAGCTGCAGGGAAGGTGTTGATTTGTATTAGTAGAGGAAATTTCCTCTTTCAGGAGGTCCTTATAGCAATGAAATCCTAAGTCTAATCCCTAAGCCTATTCCTGTTTCTGCCTTTCACTTGTATAGCTCTGCATGGAGTCAAAGCATTTCTACAAGAAGGCTCATTTGAGCCATACAACAACCTTTTTGCCAGTACTTGGATGATGAGCCATAATATGGCTGTGACAGTTACAGTGTAGTATATTGGTTCTTCTGCAGACTCATTGAGGGGGAGAGGGGAAGGTGGCTCAGTGGGTCTTTTTCAAAGTCAAACAACAGTGGGACAACACAACAAGATGGGGAAAATCGAGTGAGATTAGAGATAGATGTGTTTTGGAAGGAGTCAGACTTCCCTCCTTAGATATGTCATCTCCTAAAGCCTGGAGTGGCCAGAACAGCAATGGTTTACACAGTTTCAGTGAAAAGGAGAATAAGGATAATCACCACCAAAAGAAAAATCAGGTAAACCTTTATGCTCTAGCCAGATTTAATAAATATAGATTGCACTTAAGCCATCCGTATGGGGAGCACCTGATGTTGAGGGAAAAGCTGAGTGGTGAGTGTTTATAAAAATATTTCTTCTCTGGAGAAGCATTATGAGCCTTATTTGGGAGTTGATTAAAACTACTGTGGTCTGGAGTATAACTTTTGTCTACACTTTGAGCAACCAGTACTCCATTTGGAGCTTTACGTTAGACATCTGTGAGTCACGAGAAGAGCCGCGGAGGCCCTGGAAGCTGAGCTGTTCTGGGGACCCAGGAAAGGGATGAAGAAGATTAAGGCTTAGCATCTGTCAGAATCTGATTAAAACATAAACCTTGACTCCAGGCTGCTCCAGATCTTACTCTCATTCAACAGGAAGTGGATGCTTTGGAAGAGCTGAGTAGACAGCTCTTTCTGGAAACAGTTGATCTATATGCCACAAAGGTACAGAATGGAAAATTGCTAGATTACCTCCAACCATGGGGGGAGAAGACTAAGTCATCCCTTGGGCCTGTATAACCAAGCAACAGAAGGGATAGGTCCTTAGACAATTTAACATGAAAACGTGGGACTTTGGGGGGTTGGGGAGCCAACACGAACCATGAAGTGGCTGCCCCCACTCTCATAAGACAGAGCTCTCCATGCCCTAGTGCTGCAGTAGCATTGCTCAGCCTAGAGCATCACAGTTATCCCACTGTCCCCACTGGTGGGTCCTTTTGCCCTCTTCTGCCCCCTGCTAAATTTGTCCTACTGGTCCTATGACATGCCTCTTCCACTTCATCCAGCTATATTCTAAAGAGCCAAGACAGGTCACAAAACCCTCTAACTAAAGGAAGCAACTGGCTATATCTCCATTTAAATTGATCTACCCAAACTAAGTCTGCCCTGTTCCCTATTCCTAAACACCGGAAGTGGGGGAAGGAGAGCTGTGTATCCAGTGTAATAGAAAGAGTATTAGATTTGGAGTCAGAAAAACTGGGTTTGAATCCAAGCTTGACAGCTTTCTTTATGTTGACCAGAATGAAAAGAATTCACCTCCCTGAATTTCAGTTTCCATTTTAGTAAAATGAGGCAGTCAGATTAAATAGATTTCTAAGATCCTTTCTACCTCCAAATTCCTTTGACTACCACCATTAGACTGGGAGCTGTGTAATCTAAATAAGCAAAACTCAGTAAGTGGAGGAAGAGAGTCATCTTGATTTTTCATTAGAAAAACAATACCAGGTGTGAAAGTTCAAGAATTATTCTTATGTTCTAGAACTTGAATCCATGTAATTTTTGGTCTCACTTGGCTAGCCTGGGTGTTGCTCACAGAGAAAAGAGTGGTTTAGTGGAGACTGGATTGTGATTTCATATAAATCTAACATGTTACATGTTTGTTTTTTTCTCCCCTCAGGAGAGAATAGAATATTCTAAAACTTTCAAGGGAAGATACTTTAATTTTCTAGGTTATTTTTTCTCTATTTACTGCGTTTGGAAAATTTTCATGGTAAGTGTGCTATTTGTTGTGTTGGGGTTCTTGTATAGATAATGAGAGAGAAGGGTTGGTTTAATTAATCCCTTTAACTTAACTTGCTTATAAAACATTGTCCCAAACAGGTCAAACCTTGAAACTTTTTCTAATTTCCATCCTTTGCATTTTTGTCTATCTTCATAATAATAAAGCACTAAAATATGAAGCATGTAAAATGAATACAACTATTTATTATTAATGATTTCAAATGACTTTCCATCCAATATAATGCTTGAGTTTAAATCAGGCTATTTACTCAACCTCTGGTGACTATTTGGAAGACAAACCCCCTGTGTGCTTTTTGTTTAATCATCTTCATCTTTAAAAGTAATGACAAAGTAATTTTTAAACATCTTTAGATATTTACTGATATGATTTCTTTGTAGCTGTATATCATGTCCTATAGTACCAATTCTAATATACATGTTTTCTAACTATTGGCTGTCTTTCATCTTATTCTTATCTGTGGCCATCAGTGGTTTTCTAAGTAAATACAGTAAAAGCCAATTTTGCTGTATGATTTGATTTTCCTCCTAGGACTATATCTAGACTAAGAGATGATTTGGCAATGATACGATTAATTTAGACTCTACCAGTTGTGACCAAATTTCTATTTCATTTTGCGCTGTATATGAACATAGTCCCTAAGATGCCTTGGTTTGGCCATCATCCATGAGTGCTAATCCAAATCATGAGTGCTTCACACTGTTAAGCCATCTTTTCTCTGTTTATACCCTCTTTAGTGAGTTTATCAGTATGAGTTCACCTGTCATCTTTATGTAGATCACTCAAATCAGTGTGGCTTCTGAGCTTTTGTCCTACATTACCAACTGCTCAATAGATATCTGCCTAAATGTTCTATAAGCACCTCAAACTTAATATATTCAAAACGGAAACTTCCCGATTTTTGTTAAGGCTATTACTGCCCTGCCAGTCTGAGGATCTCAGGCTCAGAGTTATCCTTGACTTTTCACCCTCCTTCACATCCATTGCTAGCAACCTTGTAACTCTTTTACCTTTACAATATCCGTCACACCTGTCCACTCCTCTCCATTCACATAGTGAATTCACCCTGGTTCAGGTTCTCATTGCTTTTTACCTCACCTGGAGTATTGTAATAGTTTCCTAATGGGTGTTCTCATTTCTCTCTCCTTTCCTTCATGGAGCTGCCAGAAAACCTAACGCACAGTCTGACCATATTGCTTCATTGTCTCCCTGTTGTTTCTAGGATAAAATACAGACTCCTTCACTTGGTCTTTAAAACTTTTCAAATTAACTCCAGTCTACTTTTCCAGATTTCTTTTGCAATACTCCTTCACACACTGTTTCAGAAAAACTTATCTATTTGCTGGTTCCAGAGCTAAGCAGTTCATCCCACCCCCTGGGCCTTCCTCACTTCTTGCTCCTGGAAGTCTTAGACTTCTTCAAGGTTTAGCACAGGCATCACTTCCTGTGGGAATTTTTTCCTGATCTCCCTAGGTTTCAGTGTTCTCTCCCACTTCAGATCATTTTGTATTTACTCATTTTGTCTTTTTCCTTTTTGTCTTTGTCTTCCCAACACATTCCCCAGTACCTTGAATGTTGTAGATGCTTAAAGGTTTTTTAGGCTGAAGGGAACTGACCGTCCAACCAGAATCTTCTCCTTCCAAAGTATGATTTCTTTGGCTTCCAACAAACTCAAAGAGATATTGCACTTTTTTCTTTGAAAAAGAATAGACTACTCCAAAACTTTCAAGGAGAAGTGTTTTATATAGATAACATCTGGTGTACTGTTTACTAGAATTAAAAAGAAATATCTCTTTTAAGTAGCAAATTAACACACTCAATATTTATTGAATATCTGTTGTGTTCCCAGCAGTATGGATGAAAGGTGCATGAACAGCATATTTATACATTTTAAGTAGGTTTGGAATAATGCTATTAATTGGTATTAGCAATACCACTCCAGGTATTACTCATGAGCTTAAAATGACCCAAATACACATTCTTATTACCTTTGAACTTCTAATAACAGGTAGAGTTGAGAGTCACCAACTAGAAGTCCAAGGCTCCAGGCCTCAGCCTCAGTAGTTTTAGTCTGTTCTAGGATTACTACAAATCTCTAGTCATCATACTGCCCCATGCCCCTATGCAATCACTTACCCAGCTATCTGTGGCTTTTGTCTTTGGCCCCAGGCCTCAGCTACTACAGCAGCCCAACCAGAGATGCCACTGGCTTTAAACTGATCTCAAGAGAGAGTTGAGAGATGGTTTATATGGAAACATTTATTTGATTACAGATGAGTTAAAGAATGTTTTCCACATATAATTTGAATTGTGTAGAATTGTCATCTTTGGGTCTACACAAGAACCATCCTGTCAGATAATCCTGTGAGGCTTACTTTATGATTGTGAAACTCTTGGTCAAAATAACAAGTGAAATATAGGACCATGTGTGTTTTTGGGTTTTTTTTGCAGGCAACAATTAACATTGTGTTTGATCGGGTGGGGAAGACCGATCCTGTCACAAGAGGCATTGAGATCACAGTGAATTATCTGGGAATCCAGTTTGATGTAAGTTGTTTGAATACCCTAATTCATTCTGCTTGTACTTGTTTGATCTAATACACATTAGAATTACAGAGTCTAACCTACCCTTCTAGACATCCTTCACATTTCTTATTCCAAAGTATTCCAGACTTTGTCATGCTGTTCCACTTAGTGCACCACATTCAGCATACCAGGCTAACTGGTCTACTTACTGTTCCCAGGATTTGACCTTTTTTCTCCTGGTTTCATGCCTGGAATGCCCTCCCTCCCCCCCGCTCTGTCTCTTAGAATTCTTAGCTTCCTTCAGAGGTGGACTTCCTGTGAAGATGGCAATTTAAACACTTAGGAACAATGAGAGAGAACCACAAATCACATTTCAAAGCAAAAGTGTTGATGAGACCTTCTGTCCCATACAAAACTGCACGAGAAGCCAGGCTTTAAAATAGAGATCAAGGCTTGCTGGCAGGAGATATAGGAAAACCAGGCTGAGAGGGCTTTAGGGGGTCCAGGGTCAAGCTAGAGATCAGTTTAAAGCCAGTGGCATCTCTGGTTGGGCTGCTCTAGTAGCTGAGGCCTAGGGCCAAAGACCAAAGCCACAGATAACTGAATAAGTGACTAGACAGGGGAATGGGGCAGTATGATGACCAGAGATTTGTAGTAATCCTAGAACAGACTAAAACTAGTGGGGCTAAGGCCTGGAGCCTTGGACTTCCAGTCAGTGATTGCACAGGGATACTAAAAAGGCCAGCAGGAACCATTGAGGAACCACACACTGTGATAGGGGGCAAGACTAGGAGCCAACACTGTCCATCTTCAGTCCCACTATGTAAGGGCTATGGAAGAAGTCAGGGTCTGGTCCCATGCAGACTTCTACCCAGAAATGTCCAAACTGTAGGGGAAACAGGACGTAGGCCTGTCTTATTGTGAGGGGATAGCAGGAGATGGGACCTTCACCTACCTAAGGCATTCAACAGCTCAGAAGGTTTCAGAGCCTGGGCCTGACAAAAAGTCCTAACCTAAATATGAGGAAGTGGGGGGTGAGGGGAAATCCCGCTGTAATATAGAAATAGAGGTTCAAAGAATCTCAAGATTAAATTGCAAAGAAAAGAGATAGTTCTTAAAATAATCACAATTTGGACCTTAGGAAAAAAAGAATCAATTGTTCACAAAAACTCCAAGATTTGATTGAAAAAATGAATGAAAAACTGAAACAAGTTAAAAAGTGAAATTAGAATACTTGCAATAAGAATAAATAGCTTGGAATAAAAAAAAAATCAAAACCAAAAATAGGAAATCTTATCCAAATAGCTGAGACCCTGAGAAACAAAATGGAGGAACAGAACTCAATGATTCAATAAGAAGAAATATTATAGTAAAGTCAATGGACTTAAGAATGTATTGCCAATAGTAACTGACAGGAAACAGGATGAAGAGAAATCATTTGAGAATCATTAGATGCCTTGAAACAAAGATCCTGCATATTATATTTCAAGAAATAATTTTTTGCTATTTTGTTTGTTATACTAAAGGGGGGAGCTGAAGAAAGGGAATATTCTAAGGAAAATATAAGGAAGTGGTAGGAACATACTATTCCTCATAGCTAGGGTGGGGTTAGAAGAGCAGACACACAGAGGTTTAGGGATGAATGGCACAAGCTACACGATGCTTAAAGAAACTATTATGTAATGATATAATCCATTTTATATATGTGTGTGTGTGTGTGTGTGTGTGTGTGTGTACATATAAAAATATGTATATACCCAAACACACACATGTATTTGGTTGTTGTCCTTTCTGGAAGAGGACCAAAATGACATGATCACTATTTTAGAGTTAAGTTACAGGGTGTCCAACTGTGGCTGATCAGACCAATATGAGCTCAGAATACTCTACCACAGGTCAGGCACAAATAGTCCTTGTGCACATTTGGGGTGGAATCTCTAAATTTGCTCATCCAAATTTCTTTTGAGCTATTTCAATTCTATTTGACTAATGGAACACGTCACCTTCTCTGATGTGGGCACGCCATGCTGGGTGGTCCTGTGTCACACAATCAATTCTAAAGTTCTTAAGAGAGACCTTGAGAGTGTCCTTGTATCACTTTTTCTGACCACCATGTAAGTGCTTATCCTATGATTTTTGGCAAGCTTATGTTTGTGGCCAGCCCATTGAAGTTGTGCTCTGTGCAGTAGAGTTTGAATGTTTGGCAGTTTAGTTCAAGAAAAGACCACAGGGTCTGATATCTTATCCTGTCCAGTGATATTCAGAATCTTCCTAATACAGTTCAAATGGAAGCAGTTCAGTTTCCTGTCATGGCATTGGTAGACTATCCAGGTTTCACAGGCATACAACAATGAGATCAGCACAACGGCTCTGTAGGCCTTCAGGTTGGTAGTCAGTCTATAATACCTCTTCTCTCCTACACTTTACTTCAGAGCCTCCCAAACACTGAGCTAGCTCTAGCAATGAATGTATCAACCTCATTATCAGTGTGTTCATCCATGGAAAGTATACTGCTGAGGTAAGTGAACTTGTCCAAAGCATTCAGAATTTCTCCATTTGCTATAACTGATGGTTCCACATAATAAAACAAGAAAAATAAAAAAAGGTTACAAAGTATACTTCAATATGCATTCAGAGTTCATCAGTTCTCTCTCTGGAGATGGATAGCATTTTTCATGATGGGAACTTTGGAATTGTCATAGATTAATATCTTGATCAGAGTAGCTAAGTCTTTCACAGTTGGTCATCCTTACAATATTGGTGTGACTGTGTACAATGTCCTGGTTCTGTTCACTTCAGTTTGTATAAGTTTATATGTAAGTCTTCCCAGGTTTTTTCTGAAACCATCCTGCTCATCATTTCTTATAGTATATTCCATAACAATCATATACCACAACTTATTCAGCCATTCCCCAGTTGATGGACATCCTCTCAATTTACTGGAAGTCTTAGAAAAAGGCTGGATCACCACATGTTAGGGATTGTTGGGAGGATTCTTATTCAGGTACAGGTTGAACCAAGTAGTGTCTAAGGTCCTTTTGTAGTTCAGCCTCTGATTCACACCTATTTCTAGGAAAACCATGTAAATGATGCTCTCCTAATACTGAATCAGTAGTACTTCTTTGTTTGGAAAGAGAGATCCATTATCTTTCCCGAAAGCAGTCGGTATATGTACTGTATTGATAACTCTTATCTTTTTCATTTATGTGAATGTCTTTCCCTCTCATCTTAATTTCACAAATCTGAGTTTTAAAAAAAAAACAGTATTGTTCCTTTATCAGTGCTGAGAGAGAATGTGCAGAGGATATTCTTGTTTTTTATGTGGAACCATCAGTTACAGCAAATGTAGAAATTTTGAATACTTTGGACAACTGCCTTTGATATCTGACGACCTTGCTCATATGATGCATTCCTCCTCTGAAAAGACTTCAGCAAACACTCTGTAACTTTGCATAAATAGATCTTAGATGACAATTGCAGCAGCTCCTATTCAGATACCTTTCAGAACTCCACTAAGTAGTACAGGGACTTGGCCCTCAAAACTGCCTCTGACTTGAGTCAGTACAAGAAGAGAAAAGCCTCCATGTCATATTGAAGCTTCACATCAAGTTCAGCTACTTTCTGGAACTTGGCTCAGAAACCTATGGAACTCTTTTTTCTTAGGATACAGGGATAGAATCTTGACAGTCAGATACGTCTGAAGTGGTCTTACAGTTTCACCTGCAGTCTTTTTCTACAATGGGGTAAATAACCAAATAGTCTTCAGTTCTTTTCCCTTTATTTGTAGTCTTTAATTGCATGAGAGAGCTGTCATTTTTCTTATCCTTCCAATGTGTGGACTGTGTCTTAGTTAGTTCTGCTTTCTTCCATTTCTAGATAATCTTTAAACATTGGTCTTAATCTTTCTCTAGTTATTTTAATCATTATTCACTTGCCCCCCGCAAATATACTCATTGTGATGTCATATAGGTAGATGACCCAGTCCCTCTAAGCAAACTGCGGCCACATTGGCAAGAGGGCTGACTTTGGGATCAAAAGACCTGAGATAAATCCAGATGCCATTACCTCATCCACAAAATGAAAAGGATAAACTAAATGATCTCTAAGAACTTCTCCAGCTTTAAATCATGTGATCCTACAAATAGATTATAGTATCATGACCATGTTCTCATTCTGCAAAATAGTAACATTTCTTTTCCTTATTTTTGTGACAGGTGAAATTTTGGTCCCAGCACATTTCCTTTATTCTTGTTGGAATAATAATTGTCACGTCTATCAGAGGATTACTGATCACCCTTACCAAGGTACTGCACATCTGATCATAAAAAGCATGGACCAAGGGAGAGTTATGTTTGGAAATACATTTGAAATATGCAAGTGGCGAAAAGAAACCAAATAGAATAAAAATGGTTAGCAGGAATTGAAACACAAGAGAAATGAGTGAGAAACATCCAGCTGCTTTCCATGCCTTCAGGTCACCAGTACTGCATCCCAGGGTACTGAAAGAACCAGCAGGTGATTGCTGGGCTACTGTCAATGACCTTTAAAAAGTGTCATAATTTTCTGAATTTTCAATAAAATGGAAAGAAAGAAGTATGCAAAGCATAGGCCATTAAGCTTCATTTAATTGCTAGCAAAATCCTAGTTTGTGAATGTTTCAAAAGAGAATTAGTAATCACAAAGAGCAAACATGGCCTTAAGAGCAGGTCATATCCCCTAACCTTATTTCTTTTCCCATATAGTAAATACAGTTTAATATCAGGTGAACACTATGAACATTGTATTCTTAGATTTCAGTAAAACATTGAATATCAATTCTCTTACTGTCATTGTGGACAGAATGGAGAGAGGTGAGCTGAAAGGTGCATTACTGGTTAAATGACTCAACCAAAAGACTACTCAGTTACTCATGTCCAGTGTTAGCTTGGAGAGAGGTCTCTGGAGCAGTGCAGTGCCCTGGGGTTCTGTCCTTGGCTCCATGCTGTTCAACATTTTTGTCAGTAACTTGGATACTAGACAAACTTATAGATGACATGAAGCTCAGAGGGCTGATAGATATATCAGGTAATAGATTTAGAAAGTCTCAACAGACTAGAATAATGGCCAAGTCTACTAAGACAAAATTCAGTGGAGATAAATGTAAAAAGTCCTGTACTTGAACTTTGAAAACCAACAAATTACAATTAACATTCACAATTACAAGCTGGAGGACAGTAATTAGAGGTACAGTGTGTGGTGGAATGGGGAGGAAGGGGACTGTAGGACTTGTTAGGAAACCTGTGTTCAAATCTCATCGCTGATATTGACTATCTGTGTGACTTTGGACAAGTCCTCTCACTCCTAGGCTATGGTTTCCTTTTCTGAACATGAAGGGGTCAAACTGGATGCCCTCTGACATCAGTCTCTGCTCAGGATTGATGACTTTGTTTATCCTGGTGGGGTCTGACTATCTCTGAAGTTGTGTTTTCAGTTCTAGGAACCACAGTTGAAGAGGGATGTTGATAAAATGGAGTTTATCCAGAAGAGAATAACAGAAAAATGAGGAAACTTAAGACAATGCCATATAAGGATTGGTTGAAGGAACTAGAAAGGGTTAGCCAGTGCAAGGGGGATGGGGAGGAAGACCTAGAGGAAATAGGCTAATTGTCTTTAAGTGTTCAAAGGCCTTCCATCTGTAACTGATTTCCCTGGGTCCCAAAAGGTGCTCTAGGTCAAAGCTGCAGACAGGCACACTTAGAACTAAAAAAAGACGAATATTTCCTAACAATTAGAACCATCCCAAAATAGAAAGGGTTGCCTTTGGGCATATGGTGGGTTTTTCTTCGTTGTAGGTCTTCTAATGAAATGAGAGGATCAAATTTCAAGAATGTGGTTGAGGGGTTTATTGTTCAGGTATTGGTTGGACTAGGTGGCCTCCAAAGTCTTCAGACTCTGAGCTTTTGTGGTTTTGTAAAAACATTTGACAGGGTGAGCCATTGAACAAACAAGAACTCTTCCTAGAATAGAAATGTTAAAGAAGACAGAAACAGCTCTTTGCATCCTCCCTGCTGCCTACAAACATACCCTTCAGGCTGTGATCCCGTAGCTGTCATCCCTTTCACGGCCCAGCTCCTGGAAAAGGCTATCTATACAGTGACTTGTCCATCCTCACTGCTTCTCTCATGCAATTTTCAGTCCCTTTTCTTCCATCCTATTGCCTCCTTCTCCCTCCTCCTTGAAATTCCCTTCCTTCTTTCAAAGCTCAGCTCAAGTACTGACTTGTAAAAGAGAGGCCTTTTCTGATTTCCCCCAGGTGTTAGTGTTTCCCTAAAGAAACAGAATACAAAAAAACACCTTGTTTTGTTTTTATCTATCTGTGTACATGTTGTTCTTTCTCTCTCTCTCTCTCTCTCTCTCTCTCTCTCTCTCTCTCTCTCTCTCTCTTTGTCACACACACACACACACACACACACACACACACACACACAAAAGAATTATCGATCCTTGAAGTCAGGCACATGGCATCATAGATTTAGAGTTGGGAGGAACATCAAATATCCTCTAGTATCACCTGCTCATTTTACAGAGGAGAAAACAAGGTAAGAGAAGCTCAGTGACTTGTCCAAGGTCATCTAGGTAGCAAAGGGTGACACCAGGCTGATTGTTCTTTCCTCTGCTCCCCAAAGAAAGCTCCTAAATATTCCTTGATTTGAATGGAATCCCAACTAGGTCTGGGCATTTTAGAGGCATAAAGCAAGGAAAAGTGACTATGTCACCATGTGGAAAAGTTAGCCATGAAATGTCTGCTTCTGGAGAGAATGGGAGAAGCTGTCTGCTTTCCTCTCAACAGTTTGAGAAGGCTTCCATGAAGGAGTTGAGCATTTGAGAAACTATTAGAACGATGGGAAAGAATTAAATTGTTAAAGGGATTTCCAGGCCTACAGCAGCTACTGCAGTAGTCCAAGCTCCAAGTTACCAGGCTCTATGCCAAGGAGAAAGGAGCACACAAAAGACAGTAACGCTAAGGTTTAGAAAGTAATTTACATGTGTTATTTTGTTTGGTCTCATAATTTCTACCCTCTCTCCAGTCAGAGTTATTATAACAGGTGTCACCACTTGACAAGTGAAAAAAACTAAGACTGAGACAGGTTCAGTAACTAGCCCAAGATGGTTGAGCTCTGAGGCTCAGAGGCAGGAGATTCACTCAGGGAAAAAGTCAAGGGCATCTCATCCTTTTGAGTGTTTAACTCTGGCAGAGAGCAGAGACCTTGAATGTGTTTAGTGACTTTCCTTGCTGCCATCATTGATTTGGGCCAGCAGCTGTGAAGAGAGCCATGTTGATAAGATCCTCAACAGTTAAGCTGGCCAGGGACCACTGCCTTTTCTCACATGTTTCCATGATAATGAGGTTATGCCCCAACCATCTGCACTTTCCCCTAAGAGCATGCTTTTCTAGGGCTCCCGCACACCTCTCACTGTCCCTTGAGAGGTCCCATTGTTGATTCTACAAGAATCTCCTTACACTGCCACAGTCATTTCACATTTCTCTCTCTCCTCTTTTTTTGGACAGTTCTTTTATGCCATTTCCAGCAGCAAGTCCTCCAATGTTATCGTCCTGCTCTTAGCACAGATCATGGTAAGTAGGTAGAGCCTACAATATCATTAACACTCTCTAGGCTCTGTCTGGCATGTAACTAGCTTCCCTTCAAGGTGCTTCCTGGCCTGACTTCTGTTCTTTGATCTCTAGGGCATGTATTTTGTCTCATCAGTGCTTCTCATCCGGATGAGCATGCCCCTTGAGTACCGCACCATAATCACTGAAGTCCTTGGAGAACTGCAGTTCAACTTCTACCACCGCTGGTTTGATGTGATCTTCCTGGTCAGCGCTCTTTCCAGCATCCTCTTTCTCTACCTGGCACACAAGCAAGCTCCTGAGAAACACATGACACCATGAACAGAGAAGACTCGAGCCTGTCTCAGACTGCTGAAAGCCCAAGGGGCAAAGTCAGAACTTTAGAGAGGAGGGAATCTCAAGGGCACTGGGTTTTTAGGTAACAAAAAATGCTATGGTGGCTTACACTACCTCCAGCATTTCTACACCTCCTCCTATAAGGAAACAGTGACTATTTGTGTTATTAGGACTGGCAGGAGAGAGGATGAGCACATCCTTCGGGCCATGGAACATTTTCTGTATACAATATGGTGCCCACACTGGAAAAATGAAAGGGAGTTGAGATCAAAGGAAAAGACACACTATAAAACCAAGGCAGAAGAGATTGTGTTGTCACTATTCTTGGGTGATTTTTTTTGTTTGTTTAAATTCTGATTTCATCAAGAACAAGAAAGGGAAACTGGAAATCATTAAAATCAAAGTTTTTGTGCTACACTGGTTTCAATTTACTTTTACTTCCTACTTGGAAACATTTTGCCCAGGTAAGACCACAGGCCATAGAAGCACAAAGTGTGCTCACTGGAGTTGGAGCCCCAAATTGACAAATGGAACACAAATCCCCTCCATTTAATTATAACCACAAAAGGCAACTGTTGGCAAGGGAGTTCCTTTTTCTTTACCTAACACAGCAGTTTTATGTTGATGTATGGTATGTCTTCTGTGTTGATGATCTGGGGGTCAGCTGAAAGAAATTCCTCCAGAGAAATGGCCTTTCTAAAGTCTTCCTTTTATCCATGAGATCATTTGAATACAGAGTATTCATTTAGAATGATTGATGAGAGGTTGGAGGAGAGAAAATGCTATGAGGCCGTAAGAAGTCATGGGATGGGGAAAGGGCACTAATGGAAGCGAGGGGCATGTGGTCCAGGTTCAGCTCTGCCATGACTGTTGTATCCCATCCAAAAGGTGATGAGGCTGTAGCTTCCTATCATGGCCATGCCCTAGCTTTCTAGTAAGAGCTCAGAGGTGGCATCCAAAGCAGCTGAAAAGGAAAACACCACACACTCAGGTCACACAAGTATTGCTGATGTTTATTCTTCATCGCACTGGCAGATACATAGCACACTAGTTCTAAGAAAGGTTGATCTAGTCAAATTTAACTGTCTCCTCTACTAATTGTGAATCACCTTTGGTGCTCAAGAGGCACAGACCTGTGCTGAGAGGCTTAGCTACACCTCTCTGTCTCACTGATCACTTAACAGAGAGTGTGTATATGGGAATGAAAATGCCTCATGAGTTCTCATTTTCTAAGTTAACCACAAGTGATTGGCTGTCTACAGCAGCCATCCCTACAATGGATGATAGGAAAAGACCAGGGGCTTCTCTCTGGTCAGGTTCACATGGAGTCCTTCCCTGTGGGGTTACTTTCTTCACAATAGGTAACTGCTTTTTTCTTTAAGAGAGGATTATTCCTGTCAAATTCCCGGACCTTCTAGTCAAAGTCAAGGATTTTTATCATTACAACGCAGTGTCTTCAGAGCTGGAAGAATGAGAGCTTGTGCTATCAGCCTGCATAGAAGAAAAGGACAAAAATTATTTACAAATGATGCAACTCAAAAACCCAGAGATCACCTTCAAAAAATGTCCCAAGGAATAGAAGTTGATCCATAAGAAGATTCAATGTAGAAAGAGGCAGGACACCTGAGCTCGGATCTTGGCTTTGCATCTGACTTCCTGTTTGACTTCAGGTCTCTCTCTCCAAGGAGACAAAGGCATGAGCATTAAATCTGGAATAATAGTGTAGTTGACATCCACTAGGAGCATTGTGACTAAATTATTGAAGAAAATCAGTGCTTTCTTTTTAAGAGGCCCAGATTACAAGACCAAGGAGTAGTTTTGTCTTATGAACTTGAAATTTTGCTGAAGAAGTGATCTGGAGCCTGCGAGGTCTTCTAGAAGAAATGCTCGATGAGGATTGAGAAGACCTCCAGGCCCTGCTCTGCAACAGACCCACAGTATGGGCAAGGGTGTCTACCTCTCTGGTTTCCAGTTTCCTCATCGAAATATTAGAGAGTTAGACTAGGTAAGTTTCCAGCTCTAAAATTATATGATTCAATAACTTACCTGTTAAGATTCCAGAAAAAAAGGCATATAGGAGAAGAAGCAATGAACTCTAAATCTCTACTTTGTGTATGACTTTGTCAGTCACAGCCCCTCTCTGGGGTGTCCCCATTTACAAAATGAGGGAATTGAACTAAAGGGTCTGATGGTCCTTCCTATTTTCATAGTCTGATTCTATATCAGGATTTGTTTTCCTGAGGGGTTATATTCTTTGGTGACTATAGATTGGGAGTACATCTCTAATTAACTGAAAAATCCCTATAAAATGAACCTGAAATCCCTGTGGATTTTAAAAAGTCAAGACCACTTACTCGTTCTTTTGGCATGGGTGACTGTTTCTCTGGTTCAGTTGGTGACTCCTCAGTAGACTCAGGGGAATCCTCCAGTGGATCCGCCATGGAGGAAATAATAGGTATTTTTTTAGCCTGAAAGTAATTGTAGGCTTTCTTTCCACAGACCAATAGAATGACACTCTTTCCGCTGTTCTGGATTTTGCCCACTACACTCTCATAAGATTCCTCCATCACATTAACCCCATTCACTTCAATGATGTAGTCATCATCTTCTAGACCAGCTAGGTCAGCAGGGCTGCCCTTCTGTACCTGTGAACAGAGGCTCCAAGTGATTTCAGTATCTGCAGTGCAGAAAGGTTCCTTACACCTATCTCCTTACTTAGGACAGAGTGAAGGTGGGAAGTTGACAATCTGCTTTTAGCTCTGCTGTTCATTTACCTTAGCATGTTTTTCTCAGCTTTCAGTATTCTCCCCATAAAAGCTGTGCCTCACACCAGCAGTAAAAGAAACAGTTGTATGCTATGCTGCATGTGACTTCTGGTGTGGCATCATGGGATTCCTACACCCTTGTCTTCAAAAATCAAGAGACAGATCTCTACTTATAACTCTGAATTCTCACATTATGCCTCTTGCCTAGCAGGGCAGGGAGGCAACCCCTTCAAGACATGGTTGTACATGTGTGTGTTAGTCCCAGCCCTGGTTCATGTGCCTCCAGAGGGTCAGAAAGGACCACACTCACCACCTAGAAGACATTCACTGGAGTGGATTTTGAAGATGTTTATTTGGAGAGAATTGGGCAGAAAGTTATCTAAGAAATGAGGGTTAGACCTCCATTTTCCCAGGAAGGCTCATGTGCTTGAGACTAGACTATGGTAATGACTGGGAGTTTAATTATGGTTTCTCTGCTACCTTAATGTATTGGAGCTCGGTTGTCTTACCTCTTTGATGAAGGAACCAGGCTGATCCCGAATTGCATTTAAGTGGAAGCCATAGCCCTGCTGGCCCTTGACCAGCCGGCAGAGCTTGGGCTTGTAAGTCTCCACTTCTTGGGGAGCAGGGCCAGCAGCTATGGGCAAAGGAGTGGCAGGAACCTCCTTGGCAGCACCATTAGGCAGCACTTGATTTTGAAGGTAGAGAAATGGAGAAAACTGAGCCTTTGAAAAGAGAAATGCATGTTTGCTTTAATGGAAAGACCTTAGACTTTGTGACAGGAATGGGTGCTGGTTCTGTCTCTAAGACAGTGTGCTCATTGCACTCACACAGGTCCCCAAAGCTTAGGACTGTGGGCTGAAAATGTCACTGCTTCACAACCAGAAGGGCTTTGGTAGGAACTAGGTGGTAAAGTGTGTGTGTGTGTGTGTGTGTGTGTGTGTGTGTGTGTGTGTGAGAGAGAGAGAGTGTGTGTGTGTGTGTGTGTGTGTGTGTGCGTGTGTGTGTTACATCTAGAAATGATAAAAGAAAAACCGATTAGAGGAATGGACAGAACACTGTCCTGGTGACTCAGGTTTCTTCACCTGTTTTATTTTTGTGTGTCCCCTAGTGTGCAGTACTTCTTTTTTCTAGATAACAAACAAGTCACTGACAAACCTTCTGTGCCTCAATTTGTGTCACCTCCAAAATGGGCAGAATATGAGTCTTCTACATCCATGGAGTACTTCTAAGGGTTAGGGAGCTAATGTCTCCCAAAGTTCTTGTTTCTGAAAGAAGGCTTGAGACACCATGATATCATTAAGTCATCTTGGAAGACTCAGGTCTACTAGAAAAGAGACCATCCATCCGCATCAAGTTTTAAGAATAGTCCTTATAGGCTCAGATTTTAAAAGTTAAATCTACCCCATTGATGCTTACCTTTGGAAAACCCTGGGATCTATTCTTGTTACTACCTTAATAAACTATGCAACACACACACACACACACACACACACACACACACACACACACACCCCACTTCTAGTGACTCCCTATCACCTCTAGGATCAAATGATAAAATCCATTCTTATTCAAAGTCCTTCATTACTTCCCCCCCCCCCCAATGCTACCTTTCTAGCCTTCTTACACCTTCCTCCCCACCACATTCTTGGAGATCCCATGCCACTGTCTTCATGCTGTTCCTTGAACAAAACACTCCATCTCTGCGCATTCACTGGAATATACTCCCTCCTCATCACCACCTCCGGCCTTCCCCAGCTTCCTTCAAGTCTCCTATAAAATCCCACCTTATACAGGAAACCTTTCCCAATCCCTCTTAGTTCTAGTGCCTTGTCTCTTGATTATTTTCACGTTATCCTGTATAGAGCTTGTCAGGAAATAGTTGTTAGCATTTCGCCTCTCTGTTCGATTCTATCTTTGCCTCTTCATCCCCAGTGCTTAGCACAATGCCTGAAACATAGTAGGCACTTAAGTGTTTATTGACTGACCCAAGTAGAAGAACCACAAGCAGTCTCTTCCCTTCCAAACCCATCCTCTCCCTGCTCCTACCTGCCCAATAAAAAAAATGTAGTCACCATCATACTTCTTGTTACACCAAAAGACTGTACTTAAAACCATCTCATCTTAACCATAAGATCACATCGCCTTCCTTTCTGAATGAGAACTGCAAATTTAGAACTTCCTAGCTGCCCAACTCAGGTGATTAAATTCAGACCTTTTCAGGAGTACATTTGTATAAATGTTCTTTATCAGTCATTTTCCATATCTTAAAAGAAAATAGGGGACACCAAAATTTTTGAATGACTCATGGCAGGAAAAGTGAATTTTAGTCCTTCTGTATCTCAGCCCTCAATACAAGTTCATAAAATTACCTGGCAGTAATATTATATCTCCATCCAAAGGCATAAAAGGTCAATACTGCTAAACCTCTAAAAAGGATAGTTTTCACTTGTTACCTCTAAACGTTTATCACCCACTCACCCAAAACCTTCAATTCTGTTTATCCTCATTCAGTTTCAGAAGTCAGTCAATAAGTATTTTTGTTTTGTTTTTGGTGAGGAGACCCAGAACTGAGGTCTCATCTTCTCCTATACACAAACTGCCCTTTGATGTTCTGAGTCTTATCCTTTTAGCATGGAACTTTTATTTTAGAGACTGGATCTGTGATCTCATTGACACAGGCAACTTCCAAATAAAGAAACTCACTCTAAGTGCTCTCCAAATGTCAAGAAGTATTTATAAAGTGCCTAGTAGGTATGATGCTAAGACCTAGAAACACACAAAAAAGACAAAAGACAGTCCCTCCTCTCAAGGAGTTCATAGTCTGATGAGGGAGATGCTAACAACTATGTATAAACAAGATATGGACAGAGGAAAAGCACTAGCATTAAGGGAAATTAGAAAAGGCCAGTAGAAGGTGAGGTTGCAAATAGAAGTATCCCTTTAGGGTGGTCCTCAAGCCATTTATCAACATTATTTGCATACAACTGCTCAATCAATTATGAATAATGTACCATCATCTTCCTTTTATTTCTCCATCTTGACCACAGAACTTAACTTATCTTAAGAGACTGTCAGATGCCTTGATGAAACCCTAATACATCATCTATAGCATTTCCCTACTTTCCTAGAAGCTCTGTCTGGAAAACGAAAGGTTAGTTTGGCATGACTAATTCTCAGGGAATACATAAACTCCTAGTGCACTCCTTCCTTTTCTCAGTGTTCACCAATTCTGCTTAACAAGGTCTTCTAAAATCTTGTAGAGAATCAACATCAAACTTACCAGTACATTGCTGACAAAATAGGCATAGAATCTTAGATCTAGAGTTGGAAAGGACCTCAAAGGCCTTCTGGTCAGCCCTCTCATTTTATAGCTGAGAGAACTGAGACTTAGGGAGACTAAGATCTGCTGAAGATACTATTTCCTTTTTTTTTTTTTAATCAGTACATTTGCTTATCTTCCAGCTCCTCTACTCCCCCCCATACTTACTCAAAAATTTACAATACTGGTTCTTTGATCGTATCTGTAAGGCTGGTTTTCCCCCAGTACTCTGAACAGTAATTCACCTGGCCCTAAAACGTGAACTCATTTAAAATATTTACATACTGACTATCTCTTCATCTCTTTTGAACTCAAATTCCCTCTTGATCTCTCCTTTTCAGTTCAAAGATTTTTTTCTTGATGGAAAAACCTCATTCAAAATGACTTGCGCTGTTCTGCTTTCATCAGTTAACATTAAAGTATATGGCCCAATAAAAACAAGCAGCCAGTATTAAGCAACGAAAGAAAAAGAGTAAGAAATAGTTAAGAGTTTGGCATTCTTCAGCCAGATCTCACAGCTCACAGTTAATTACTATCGCAGCTACTATTTACCACTGGGGGCTAGCAGTTATCTGATAATTATTAATTACAGCCAACAGAACCAAGCAGACAATTTAAGAACCTTTCTCTAGCAACTGCAAACTTAAGAAGAGGCCAGACAGTTTCCATGAAAAGAAGTAGCCAGGAGTTATTTAGGGGAAGCCATAAATAAGTAAGATGAACAGAATTTCAATAGGTACAGAGAGCAATGAAATTGGTCCTGTGATTTACAAGCTTAGCATGTACTGTGTCAGACTGATCTCTGCCAGAAGACTGAAGAAACATTACTCTCTAGCTTCCTGGGAAGGAGGAAGTGTTTGTAACTGCTCATTCCAATGGCCTTTTCTTGGTCCTTATTTGACTTCTGTTCACACACTCTCTTCCTGGATATTCTCCAGGTTTCCATGACATACAATTCTTTTAGTTCTCCTCCCTATCTGACTTTGGCATCTCCCAAGCCTCTGCCCTGGACCCTCTTCTCACTCTTCTTTGGTGATCTCCCAGATTCAGTGGGTTCACACATCATGTCCATGCCAATGGCTCATGTATACACATGTGTACGTATATGTTTACACATTTACATTTGTGGACTCAAATGAATATATGATCTCATTAGTTTAGGAGTTTCCACCAATGATGCAGATTACAAGCCATCCTGGGCAACTCTTCATATTCTTCCAGAAGTTCATCACAGGAGATCTATTCAACAGCCTGGCACTCTTTCTCCCAACATCATGAAGGTACCAGTGGAAAATTGACTGTCTTCTTGTCACACTCTCTATTTTGCCCCATGACCAGAACCTTTTTCTTCCTTTCGTACAATTCTTTGTTTTTATCCTTTACTGTTTTTCTCCTTTAGAGCTCCTCTTTGATTATTAGTTACAACCTACTCAGTTCCACTATGTACTTTCTCATTGCCCTCCATGTGATACTCATCTTTTCCAAGTCAGTGCTATTGCCCACCTCCCTGTTATGTGGCACTGTTAGTGTTGGAAGGAAAACCTTTGCTTTCATAGGAAGTTTGGGGCTAGTTAATGAGTTTTACAATTTTTCTTCAAATAATCCCACTCATTCTCCTCCTTTCCAACTGTAGGCACAGTTCATGGTCCATCTCTACTGTCTGTCTCAAATACACATACCAATGGATGAGCTCTTTTAAGTGTCCATCCAAATGCGTGCTGAAGTCTGGGCAATAAACATTCTTCAACTACTTTATCTTTCTGTGTGGATAAACAGACTAAACTCCTTTACAGGAGATTACAGATCTCTTCCAGGAGATTTTGCAGTGTCTTGGGGCTTAATGTAAGTCACAAACAGGAGCACTTGCAGACATCACTGTCCACTCAATCCCTCCTTCACCAGTGTTCTGTGCTGTATCTCCTCTGTCACGGTGGAGAATACCTTTGGTGAGCACAGTCATCTTCCAACTAATCCTGAATGATCTCATTGTATGAAGAGGAGCTACCTGACTGCAAATGAGCCCATAAGGTAGCATTTTGTTCTATTAAATCAAATGTCTTTTATTATCCATAATGGAATCTTACATTCTCTATTTCAGTTCATTGTAAGATGGAAACCAAATCCTTATAACAATTATGCATAACCAAGCAAAAAAAAATTTCTTTATTACCCAAGAAATAAGCTTTATTCTGTACTGTGAATCCATAACTTCTCTGACCAGAGGTTTTATTGTTGGCTGTCTGTAATCATGGTTAGTCATTACAGGATAGGCATTTTCTCAGAAAATACATATTTCTATAACCCTTTACTCCTGGAGAAGAGTGCATTATAATAAGAGCCAGAATTTTATATATATATATATATTATCTCACTTTAAACAATCTTGTGAGGTAGATGCTGTTATTATCCCCAGTTTACAAATGAGGAAACTGAGGCTGAGAGAGGTTAACTGACTTGCCCAGGGTCACAGAGCTAGCAAGTGTCTGAGGAAAGATTTGAACTAAAGAAGGTCCTCCTGGTTCCAGGTCCAACACTCTAGCTACTGCCTAATAACTATAATTATATCTGTGCTTTGAGCTGTGTCCCTAAAAATCAAATCTAATTCTGACATTCTCCCCATAAACTTTCTTTTATAAAGTTCCTACCTTCAATTGGCTACAGTGATGAAAACACTACTCATATCCCTACATCCTTTGGTTTCTGATCAGTTCTTCAGAATCCCAAGACATTTTCTAGGTTCCTTCCTGACACATTCATTCTCACATGTTTATTTTGCTTGTTTGTTAAAAATGAAACAAACAAAATATTCTCACATACATTACTGTTAGTGGGTAGTAGTTTTCAGGTTGGGCAAGCCTGCAGAGGCCTCCCTCACATCCTCAGTACCCCAGGAAGGCAGCACACTACTGTCTGGCCCTCTGAGGAACCTACAGATGCTTTCATACCCCTTAGCAAGGAGTTAGCCTCGAAAAAAGATACATGAAAAGGTCTGCTCCCCAACCCACTACTTCTTTGCAAAGCTGAGGAGGCTATGAGTGTAGAGGACTCCATAAAATATTTGACTTTTTTGTTATATTGATAAGTTTTGCTGAGCTCTTTTTCTTGTTTTTTATTCTTTTTTTAACAAAAGGCTGCTTTCTGAGGAGGAGGCATACAGTAGGAAATGTAGGTGAAGTAAAGACAAAAGCTATCAATAAAAACTTGCTTTAGAAATAAACAAAATAATTTGAAAGAAATTCAGATTACCTCCATTTAACAATGAAGCACCAGAATAAACAAGTGGAAATGTACAGATATGGGGCTACTCGGTGGAGCAGTAGAGAGAGTGCCAGGCCTGGAGTCAGGAAGAATTATCTTTCTGATTTCAAATCCAACCTCATTCTGGAACCCCTGAAAATTGCCTGTTTAACATTAATATCAAACCTTTGTATTAGTCAAGAATCACAAAAAGTGTATAGGGCTTCTCTGTTCAGGCACCTACTATGTGCCAGACACTGGGGAAACAAGAAAGACACAAAACAGTCCCTGCTCTCAAGGTGCTACTCACAGGCTACGGGAGGAGACAGCACATACATAACTACGTACAAATGAAGTATGAGCGAATCGACAAAGGAGAGGCACGATGCTTAAGGAGGAGTGAGGAAGGCTGCTTACGGACAGACTGTGAAAATTCCTGGGATGACATGAAAACTATTGCTTGCAGCAACAGTGCCGTATCCCATGAAGCAAATGCGTGCTCGTGGGTAACTCACCAGCCTGTACACGGCGTCGGTCTCCTTGTCCACCACCAGGAGTGAGGTCTGGTCTCCGCCCTGTCTGATCTTCTCCACGACACTGTCGTGGTCCAGCATCTCCACTGACTCTCCGTTGACAGCGACAAGCAGGTCATTATTCTTCAGACCGGCTGCCTCCGCTGGGCTTCCAGAGTCTATGTCTTTGATGATCTGACCTGCTGCCCATAAACCAAATGATCAGAAAGGTCCTTGTCTTTCTGGGGAAACGCCCTAACTATGCAGATGAGGAGAGAAAGAGTAAGGATGGAAGGATGCAGGGAAGTGAAGGGCTCTTGGTATTATATCATAAACTGCTACAGTTTAAGATCTTAAATATAATATCTGTCTCCTCCTTCCGTCTACTTGCCCCATATTGGGTAAGCATAGAAGTGTAACGCCCTTGGGAAATGCCCATCCTCCCTGTCATCCCCAGGGACTTTGCAGAATGGGAAAGTACATGCAAACTTCATCCCTGCTCAGAATTCTCACAAGGCAGTAGGCTCAACCTTTACTAAGGAAAGATACTTTAGAGGTCAAAGAAAGTGTTGGGGTGGAAAATTTCAATTACACTCTACTTGAACAAAATAGTTTGTGTGCTTTAAATCTCAAAACAAATGGGAAAGGCAATTATCACCACTCATTTTACAAATGACTAAGCTGAGACATGGAAAAGCTTGAAGATGGACCCAAGGTCACAGAGTGAAGAATGCTCCCTTCTCCAGCACTTGATCTCTTATTCCCAAACCCCTTCAACCTTCCCACCCCAAAGTTCCAACAGAAAGCTACCCATCCTTTCCACTGTGCCCTCTGGAATGACTGTTCCATAGGCAACAAACTTCCCCTTTATCCTAAATCTTTTCTTCTCCTAGTCTTTCCATCTTTTTTCTAACTATCCCCCAGATGACATGGACTCCTTGGCCATCCTTTCTGGTTATAGCTTCACTCATTCCCTTTGGCTCACTGGTCAGGGTAGGAGAGTTGGAATACTCTTTGTTCATCATTGCCATTCCCAGTTTCTCTCCCTATCTCCCTCACTCAGTAACTTCTCTGCCTTAGAAGTTTATGATATTTGAGCCTAAGAAATTTGGAAATTTCTTACCTTTCTTCCCTGGGCCTACTCTCAAGTAAAATCCATAGCCACTCTTTGCCTTGGTCATGTCCACAATCCGGGGCTTGTGAGGAAGCAGCATCAGACTGGCTGTCTCTCTTTTGACTTTTATCTTATGATCACTGTAATGTTTGTCTGTGTCCTTGTCTATCAGCAAAAACACAATCTGGCTTCCAGCCTTCTTCACCTGTAGAAGCATATGTGAGAGAATTTTTGTCTCCATGAACACATTATCTAAATGTATAGACATGGCTTACAAGACAGAACCACAGCCCCAAGGATCCGATGTTAAGGACTGAGCAAATCCATGTTACAGCCTTCCTGGTTCTGAGATGCTGGTGGTACAATAAAAGTCAGGAAAACCTGAAATCAAATCCTAATTAACTGGTTGTGTGTCCCCAGGCAATTTACTTAATCTCTGTCAGTCTCAGTTTCCTCATCTGTAAAATGGGAATGATAACATGGCTGTTGTGAGGATCAAATATGATAATATTTGTCAAGTACCTGGCACAGTAGGAACTTAGTAAGTACATTTCTCCATCCTTTCCTCACCCTCTTTGAAGTCAGTCAATAAATATTTATTAAGTGTCTACTACGAAGGTACCTTGCTGAGCCTAACAGATACAAGATAGTCCCTGACCTCAAGGAGCTCACCTCCTAATAGAGGAGACAATACAGAGACATCTATGTTGTACAGGATAAATTGGAGGGAATCAACAGAGGGAGGGGACCCTGGATTGGGGAGACACCATTGCTAGTTTCTGGCAGGACTATAATTTACTGCCTTTTAGCCCTCCCCCTTCTTTCTACCTTGCTCACCAGTTTTCTTTTTTGTTCTTTTTCAGAAGGTTATATTCCCCACACAAAGATAAGAAATTCCTCTGAGAAGGAGGTTAGAAATATACAGAGGTCAATATGAAAAAGGAACTATCAAGTAACTGGAATGCATGTTGGAACAAGGAAAAGGCAGCCATAAGGACCCTAATAAAATCCTCAATTCCTTCAGGTGTCAGCTAAAATCCTCCCTTCTACAGGAAGCCTCTGTCAGGCCCCCTTTATGCTTTATCATCCTGGATATTTCTTGTTGAGGGCAGCTAGGTGGAGTCATAGTGCTTAGAGCCCCAGGCATGAAGTCAGAAAGACTTTTCTAGATATTTACTAGCTGCATGACCCTGGACAAGTCACTTAACAATGTTTGCCTCAATTCCTCATCTGTAAAATCGTCTGGAGAAGGAAATGGCAAAGTACTCCAGTATCTTTGCTAAGAAAACCCCAAGTAGGGTCACAAAGGACCAAAGACAACTGAAAAATGACTCAACAACCAATAGCATCTTGTTTCTCCATAGCTGTTTACATTCTGTCTCTCCCATTTGATTTTGAGTTCCTTAAAGGCAGGGACTGCTTTTGCCTTTCCTTGTCTCTCCAGTGCTTAGCAAAGTACCTGGCATTTAGTAGACACTTAATAAAAGCTTCTTGACTTAATTTGAGTAGATTCTCCCTGGATTATATGAATGTCTTTTAGATTTTCAAGGATAAATTGGACCTACTATTTTAATATGTCCATAATTGAAACCTGCTTTTCCATAATCCATGGTGCCATGTTGAATTCTCAAATCTGAAATAACTGGGAAATTTAAGGACTGGTTTAACCTTACAGTCCCCAGACTTCCAGCTAAATAATGTGATATAGTTATCTCCCACTTCATGCTTTACAGAATATGTCTTTCAGGGAAAAAATAAAAATTTTTAAAAGGTGCCATGTAACTCCTGTTAATTCACCGAATGCCATTATAAACTTAGATATGTGTCTTCATGGAATAGGGGTAAAAAGACTGAACCTGTGATTTCATTAATACAGGGAATTCCCCCCCAAAAAAATACAGGGAATTCCCAGGTGAGAATATTCCCTCTACCAATACAAATCAACACTGTCTCTGAAATTTATAGTTGTAGAGTGTTGTCTAAAGTACTGAGAGGTGAAATGATTTGCCCAGGGTCACATAACCAGTCCACGAGAAGTAGGACTTGAATTCAAGTTTCTGTGACCGCAAGACCAGTTTTCTAACTACTATACTCTATTGTCTCTCATAGGAACAAAAACAAAAATGAAAAATCTCCTAACTGATTTACTTCAAATTTTATTTGAAATGATATTTTCCATAAATATGCTCTCATATGGACCATCAGTGAATGAAGGAATGAATGAAGAGGAATATATATATCAAGCACTCAGCATGTGCTAAGCACTGTAATAATCACTGGAAATACAAATACAAAAAGAAATATCACTTCTGTACTCAAGGAATTGATGTGCTAATAAAGGAAGACAACATACAAAATAGAGTAATGGCAAAGAATGTTTTAGACTGTGAGATTACAGGAATGGTGAGCAGAAATATGGAGTGATCCATTGTTCTTTCTAGGAGGTAATGTTGATTTTGGTCCAGAGCTGGAGATAGACTGAAATAGAGAAGGAGTCTGGGCAGTGGCAGGGCATAAAGGTGACTGGAAAGCAACAGCATGGTAGGAATGAGTTGGTCTAGTTCTAGGGAAGTCTCACCAATCAAAACTCAAGACCTCAGGGCAATGTTCCCCGGACCCAAGGTGGTATGGAATTGATCAAAGACCTTATTGCAGGTCCTACACCAACTCTTCTATGTTACTCATCAGTCTGTCCCTTGAGGGTATGAAAATTCCCTCTGTCATTCTGGTTCACATCTGTCCTTTCCTTTTAAGTCTTATCACCAGTTTGAAGAAGGAAGATAAAAGCAGCAGACTCTACCACAGCAAAATTGGGCTATACCTTTTCAACCACCTCCTCATGGCTGGCACTTTCCACATTCTCCCCATTCACTTCAATCAGACGGTCTTCAGACTGGACACCAGCCTTTGAAGCCACACCCTGGGGAACCAAGTCAGTCATGTACACTCCCTTTTTACCTAGAATAGAGGGAGTGGAAGGAAAGGAAGACAATGCGTTTCGGGCAGCAGAAGGGCACAACTCTTGAAGTTCCTAAAGTCTGAAAATGAAGAGACTTCATCTAATAAAGTTAAATTACAATTTCATATCCACTCTTTCTTAGCAAACAAGAAGAAAACCCTGGCTTCTATCAGGAGATGAAAAGAACTGCACAGTGCTTAGAGCCCTGCACAGAAGATATTTGTTGATTTGCTCATAATTCTTGATCCTCAATAAAATACAAGTGGGTTGTCATTAAAAATCTTATGACTAGCAAACATTTTAACTGAATGCACTGAATAAAGATGCTTAATCATGGTATTACATGTTTCCTGGTTTTCTTCCTACCAGTATGACCACCCTCCTTAGTCTCCTTTGCTGGATCTTCATTCCTATCATGCCCACTAACAATGAGTGTCCCCTAAGCCTTTGTCATGGGCCCTCTTCTATTATCCTTCTATACTATCTCAGTTGGTGATCTCATCAGCCCTCATGGATCCAGTTATTCTCTCTGTACAGATGATTCCAAAATCTACATATTGGTCCCAGTCTGACTCTGAGCTCTAGTCCAGCATCACCAATTGCCTTTTGGACATGTTGAACACGATGTCCTGTAGGCATCTCAAACTCAGTATGTCCAACATAAAACTTAATATCTTCCCCCTCACACTTTCCCCTCTTTCTAACTTCCTTATTAGTGTTATAGACACCAACATCCTCTGAGCCATTTGATCTCAAAATCCTGAGTGTCGTCCTTGACTGCTCACTCTCTAACATTTACCTCACGTATCCAATCTCTTCACTAGAGCTTATCATTCCTGCTTTGACATCTCCCATATATATATATATACATATATATATATATATGTATGTCCCCTAATGTCTTCTTACACTGATGAGTTCTTGGATCTATCAAAGCTTAAGTCACAAGTTGAACATAGAAAGTGTGTTGATGAATTAACCAACATAAAGTACTTCTCAAAAATATAATTGTTGTTGATGGAAGATTGTCTTTCTGGAGTATATTATCATGGAATTAGTAAAAAGTATTTTTCTATAAGACTGGCAAAAAACTCACTTAGCAAAAGGATGCCAGTCAGCCCCAAACTCTGTTATCCCAGGAGCACACTGCTCACTAATTGAAATTGAAAACTGAATCAAAAAGTATCCTCTGAGAAGCTACACAGTGGCAAACCCAATAGTCAGAGATAAGACCAATCTTTATGAAATCATGCAGTTTCTGTGGGCTATTAAAATGAAACAAAGCTAGACCTACAAAGCAAAGCCTAGTCTTGAGGTGGAGGTTCCAGGGAAGGAATGATCCTTCCAAGTACTACTGTCAACAATGTGAAAGAGACATAGCTTTCTGCTAATATTCTTTAGCTGACAAATTTGTGGACTGTGCCCTCAATAACTCTGCCTATGCTCATTTAACTGATGATTGCTACCCACTGGAGTCACCTTAACACATCAAAATGGTGTGGAATTTGAAAAAAATAATAAAATGAGTTTGTACTCCTTCTTTTGCTTACTAAAACTAATTGTTAGGTTTCATATTAATATGCTAAGTTTCACTAAAAAGGTTTGTTAAATAAGACATTTGATTTAAAACAGGTAACGTACAACCTACTTATTTGGATATGATTGGACATTGGCTATGAAGCTCACCTACAAATGTGTTTGTGAAATAATTGGTCAAGGAGGAATTCAGAGTCTGTGGCCATAAATAGAATTTTTTCCTACATGGAAAAAGTTAACTGGCCTTTAAGGGGATCAAATCTGCAATCTGGAGCCTGTTATAATATCATGTTCCAACCTTTCATCCACTGACATGGACTGTTAGCCCAAACACTGCAACATTACCAGACTCTGCCCAGAAGACAGTATACCCAATTTTATTTTGATAAAAAGTAAAGTGCAGTAATCTAGTATAAGAGAGTACATTGGGAAAGTAAGAGAAAAGAAGTATTGCTGGTCAAGAAATGACTGTCCTAATCCCCCATCATCCTAGGATACAGAAGAAAATCCAGCCTCTCCTAAAGTGAAGGAACATAAAACTCCTTAATTATATTCAGGTCATGGCTAAGAAGGAGGGTCCTAAGGTACTTGACAACTTCCTAGAAAAACTAAGCTAAAAGGAACTGTAGGGAATCCACATGTTTATTCTCTTTCAGAGTCTCCAGGGGAGGAAACAGCTATCAGATAATTAAATCACCAAACTGACAGAAAAGCAACCTTCTACCAGAGAAATCTGGGAAGCATAACAAAGGTTCCCAAGCCAGACTCTAGCTGCACTCACCTTGGACAGTTTTCAGAGAGAAGCCATAACTGCTTCCATCCTTCACCAGATAACAGAGCCGGGGCTGGCTCCCTGCACCTGCTACCCCATTCATCACTGGGGCTGTCTCCTTCTGGTTCTGACTCAGTTCCTTCAGGTTTATTCCCTTTTTTACTGCTTGTTCATAGGATGCTCCATCCAGAACCAGGAATATCACTGAGTTCCCACTTTTCTTGACCAGATCCACAACCTGAGATGAAGAAGAAGAGATTCATTGAGCAACCTAGAATAAACCAAGGTAAATACCTAACCTTTGATCAGAGTGCTTCAGGTCCTCACTCTACATGCCTTGACATTTTCTTTGTCCTCCTTTCTTACCCCCAGATGACTGACAGTGTCCTCTCATCCCATTCATACTCCCTCCAGGTAGAACTAGCCCTGAAAATTCAAAGTCAGACTAGGTTCAGCCTAGCAGAGCTTTTCTAGTCCTGAGAGGCTCTAGCCAATGAGATCTAATTCCAGTCCAGAAGTCCCCTACTAGAGGAGAATCATTCCTGGGTATCTGGTCTGTTCAGTGGTTATGGTCTTAAAGTATAACTAAAATTTATTGATGGAGGAAAGTAGTTTGTGATTCTAGATAGGAGCCTTGTGATCCTTGGTAAATGCAGGAACTCTTGCCTCGGGAGGCAGTTTCAACATATAAGGCTTTGGAGACCTTCTCTCACTCCCTAGGAGGGAGAACAGAGAGAGAAAGCTGCCTTGGCTGACTGAAGGAAGCACAAGACAGAAACACAACCCCTCAACAGGACAAGAACTCTGAGTGTATATATAATAATATATTAAGAATAAATATGTATATTAAGTATATATAATAATATATTAAGAATATATTAAGCAAGTTTCTAGCTTATAAGCAAGCTTGGAGGGAATAGGGATCCCTACAAATGTCATTCACCTGGAAGTGTTCTTCTTTGTCCACATATATGCCATTGACACGCAGGACCCGGTCACCATCTTGGAGACCTGCTTTCTCAGCTGGGCTGCCCTGTTCTATCACACGAACCAGGTGACCCTCAACATCTTTCTCAATCCGGAGGAAGAAACCATAGCTTTGCCCATCTTGTTTGGAAAGTTTACATTCCCGAGGTGTGAAGGTAGAAGCCATGTCTGTTTACAAGGGACAGAAGGGAGAAAGAGAAAATAAGATGATTTGTAGCAGCCAGGTGGTGCTATAGTGCACAGAGTGCTGAAGCTGGAGTCAGGAAGACTGGAGTTTAAATTTGACTTTAGATACTGGCTGTATGACCCTGGGCAAGTCACTTAACCTCTATCTACTTGAGTTTCTTCATCTGTAAAATAGGAATAACAATAACACCTACTTCCCAGCATTCTTCTGAGAATAAAATATAATAACATTTGTAAGCATTTTGCAAACCTTAAAGTGCTACATCAAACATAACTATTATTGACTACTCACCTTCCCCAGAGTTAATTTATATGCCATCTTCTCATTGCCATCACATGGACATGTAGAAAGTGTAGAATATAATAAATAAATCATCTAAGCTGAATGAGAACCCTCTCCTCTTATCCATGGATAGAATGAATAAACCACCCAGTCTGAATGAGAACCCTTTCCTAGGACTTTGGCTCAGCCCTCAAACCTAATCCAATAGATTCTGGTAAAGAGTTACTAGAGTTTGGAAGGCTACTTCCCAGCTGCCCGTAACCCACAATAATCCTTCTCTTGCTTCAATGGATCTATAGATCTGTGTACTGCACAAAGAGACAGCACCCAGCACAATCCTTTCCCCATAGTAGGTATTCAATAAAGATTTGTTTATTAAAGAGAGAGGAAAAAAGACAGGACCATCTATACTCATGACAAGAAGTTTGGCTTGCTGAGCTACTCTCTGGATCCTTCAGATACAGGAAAAAGGAAACACTCACCGCTGAATTGTTTCAATCTCATGCTTTTGGACAGAAAGTCTCTAAGACTAGAGATCCCTTAGTAAATATCTGCTCCATGCTCAGCATCATACTGGACACCATGGTGGATACAAAGAAGTAGAAAGATAGCTTCTGCCCTAGAGAACCTGACAATCTAGCTGTAGAGAAAAGACGGACCTAATCCAAACAATGAAATAATACAAGGCGAATTTTTAATCAATACAGTCCTAGGATCTACTCAAAACTAGGTTCAAATTCCACCTTCCTCAGGAAGCCTTTTCTGACTGTCCTTCCCTCTCCAGATGCTAAGGTCTTCTCTCTGAGATTGCCCCCAATTTACCCTGTGTGCGTATCCTCTGTGTGCATAGTTGTTTGGTGAACTGTGAACTCCTTGAGGGCAGGGATCATGGTTCTGCCTTTCTTTGTATCCCCAGCTCTAAGCCTAGGCCTGGCACAGGTAAGTGTCTAACAAATGTTTGTTGACTGAATGACCGAACTGGGCAAAACTAATGTGATAGCTCATGCTGATAATCAGGAACTTAGGGAGAACCCCAAATAATGCAAAGGCATAGAAGAGTTGTCCTTATGTTTGTGGAAACTTTTTTTTTAAAGGACTATGGTAAAGTGCATGCAATTCCCCAAACTAACTGAATTCCTTTCCCACACCCTTTTGTCCATTATATTCAGATGGAGTTCAAGCCTTCTGCCATCTTCATTGTTAGAAATTACAGCCCAAACTGACACCAACTACCAACAGTTGTGGACTGGTGCCTGGTAGGAGTAAGAGGACAGATCTCCTGGTTGTGCTTGTTCAAACCTCCTTGGCTTCATTAAGTCAACATTCAAAGGCCAGAATATACACATGGCAGGTGCAATGTAGATGTTTAAATGAGGATCACTTCAGACTGGCAGAACAGAATTTAGGGTTATGTTCCTAGTGCACAGAGCACCACGCCTGGAGTCATGAGGACTCATCTTCATGAGTTCAAATCCAGCCTCAGACACTAGCTGTATGACCTTGGGTAAGTCACTTAGCCCTGTTTGCCTCAGTTTCCTCATCTGTCAAATGAGCTGGAGAAGGAAATGGCAAACCACCCCAGTATCTCTGCCAAGAAAACCTCACATGGAGTCATGGAGAGTTGGACACTACTGAAATGAATCAACAACAATCTATAGGCTATCTCTGAATGACTCTGCCATACAAATCTTGAACTTTCCAGTCCACTGTCTCATCTCTTCCCGGAAGATTTGTGAAAACCAATGTGACAATGTCTATAAAATCTGGCCTCAGACACTGAGTAAGTCACTTAACCCTGTTTGCCTCAGTTTTCTCATCTGTAAAATGAGACAGTAATGGCAAATCCCTCCAGTATCTTTGCCAAGAAAACCCCAAATGGGATCATGAGGAGTCGGACGTGACTGAAATGACTCAGCAACAATGCTCAAGGAATTTTGCTGAGTGCTAGGGATATAAACAAAGGCAAAAACACAGTCTCTTCCCTCATGTACAGATGTGTACTAAAGCCAACATTTACTGGCTCAACAACCAATTGTTAAATTTTCATTGTGAGCATTTACCTTGCAAATTGGTGAACTATGCAAACCATGGGTTGATATAGTGTTTGTTGATTGTCTAGACTTTAGAAAATGATGAAGAGAATGTTAACAACTCAGATTAAATTTTAAAATGTCAAGTTCACACTTCTTTTTGAAAAGTCAGTTGTTAAATATTTACTACCACACCCCTGCATGGAAATAGCTAGTTACATAACAAGATAAATACAGAATAAGTGGAAGATGATCTCAGAGAGAAGGGACTAAGGGGGATGCAGAAGGCTCCTGCAGAAGATGGGAATATGAGATGACTCTTAAAGGAAGTCATGGAGGAAGAAGATGGGGAAGAATATTCTATACCTGGGTACAGTGAGAGCAAAAACATTAAGTATCATGTTCAAGGAAGAACAAGAAAGCCCAGGCCTGGGCAGCTAGGTGGTACAGTGGATAGAGTACCAGCCCTGAAATGAGTTGGACCTGAGTTCAAGTCTGGTCTCAGACACTTACTAGCCCAATCATTTGAGGAGACTCTATTTCCCATCGACAGAAACTCAAGAAAGTCTGCTCAAGATTGACTTGGGATCATTTACATTTCTCCTTCCTATTATTCTTCTAATTTGTAGAAATTAACCCGTGATCATGAGGTCCCTTTTAGGCTCAAAACCCATAAGACCTGTCTGTAAGAATTTTCAGTAACTGATCAATTTCATATGATTGAAAATTTTTGCCAACATTCCCTGCCTCAGCACCACAAAAGGGATGGATAATGTCAAATGGCCAGTCCGATTATTTTGTTAAAGACATCACATTACCATCCTGAAAGTAACTGGAATAATAGTTACATCACATTACCATCCTGAAAGTAACTGGAATAATTAAAGATCTTTTATTAAAGAAGTTAGTTTAATGAAAAAAAAAACAAAAATAGAATATCATTTTTCTGTAAAAGGAAATTTCTAAAATCAATATTTTCCTTGAAGGCAGGTTAAACATTCATCCTACAACTTTATTTTCTCTTCTTTCTTCACGGATAATACAATATTAGCTTGCACATTTGGAATGAATAGAATTTAAATCAATCAGGTCTTAAAATAGTCTGCTTGTTGGAGTCCATTGTGGGGCTACTTTTAAAATGACAGCCCTACTAATTTATAATAAACTCTAAATTTCCAAGAAAATCGATATAAGGAACTGCTAATGAGGAAATTCTCTTTACCAGTGTAGATCAACAAATGAGCATTTGTAACATATAGTCTTAGAGAGTTGGTTGTGACACCAAGAAGACAAGTGTCTTGCTCTGAGATACATGTTCAATATTTCTCAGTCAGAATTTGAACCCAGATCTTTCTGACTCTGAGGCAGCTCTCTACCCATAATACCGTGCTGCCTCTCACTTTGGGACAGGAACCAAAATATTGTGGTTTGGTTAATTTTTGTTTGTTTGTTTTTACAAACCAACCATGTATGCCAAAAGATCCAGAAAGAAAGGTTCCATATATATATTAAGATATTGACGGCAGCCCTCTTTATGGAAGCACATAATTGCAAGTAAAGTAGGTGTGCCTTTCAGTTGGGAATGGCTAAACTAATTGTAGTACATGATCGTCAGTAGTGTTGCTGTGCTATAAGAAATGACACATATGAAGAATTCAGAGGACAGGCAGGCAAATGAACTGATACTGAGTGATGGAAAGAGAACCAGGAAACAGCTTATTCAATGATTGCAACAATGTAAGTGGAAAGAATCATAAATTAAAAAAAAAAAACCTGGATGTTGTATAATTTTAATGACCAAGCTTGGCCCCAGAGGACATTTGAGACAATGTACTTTTCTTTCCTTGCAGTGGTGGTCTACTAGGGCTATAGAGCATTGCATTTGCTGACAGGCATGGCCAGTGCAGAACTGCTTTATTTCCTTGTTTTTAAATCTCTGTAACAAGAGGCGGCTAGCCAGATAGAAGAGGGAGGAGGGATATGGTTGGGAAAGTATGTGATGTTGAAATAAAAAGTATCAACAAATGTAGAAATATAGAAAATCATTTTTTAACACAGTCACCATTCAGCTTTAGAGCCCTTTGGATTTTGAAGTCGAGAGAGCTCAAGACCAGACAGAATTTTATCCTCTGTATTCAGGGGATATCACTAACCCCTACAGAAGGGTAAGATTTAGTCATTTCAGTGTTGTTTTGCCACTTAGCAAGTGGGGGTTCAGGAATCCGAAACAGAGATTCCAGCTTGGGAGTTTTTCTATTTCAACACCCCACTTCTTTACTCACACCCCATCTACCACTTCCTGAGAAGCCCCAAAGACCATAAGTTACCAATGTAGAGGTTTGTAACAAGTAATTGTCACTAAATTTCCATGATGTTTCTTTATAGATTTTCTCTCCCCAGTTCAAATGACCCAGATAAAACATAAACAGCAAAAGAAAACAGAAATTATTCTGAGCTCTGAAAAAAATCAATATTTGACAGAAAAGATCCTTGTTTGTGCAACAGGCGAGACAGGGATATCTGGCTGATGGTCAAGATTCTCGTAGAAAAGGATAGAAACCAAGAAAATTATGGTTTCTTCTTTACTTTTTGAATGGTTGTTATACGGATCTCTCAGTGAGGAACTTCTAGCAATTTGAGCAGGTAAGCGGCTCTGCAGAGCGGCCTGGGGCACAGAAAGTGCTCTGAGGGCACGAGTGACTTCACTCTGCAGGGTGGATGAGAGGCAGTGTCGGCACCCTGAACTTCTTCCTGACTGCCTGCTCTCTTTCCATTAACTGCACGCAGTCTCTCGGGGATTTATCATCAGTCATGGTCATTAGTAATGACAGCTTAGGTTTACAAAGCAGCTTTCTTCCAAAGGACCCAGATTAAAGCCACTAAGGCAGGAAGACTGGAATTGCCTCAGGAAGCAGGGGCATTATGCAAGGCTTCCAGGGGGGTGGCTAAGTGACGTGGCACAGTGCCCAGTTGATGTGAGAAGCGACAAAGGAAGAACAGAAGCCACTAGGTGAGTTTTGTTTTCCTCCCAGCGGGTAACAGGGTGGCAAGCAGCTCTGAAGGCTGAACCTTCTATTTTGGGCCCAAGACTAGACCGCATTCTTCAGTTCCCTATCATCATCATCACCACCCGCAGCCTCAAAGGAGTTCATCTTTGCTCAAGTCATAGAACCTCTTAGTAGAAAGGGACCAACACACACTCAAATAAGAATCAACTCTGTAACATGCCCATCAAGCCGTCAATCAGCCTTTCTTTAAATATTAGTGAGGGGGAAACCCACTGCTTTCCAAAGTGCTCCATTCCACTTTAGGGCATCCAGGGGCATCTAAGGTGACACCAAGCCTAGACTCAGGAAGACCTGAGTTCAAATCCAGCCGCAGACACTTATTAGCTGTGTGACCCTGGGCAAGTCACTTAGCCCTGTTTGCCTTGGTTTCCTCATCTGTAGAAGGTACTGGAGAAGGAAATGTCACACTACTCCAGTATCTTTACCAAGAAAACCCCAAATTCAGTAAGGGACAGTCAGACACGACTGAAAAATAACTAAATAATAACTTATGGTAGGGAAGTTGGGGTTTTTTTGTTTTGTTTTTGTTTTTTACATCTGCCCCTCTACAACTTGTCCCCACTGCTCCTACCTCTATCCTCTGTAGCCAGGCTTAAATATTAGACTAGTTTTCCGACATGGCCCTTCAAATACTACAGGACCACTCTCATTTGGGAACCTCTAATTGTCTTTTTCTCCAGGTTAATTATCCCCAGTTAATCCCCAGATGGCATGATGTCACACAGTGAGCTGAAAATGCCAAGATTAGGGAGGCTGTAATAACAGATACGTTGACTTCCCCTTTGGTCAACATGGCTGATAAAGATTCATGGATAAATTCTTAGAGCTATTACAGATCTTAGGCAAGTTCAACCTTCCATTTTACAGATAAAGATACTAAGGCCCAAAGAGATTAGGTAACTTGCACAATGCCACAAACTAATTATTGAAATTGTCGTCTTCCTAAAAGGAGGCTCTTGGTCAGTGTCCTTGACCATACTTAAGCTATTTTGAGAACCTGGCTCTCTACCTGAGATTAATGAACCTACCACGAGGATGCATTGTTATAAGAGGGTCTGTAACCTCTCAGCCTCGATCCTGAGTTCTTAACCAAGCAGAGACTAAGAGGACTTGGTCTAGAACCTGGGGAGAACCCTTGCTTTTGCTCGCTACAGAAATCCAAACCTAATCTTGTTTAGAATACAGGTGATTCTCTTCCCTTCTGCCCTTTCTCACTGCTAGAGCTCATGTCCTCAGAACACAGCATCGGCTACCTAGGCTCCATTCCAGGTCGAGGTTCTGCCCCAACCCCCTGTGACCTTGTAGATAAATTGTTGCCTCATATACACACATACATACACACACACACACACACACACACACACAAACACCATCTGAGCCCTTGCCCCTGCCAATGACAAATAGTTTCTTTGAGCTATGCTCTAGAACACCCACTTTTAATATCCACCAAGTTTAAAATTCAACAAACATTTAGTGCTAAGTACCACAAAACTGATTTTAAATGTACTTAAAAAAACTGCTTACCAGTCATTGTAGGTCAATTTTCCTTTCATGCTAATAATCACTCAGTGTCTCTGAGAATACATTTCAGAACCCAGGGCTATGTTTGCCCCCTCATAGTCTGCAGGGGCAATATTTCAGTCTCCTTTTTACAATGTGCTTTTCGTTAAGATAGGAGACTGCATGATGTAGTGGGGAAATACAGGATCCTATTCTCTGGAGAGGACCTGGGTTCGAATCCTGACTGTCATATAGGCCATGGGCAAGTCCCTATCTATGTTATTCTAGATCTGACTGCTGTGTATGGAAACTGGCTTCATTTCATGAGTCCCAACAAAACTGCTCTAAGAATTATATGTATCAGTCATAATAGAAACTGTAGAAAAAGGCCAGGAATGTTGGTGTGGGAGATGAGAAAGGAATGTCAGCTTACCAAGAAATCCCAGCAAGATACAATGGAAACAGCTACAACTCTCAAGTCTTTGTCTGGGTTCCAAACCTGAATCTGTCGACACCAGTATGAAGAAGTCAGGTAGGCCTGGCATCAAGACATGAGGTCCAATCTGGCCTCAGCTGCTTCCTAGCTAGTCACTTAACTTCTGTCTGACTCAGTTTCCTCCACTGTAAAATGGGGGTTAAAATAGTCCTTACTTTACAGGATTGTTGTGAGGGTCAAAGGAGATGATGTTTGTAAAGTACTTACTTAGCATAGTGCCTGCCACAAAGTAGATACTTAATAAATGTTGTTTACCACCCCCACCCACCTCCATCTCAGGCAAATCACTTAGCCTCCCTAGCCTTCTTTTTCCTCAGCTATAAAGTGAGAAAGGTGGATTAGATGGTCACTGAGGGCCTCCTTCCCAGTTCTACATCTATGATCTGACCTAGAGATGCTTTTCCAAAGGTATTTTGGGCATAAAACACTTTGGGAATTAAAATATAATAACAGAGCAGACATGCTCTAAGATATCTTCCAAATATGAGTCTTGGTGAAATGCTGGTCCTTGATATGAGAAAAAAAACAGATAAAGAGTGTTCATGGATAAACAAATCCTTGAAATGAAAGGGGTAATGGGATTTTTTTAGTAAGAGAGCAAATTAAGGCTATTTTCATGTTGAATAATAAGTACATTAAATATATTTTAATATGTTTCATAGTTAATATATTAGAGAAGAAAACAACTTAGCATCAAAAATTTCTCACAAAACTCTCACCATGTCAAATCCAACATTCCACAGAAGCCGGTTTGAGAAACACCAACCCAAACCAACAAAGCATGAGGTCATTGGAGTTTTGGTGTCTTAGTTTTCTCTTCAAAAACCCAAATAATCAGTAAAAGCTTGAGACAGAGAGATGAATTTTGAAGCCAGAAAGACCTACATTCAGGACCTGCTTCCTATACCTCCTGGATCCCTAACCCTAGACAAGTCACTCTTTCTATGTCCTAGTTTTTCTGAAACTCCAAGTTGCAAGAAACAGACCTACATTGGTAGGGGGAGTTTCCTCAGCAAGGATTTCCCTAGACCTATAAAATCACAGGCCTGGTCCCCATCCCTAAACACTCATCAAGCATCTGACATGGGCTGAATCACTGAACTACCTAGGCTCTATAAGGTGCCAGGGTAACTTGTAACATGTACATTTATTTCTACATTCTTTCTTCCAACTCCATAAGCAACAACAAAGGTGAGATATCGTTGATACTGTTAAAATCAACAATGAAACATTTCAGTGACAGTTCACTTTGAACATAGAAATCCAGAATGCAGCATGATCATCCTGTCATGTTGGACATTACACATCTATGACTGCTCAGAGATACTAAAAGCCCCTTAGAAATTGGTCTACTCATTTAATATTTTTTACATTTTATTTTATCAATTAAAAAAAATTCCAATTATTTCCCTTTTATGTCCCTTCTTCCCCATATCCAGGAAGGAAGGAAGGAAGGAAGGAAGAAAAGATGGAATGAAGGAACAACAAACCCTTGTAACAAATACGTACAGTCAGGCAAAACAAATTCCCATCCTGGCCATGTCCAAACACTATATGTCTCAGTCTGCTCCCTGAATCTATCACCTCTGTCAGGAGACAAACAACACGCTTCATCACAAGTCCTCTGAAAACATGGTTGGTCATTGCATTGATCAGAGACCCTAAGTCTTTCAAAGTTATTTGTCTTTATATTGCTGTTGTTATTATATGGATTGTTCTTCCATCTTTGCTCACTTCACTTTGCATCAGTTCACACAAGTCTTCCCAGGTTTCTCTAAAACCACCGCCTGCATCATCTCTTACAGCACAATAGTATTCCACTACCTCATATAACATAATTTATTCAGCCATTCCTTTGATGGCACCTCCTTAGTTTCTAGTTCTTTGCTACCACAAAAAAAGCTGCTATAAATATTTTTCTACACATAGATCCTTCTTCCTTTTATTTGCTCTCTTTGGAGTATAGACCTCTTAGTGGTACAGCCAAGTTAAAGGGTATACATAGTTGTTTATTTTAAGATTAGACTAGAAGTTTAGGGTAAAAGGGGATGGGGGAAAGCATTTGTTAAGTTCCTACTATGTGCTAGGCAGTTACTAAGTGTTTTCCAAGTATTATTTCATTTGATTTTATGAGTCAACTGTATAGGAGCTTTGACCTGCTCTATTTCAGACTTGGACCAGGTCACTCCTCCCAGGAGCTCACCATATTAATTCAGAACTTGGCATGAATATTAATCAACTTAGCCTACTTCAGCTCTGAACTTCTGAGCTCAAGCAATCCAACAGTCTCAGCCTCCCCAGGAACAAGGATTATTGGTGTGTGCCAACACACCTTGGCTATGGCATAGTTCCAAATTGCTTCTCACAATGTCTGGACCAGTTCACAGCTGCACCAACAGTGCAGCAATCCACTAATTTAGTATTCAACAGTGAGGCAGAAGTGGCATGGTCCATAAAAGAAGTGCATCTTCTCATCCCAAAGTTCTCTCATGCTAATGTAAAATTATCTCAACAAAAAAAGTGATGCCACTGGGGGAAGTCTATGATTCTGTACTTCATTTCAGTAAAGGATAACGCCTTGAGGATCAGGATACAAAAAATAAGTGAGAACCACAACAGTGAGATGTATGTGTTGGGGCAAGGGTAAGGAACTAGCCGAGAAGAATTAACATAGGTCCCTTGGCCATGGTCTATATCTGAAACCCCCCACTTATTGAAAATCCAACACATTCTTTAAAGCTGTATGTTTCATGAAGTCTTTCCAGACAAAATTCTCCCCACTCCTCAACTCTTTATTGGTAATATTCCTTTGTATCTCCCCTAAATATCTCCCCTAAATTATAATGGGTGATATTTATATGGTACTTTATGGTAAATGAAGCACATTCTATACATTACTTCATTTGAACTTCATAAAAATCCCATAATTTATTTCATCATATTTGTGTCACTAACAAATCTTAAGGCAGTGAGTTTGCTTTTGATTTCTAGTAAAGTCCTAGAACAGATTGTTAGTGAGATGGTTTGTAAACATCTAGAAAAGGAAGCAGTGATCCCTAAAAGCTACAATGGTTTCAGAAAGAACAGTTCAAGGCCAGATGAAACTCATGTCATTTTTTTGACAGTTACCTAAATTGGTAGATTAAGGAATGCTGTAGAAATAGTTTGCCTAGATTTAGACAGGTGACAAAGTCTCTCACTGTAGGGGACAAGATGGAGAGATATGTGTTAGATGATAGTGCTTTGGGATATACTAGTTAACCTAAAAAGTAGCTGTTAACATTTCTGAGTCAATTTGGAGATCTCTAATGGTATGCCTCAAAAATCTGTCTTTGGTCTGGTGTTCCTTGACATTTTTATCAGCAACTTAGTTAATGCCACAGATGGCATATTTATCAAAAAGTTAGCACATTGGATGACAGAGCCACGATTGAAAAAACAATGGATTGAATCTATTAAGATTAAATTTAATAGAGATTACTATAAAATCCTGTCATTGGGTTTTTAAAAAATCAATTTCATCTATATAAAATGGTGGAAGTGAAGCTAGACAACAGTTTGTGTGAAAAATAACTAGATGGTCCAAAAGACACCAAGCACATTTCTGATCTCTCAGTCTTCAGAAAGAACCATTCTTTCCCCTAACATGCCTAATAGGAATGTTTCCCAAATATTACCAGCCAGATTGATTTCTTCCAAAGGCCCTCTAAGTTGGATAAGAATTTGAGAGATCCCATGTTGAAAGAGGGACCTAGCAAGACAGGCACTAACAATAAGAATCATCAATAAAGCTGATACCTGAAAACAATTAGGTCATTGTACCACTGACTAGACTAGGGATTTCCCAAATTTCATCCATTTTTTCCCAGTCTTTCATATCTTTGTGCCTTCTTTTTTATTTCTACTGTTATTACCCCAACCTAGGATCATATCTCATGTCTGGACCATTTCAGTAGCCTCCTAACTTGTCTCCTTGACTTGCACCTTTTTCCCTCTCTACTACACAATGACCACATAAGCCAGTTACCCACATTTACAACCTTAGAGTACACAATCTTTGATTCTTCCCTTTCCCTCACTCTCTTTGCAGGTCTCCCTCCTCAATATCTCTCATAACCTACCCTCTTTTCTCACAATTACATCCTTTCCCCTTTCACCTGCTACAATAGTGTCCTAATCAATCTACCCTGCTTTTAGTCTCTCTCCTCCCTGCTCTATCTTCTACATAGCTCTAACACATTCCCCTCTGCCTAGAGATTTCAACAAGTTTATAGGGCTCCCAGTGAGGACTTCCCTCTACCAATTCAGATGGGTTCTAAACTTACTTCGGATCTTGGAAAACTTCCTGGGCCACTAAAAGGTCAAGGAACTTGCTGAGTACAGACATGCAGTCAGTAAAGATCAGAAGAGGCACCTAAACCTGTATCTCCAGATTCCAGAGCCACCTCTCTATCCACTCCACCACAATGCCTCATTGACCTACTTGACTTTGCAGTCTCTTTGCTCTATAATTCATCTTGCTCACAGTTGTCATCACATTAGTATTTCCAAAATGCAGCTCTGATCCTTTCACTCCCCTGCTCACACCTTTGTAATGTGGCTCCTATGTCTCTCTCCAATTTTATTTCACCTTCTAAACTGTCCATTCCTAGAATTCTCTATCCCATCTCTTGTCTCTGCCTTTGCACAGACTGTTCCCTTTGTCTGGGGTGTACTCCCTCCTCACCTCTGCCTTTTAGAATCCCTCGCTTCTTTCCCTTTCCAACTGATCCCATTCCTAGAGGGAGCCTAATCTCCTTTTTTCCTTTAATTTTTTTATTCACTTCAAACTTAAATACAAAAGAAGGAAAAAGAACATTTCCATGTATGCAGCAGAACACAAGAGGATTCAATAATAAAAACAATATGTTTCCACTTCACAAACACTTAGCCTAATTTCCTACCTGAAATATAAAGCCCACCTATAATATATTCAATAGATGGTTCATCTAGTACTCACTGGCTGATGACATGGACACAGTGTAGAACTCATTATTCTTTGAAAACAGATGAAGAACTCATGACAATAAATAGCCTGCCTTGGAGTCAGGACTCTTTGCATCTATTGGTTATGGGAATATGGACAAATTACCTAATGTCCCAGGGCTCCAGTCAACCCTCCAACACCATAGGTTACAGATAGATAGAAAGAGTTCCCCATTCAGATGTAGCTGCGGGTTCCAGACCTGTACATACATGCATACTTCTACATTAATTTCAGTTATTTGTGACATCTATGAAGGGATGTTGTGTAATAGCTGGATGGATGCAATAATGTGCTTTCTCTGAATCATCAAAAATGAGAGTTGGAGAAGACCTCAGCAGTATCTAGTCTCACAAACGTGACAAGTGGTCATCTCTCCTCTCTATGTAGACCCCCAAAAAGGGGCAGCCCAGTCCCTCTCAAGGCAGTCCATTTGGCTTTGGGAGAGCTTGGACTGTGAGCAACTTTACCCAGCATCAGAACTGAATTTACTTATTTGCAATTTCCATCTACTGCTATTTGCATTGCCCTCTGGGACCCAAAAGAACAATTCTTCTCCTATGCCCTTCAGATACTCCACAGACAATTCTCATGTCTCCCTTAGTCTTCTTCATGGCAGTGCCATAGTGCATAGAGCTCCTGGCCTGGATTCAGGAAGACTCATTTTCCTGACTTCAAATTTGGACTCAGATACTTACTAACTGGGTAACCCTGGGCAAATCACTCAACCCTGTTTGCCTCAGTTGCTCATCTGTAAGATGAACTGGAGAAGGAACTGGCAAACCACTCCAGCATCTCTGCCAAGAAAATCCCAAATAAGGTCACAAAGAGTCAGACATGACTGAACAACAAAAAGTCTTCTCTCTAGACTAACTATCCCCATTTCTTTCAACTGGTATTCATATGGTATGGATATAGAACCTAAGACCATCCCAGGCTCCCTCCTCTGAACACTCTCTCATTTATCAATGTCCTTCTTCAACAGTGCTTCCAGGAGCAGAACACAATGAAGTCAACAAAGGTAAAGTGGATGAGGTGATTACCCATGCCCAACTTCATGCAGCCCAAGATCACATTAGTTTTTTGGCTGCCACACCACACTGCAGATTCACATTGTGCCTGAAATTCCAGATCTTTTCAGAAAAACTACCATCTAATCATGACTCTGTCATCTTCTAATTATGAAGTGGATTTTTACTTTTATACTCAAGGGCTAGACTTTATATTTATTCCTATTGAATTTCATTTTATCCAATTTAGTCTAGTATTGTAGCCTGTCAAGAGTCTTTTAGATCCTGACTCTGTCATCTACTGTGTTAGCCTTCCCTCCTGTGTCATGTGGAAATGTGATCTATGCCTTTATCCAAGTCATTAATGAAAATATCAAACAGCACAGGACCAAACACAGGTCCCTGGAATACTCCATAGTAGAACTTCTGACATATTGAAATGAACTCTTAACAACTAATCTGAATCTAGTCATCCAACCGATTAGCAATCCTTCACATTGTAAGTGTGTCTAATTCATATACTCCATATTCTCCACAAGAATAGGATAAGATGCCTTGTTCAAAAACTTTGGCAAAATCCAGGTTAACTAAATCCACAGCATTCCCCTCATCTACTAGTTTAGTGATCCTGTAGTAGAGGAAAATATATCCTTACTGAAGCTATGCTGACTCTTTGTAATCAACTCTTCTTAGGGACTTGTTTGCCAACAAATCTTTAATGATCCACTCTAGAATATTCACAGGAATCAAAGTCAAACTAAATGGTCTATGGTTTTCAGACTTTGTTCTCTCCCCCACCTTTCTTTTTTGAAAGCCAAAACAACATTCATCCTCCAATATTGAATCCTACTCCTGTTTTTTTCCAATATCACTGACAGTGGCTTAACAAACATACCTGCAATTTCTTTTAGGACTTGGAGATACATTTCATCTGAACCAAGCAATTTGAATTCATCAAGGGCAGCTTTTATATTCATGTATAATTGTCTAACTCTTCACAACATTTTTTTGAGATTTTCTTGGCAAAAAAAAAAAAAACCCAAACTGGAGTGGTTTGCTATTTTCTTCTCCAGCTCATTTTACAGATCAGAAAATTGAGGCAAACAGGGTTAAATGACTTGATCAGCTAGTCTGAGGCTGGATTCAAACTTGGGAAGATGAGTCTTCTTAACTTCAGGCCCAGCATCTATCTACTATCTTATCTCCTTGTTTATCTTGGGTAACAACTCCCTGTTAGTCATTTTTGTTCTTTAATGTCTATTTAAAAAGTTAATTTTTCCTTTAAGAATTGAGCACTCTACTTTTTTTTGTTAGTTATCATTGTTCCATCCACCCCCAAGCAAAGATCCCATCCCTTCTTTGATTTTCCTTTTCCCCCTAAAGTAGTTTTTAAAAACTAGCCCCTTTTTGTTATCTTTAGCTTACTTTGTCAGCACCAGATCATTCTGAACTTTAACATTTCTAACATTTTTTTACAAGACTGCCTCATATTGATATGCCATTCTGTAGCCTTACTTCTTTTAAAAAATCTAAGTTGTTTGTTGAGTTTCTTATGCATCCACATCAGTCTCTTCTGACAGATCCCTTTTTTCACCTCATTGGAACTGTTTCCCTTTGTGACTTCAGAATTTCATTCATAAACATTTCCTATTCTTCCTGGACTGACTTCCTCTGAAGCATTTTTAGTCCTTGGGATTCCGCCTATATTTTCTCTGTGCCCTCTGCAATTTGCCTTCCTAAAATCTAGAGCACCTGCCCAACTATACCCAGATTTCCTTTCTTCTTTCACAAACTCTAGGATGGAGTCTTCACTTCCCACCAGGATTCCCCTCATTTCCACCCCAGCAACCAGTTCTTATAGGATCACCAGATGTTAGCCCGGGAACTTCAGAACTCTTCTGGGCACACATCTTCAGGTGACAGATATCCCTAAAAGTGCACTGACTCTCTGTTACCTCCCACCGTATAAACCTGAGGTAGTAATTCCTCTGGAAAGATTTAAAGTTCCAAGGGAATCCCAGTTCTGTGCTAGTCCCCTGAGCTTTCCACAATCAATTCGGTCTGAAGGTGAGACCTCCATAGCAATGCAAAGTAGAGGGGATTCTAAGTCTTCTCTCAGTTCAAGTCATACTATACATGTACACGCTGGTATAGAATGATCATATCTACCTAAAGGGATATCCTGACTGGGAATTGGACAAATGGACTCAGACACCAATCATTCCCCTTCAGGAAAAGGGTAGATAACTTACAGCCCTGCCTCTTCAATCTCTATAGTGTCATCAGAAATTTTCAATACTCCCAGAGAGGAAATTCAGCCATGATAAATGTCTTCTACCAAACCTCCAGACATTTATTCAATTCAATAAACTCATAAGAAGTGCATAGTAAGTGCAAGTTAATTAAACTAAGAGGCAACTAGGTGGTACAGGGAATGGAGTGCCAGGCTTGGAGGCAGCAAGACCTGAGTTCAAATCTAGCCTTAGACAAGCTGCATGACCCTTGAAAGTCACTTAACCCCATTTGCCTCAGTTTTCTCATCTGTAAAATGAGCTGGAGAAGGAAATGACAAACCACTCCAATATCTTTGCCCAAAAAAAACAAAAAATAAATGGCATTGTGAAGAGTCAAATATGACTAAAACAAGTGAACAACAACAACTGTTCCAAAAGCTGGTTACCCAAAGTAAGGGAAAACAAAAGTTTCTACCCTCAAGTAGCTTATAGTCCTCCGTCAGAAGTGAGGGCTACAGCATGTATATAGATTGTAATACTATTTAATTGAAGAGGAAGATAGTAAAAAGAACTAGCGACTGGTATTTGGAGCAAGGATGAGAAATCAGAGCAAGCCTTCACAGAAAAGGTGGCACCTTAGCTGAACCATGAAGGAAGATAAGGGTTCTGAAGGAAAGTGATAAGAGAGGGGATTCCAGGAATGGGAGATATACATTTGCACAGAGACAAGAGATGCATTTGAGCATGGCATTAATAAGTATTTCACTTAGATTTCTCTTCGCTCTATCTGCCCCACCCCTCCAATCCCTTGAATTAGAAGGAAAGTGGGAAACCATGTAGCCCAACCTCCCAGCTAACACTAGATTCCTCTCTACAGCATCCCTGAGGGAATTATTCAGCCAATGCTTGAGCATGTACAATAAGAAACAGCTCCTTGGAACAATGTCAGGGACATTTGACTACCAGGCCTATGCAATTTGCTCTAGAGACCCTGCCCAGTATTTTATGGTAGGAACAATGTATGAAATCCAGAGAGCTGACCCACTTAATCAAGCATGGTAAACAACCTCAAGATCCCTTATTTGTTTGTCACTAGGATGACTACCTGACTCCAGAGTCAATTCTGACTGATGAGATAGGACTTTTAGGACACTGAGATTGAGATCTTCCAGATGATCTCTTATCTTAGTTTATTGAGGTCAATAAATGAGGAAGGATTCCTTTTCTTCTTGGGACCACATCATATTACAACTAACAGTCTTTTTCTCCCCATAGCCTAAGAAAGTAAACAGTGTTCCCTAAATACCATTCATCACTATCATGGTTCTAGTAGATACTCACCAGAAAAATAACATACAATAACCAAGTCAGTTGAGACCATGTATCTTCTAGATACAAGAAAATACAGATAGTCCAGAGAAACTTTTCAAATGGCCCCAATTGACCAGTGGCCCATTTACTTTTAAAACCCCTTTCCCTACTCCCTCAAGCTCAGACCTGGTCCTTGGAAGGAAGAAGAACTCATGTTCTTACAAGTTTCAATACTTAGCTGAAGTAATATTGTACACAATGAAGTTTCTGATCATTTTCTTTGATCAATTTATGGTGATTTACCAATTACTAAAAACCTCAGGCCAGAGCCCCCAAGACTTCTTGGTGAGTATCTTGGCATCCTAAGCCTTGAGGGATTCTTGGGACCTGTAGAGGCTTAGCAGATGTGGATATTAAAGCATTCTTCCAAACAAACATGGAGCCCTTAGCATTAAGCATTTCTCTGTAGAAAATTGTGGTACAATGGAAAGACTACCCACTCTGGAGTCAGATTTCAAATTTTACCACTATCACTTATTACTTATGTAACCACAAGCAAGTCCCTTAACCTCCCTGGACCCCTGGTTCCCTCATTTGCATAAATGACAGAGCTTGGACTTTGAGGCCTCTTTCGGATTTAAATCTATCACTAACAAGTCTTAGCAGCTGCTTTGTGACAGCCCTACCACTTTCAATGAGGGGTGATTGCAGAGTTAAAGGTTTCATTAGACACATATTTCCCAACAGTACTTACTTCAGCTAAAACCCTGTAAAATTTCATGACAAAGAAAATCTCCATAACACTTAAGAGTCTGACAGGGTTTTAAGAGAAAAAATGAGAAAAGTCTGAGAGCAGAGTGGTTTCTACTGATTTCACGGGAGATAAGTACAGAAAGTCATTGGCAGTCCAAAAGGCCACAGGCAGTCTTTAACTTAGGAACACAGAGAGAAAGATGGTTAGACCCTGTATGTTTCCACAGCCAAATGGTCTTGAGAAGTGGGCAGGCCAGATACATGAGGACAGGGTAAACAAGTCTCTATGTACTTTGTATTCGCTCCACCTAACCTCAGAGTGGGGGCTGTTTTACCCATGACAACTTCCCATGATGCCAGGACCCTACACAGGGTTTCCAGGGGCTCAAGACAGTGCTGCTTGGGGAGAAAGCAAGTGACCCCACCAGCCAAGTTTCTGATTGCCCTCTAACTTTTGGTGAGGGACTCGCAGCCTTAAAAGCCCTGGTCTCCAGAACCTCTCCTAGAGTAAAGAAGGGAGAAAGAATAATTCATTGGATAATATCTGGTGACATCAGCTAGAGACTCTCAATCACCCAAAAAAGTTTTTAAGTGCTCTGTCCCAAAGAGGGGAAGGAGCTACATTCCCCATTCTCCAGAGAAGGAGCATATAGCAAAACAAAGTTATCAGGATACTTCTAGATATTGAATTCAAGTCAAAACCCCACTTGACCCAACTAATCACCTCAGTTCCTTGTGTCACTTTAGCCATGGAGCTCTAATCTGAATGTCTTTGGGTCAGAAGGAGGGAAACAAGCATTTATTAAGACATTGTGCTAAGTGCTTTATAAAAATTATTTCATTTGATCACGACAACCCTTTGGGATAGATGTTATTTATTACTATCCCCATTTTATGGCTAAGGAAACTGAGGCAGACTGAGGTTAAGTGATTGACCTAGGGTCACACAGATAGTAAGTATCTGAGACTACCTCAATTTAACTCTTCTAGCCTCCAGGCCCACCCCTCTATCCATTGTTCCACTTGCTGCCTAGGTAAACCCACCTCCTCCTCCAGGGCTGTTTTCCCAGCAATTCTAAGGAGAAGATCACATCTATAGCTAACTTTTACCCCTTTTTACTTCCGAGTAGCTAGGAGAAAAAGGAAACCTGAAAGGACAGCCACTTTTAAGGAGGGGAAGTTAACAGACTACTCCCTTGACTTGAAAGCTAAGTCAAAGAGTTGATTCTTAGGGTGAGTTCCTTAGACATGTAACTCATGCCCCAGACCAAGGGACCATAGAAGACTAGATTGTATCTTTTCTAAAGAGCCTCCTCACCTCCCTTCCCAGATGAATAGCAGGTGAAAGGGTTTCCATCTTTCTGGACTATCTATCCCCTGGAGATTTGGCTATCTACTTGAGGAAAAGAAAAAACAGGGAGGAAGAAGGAAGTCCAGCCAGTGCTTTCTCTCCGGTCAAAATGAAGATAACCTGGCTACATTAGCAATGTCACATCCTTAGAAATTGGAAAGAGGATTTCTTACCTGTATCCAGGACTGAAGCTCTTTATTTTACCCTGGAAATTCTCTCACTGCTGACAGGTGCTAGACTAGGAACCTGCTGGACTTTGGTTGAACAAAGGTTGATTTAAAAGCTGATCTATTTAACAGGACCTTGTGGTCTAAGTTGAGATGACCTATGCCCCCCTCCCTGACAGCTGGCCCTTAGCACTGGGGCCATGAGGGACTGCAAAGTCCCAAACAAACCTGAGTTGCTCTGTCCTCAAGGAAGGGGGATCAGTGCTCGCCAGCAGCCACCTTGATTCTGCTCATACTGAGAACCTGGGATGAGGGATAAAGTGGAAGGCACTCGCTCTTCTGGATTCAATACCAGGACACTACCTATGTGATCTTGGACAAGTTATTCCTTGGTTCTCTCCCTGAGGCAGAAGCTCAGCCAGACATCAGCCTCATTTAGGCCGAAGCTTGACTATTCTCCTGTTGTAGTGCTACCTGCCAAGCAAACAATATGGCTAAGGTCAGGACAGCAACAATCTTCCCTAGCAGATCTGTCTGTCTCTGTCTCTCACCCACGCACAGCCCTTGAATTCTTTACCTGCCTCTTTTTGCAGAGAAACCTTCCACCTATGGGCAATTTCTTCCTTGTACTCTCCCACACTTATCTTCTAACAAGGTACCTCCTTGTCCTCCTGCTCCACAGTGGTTGGAGAGCCTCCCACCGCAACAGAGGTGGCTAGAGGAGGGCAGCAGGAACAGACCTAATGCAGCATTAAGAAGCTGCCCAACCCTCCTCCTCAGGACAGCTGGTTTGAGACAGGTGGGCCCAACCGGTTACTCTGGCCTCCAGCCCAAGCCAAAGTGATGAACAAAACAGAGATCTCTATCAATATCACCCACACAACAAGGTTGACTGGCACCAGTGGTTTTGGATGACCTGAATCCCCCAGCCCACGATTAGAAATGAGGGTAAGAGGTAGCTCAAGTTGCCCCAAGGCAAGAAAAGCAGAACTGAATCCAACCACAGACTGGAGACTCAGTGGTCTAATAATCCTTCATCCCCCATCTCCACACATTCCCCCTACACATACACACAAACACACAATGTACTATCCTCATAGGTGGTAGCTATTGCAAAGGGTCCTGAGCACATGAATGACTAAATATAAGCCAGTTTTGGGTTTTCTGCTCACAGTGTACCTTCATGTGGACCACACACACACACACACACACACACACACACACACACACCTGGCCCTCTTCGACATTTCCTCTTCTGATCCATATGCCACCTAGTCTATTCCTAGAGTTCAGATCAAGTCCCTCTTCCTCAGTGACTCTATCCTGAGTCCCCTCCCCTCACCCAGTGAGCTCTTAGAGCACCTATGGACAATTTCTTGACTCTGTTACCCAGTTGGCCCAGATCATATACAGGCATATCTCAGAGATATTGCAGGTTTGGTTCCAGACCACTGAGATTAAATCACTATTGCAATAAAGCAAGTCACACAATGTTTTTTTGTTTTCTAGTACATATAAAAGTTCTGTTTACACTATGCTGAAGTCTATGAAGTGCGCAACAGTATCATGTCTGAAAAAACAATGTACCTTAATTTAAAAATATTGCTCAAAAATGCTAACCATCACCTAAGCCTTCAATGGCTCATCATCTTTTTGTTGATGGAGGGTCTTGCCTCCATGTTGATGTGTCTGCTGGTTGAGAAGGGTGGTACCAGGTTGCTGAAGGATGGGGTGGCTGTGGGAGTTTTAAAAAATAAGACAACAATGAGACTTGCTGCATCACTGAATCCTCTTTTCACAAGAGATTTCTCTGAAGCATCAGATGCTGTTTGATGCCATTTTACCCTACCCAGTAGAACTTGTTTCAAAACTGGAGTCAGTCTTCCCAAACCCTGCCACTGCTTTGTCCACTGAGTTTATGCAATACTCTTCAAAACTGTTGTGTCTTAGGGAATAGGGAATCTCAAGGCGACAGAGAGAGACGGGGGAACGGCAGGTTGGTGGCGCAGTCAGAACATACCTGTTTATCGATTAAGTTCATCATCTGATGTCGCACAGTTTGTGGAGCCCCAAAACAATTACAATAGTAACATCGAAGGTCACTGATCACAGATCATCATAGCAAATGTAATAGTAATGACGATAAAGTTTGAAATACTGCGAGCATTAGCAAAATATGAAACAGACACACAATGTGAGTACGTGCTATTGGAAAAATGTTGCCAATAAACATGCTCAACGCAGAGTTGCCATATGCCTTCAATTTGTAAAAAGAAAAAATGAAATAAAATATGCAAAAAATGCAAATACAATAAATCAAAGCACAATAAAATGAGGTATACCTGTACTACTTCCATTCAACTGAATATGTATTATACTATCATTTATCTTCTTCCTATGGCTACATGTCTTCTCTTTCCTTTCCCTCCACCTCTCGCTTCACAAAGAAATATAAGACACACTCTGTGTCCTCACATAGCTTATACACTAGTTGAAGAGACAAGATATAAATACATGAAAAGTCACAAAAGCAACAGAAATCCATTCATTCATCCAACAAAATGGGAATACAGTAAATACTAGAGATCTCTCAAAGCAACATGTAACTTACTGCCAAAGGAAGAGCACAGAAAAAGATGATGCTAAGTTACAGGAAAGAAAAGGTCAGAGCCAGTTGGAAAGATCTAAAGGGCTTCATGGAAAAGGTTAGACTTGAGCTGGGTCCTGGAGAAAAGTCATGGTTGCACCCAGTTTAGAGTTCAGTGCCTCATTTTACAGAGGAAGAAAGAGATGAAGGAACTTCCTTAAATATGATCCCTTTGTTTTACAAAGAGCAGAGTAGAGAAAAATGGTAACAGTCTTGGAATGGGTAGAATATGAGATGGGTCCAATATGAGACAGGTCTAGTAGAGAGAGGAGACCAATTTGGCAAAAATAGAAGATTTGGGGTGATTGGAGGTTGGAAGAAAAATACTAGAAGAAAATGTTGAAGTGAGCGAGAACCAAACGAGTGAAGGCATCAAACCTCAGGTAGACTATTCATTTCTTCCTTTACACAAACACATACACTAAGTGTGTCATCAAGGCAAAAGCAAATGTCATTGGGTGTGTTGGTTTCTTCTAGCATGACTTCCAAGGAAGAGGATTTGTTAAGACAGTGGCAAAGTTCTGCTCCTTTCTTGAACTTCATGGACCATCCTGCTCAGCCTGATCTCCCTGAATCAGAGAGAGAACAAGGAGATATTCTGGAGAATCACCTGCTCCAAAAATTACTCCATTCACTGACTCAGAAGATTTGAATTGACAGTTGGAAAATCAAGGTTCAAATCTCAACTCTGTCACTTTCTAGCCATGTGACCTGGAGCAAGTCATGTTATCTAACCAGGGCTTTTTCCACATCTGTAAAATGAGGCAATTAAGACTACATGATTTATACAATCCATATCATATTGCTTGCCTTCTCAAAGTGGGGAGGAGCAAGCAGGAGGGAGAGAATCTGGGACTCAAAAAAATTTTTAATGAATATTTAACATTTTTAAAAAATGTAATTGGAAAATAATGAAATAAATTTAAATATTTTTTAAAAAATTTCTAAAGACTGCAGGTCCATACTAAAGGTCCCTCTTAACTTTAAATCTGTGACTATGCTATGAAATGAATTTCAAAGAATTTATTGATGGGGCCTGAATGGTGATGTCCTACTTACTTTTGTCTTCCCATCCTGTTGGTATAGGAGCAGGGATCCATAGATTTGGAGAAGTAAGGAGAGTGAGATTTAACAACCTATTAACTAACCAAAGGGGAAAGAACAGTTGAATAGATAGATGCTGTCATCAGTCAGGACAGAAAGGGAGAAGGAAATAGAAACAGAGAGATGCAGGAAAGATGTCTTGTAACTGAGCTCTGAATGTCTCTCTGCTTTTTTTTTTTACTTCATTTTATTTTTTATTCCTGCTTTATGTATGCTTAACCTGGGGTAACCCAAAAGCTCTTTAAATCTGGTGTGATCTCAAGAGGTCGGGTATAGACAGAGGGCCTTCTCCTGTACCCAAGAGGGTCAGAAAGCGTCTAGGGGCAACCTCTGATCATTACAGGTAGATGTGGCCAGTGCCACTATCTGGGCAGGACTCAGAACCAAAGTCTATCCATTGGTTCCTGACAACGTATGAGCTTTTTAATGCTCTTCCCAGCCTGGCACCAGTCTACATTTCCAGACTGACTTTATATTACTCTACTTTATCTAACAGCCAAACTGGGCTGCTTGCCATTTCATGAAGTCAGCATGTATTCTATCTCTGTATCTTTGCACTGTCTGTCCCTCCGGCCTGGAATGTGCAGTCCCACCCCCACCCCACTCCAATTTCTGCCTCTTAGAATCTCTAGCTTCATTTAAGACAATTCAAGTGTGACCTCCTACAGGAAGCCTTCCTGATTACCCTAATTGTTAGGGCTCTCCTCACCTTCAAACTACTCTGCACATATTCATCTGCATGGATATTATGTCCTTCCATAGAATATAAGCTCCTTGAAAGCAGCAACTAATTTCCATCTTGCCTAGCACAGTACCTAGCATAAACTAGGCACTTAAACACTTGTTAAACTGAATTGTGAGTCTGGATGACCACTAGTCATATAGAGAGAAGATTCTTGTTCAAGTATGGTTTGGTCTCTGAGGTCCCTTTCAAACCTATGATTTTGGGAGTTGAACTGAATTAGACTCCATCTCATTTGCTACATCCAGCCCAAAATTTTCAGCCCACACCCAGACCCAATATAATTTAATTTCTTGTCATCCCTCGTCACTAACTATCCAATTCAGAAAAGCAACCTGTTCCAGATCCCATACCCACAACTTGATCCTTCCTATTTCTATATTAGAGCAAGACAGAAGACCTTTCCATCTCCTCTCCATTGAGCCATGTCCCTCACTACCTTCTAAATCAAGATGGGAACTCTCGTGCTACTGAAGGCCTGGGCATGAATGAGAGGGCTATGACTTTGAAGGTCATCTCTATTTACCAGCTTCCTAAGGACTCTCCTGACTTTTTCAAGTCTGTTCTCTTGACTCCCCTTCATGATTGGAAGTTGATTGGAAGTTCCCCAAGGGTTGGGAGGGAGGCTTCTACTTCTTTTGCATCTGCCCTAACAATAACAATAATCTCTTACATGGGCATATCGATAAGACTACAAAACACTTCCACATACATATCACCTGGACCTTATTTGTTCTGCGTGTTCTAGAGATGAGAAAATTGAGGCTTAGAAAGTTCAAGAGGCTTTGCTCAGGTGAGCTCAGAAGGCCCTAGAAGAAACATACACACACACACACACACACACTCACACACACACTCACACACACACTCACATACACACTCACACACACACTCACACTCACATACACACACACTCTCACACACACATACACACACACACACACACACACTCACACACTCACATACACACGCACTCACACTCACACACACACACACACACTCACACACACACACACACACACACACACACACACACACGGAGTATCAGACACTGAGTTCCACAGCAAAGGGGAGGCTGAGGTAGAAGGAGGGGAGAATTGTTGCCTGAGTCCAGGCCAGCTAGAATGAATAATAAGGAAATGGAGTGTTAGGTGGGCCTTTAATGAGTAAAGGCACAGCCCCACTCTAGGGGTGACATCTCAACACAAATCTTTTACACAACCTACACTGTAAACCAGACAGCCATCCACAAAGTACAAATGTTATGAGAGTGGAGGGAGAAAGGCAAGAAAAGCATTTAAAGAGTCAATGCGTCTCGTTCAAATGTGGATATCCTTGTTCTTTATTTCTAATTAGTCTTGAAAATTCTTTATGTTCATTTTATTCTTATATCCTTTTCATTTCTTATGAGCCAGAAATAATCAGTCAATCCACAAGCACATCTATTAACTGCTCACTATGTGGCAGGCACTGTACTACATGCTGGGTACACAAAGAAAAAGCAAAAACAGTCCTTTCCCTCAAGAAACTTACATTCTAAAGGGGGATACAGCTCATATAAAACAATACATACAAGATAAATACAGAATAAATGGAAAGTAGCCTTAGAATACAAGTCAATAGCAGCTGTTGGGATATGAAAACCTACTCCTTCACAGAGTGGGTGATTCTTGAGTTGAGTCTTAAAGGAAGCCAGGGATCTAACAGGTAAAGGTGAGGAGGGAGAACATTCCAGGCATGAGAGACAGCCAGTGTAAAGGCCTAGAGTTGGAAGATGAAGCACTTTGTACAAGGTCTAGCACATAGGCCACTAGATCTAGACCATAGAGTGCTGGGGAGTGCAAAAAAACTTTACTCCCATAATAGGGAGTAAAATACTAAAAGACTAGAAAAGTAGAAAGAAGCTAAATTTATTTTTGATCCTAGGGAAAATAGGGAGCCACTGGAGTTTGTTAAGTCAAGTCAGGGGAGGAGTGATATAATCAGGCTTGCAATTTAGGAAAATCACTGGCAGCTGCATGAAGGGTTTAATAGTCTATCATATCCCATCCCACAATTTGTTTGGTCATTCTCTGATCATTGGACCCATCGTAGAGTGAATTCAGCGCAGGTTCTCTGTGGCTGAAAGCCAAGACTATAAGGAAATCATTTGCAAGGGGGTGGTTGGGAGATGCAGGCTTTAAAAAGAAGAATTTCATACGTGCTGGAAAAAAGCAGTAGCTCCTCCTCAATCTGGATGCCATGGTATCAAGAGACAGAACTTGGCTACAGATAGGAGGTATCCCTTTTCAGCTCTGGTTCTATTACCTTATTACCCTTTGATGGGGGCCTTAGCATGTTAGAAACAGGACAGCTTTAAAGATTTCCTAACCCTTTTGCAGACGGGGCAATTGAGGCCCAGAGAAGTGATTTGCCCAGGATCACATGGCTAATTAGTTGTATTAGGAGTGAGATGTATGCACAGGTGGTCTATCAGGGGAGGGCAAGGAGTATGCACCCACCACTGACATTATTAAAAGTTACAGTACTTTAAGCCTAGGGATCAAAATGTTCCTTTTAGTTTTTTTCTGAATTAATTTTAAAGTCTTTTTTTTTTTTTTACCCTCCTCTCTGGCCTCTCTTGGCTCATCAGATCCCTGAAGAAATGTCCTATGGCACCATTTCAGTTTTCAGTCATGTCTGATTCTTTGTGACCCAATATGGGATTTTTTTTTAAGTCTAAGGATGGCCTTTATTAAAAAAAAAAAAACAACTTTAGGACTACAAATGACGAAGGAAGCAGATCACTACAGTAGAAATCTACTGGATAGATTCATAACATTTACAAATGAACATTGAACATAAACTCTACTCACAAGACTATCAGTTGCATATAAGGCTATTAAAATTTCAAATTACATTATACTTCATTTCCTTAGGGCTTTCTTTTAATTTTAAATACCAAATTCTTGACTCTTAATGGCACATGCTAAGATAGGGGCAGATTTCACAGAAGTCCTGGTGATACTATTTCCAGCTTTGATGAAGAGTTAACGCCTTATTTCCAAGTGGTCACTTGAAGTATTGTTTGCCTACCACAAAATTTAGCTGCCAAAAATGAGGTGACAGTTACTGACTCATCTTCTAATGACTAAGCTAAGTATCTAGACAAATTATCAGCAAAGATAAAGTAAAAAGGTAAGCCATCAGAATAAAATGATTGAGAGCTGGAAAGGAAACATTTTTGGCTTGTGGCAAGAAGAAACTGGCCTGTGGGGTAGATACTGGACAGATGCTTAATTCATACCTGTATATGCTAAAGAATGAAGACAGTCCAGTATGGCCAAGTGGTATCCATCATAGAATTTCCATACAACAAACAGGATATTTGTTTAGGATATTTGTCATGACCTCCCTTTAATGATTTCTATTCTATGAATTTAGGGCTGTCTAGAGTGCAAGATACTGTGAATGACAACATTATTTTAATAGTACATTTGTAAGTAGGCCTGGAGATGGTGGTGTAACAGAAGCTCACCTATTTTTGCTGGCTAAAACACCGAATGCAGAAAACCATGCAACAGAGGGATGTTAATTTTCTTCTTTCTACCTCCCTGATCACTTTGCTACCTTTCTTTTTCTGACTTACTTTCCACCAATTCCTTCACTTACAAATGAGAAACCAGGGAGGAAGGGTTATAGAAATTTTAGCTGTAGGCTACTTGGAAACTCTTTGCTTAAACTTTTAATAATGTCAAAAAATAAAATAAATGTTAACAGAAATATTCTTTGGTAATATCAACAATAAAGTGAGCTAACTGCCTTGGAATCAATGTTAAGAAATTAACCTTGAGGTCTTATATAGGAGATTATCATCTGATGAACAGGGTTCTGAACACCATTTAATGCTGCCTTTTCATTTCATACCAAATTATCACATGAGTCATTTGCCTTTTGACTTTGGATACTTGTACAGTTTAATTTGCAAACAGAATTTCCATAACAAATAGTTTTTAACCAAATCATGTCTTGTAAACTGTTTATAGAAAACCCAGGGAGAAAATGAACTCTTCATTGTGGGAGGCTATAAATTATATTATTACAGTAGAAAATACAAGAGGTAGAAAAAGACCTCCAATGTAGCATTCGATTCAAATCTATAAGGCCTGTAGCTACTTAAAACATGGTTTTAAAAACTCAACCCGACAGTTTTCAATAACTACAGAAAATAGTTCAAATAAATTTGCCATGAAAGCCCTTATGTCACACTTGCTACAAGGAGATAGGAAGATGTAAAGACCAGAAGGACACAGGAGATGGGACATTTTACATACAACTCCTATTTGCTTTACTGAGCTTGTAGTTTCACAATTCAGTCACCTTCTTCCACTTCTGACTAATTCTTCTGCATTCTTGAGCCACTCTACAACTTTTTTCATTTGTTCAAGAAAGACACTTTCCCTTTTGCAATATAAGTATCTTTATACCACTTCAAAATGGGTTCTTTGCTCAAGACTTCAGCTTTATCAAAAAGCACCATGACTTTCTGGAAGGTTTTCATGAAGTCAATGATGTCACAAAGTCAGAATAGTAAAGGCAGCAAGTAGAGGACTATATTGCTTCACATGCTTCATGGCTTGTTCTCTACCAGCTCCTCCCTTGGTTCCATTTCACAGAGTTCATCACACTTGACCAGACTATGCCTATAACGATCCATTCTGGGATATGTTTTTCTTCCTCTCCTCCTTGACATATAACATTAAATTCTTAAATGTATCACCACATGAAATTTGTTCTGTAGCTCTTTACTGGCTGCCATGGTTTGCTGGTTCCTAACATACTTTTAACATAACAGTTCTTTTAGACTGCTTTGGTAAAATTATTTTGTGAAATGCTCAACACTTTATTAGCAGGAAAACATTCCATCAGTCTGTTTGTCCATGCTGAATTTCCAAAGATGAACAGCTACTTCATTGATATTTTTTTTATTTATTTATGATTTCAACTTTACAACAAAGGCCACTGCAGAGCCCTCTTTAACCAAATTCTCATTATAAAGGCTGTTAAGAATGGATGCATTCAGAGTCCAACTGGCCAGAAAAACCACAATCAACATGGCCAGTTTGTTCCTCTCAGACTCTGAAAAATCCTTTAAGAATAGCAACAGCTTTTAAAGTTCATCCTCAGATCCCTTTTCAAGATATCTGGATCACCTGATTAAAGTGATGAATACTTGAGTTAGGTCTTCTTGTGCTGCAAATACTCACACATCAGTAGTACCACCATACACCGCCAGTGTACCACCTAGGGCCAGCATGCCACCAGCCATCTGAAAGTCAAAGAGTGTTTCTGCTCATTGGCGATAATCAAGTTTTGCCCTAGAAGCTTCAAGAATTTTGCTACTGCTTTCACATCAGTGCCAGTTTCAGTTAACACTTGAATATTACAGCTCTGAAACTGAGTTGGGTCAAACCTCTGTTTTTTCTAGTTTTAAAGCACTGGACTGATAGCACTGGATTTTGCTGCTTTTGATTATTCATAAAAAAACACCCCACTTTAAGGCAGAAAGAAAAGATCCAGAAATCCCCAAGGTGACCGTAACCATGACCAGTGGCTCTGGTGCAACCAGAATGAAGGAAAAGAGGAGTGAGGAGCCAAATTTGGAATTTTCTTGTCAAAGAGACTGGGGTGGTTTGCCATTTCCTTCAGGGTTAAGTGATTTGTCCAGCATCAAACAGTTAGTAAGTATCTGAGACCGAATTTGAACTCACAAAGATGAGTCCAGCTCTTTATGGAAAAAAAGTTTTGACTAGATTCCAAAAGCAGTCCTGACATCAATGTTTCATGCTGGAGGAGGTTTCAGAAGCCATTTGCAATGGGAAGTTGACCTGGTTGGTCATATCACATATGGAAGCACTGTATCAGATATGAACTTTATACTTACTTCAGAGATCAGGTACTAGGTTTAAAGGCCCAAGGATCCCTGGGCCTTCACAAATCTGTGAAATATTAACACTCAGACTAGCAACGCAGAGTATTTTGCAACTCATTCCTTCCTTCTTCCCACCCACTCAGTTTAGGACCATGATCTAATCAATAACCAACCCCCTCTTCCCCCAACCTCCAACTTTCCACAGAAATAAAAATGGAGAAGGAAGACATCTCACGTTGTAGACTTTCCACAAAAACACATAGCTGGTGAGAAAACCCAGCGTTTAGCTATGTGGTTTGTTGCAGTCAGCCATGGCGGAGTCACTTGGTACGAAAACCAACATTTAACTATGTGGTCTTCTGTGGTTGGCCATGGAGGGGCCATTGGACCAGTCTACAGTGGTAGTCTATAGGCACTAGGTAGTGGCACTAGAAAACTATCTGGGATCAATAAACCTTGTAACAATACAGTCAAAAAGAGCCAGGTCCCCATATGCTTCCTGAGCATATGGGGAAAGGGTAAAAAAGGAGAATAAGCATTATTCTGTACCTACTTTATGCGAGGCGGTATATCAAGCATTTTACAAATAACTAATTTGAACCTCACAATGATCCTGAGAGGAGTTGTTAATTATCCCCATTTTACAGTTGGGGAAACTGAGGCAGATAGGTTGTGATTTGCTCAGAGTCACAAAACTAGTAAATGTATGAGGCTGGATTTGACTTCAGGCCCATCTCTCTATCTATGACACCATTTAGCTACCTAGAGGTAGAAAGAACTATGAGGATTCCAGGAAAACTCACAGCAATGGCTATTCTCCCTCCCAATCAAAAGTCACACCAATTCCATGGAAGAGCATTTCTTTATGTTAAGCATTGCCTGATTCTTGCTCCTTTGTTAATGTAAATACTGCTAAGCAGGGTAAAACATTGTCACTAACCCCTTCCTATTACTGAAGTTAACAGATTCCAGGACAGCAGAGGAGCACAAGGGGCTAGAAGAAAGGGCATTCTTATGGAAAGGGGAGGGAAGGGAAGAAAGGGTACAGAGAAAGTAAAGACAAATTTCATTAAGCTCATAATTTTACCAAGGGCAGGACACTCAAAATGTCCTGTCTGCATTAATGGGCTGAGTTTTGTGAGTCTTTGTTAACTTTGGGCTGGTAATCAGCCCTTTTGGTTTGAGAAGGTTAAGCTTGATGAATGTATGTTGGGTACCAGTGAATCAATTTTCCAGCCCAGGTTGACAAAAGAAGACAGAAAGAGAGGTCCTGGGGACAGGACCTAGATAGGAACATCATGCAAAGCATTCCATTACAAGTAGAATTTGTGTAGTAGGGCAAGAAAAGATCAGAATCCAGCAAAGAGAGTCTAAAACTTGTGCAGAGGATACACACAGCTGTCAAATGACAGCTTTGTTGCTCACTCAGTTCCACGTCACAAATCTTGAACTGGTTGAGGGGAGGCCCCCTACGGAGGGGTGGTGTTCCAGGATGAAGAGTGGTTACAAGTTCTAGAATGTGTATCAAACAAGGATCAAGTAAGCAAGTACTTCCTTGAAGTAAGCAGCAAAAAAATGTGAAGGAAAGTGGCCTAGCCATACCAGATCTCAAACTGTGTTACAAAGCAACAATCATGAAAACAATCTGGTACTGGCTAAGAAAAAGGGTGGTGGGTCAATTTGCTAGAACAATACATTGTAATAAATGGTCACAGTAATTTAATGTTTGATAAACCCAAGGATGCAAGCTTTGGGGATAAAAACTCATTATTTGACAAAAACTGCTGAGAAAACTGGAAACAGTATGGCAGAAACTAGGTATAAATCAATGTCTCACAATGTATATCAAGATAAGGTCAAAATGGATACATGATTTAAACATAAAGGATGATGCCATAAGCAAATTAGGAGAGCATGGAATAGTTTACCTACTACATCTATGACTAAGGGAAGAATTTAAGACCAAACAAGATATAGAGAGCATTATGAAATATAAAATGGATATTTTTGATTATGTAAAATTAAAATATTTTTGCACAAACAAAACCAATGCAACCAAAATTAGAAGGAAAGCAGAAAACTGGGGTGGAGGGAATTTTACAGCATGTATCTCCAAAAAAGGCTTCATTTCTCAAATGGGGCAGCTAGGTGGTGCAGTAGATAAAGCACCAGCGCAGGAGTCACCTCAGACACTTGACACTCACTAGCTATGTGACCTTGGGCAAGTCACTTAACCCCAACTGCCTCATCCTGGGTCATCTCCAGTCATCTTGATGAATATCTGGTCACTGGATTCCGGAGGCTCTGGAGGAGAAGTGAGGCTGGTGACCTGCATAGCCCTTCCTCACTCAAAACAAAGTCAAGTGCAAGTCATGTCAGTATTTCTCTGATGGCCTGGTCTTCTTTGGCAACGAAGGATGAACACACACACATAGTTCTCAAATATGTAAGAGAACTGAGTCAAGTTTTTAAGACTACAAATCATTACTCAATGGACAAATGATCAAAGGTTATGAAACAAGCAGTTTTCAGATACAGAAATCAAACTATCTATAGACATATGAAAAATGCTCTAAATTGCTATTGATTGAAGAAATGCAAATTAAAACAACTCTGAAGTATCACCTCACATCTCTCAGTTGGCTAACAAGACAGAAAAGGACAACAATAAATGATGTAAGGGATATGGAACACTAATACCTTGTTGGCAGAGTTGTGAACTGATCCAACCATTCTGGAGAACAATTTGGAACTATGCCCAAAGGGCTATGAAACTGTGTGTATCCTTTGATAGAGTAATACCACTACTAGGTCTGTATCTCAAAGAAGTTAAAAAGGAAGGGGGCTATTTGTACAAAAATATTTGTAGCAACTCTTTTTGTAGTGGCTAAGAATTGGAAATTGAGGGGATACCCATCATTTGGGGGAACAGCTGAATAAGTTGTGGTATATGATTGTGATGGAATAATATCATGCTATAAGAAATGATGAGCAGGATGATTTCAAAAAAACCTGGAAAGATTAATAAGAATTGATATAGAGTGAAATGAACAGAACCAGGAGAACATTGTACACAGTAATAGCAATATTGTACAATGCATAGCTGTGAATAACTTAGCTATTTTCAGCAATACAATGATCCAGAATAATCCCAAAGGACTCATGATAAAAACTGCTATCTACTTTCAGAGAAAGAATTGATGGTATCCGAATTCTCTCTCTCTCTCTCTCTCTCTCTCTCTCTCTCTCTCTCTCTCTCTCTCTTTCTTCCTTCTATCTTTCCAAGTTTTCTTCCACAAAATGACTAATAGGGAAATGATTTACATGATTGTACCTGTGTAACCTATAATCAGATTGCTCACTGTCTCAGGGAGGGAAAAGGAAGAGAGGGAGAAATTTGGAACTCAAAAAATTTTTAAATGAATGTTAAAAGTTGGTTTTACATGTAATTGGTGAAATTTTTTAAAATTGCTCTTAACAGTATTTTTTTCCTAATTACATTTATTTTTCTAAGATTTTGAATTCCAAATTTTTCTCTTCCTTCCTTCTCTCCTCCCCCTCCCCAAGGCAGCAAACAATCTGATTTAGGTTATACATGTACAATCATGTTAAACATATTTTCACATTAGTCATACTGTGAAAGAAGAATCAGAACAAAAGGGGAACACCACGAGAAAGGAAAAAAAGTGAAAATAGTATTTCCCACATCCCCTCCAATATTTATCATTTTCCTTTTTTGTCATATTAGCCAATCTGATAGGTGTGAGCTCAGAATTGTTTTAATGTGCAATTTCTCTTATCAATTTAGATTTAGAGTAAAAAATAGAATATTTAAAAGAAATTTTTAAAAAGCAAGCAGCAGCTGTGAAGGTCAGACGCCTGGAGGTCAGTACAGTCTTAGTTCCAGCCTCTAGTCAAGTTTGAAATTTGCAGTAGAATAGCTAGGACAGAAATTCCAGAACAAAGGGGAATCTGCAGTTCTGTGGTTCTGAGCCAGCAGAGCTTTTCAATTGCAGCTGAGTTCAGAGGCAGTCTGTTGGAACAATAGGGATAAGCCCATAGGAATGTTGCTCAGACCCACACCCAGGTCAGAGACTTGCAGAACTCAGGTCAGGGAGGCAGCTCTCAGATTTTGCTGTGGATCAAACCACTTTGGAAGCACTGAAACCTTGGAGGTCCCCAGCCTGAGTTGTCCCTGAGATCCTAGAATGATACAACGCTCAAGGAAGAAGCAGCAAGGCAACCCAGACATTCCTTCCAGAACTTCACAGAGCCCAGACCTAACATATAAGTACAGAAAATAGGCTGGAAGAATAAGCAAACAAAAAAAAGGTCACTCAATACTGAAATCCAAGAAAAAATAATAATTCCAAAATATTTATAAGCAAAGCCTCAAATAAAAGCATAGCTTGAGCACAAGTTCAACTAAAACTCCTGAAAGAGAATAAGCTTTTTTTGTTGTTGTTGTTAGGAAAAAGAAATGAGAGCCATGGAAGAAAGAATTGGCAAGGCATTTAACAGTTTGGCACAAATGATATAAAACCTTACCCAAGCAACAAAGTTAGAATAAACAAAATATAAGATCCATGAAACAAGAAATACTAAAAAAGAAAAAGTCAAAAGACTGAAAAAAATAGGATAAAATATAAGGTATCTTATACAAAAATATTATTTGGAAAACATATTAAGAAGATACAGTTTAGGAATCACTAGACTACATATATATATATATATATATATATATATATATACTAAAAACTATAACAAAAAAGGAGCCTAGACATCATATTTTAAGAATTCATAAAATTCTTGATTATATATAAAATTCTAAGATATGTCCACATATCTTAGAACCAAAGGGCAAAATGGAAATAGAATCTACTGGTCACCTCCTGAAAGGAACATGAAAATGAAAACTCCCAGAAAAGTTATAGATAAAATCAAGAACTTCCAGGTCAAAGGAATAAATATTGCAAGCAGACAAAAAGAAAGAATTCAAGTACCAAGGACACAGTCAGGGTTACACGTGATTTAACAGCTACATTATAAAGGAACTGAGACCTTTGGAATGAGACATTCCATAAAACAAAGGATATAGACTTACAACCAAGAAAAACTTTCCCAGCAAAAAACTAAGTATAATTGTACAAGGGGGAAAAACAAACCTTTATTGAAACAGAAAATTTTTTGCGTTTCTGATTAAAAGACCAGAGCTGCATAAAAACTGTGAACGGTAAACTTAAGAATCAAGAGAAACATAAAAAGGTAAATAGGAGCAAACAATCATAAGACATTAAGCAAGGATAAACTATACATTCTTATATGAGGAGATGATACTTGCACCCCCTCTGAATCTTATCACAAACAGAGGTCATAGAAGGAATCTACTTAAACCAAGGACCTGGGATTAATGCTATTATGTTCTGATAAGCAGAAATATAGGGGAAGAGGAGTATGGTTGGGAGGCAAGGAAGAGGAAGGATTGGGGAAATTATCTCACTTAATCAGGTTACATGAGTAGAAAGTTATACAAACAAGGTGGAAGGTGTTCGGGAAGCAACTGACATCTGAATCTCACTCTCATCTAAAGTTATCCAAAGCAGAAAAATATCCACCCACGGCTGGGTACAGAAATGCATTTCAATTAACAGGGAAATAGTAAAGAAAGGAGAGAAGGCAGATGGAGAATAACCAGGAGGATACATTACGGGAGAGATTCATCCAAATATGATAAAGTTTAAAAAAACCCTAAGGATATAAAAAAATATAGCAACTCCTTTTGTGGAGAAAAAGAACTGGATACTAGGATGGTATGCACCAATTGGGGAATGGATGAATAATTGATGGTATATAAATGAGATGGAATACTACCACACTATAAGAAATGATGACAGAGATGATTTCAAAGAAACCATGGAAATGTATATGAACAGATGCAAAATGAAGTGACCAGAACCAGAATAATGGCTTACACAGTAACAACAGTATTATAAAGACAACATTGAAAGACTAATGAACTCTGATCAATGCAATAAACTGCTCTGATTCCAGGACATTCAATAAAACCCATATCCTCGTAAAGAGGTGGTGGATTCAGAGGGGAGACTGAGATGCTTTTGTGAACACGGCCAGTGCAGGAATCTGGTCTACAGAAATTTGTACACATATTGGTAATAACAATTTCGTTGTTCTTTCTCAAGGGAGCAGTGTGGAGGTAGGAGGAAGAGAAGGTGAATTTTTGTTGATTGACCAAAAACAATTAATTTTTTTAAAAAAAGAAAAAGCACATAAGAGGAATGTTTTGTCCAAGGAATAGCAAAGAGACCAGTGTCACTAGATTGCAGAGTTTGTGAAGGGAAATAAGGTATAAGTGTTGCTGTAAGAGATAGAGGAAGTCAGAATTCAGAGTCACAAAAACAAAAGTTTCAGCAAACAATGAGGGGAACTTGAAACCCTAACTCAAAGAGGCAAACTTGTATCACACGCATGTATCACTGGATTTTAGTGGGAGGAAAATCATGACCAGAACATTACTTGCAGTGGGTATACCTTTTTCAAAAGAAACATGATTTGTAAAAAGGAAGGGGGGTGAGGGAAGAAGGGGGATGAATAGCTTTCTACATTAAGAAGGTATACTCATAAGAAAATCCAAGAACCATAGTAGAGAAGCATGATGGAAAATATTTGGGTGAAATTCACTGGAGGGAGAAATAGAAGCAATTTTGTCATTGGAGTATTCTACAGACCACTTGGAAAGAAAGAGGAAATAAGTAAAGAGTATGGGAAATCTACATCTCTTCCTACATCTCTTGATTTGCCTTAGTGAGGGTTTTATCCTTCAAAATGTAGTACCTAATGTGGGCTCACTCTCTCAAGCCCTACTTGCCCTGACAACACAGATTCCCAGGGCAAGGCTTCCTCTCTCAAGATTCTAGGAGTAACCCTGAAAGGTCTGGGGAGTAGTGATCTAAGGCAGTAGATCACGAGCTCCCACTGGTGGGCCCTTCCTTTGATTATTAGTTGATACTAATTAAGTTTTAACTAGCTTTTAAAATGTCACTAGTTACCAAGTGGTATTTAGTAAGGTTATTTACTAAGATGGTATAGTAAGAGCAGCTGGCACAAACTATTCCCCCAAATGAGAGGTATGCCCTTACACAAATACACAGAGAGTCTAATAGAAAGGGATTTAGGCTTAGAAAGCATTTGTGTCAAACGGATAATTCACAGCTCCCCGCATGAGAAGTCCCTTTCTCATCTTCATGAAGTCCTCATAAAGTTCTTCTTATGTATGGGATAGCTTTCTGCTGGGTTCTTTCTACAGTCATGAAACTCCTTTTCCTCTAATTTGTCTTCAATGTGTCTCCAGGTTCCCAATGCACATGCTGACACCAGCCATCACTAATTTGGGGATACTCACTATTATAGTCACAAATCTTCCAACCTTTCAAAGTATGTAAGGTCTTCCTTTGGTCAGTGGTGGGGTGAGAGCAAGGAAACAAAGGTTTTCTGTCTTCCTCTTGTCCTCTCCAAAGAATTTTCTTTCAGGAGCTTGGATAAAGCAGCTTCCACCACTAGGCTAACCCAACCCTGGGATGCTAAGTTTTGAACTGGTTTGCTATTTTATCCAAACTCCACAGGGAATGATCAGTCTATTCAATCAATTCCAACACACTTCCAATATAGCATTATTTCATCATCCAATATAGCGTCATTTCATCATCCAATGGCTGGAAGCATTTTCCTCTTCCCAAAATGATTTAGGATTTTTGTGGACCTAGCTGAATACCTTAGATTTATTGCATGATTTGGTAGAGGTGTTCTCATCTGATAAAGATATCAGAGTGTAAAACACCTAAGTTATTTTAAGTAGAGTCAACTGATTGATTCAATTCATTCCCAATCTTACAAAAAGATAGAGATAATGGGACACTCTATTCTGGATTTTATTCTCACTAAAAGAAAGATACTAGGGCAAAAAATGATAGGAGCCCTGCAGAGAAATTATCATTCCATCCTAGAGTTTATGATAAAGAAAGCAAAGGAAATCTAGGCATAATCTGACTTACACCTAGGGAAATCATATTTAAAAGAGTTCAGGGGAAAGATAGGTAGGAACCCATGAATTAAAATGCTACAAGGGAAGTCAACCCAGGAAAAAATGGAAGATGTCAAGAATGAAAATTTGAAAATATGAAGGAAAACAATTTCAGTGAAAACAATAACTAGGTTTTATTTTGTTTTGTTTTGAAAAACCCAATGTGGATGCACAGGGATCTCATTAACCAACTTATATTTTAAAAAATAAACGTTCAAAAATTACAAGTTAGTCCAGCTAACACACATGGTCCTATAAAAATAGTGTAAGGAATGTTATAGCTCAGAATATATAAACTAATGCTAGTGAAGGAAGAAAAGACAATTAGCTATAATGGGAGGGAAAAGAGAATTAAGTAAGGGAACTTTCCTTGGAGTAGATGGGCTGATGATAATTGATATCAAAGAGAAAGTAGAGTTGCTCAATTCTTTTTTTGTTTTGTTTCTGATTTCTTTGCCAAGGAGAACGATCTTTACACTAAAAATGAGAGAACAAAAATAATTAACAGGGAGTCGATACCAGAGATAAATAAGGAGATAGTAAGAGAGTCACCTGGCTCAGAAGAATTATATCATCAGGTCCTAAAAGATACAGCAGAAGTAACTGCTGAGCCATTGACAGTGATATTTGAAAGATCATGGAAAACAAATGAGTGGGGCAACTAGATGAAACAGTGAATACAGTATGGACCCTGGAGTCCAGAGGACCTGAGTTCAAATCCATTTGACACTTATAGACTTAACCCCAACTGCCATGCCTTCCCCCTTCCAACAAAGAAAGAAATGTGGAACCACAAGATTTGAGAACTAAGTGACCCAATTTGCAAAAAAATATATATATAGTTTGCATAGATTTTAATAAAGTGTTTGATAAAGTATCTCATATTCTTCCTGTGGAAAATAAAGGGATTATATGATAATACACTTCAGATGGATTCAGAACCTGATTGGATGGCCAGAGTGACTGTTAATAATTCAATGTCCTTGTGACAAAGAGTCTCCAGTGAAATTCCCCAGGATTTGTGCTTGACCCTGTGCTATTTAATATTTTTATCAATGGCTTGGATAAAAATATAGATGGTACTTTTGTTGTTCAGTTACATCTGACTCAGAGACCCCATTTGGGGTGTTCTTGGCAGATATACTGGAGTGATTTGCCATTTCCTTCTCCAGCTCATTTTACAGATGAGGAAACTGACTGATAAGTGTCTGAGATCTGATTTGAACTCAGATCTTCCTACTCCATGCCCCATGTTCTATCCATCCCCATGTTCTACCTACCACCTAGCTGCCAAACACGCAGAAGGCACAATGCTAGGAGGGATAACTTGCACTATTTGGACTACTGCCCTAAGCAATACATACTCAAGGGATAAGGTAACATTGTGAGTGGCTACTTCTGAAACTATGTAGTTTACACTGAGTTCCCAAGGTCTCCTTCTTTCCAGACCTGGCTCTTTTCTCCCCTGCCAGGAGTCCTATTCCTTGAAGCTATTTCTTCTTCTAAGTGATTCTCTATATCTGTGCCAATTCTGGGTGTGTGTCTCTGATCTGCATTGGATGGAATGTTTTCTATTGCTCAAGTAGTCCCCTCTTCAAAGCAACATGGCCAAAACTGGGGTTGGGAGCAGGGTGAAGGGGGAGAAAAGAGAAATCCCCTCCTTTCCACTCTACAGGAGTCTGCTCCATAAGCAGCTCCCACTTGAAATCTCTCCTACCTTCTCAAACAGATGAAATTCCTTTGAGACTTCACTATTTAAAGCCTCCAGGAGTTTGGCTAGTTTGTTTACTCAGCCAATGGAGTTGTTCCATTCTTGGCTCAGGGAGGTGTTCTATCTTGTAAAAACATTAAAATCTCATCCTGTATGAAGAGGGGCAGCGGGAGAATCACATACCTTCCCTTCTTACAGTTTTTTCTCATGTGGTAGGCACTTAATGAATATTTACTGAAATGAATTTAAAAAAAAAGAAAAAGTCACTGTGGGCTACAAGGGGGATAGGGATAGGATCAAAGAAAGGTCTGGAAAAAGTTCATTGAGGAGACAGGGGTTGAGACATTTAGGAGATTAGCCTGTGAGTCTTCATAAGATGAAGTCCTTTTCAAGGAAATGTCTTCACTGTTAGGATGAAGAATTTGGATTTAATACAAAAGACCTTAGAAATCTAGTGCTACTTCTTGAGCAGGTGAGTAAGAGTTGAGGTAAAAACTGATTTCAGAAAAATCCACTGGCAGTTGTAGTGGAATAGACAGAAGCAGGGAGCAAGAGAGAAAAGATGAAGTCTGGGAAAGCTCAGGGTCTGCCTGGAAGCTTATCATAATCTCTCCCCAAGGTATTTTAAGAACCTGGCTTCTAAGGAACTTTGAAGCTTAAGCAATAAACTCTGTGAATCCACATTAGGGCTGAATTACTAGGTTATCTTTACATATCTGGTCTGGGCTGTAACAATTTTAATTATTTTATAGCAAATATCTCCAAAAGTTCTTATTCCATTTAATGGGATTACCCTACAATTATCTCACAGAGATAGATAAGGACTTTATCTCCATTTCAGAAAAGGATAGGAAGGGCCACTGAATTACTGGTTATTCCACAGCCAGCAAGAAGGCCACAGGGAGCAAAAGTCAGGCCCAACCTCTAGCCCTGGGGTCTACAATCCAAGGTACTCTGGCTGTTTGTTTCCTTCCTTCCTTCCTTTTCTTTCTCTTTCCTTCATTCCTTTCTTTTCTTTTTCTTCCTTCCCTTTTTTACTTCTTTTCTTCCGGAAGAATATTCTTTCCTTCTTTCCTTTCTTTTCTTTCCTTCCTGCCTTGCTTTATTTCTTTCTTTTTTTCCTTCCTGGAAAATACTATTTTTAAGCCTTCCAAAATTATCTATGAGTCAGTGAGCATGGTTGAAGCCACTGCCCTCCTTCTAACCCAAGACCTGGGCCTCCTGGATATGAGTCATTCTGCTCCTGGGAGTACAAAGCTCAAGGCTTTGTTTTCCCCAAAATGTCCCTGACTATATCTCTGACACTCAGTCCCACTAGACTGGTGAGGAAGGGTTCACTTGCCTTCATGGCCTTGAAGTCTGCATCATATCCCAATATCCCATGCCCTTTTCTTTAAAGATTACCAGATATCAGGAGGAGCTCCTTTGAGTAAGGGATGTTCTGTGGGGGCCTTCATGTTCTAGGGAGAACCAGGAGGGTGATTTGTGGAAGCTTTTTTTGTGCTGATCTGGAATTCCTTCAGTATATATACATACACACAGAGTATGCATATACACACATACATATAAAGTTTTAATACATGGTAAAATGTCTTACTATATATTAAAATGTATTATTGGTATTGAGTAAATAAAGGCTCCTCACCTGTTTCTGAGAGGTTACTGCCCTTTGCTCTAAAGATTCAGCCCATGAAATCACACATTCAACAACTTGCTCTTTCCTTTCTTTTCTCTCTTTCCTTTCTTTCTTTCTTTTTTTCCTTCCAAGAGAGTATTATTTTTACAAGTCTTACAAAATTGATGCTTGGTCAGTTGATTTGGTGCCCACTCCATACATCATAGGCTTTAAAACAGGAAGGAATCTAAGAAATCATCTAATCCAATTCCTTTATTTTAATGATGAGGAAATTGAAACCCAGACAGATGAAGTTGTGTTCCTAAGGCCACAAACAAGCAGCAAAGCCAGAATTCAAACCCAGGGCCTCTGCAGAGCCATGACTGAGAAATTGTTCTTCCAAGGCAAAAACAGTTAGGGGGCGGGGTGGGCGAGGAGGGAGAGAACACAAGAAAGTCTGACTGAGGTTGCACCAGAAAAATGGATAATTTGATTCTTGAATCCCTGGTGTTGGAGCAGAAGGCTAGTCTAGAAGACGGATATTTGGGAGACAGGACCTGGAATTTCATTCTTCACCAACCCCTGAGAGTAAGCAGAACAGATCACACCCTTTCCCAAAGAGACCGTATCCATGGTCAGCCCAAGAGCTTCTGGGCCATATGGTTCTAGACTAGAGGAAGACCAAGAAATGAGAGGAAGGAACCCTAGGGACCATGGGCATGGGTGTGTCCTTGTAGGAATGAAGCAACCTCGATCTCAATATCTGCAAACTAGGACAAAGTCCCATTTTTCCCTAGGATAATTACACCTTCATTCCTCCAAATCTGGTGTTCCCTGGTACTTGCCTATGGAAAAAGAAGCCATGAACACTATTTTCCCAAAGGAACTTACCATACATTTCAGAAGAGAAAGCAGAGGAACAAGTCTCACTGACCATCTATGTAGCACCATATCCCCAAAGGAAAACTTACAGGACATACTGAGCAGGTGAGTGCAGAGGGTGATGGTGAAAGAAGCTGTTCCTGGGGAACAGGGTTAATCAGGCTAATCTTCTTTGAGGGGATAAGTTTTAAAACTGGTATTAAAGGTGAGGATGGATATTACTTGCAGGCCAGCACTCAGGGAGGTCCTTCTGAGCATGATTTCTAGCACGTATGAAAGCATCGGAGTAGGACACAGCAAGCTGAGTGTGGGGGATGAGAAGCAGATTGCCATGGCTGGAGTCGCAGCCATAGCTGGGTCAGGAAGACCAGGGCTTTGCCACTGAGTGTGAGTGGGGGACAAAAGAGGGGGAGGGGAGATACAAAATGTAGAAGGCTACTGACAATACTTCCAGTTCCTCAGCAACTAGAAACAGCAAAGCTTAGGAATAATTAGTTAAACTTTCCCCATCATTGAAGGGTGTCCTGGAACTTCCTTCTGATTATGTCATGATGATGATGATGATGATGATACACAACTTGCTATTCCTTTTAAATATACAATAAAGTTATCATGTAAATTTCTTTTCCCCCTTTTTTTCTCCCCCCACCCTAGAGATGGCTGCCATTAGACACAAATATGTGTGTATATTTATGTACACACACATACATATATATATATATATATATATACAAAGTCATTCTATACATACTTTTATTTATCAGTCCTTAAAAGCTGATTTGAAATCTTTGTGTGTTCATGTGTCCATATGTGAATGTGTGTGTGTGTGTGTGTGTGTGTGTGTGTGTGTGTATGATACTTGCTAGTTACAACTTTAGTTGGAGAGAAGAGATGGTAAAGTTTATAGCAGAAAAAACAAGTTGAAAAGCAAGGGCATAGTTTGAAGAAATCAGTTAATAAAGGGCTGAGCCTTCCCTGAAAAGTTTGCTTTTGCTCCAGTGAGCCCAAGACGGTATTGAAAGGTTCATCTGTTAGGAGTAGAAGGGAGGGCAGGAATTGGCCTCACTATTTCCCACCCAGTTGTTTTCCTGGACTCCATGATCCCAAGATAAAATCAGCTCTGAAATTCCAGCCTCCCCCGAGCCCCCTTGCTGATTGGGGAAGGTGGACATGGACATCCTGAGCTCTTCCCAGATAACTCCTTCTAAGGAGGCTGCCCCAGGCAGCCACGTTGTCATTTCCCACTTGACGAACAGTAGCCTTTCTCTCCCTGCCCTCCTTCCACCTCTTTTCAACTTCTTTTGGGCATCTTCCCCCATTAGAGTGTGAGCTCTTTGAGGGCAGGTATTGTCTTATGCCTTTCTTTGTATCCCTAGGACTTAGCACAGTACTGGCATATAGTAGGTGCTTAATAAATATTTGTTAACTGGCTTGACTGTAAGAATCTAAGTTGGCAAGAGAGTATAAATTTCCCCAGAGAAACTGAATGAAAGCAGGGAAATCCATTCAATCAAACAATCAAAAAGCATTTACTCAGTGCTTACTATGTTCCAGGCACTGTGTTAAACACTAGGGATATAAAAAAAGGGGAAAACCAACCTGTCCCTGCCCTCAAGAAGCTCACTTTCTAATGGGAAAGACAACTGTGAACGACTAGATCCATATGAGATAAACAGAGTTTATGGAAGGTAGTCTGAAAAGAGAAGTGTTAGCCTCAAGGGACACTGAGAAAGGACTCTTTCCACAGCTGGGAATTGAGCTGAAACTTAAAAGAAACCTGGGAAACCTCAGGGCACAAGTGTGGAGGCAGAGCATTCAAATGCCAAGCCAGGCTTGAGGTAAGAGGGTAGTATGACAGGGGGAAAACCCAGGTCTGTGGGTGAGATGGGGATGCTGGGGGTGGTATCAAGGGGTTGGCAAAAGAGACGTGGATCTGAAAAGATGCAATCTACAGATGAGCTGCACAACCTTCAACTTCCACCTCAATCCCTAAGTCATAAAGATGACCAGTAAAGTACTTTTAAGTTCCCCCAAAGCAAAAGCACCAACAGCATAAATGAGTTTTATAGTTTTATATGCTTTATAAACTCTCTCTACCAAAGAAACAAGGCAGCCAGGTGGCAAAGTAGAGAAAGCACTGCACTTGGAGCTAAGAAGATTTGATTGACTTTAAATATAACCTTCAACCCTGAGCAAGTCACTTTAACCACTACTTGTCTCAGCTTCCCCATCGTAAAATTAGGATAATAACAGCTCCTTTCTCTCAGGGTTGTGGTGAGAATAAAAATATAATTGTAAATCACTTTGCAAATCTTAAATCACTATATAAATGCTAGATATTATTCCCTCATACCACAGAGTGTCTGATATCTCCTTCAAACTCTCTATTTCCTAAATCCAATTCAGCAAGTATTTATTGAGTGTCCTACACCTAGCACTGTGCTGGGTGCCAGGAGGGATACAGGAGACACTGGACTGTCCTCATGGTTGTTGGGGAAGGGATGATTTCCCAGAAATTCAAAGGCCAAGTCTAACTCATACCTAAAAGAAGAACCCTTAGGAGATACCAGAGAGATGGTTATCTAGCCCAACGAGCACAGAATCTCAGAGTTGGAAGACATTTCAATGCCTATGTGTCCAACTCATATCTGAAACAGAATCCTATCCACAACATACCTGACAAGTGGTAAGCAAACCCTTGTTTACTGATCTCCATTGAGGGGAGGGAGCCTCACTGCCTCCTGAAATAGCTCATTCCATTTTGAGATAACTCTAATTCTTAAGAAGATTTTCTTGACATCAAGCCTAATTTCCTCTCCTAGTTTTGCCCTCTGGAGTCCAGGAGAACAAATCAATTCCTTCTACATGACAGTCCTTCAAAAACTTGAAATAATACCTATCATGTTTCCCTAGAAATAACTCAGTGAAGTCCAAATTCATTGGACCAACCATCCATTCTCCATTGGATCAAACTACCTTCTCCATGACCAGGAGTCAAAAAATCATGGAGTCAACCTATGATGCTTCCCACTTTTCCTTTTCTGTGCCTTCCCCTACCTTGTGTCCTCCAGCTTCAGGCCCATAATGCCCTTTGATCTTTTCATTCTATCCCACACCAACTCTTGTCAAAATTGATAGGCATCTAAGTATTAAAGTGAATTTAAGCATATGTGTTACCTCTCCTATGGGTTTTTGTGTTTTATACTTTATCTCTCCTTGAGGCAGGAAAGGTTTTATCTCTTCTTTGAATAATTTCAATCATTAAGGAACAGGTGGGAAAATATTTTAGTCCCCAGAAACTACATTGATATAAGTTAAAGAGCCCCAAATTTATAATCTAATGACCTGGGTTCGGGTCTTGGAGCTCCCACTTACTAGAAGGGTGGCTGCCACCTCTCTGAACCTGTTTCCTCACCTGTAAAATAAAAAGATTCATTAGATGACTTCTAAGCCTCATTCCATCCCTTAACAGTCTATGATTGTATCACATAGGACAGTATCTATTCCTAGGCAAAAGAAAGGAAGAAGGAAAAGAGGAGAATGAGGAGGAGGAAAAGTACAAGAAGTGGAGAAGGAATGGAAATACCTGGTCAACAAAGAAGGGATGAAAAGTGGAAGAAGTAGCATGACCCTTGATAGCCAAAGGCATCCTCTGTGGTTTTGAAGTCAGCATCTACCAGCTAAAACAGACTCAGGCACGTGACAGAAATAAAGGAAGTGGTATTGGGGGAAGGGTGGGAGTAAGTTCAGGTTGAGTGTTTGGTTTCCAGAGCCCCCCAAACTGACAGCAAAGAAGCCCAGCTCTGGATCCAAGGTAAAGAGGTCCCAGTGTGCCGGGTTTGCAACGGGGAAGCAGGAGACAGTGGCAGAGAGGAGGGCAAATAACATAAGGACAGACACCTACGGGGGCATCCCATGGCTCATTAAATAAAGAGCACATGTCTTAGGCTGCCGTTCATGGCTTTCTCTCCTTAAGCTGGATTCAGTCTACCTTCCGAGCTTTAGTTCATGGTACTTCCTCCCTATATTCCCCAGACTTGCCCTCTCCTACCTTCAAATCTTCCCCTGTGCTTTTCACTATGTCTGTAATGAACTCCTGCCCCCATCCCCATCCTATCTTCACCCTTTGCCATCCCTTCCTTCCTTTAAGACTCAAGTCCCATGCTACCTCTTCCATGAAGCCTTCCTTCCCCCTGCCCAGAATGGAAGTGGTCCTTCCTTCCATAAACCTGTCAGGACACTCTATGTAACACACAAAGTAGGACTCCTAATTTTGACAGAATGGCTATCAGGAGACTTTCTTAGGTCTAAACTAAATCTCTTTTTTCTGTGATTCGAATTATCAGCCAGGATAAATGATGGAGGAGGGAGGGCTACTCAGGGGTGAAGACATCAGGGCAGATTTGGGGTTTGATCCTAAACTTTAGGTCACAACTGTCATGCTCTTCTATAACTGCCTCCATTCACCATTGCTGGAGAGGGAGACAGATTTACTGGTCTGGGTGGACTCTGCCAGTACTCGAGGGACTTCACATCTCTAGGTCCAAGATATTGATCCAGGTAGGTCTGTTGATTGTGAGAGAAAGGATTTTTTGATGCTTGAACATTTCAGGAGGTATGTATCTGAGGAATAAGTGGAAGGAGAAAGTATTTTTTTTAAATCTCCTGAACTGTATATTCTGAAAGCACTGAGAAAATATGAAAATGAAGAAAATTCTGGCTCTGCATCATTCACAGCTAGTGGTCTGATTGCTTTATAACTTCAAAAGCTTCAAGGATTTGACTGCACAAGAATTTGGTTGTATTAAATGTTTGAAATACATGGGTCTATTGACTGGTGCTTAGGTGTTGTTTTCACTTAATTTTTTTTTTGGTAAATTTTTTTTATTTTAAATTTAAATACAAAATGAGAAAAGGGGGGAAACATTGTTACGTACACAGCAGATCATAAGAGAGGATTCAATATAAAACAATCAATTTCTATTTCAAGAAAAGCTAAATAGTAAATACTACACATTGTTTTCAAAACTGTCCAGTTTTTCTTTGCTTCTGTTAGTTTTCTTTGTTCTCTGCTGTACATTTTTAACTTTTCCCTTGCTTATCCCTCACAAAGTGCATATATATACAGACATAAATATTGATAAACATAGACATATATATACATATATACTCATACATATATGTAAGACTGTACCAGGCTTATTTCCTCCCATCTGTTTCTGAAGGTGGAAGCATCTTCTTTCATAAATCCAAGTCTTTTCGTGTTTTTCTATCATTTCCTACACCACAGCAATATTCCAACCCAATCACACCCTATCTGAGAGATTGTCTATGAAAAATTTCCCCCCAGTTTTCTGCATTTCTTCTGTTCTTGGCTAGATAAGTTTTATTTATACAAGAAAATGTTAATTGAAATAATCAAAATTATCCTTTTTTCCATTTCAACAACGTTCTCACTTTGTAATATAGTTTAAGGTCGGATACTGATAAATCTACTTCCTCTACATATTTTTTCCTTTTTTTAAGTTCCTGAACTTTTCTTCTTCCAAATGAACTTTGGAAAATAATAATGTTTTTTCTAACTCAATAAAATAATTTTTAGTAATGTAAGTAGGATGACATTGAATAAGGAGCTTTGTTAGGTAAAATTGTCATTTTAAAAATTACATTGACTTTACTCACCCATGAACAATGAATATGACTTCAACTATTCTGATCTGAGTTTATTTGCATAAAAATGTTTTATATTTATGTTCATGTAGTTCCTATGTTTGTTTTAGCAGGTGTACATTCAGATATTTTAAATGGTCTAAAACAATATCAAATGATATTGCAGACACATACTGTAGTTTCTCTATTTTTCACTGTTGATTAAGCCTATTTTAACTTTAACTGTGTCTGAGATCACAATTACTATCCTTGCTTTTTTTTACTTATTAAATTCTATTCCTGCCCTTTATTTTATCTTTATAGCTCTCATTTTTACATTTCCTGAAAGCAACGTATTGTTGAATTCAAATTTTTAATCTACTATCCATTTCCATTTTATGAGTAAATTTGTCCCATTCACATTCTAAGCTAGAATTACATATATATTCCTCCTCCCTATTTTTCCTCACTAGCCTTCTTACACTATTTACTCTATCCCTCCTCACTCCTCTGCTTTACTTCCCCTGCTACCTTGCCCTCCTATTCCTTAACCTACTCACCCCTCTAAGAGTCTCTCCCTTATTCTCTCCCTCCATACTATGCCTTTACCCTCTTATTTCTTTCTGTACTTAGAAAACTTTTATACCCTTCTAGATACATATGTTGTTCCCTCTTTAACCCATTTCCTCCCCCAAATAGATTCTTCTGTCAGTTTTTCCTTTTATGCCTCATTTCTATGAAATAATTACTCCTTTTTATCTCTCCTTTCAGTTTTATCTTTTTAGAATCACCCAATTATACTATGCTCAACCCAAGTCTTTCTTTCAAATTACACAAAAAATGACAACAATCATATGAGGACCTTATATTTCTCCTGGATGTTATATGTTGAATTTTTCCTTAAGTTCTGGGATTTTCAACACAAAAACCTGAAAGTCTTTCAGTTTATTAAATGCCCACTTCTTTTCCATTCAGGATTATACTTAGTTTTGCTGCGTAAATTACTCTTGGTCTCAGTGCCAGCTCTTTTGATTTATGAAATACAGTATTCCAAGACCTATGGTCCTTTAATATAGTACCTACTAGGTCTTATATAATCCTTATTGTGACTCCATGATATTTAAATTGGTTTTTTTCTTGTTGCTTCCAATATTTTCTCCTTAATCTGGGTGCTTTGAAACTTGGCTATGATATTCCTGTAAATTTTCCTCCTGGGATCTCTTGCAGATGGTGGTTAGTGGATTTTTCTATTTCTACTTTGTTTTTTTTCTTCTAGAACTTCAGGGCAATATTCCTTGACAATTTCTTGTAATATTGTGTTGAGATTCTTTTTTTTAATTAGAAATTTCTGGTAGTCCAACTATTCCTGGATTTATTTCTCTGTGATCTGTTCTCTAGATCAGTGATTTTTCTGCTGAGATGTTTCACTTTCTCTTCCATTTTTTCATTCCTTTCATTTTGTTTTATGACTCGTTGGTGTCATAGAATGTCATTAGCTCCCCCTTCCCCAATTCTACTTTTCAAAGAATTATTTTCCTTCCTTAAGTTTTTGATTCATAATTTTCTTGGATTGCTCTTTGGTTCTCCCTAATTTTTCCTTGATCTCTCTTACTTGATTTCTAAAGTCCTTTTTAAGTTCTTCCAAGAACTCTTTTTGGGTTTGGGACCATTTGATGCTTCTCACTGAAAAAGGAGTGCTTTTTTAGCTCCATTATCTTCCTCGAATATTAATTCAGATCTTCTTTCTTCCCATAGTAAATATCAATGGTTGGGTTCTTTCTCCTTCGCTTGTTCATTTTTATTTATTTGTTTGTTTGTTTTAGCAGATATTAGTGTAATCAAGTTGTAGTCCTGAGGTATGGGGAGTGATGCCCCAAGCCTCGGGTCCTTCTTATTGTTATTTTCTGAGGTCTATCTTGGGACTCAACCTTGGGCTCTCTTCCCCACTCCTAAACCATGGCTAGGGCCCCCAGCCACACTGTCTCACAAATGATCTTCCTTCCTGTGGTCCCTCCAGTGACTGCAAACTATAGCTGTCCTCTCTGCCATGGCACTGAAACCAGGGACTCTGCTCTTCTTAAGTGCCCATAGCTAGCAGAACCATTGCCCCCTTACTACTACACTCACCAGGTGTGTGCTAGCTCCTTCTCCTGGCAGCCAAAGTCCTGCCATGTTTGGTCAGCATAATTGAGCTGGGCATCCCTCAACAATGGAGAGTCTTTTAATCTTTTCCTACTTAGCCATCAGATACCACCACCCCCATCATCTGCAAAAATGAAAGTTTCTAAGAGGGCTTGTTGTCTGTTGACATGGCAGAGTCAGCCTGAAGGTGTTTGCACTTCACTCAGGCCCAACCTCTACCCTCTGAGGTTGGGTCTTTCCTGAGGTTTTCTCAAAGAAGACAGTTAGACAATAGGAGGACAACTGCTATACCCCATGTTTTTGTTTTGTGGGAGAAATCTGGAGAACTTAAAATTTTCTGACCTACTCTACCATCTTTCCAGACTCCGCTGACTCTAATTAGTGGAGAGCTCAATACTCTACTTGCCTTCATGAGGGGCAGAGTTAGAAAAAGCCTGGGAGAAGAGACATCCTGGTCCTTTGGCTTCCAGCTTCAAGAGAGTAGACACGGGGTTCCAGATGCTCTTTGGGGAGAGCTCCCCAAGAGGAAAGAGAGATTCTGAGAAGTCAAACATAGAGGAGCCAGTACTTCTATCATGTCCCTATCTCCAGCTTTACTATACTGGAAACTTTGAGGAATTTTTCCTTGGGTGAGGTTTAGGACTCTCTCTCTCTCTCTCTCTTGCTCTCACTCTCTCTTAGTTGAGTTTCAAGAGATATTTCAGTCAAGGGACCTTCCACAGGTTTTTTTTTTTTTTGTTCATAAGCAATAAATGGTAGTTGCAAAATTGGAATACTCTGAAGCCAAGATCCGTTTTCTCTGGCTCCAAACACTACCCTTTCCACTACAATACATGGAATATAATAAAACTCTCATCTCTCATCTGGACCTGGATTCTCTAGCCCAACAAGCCTAGCCTTGGATCACATGAACCTTTGTGGCAGACATGTCACACTAATTCATACTGAGCCTACAATTCACAAAATCCCTTAAATCTTTTACATGTTCTCCATCCTCTAAAAATGCAAATGATTTTTCTTTTACACTCTTGGTCTAAGTCTTAGCATTGATGACACAGAGGGAGAGAGAGAGAGAGAGAGAGAGAGAGAGAGAGAGAGAGAGAGCAAGAGTTAAGCTTTAGGCCTCTTCGAAGCCCAGAGAATCCCTTTTGGGGTTGGTGTATTACAAGAAACTCTCTGCAGAGCACATTCAGGGCTGGTGGTCACAGTCTAGACCAGAGAGAGAATGGGGGTCCTGACATAGCTCTATTCTGATCCTGAGAATTCTATGGTTCAGCTTCAAGGACACATGTGACCCTCTAAGTCCTTTGACCAAATCCAAACTTCACAGAACAAATCCCTCCCCTCATCTTACCTCCCTAGCCACTCAAATTAGAGGTGAATGCTTCCCTCCAGCATCACCACCAGGCTGAAATTGAAAGGATTTGTTCTGTAAAAGTTGGACTCAGTCAAAAGGCCATACCCACAGATCTAGAAGGCCAAATGTGGCCTGGAAGCCAAAGGTTCCCCACCCCTGGTTGAGCTTTTTACGCTGCTGCTGTTTCTCTGATCACTTTCAAATGCTCTGAAATGAATGACCACTCCAGCTAAGCTTCCAGAAGTTTCTTTTTAACCCCAAGATTCATAGAGGGGCCAACCAGTTGGTGTGTCAGTAACTCAACTATCATGTTAATGCTGAATAAATGGCATAGTCATTTTTGCTAAGTGCTGGGAAAACAAAGGGGAAAAGACATTTCCTGCTCTCCAGCAGTCAATGGAGAGACAATACGTAAACAGCTATATGCAAACAGAATACATATAGGATAAATCAAGGGATTATATATTTATAAATACATATAGGATAAATCATCTCAGAGGGAAGATGCTATGGTTAAGGAGGATTGGGAAAGGGTTCTAGCAGACAATTGGGCCTTTAGATGAAACTTGAAGGAAGCCTGGGAAGCCAGGAGGTGGAGATGAAGAAGGAGACTGTTCCAGGTATTGGGGGCCAGCCAGTGAAAATGCCTGGAACCAGGAGATGCAGTGTTTTGTCCAAGGAACAACAGAGAGGCCACTGTCACTGAATGACAGAGTATGTAGAGGGAGTAAAAGTGCAAGACTGGGAAGGAAGGAAGGAGCCAGGTTATAAGGGGTTTTAAAGCCCAAAGAAAATTTTATATTTGATCCTGGAAATAGTAGGGAGCTATTGGCATTTACTGAATGAGAAGGAGGCTTGATATAATCAGACCTGCACTCTGGGAAAAGTATAATTTGGTAGCTGAGTGGAGATGGATTAAACTATGGAGAGACTTGGGGCAAGGAGACCAGTATCAGATGTGTATAAGAGCTAATTATTAATTTTCAGTGTGAGCATTCACACCTCGGAAATTTCAACACTAAAAATCAGGGCCTGACTCATTATTTTGTTTATTTCTAGACTTAAGAAAGTAATGGAGAAAATGTTAATAACGTATATTAAATTTTAAAAAGTAACTGCCTTTTGGAGATTCAGTTGTTAAATATTTAACAATACACCCATGCCACTACAGGAACTGGATGATAGTGGTTTTTAGTGGCAGGGAAGGGATGTATATGTTAATGTTACAAAGGCAGACCCAACAAGAGAGTTGGGAGAGCAGGGGGCTTCGCTGACACCTGGAGCAGGACCCATTCATCCCAAGGAGAAGTCTCATGAGATGACAGTCCCAACCCAAAATGACTCATTTTTACAACTCTCCCTAAAGGTGAGTCTAGTTTCTACTGCTAGAAGAGAGGAAAGGAAGAGTTGATCTGGCTCCAATAGACCCTTGAAGGTCCTGGCTTATGCCTAACTGAAAGGGTAATTAAGAGGCCATGGGTTGATTGTAAAATTTGAGGTCACAGAATGACTGATATGGTTTAAGATCATCCCCCTCCATCCCAACCCTCCTCTCACCCTAGCCACTTACGTTAGAATGCTTCCCCCCAGAATCACTGGATTAGATATTCAGGAGAACTTCTAACCTACCACCAAACTGAAACTGAACCACTCCAGATATGGGTATAGACACATGCTTCTAGATGATAGAATTTCTGGTCATACCAACTCTTACTAGAATGTAATAGGCAGTAATACCATCTAGTGGTCACAATGCTGAACATCTCCGGAGATGGGCCTTAAATGGAAAAGAAAATCACAAAATCAAACTTGGAAAGGCCTTGGGGATCATCTTGTCCAACTTCCCACCCCATTAAAGAATCCCTTCCTTTTTTAAAAAATAGTATTTTATTTTTTCTAATTATATTTAAAAACAATTTTAAATTAAAGAATCCCTTCTAAAGCATTATTGACAACCTCTGCTTCACTTATTCAATAGTTAGAAAGATTCACCTCTTGCCTGGATTATTACAACAGCTTTGTTTTCGGTCTTTGGGTCTCAAGTCTCTCCCCATCCATCCTCCAAACAGCTGCCAAAGGAATTTTCTTTTAGCGAAGACATGAACATGTTAATCTATTCAATAAACTCAAGGGTCAATACAAGCTCCTCTGCTTGTCTTTTGAAGATCTTTACAACAAGGACATTTCGTACCTTTCTTTTTATACATGACTTCACTCTGCGCACTATATATGGTTAGAAAACCATACTGGTCTATATGCTACTGGAGTCTTTATCCTAGATTAGAATGAGCTGTCTCTTCTCCCTCGCCTCACAGACTTCCTCACTCCTATCAAGAAGCAGCTCAGTATCAGCTTCTACATGAAGTTTTCCCTATTGCCCTTATGCTCCCCTGCCCAGCAACTATGTCTTTATTTTGTATTTATTGTGCACATCCATCAACAGGTGTACAGGCTCATTGTCTTCCTGATAGAACTTAAAGCCCTTGAGATCAGGGTTGCTTCATTTTTTGTTTTTATATCCGCAGCATCTAGCATGGTTCTTGACACCTAGTAGGCACTTAATAAAGGCTTACTAAATTAAACGGTAATCAAGCAGTCAGTCCATAAACATTTATTAAGTATCTACTATGTGCCAGGCACTGGGGATACAAAGAAAAGATAGAAAGGTAAGGACAGCCCCTGATTTCTAGGAACTTGCATATAACACAAACCGGTAGAATCAACAGAGAGGAAAGTACCAGAATTAAGGGGGTCTAGAAAAAAGGCTTCTTATAGAAGGTAGCATTTTACTTGAGACTTGAAGGAAGTCAGAGAAGCAAGGAAATGAAAATGAGGAGAGAATTCCCTGCAAGAGGGACAGCCAGTGAAAATGCCCAGAGTCTAGAAATGGAATACCTTGTCTGAGGAACAGCAGAGGGGCTGGTGTGATGGAATCAAATAGTAGATGGGGTGAGGGAAATGTAAGAAAACTGAAGGAGCAGAGAGAGAGTCTAGGTTACAAAGGGCTTTTAATGTCAGAGGATTTTATATTCTGTCCTAGGGGTGACAGGGAGTCATTGGATCTTATTGAATGGGGTGTGGAGGGGTGACATGTCAGACATTCCCTTAAGGAAAATCGAATTGATAGCTGAGTGGAGGAGAAGGGAGAGACTTACGGTGGGAGATCAAACCTGTTTCCAATAGTTCAGCCCTGAAATGATGAGGGCTTTTACCAGGATGGTGGCAGTCAGTCCATCAATAAACATCTATTAAGTACCTACTATGCACCAGACACTGTGCTGGAGTATTAGAGGAAAGACAGGGAAATACAAGAGATGTTGCAAGGGTAAAGTGGACAGGTCTTGATGAGGTCAAAAGTTAGTAATAAAGTAAGAAGAAAAGCTATGGAGGCCCCTATTTTAGACCAACTCCCCAAGGAGTTTAGCCACAAAAGGGATGGATACATTAAGTAGGATTTTTTGAGGATGGGCATGTATAGTGACCATGACTAAACTAGTTATTCCAAATATGGTTGGAACCAGTGCAGAGCACTTTGAAATTATCACTCATGTTCTGGATATTATATTTCTATGACTCCAGTCTTAGATTTGCATGAGCTTTTGGGGGCATATATTTCACAGTGAAATACTTAGGTCTTTCATATCTTCCCCCATTTTGTATTGGTAAATATACAACTGATTATAAGTTCAAAGGATCATAGATTTAGAGCCAGAAAGGAACTTAAGGATCAACTAGTCCAATCTGGCATTTTATGGATGTAGGAGCCAAGGTTCAGAGAAGTTAAATGACTTTTGCACAAGGTCACTCTCGTAATAAATGGAAAAGTCAGGATTTGAACACCCTGACTCCAATTCCAGCTGTCTTCCTACTATACCATGCTGCTTTCAAAGCTTTAAATTTATCCCTATTTTTCATCTTGCTGGCTCAGATGATCTCCTAAACCTATTGCTATCTTTCTGAATTTTGATTGTGTTAATTTAAAAATGTCAGGAGTATTAAAGCTCAGAATGAACTAAGGGAACAGAAGGTTAAGGTCAACTAAAGGAGTTTTTTGTTTGTTTTAACTAGTGGGGGTAAAAATCAAAGAAGAGAAAGCAGATCACAAATCACAAAGCAGATGAGATGAGAAGGCAGAGCTGTTCAATTTTTATCTTGCTTTTGAATTATTTGCCAAAGAGAATGATCTTTGGAGTGGAAAGAACAGAACAAAATGAAACAATATAGCATTACCGATAAAGATCACAGATTTAAAACCTGCATAAACATTAGAGGTCATATAGTCCAATGTCCTTATTTTTACAAATAAGAAAACAAGCTCAGGAAATGACATTGGTGGGATCTGAACCCACTACCTCTGACTTTACTGCCAATGCTCATTCCACTGTGCCACAGGGCAGAATAAGAATACCTTTAGTTATCACCGATGAATTCAAATCACCTGGCTGGGATAAGCTACAGCACAGAGTCCCAAAAGAACTGGTTAATATGATTGTTGAGCCACCATCGTTGATACTTAAAAGTTCATAGAGAATAGGAAAAGCGCCATAGGATTGAAGAAGGGTAATGTCCTGATTTTCAAAAAAGCTAAGAGAATGGAATTAGCAGACTCTAGGCCAGCAAGGTTGACTACAATTCTTGGAAAAATTCTAATACATATTAAAGAGATGATTATTGATTGGAGCAAGATGGCGGAGAGAGAGGAAGCATTAGAGTCTAGTTTGTCCATCATATCCCCTCAACAAAGATTTGGAAAATATACCAAACTGAATTCTGATCAGAAAAAAAAGAAAAAATCTCCGTGTTTATTTTTCCAGCCCAAGGCAGACTAAGGAGACAGAAATGATTGTAGGTGGCTACCAGGGACAGGGGCTACCCAGGAGTGCAAGAGCGTTATTACCACCACCTATGAAAAGAAAGAGGATCAGGAAAGGGTGGCAGGGCAAGAAGCACCAAGGCAGAAAAAAAAAGAGATAGAAAAGCAGGAAGTACCAGGGTAGAGATTCCAGAGGGTCTAAACAAGAGCTAGGTACAAGAACCAGTGACACCCGGCTGCTTTGCTGCCCAATGCAGATAGTTCTGAACAGTTCTGGGACACAGATCTACGGTGGAGAAGAGCAGTTATGAGTGCTGGCCCTTGCTGTGCACCGAGCAAGGAACAAGATACAGGAAGCAAACACCTAGTTGTGGGGCTTGAATCCCAGGAGCACAGCACAGTATCTCAGACTAAAGGGACAATCTGTTATGGGTTTTGTACTCCTTGCCTTCTCAATGGGTAGAGAAAAGAAAAGAGGGAAGGAGAGAACTGGAAACTGAAAATAAAAGTAAATTAAAAGAGAAAGATAGTCAATCAATATCCAGAAATGGAAGCAGTGACTACAAAGAACCAGAATGGCTTCAATTACAGTAAGTCAGATGAGGAGTCAGAAGCAAAATGGTGGAGTAGTAGGAAGAAATACAGTCAGCTTCTTCCCCTTCCCCTGTCCCCACCCCTGACAAAATGACTCTAAACAGACCTAGAAAATGTATCAGAACAAATTCTGATTGGGAAATGCAAGCAAATTATATTTATAGCACTCAAATAGCAAGCAAATTATATTTATAATTTAGCAACTCTTCCCAAAAAGGAATTAAAGTTACTCCAGTATGATCTAAAGTTCTATAATTCTGTTTAACTACAAGAAAAGATGGGGTAGGCATCACTGGATGACAAGTTTGTGTGAATAAGATGTAGGGTTTTGGTGGACTGCAAAATCGACATGAATCAGCAGTGTGACCCAGAAGGTAACACAGCTAATTCTCTCCCAAGCTACAGCAAAGACATACATGGTACCCAAGCCTATGGAAGTCAGTCCTGCCCAGATCAATGTATTTCTGGGACAGCTCTGAGCTCAGTTCTGAGGACACTGACAACAGAAGATATCCAGAAGGTGACCAAAGTGATGAAGGACCCCCATCACTCTAATCTGAAGGTCAATTGAAAGAAATAAAGATATATATATATAATATATATTATATATACATATATATAGTCTAAAAAAGACTTTAAAAGGGACATGATGGTGTTTTTTTGTGAAGGGAATAGATATATTCTTCTTGGTCTCTGATGGGAAAAGTAGGTGTCATAGACACAAACAAAACGGACAGATTTAGGGTTAACGGTGAGAGGGAAATTGGAAGCAGGTGGAACTGTACAAAAGTAGAATGCCCTTCATTTGGAGGTACTGGGTTCCTCCATCACTAGAGGCTTTTAAGTGGATGATCATGGGATATCGTGGGTAGGTTCATGAATGGGTTGGAGGATATGGCATTTAACACCCTTTTCAATTCTGATATTTTGTGATTCTAAGTAACAAGACTTGAAAACAGGATTTCTGTCTCCTAGTTAAATATTCTTTCCACTGTACCACACAGACTGCAAATAGGCATGCAAGAATTTTACAAACAGAAGCTGGCTGGGTTCATGCTTCCATCCTAGGAAAAATGGACGCAATGGCCTTCCTTTGCTGCTCTAAACCTCCAGTTCTGTCCATATTCATCTGCTCTTTCTCTAATATCACAGATTTCTCCCTTTCCATGGGGGCCTTCCTCTCTGTTTTTTAGCATGTCACATTCCCTCCAAATTTTCAAGAAACCCTAACATGATCTACTAGGTCCCATTCACCTTATATTTAAACCCTTCCCCCTGCTTCAGATAAAACTTTAAACAGGTACAGTCTTTATTTTGTCACCAACCACCAATCACCTTGACCTCTTTTGTTGTTTAACTGTTTCAGTCACATCGGACCTTTTATGACTCTATTTGGGGTTTTCTTAGTAAAGATACTGGAATGATTTTGCCATCTCCTTCTCCAGCTCATTTTATAGATGAGGAAACTGAGACAAACAGGGTTAAATGACTTGCCCAGGATCACCAAGCTAATAAGTGTCTGAGGCCAGATTTGAACTCAGGTTTTCCTGACTCCAGGTCTAGAATTCAATGTATATGGTGCCACCTAGTCCCTGCAATCTTATTTCAATCCTTACTAGCCTACTGGAGCTGCTTGAGGCAGCTGGTGGCACAGGGTGAGGTAAGCTGTAGTGAGCCACCTCGATGCCCTATCTCACAAGGCAACTGTGAGCACCGATTTATACCACAAAAGGTGCTATATAAAATCAGTGTTCCCTCATTATCCTGTCTCTTGATCTCTGACCCTGCTTCTGTTTTTCTGTTCTTCCCTCATTCTCCACTACCCCACCACTCTGTACCTCCCATTCTCCTCCCTTCATTCTTCCATTTACTCCTTTCCATCCCAATTAGATGACCTCTCCCTTCCCAAACAATATTCCTACTTGTGTACTCTGGTTCACTGAAACTGAAGCCCTGGGTAGAACAAGGTCTCTGGTGGTCATCAGTCACCTTACACCTGTCCTCACCATGTCCTGTCCATTCTGTGCTTGTCTATTTCAGAAAGGAGAAGCCAGGGACACCAAAGTGAACCTGCCTTTGGCTTCAACCCTAGATGCTGCTGATGGCGACTTGCTTGAAGTGTTTTCTCACGGTTGTCCTAATGGTAGCAGTGGACATTAAGAGAGCTGGTAAGACCAGACCCTTAAAGAGCAAATCACATCAGGACATAGCTGGGAAGGGAGGAGGGGTGGAATGGCAGCCCAGTAAACGTCTTTTTAGGGGGAGGAATTATTCCAAGTCATCCCAACACTGTTCAAAGAACAAACTCCATCTTGGAACAATTTCAGTTCATTTGCTTCCCCAGGCCACTTTACCCTATCCCTGACCCTCAAACATGGCAGTGTAATACAATGAAAGGTCTTAGAGCCAACTAGATGGTCTAATTCAAATCCAGAGACTGCCTCAGACAATTTGCTTGACTATGCTTCATTTTCTCATTTGTCAAAGGGGAATGGAGGGAGGGGAAGGTTGGGAAGAGGAACAATCCCCACCTCTCAGTACTGAGAATATGTATGTGAAAGCATTTTGAAAACTTAAAAGCCCTATACAAATATTATTATTCTAATTTCTTCAAACACTAGAACATGAAGGGTCCTTGGAGACCAATGATTACAACTTACTCATTTCCTCAATGAGATTAATTAAAGCTCAAAGATGCAAATGACACACCCAAAGTTATATGGAAAGTCAATCACAGATTCACTGGAGGGCATCTCAGAAACTATCAGCTCCAGGCCTCTCATGTCACAGAAAAAGAAATGGAACCAGAGAAGGTGAGGTAACTTACTCAGTGATATTCAATGTCTAGAAAAATTAAAGGAAGTATTACTAAAGGGAAGGCTGGTGAACATCTAGAAAAGGAGACAATGATCACAAAGTCAGCATGAAACCTCCCTCATGGTTTTCTTGTTGTTTTTCCAACAGACTTACTAAATTGGGAGGTCAGAGGAATGCTATAAATATGGTAGACATGGTTTACTTAGATTTTAGCAAGGCATTTGATAAAATTTGTCATGATCTTCTTGTGGAAAAGATGGCAAGATGTGGGCTACAATCAGATTCAGAAAATGCTGGACCAAACTTCCTAGCCTTTATGTTTGTTTTTATTTGTTTTTTGAAGTGGGAAAGACAAGGCAATTGGGGTTAAGTGACTTGCCCAAGGACACCCAGCTATTAAGTATCAATTGCCTGAGGCCAGATTTGAACTTAGGTCCTCCTGACTCCAGGCCCGGTGTTCTATTCATGGCACCCTTCTTAGTCTTAAGAATAATACAAAATTAAATGGGCTATCTTCAGGAGGTGATGGGTTCCACCCCCCTCCCAATGAGTGGTCTTCACATAATTTCTAGATGACTATTTAACAGGTATATGGAGGTAAAGGTTGAACCAGAAAGTCTCATCTAACTTTGTGATTCCGATTCTTAGTAACAGTAGTATTCATGGTCTATTTTGGGGGAGCCCATAACCACCAACTGAATAAACCTGACCTTTGTTTTGGTTGTAAAGACTTCCTACCATTTAAAGGTGAAATTATTCCCCTAATCCTAGCAGGGCCTTCCCTAGGAGAATAACAAATCTGTTAGAAACCTCAGAGATCTTTAGGCCCAATAACTACCTACCCCACCCAAGATGTGACCCTTGCCAACAACATCCCTGACAAGAGATTAACTAACCTTTGCTCAATGATCACAAATTAAAAGGAACTTACAAGTCATCAAGGGAAGTCATTTCATTTTTGGAGCTCAGGTCATTTTGCTGAAGAAAGAAAGGGGGATGGAGAAATGGGGGAACAGAGGAGGAGAAGCAGGGTGCTTCTCTACCTTCTCACAACTCCCAATGCTTTATCCAGGTATCAGATTAAAATTAGTATCAAAGGCAAACTTGGAAAGAAAAAGACAACATGCAATTTGAGTAATGGAGAAAAGGGACTAGCAGGCCCACCCTTTTGTTTTAGAAGAGGAGGTCTGGTTCTTTTCCTCCAGGTCACAAAGCCTACTAAGGTTCCATGTTCATTTCCATTCATGGGTCCTATTTTTTTTAAGTAATCAATTGATATTCTTCAAGTTTTACTATTTGATAAGCAGCACTGTGCCAAGTATTACAGAGGAAGATACAAGGAAAGGCTATAACTGTTCCCTTCCCCTCAAAGCACTGAAGAAACCAAACTAACACATACATAGGGTCAGGCATGTAGTTTAGAATCATATGTAGACTCTTAGAATCTCATAAGTATAGATTATGAATTCTTAGCATCGTACAAGCTCACAATCACAGAATCTCAGCAGTGGAAGGGACCTAGAGCTCATCTAGTACAATCCAGAAGAGTAGACAGAGTCCTGGACATGGGGTCAGGAAGACTGAAGTTCAAATTTTACTCGATATGCTTGCTAACCTGGGCAATTAACCAATCAATAAGTATTAATTAAATGCTTACAGTTGTGCCAGACATGGTGTTATGTATTGGGAATAAAAAAAAAAGGCAAAAACCACCCCTCCCCTGAAGGAGCTTTAAATTCTGATGGAGGAGACAATATAATAGGTACATACAAGATGCAATCTGATTAAGATGCCTTATTTTTCAGCTGTAAAATGGGGATCAGATGGCCTAAGTTCCCTTAAAACTCTATCCTATAAATCTCTCTCCCCTAGTAGGTGCTCAGTACTGGTTAACTGATGATTGCTGGTTAACTGATGAATGACAACAAGAAAGAAGAGAGATCCTTTTCTGGTTTGACTTGATTTTTGCCCCAGACTTACTTTTTGTTCTTTAATAAATCCAACTCAGATTTTAATTTTTTAAATTTATTTTATTTTTTTCCAATTAACAAGCACTTATTTTCTTTCACTCCCACTCCTCTCCCCTGCAAAAAATGGAGGGGGAAGAAAACAAAAACCTTGTGACAAATCTGCATTGTAAACAAATCCCCACATCAGCCATGTGGAAAAGCCTGTGGCTCATTTCTTCAGTCCATCATCTCTCTGTCATGAGGTGGGTAGCATGCTTCACCACCCGTTCTCTGGAATCTTGGCTGGTCACTGCAGTGATCATTGATAATACTCAAGTCTCTCAAAATTGTGCTTAAAATGTTATTATTACTTCATTAATTTCTTTCCTGGTTCTGCTCACTTCCCTATTCACCAGTTCATACGAGTCTTCCTGGGTTTTTCTAAAAACAGTCCCCTTTTTCATTTCTTATGATGCAATAATATTCCACTCTAATATACCGTAACTTGTCCAGTTGATGGATGCCCCCTTCATTTCCAGTTCTTTGTAACTACAAAAAAAAGTCATTAGAAATTTTTCTGGACACAAATCTTTTCCCTTTTTTTGACCTCTTTCGGGCATAAGACTAGTAGTGCCATCTTTGCCCAGCTTCCGTAGGCTAACCTTTCCCTTCACGTTCTAGGCTGCATGGATATCTTCAGCTCCAGAGAACCAGTTTTCCTGCAAGAAGGAGAAAAACTGAGTTTAAACTGCACCCTGTCATATAAGAAAGAAGAGGCCGAGGGACTCATAATGTTTTGGTGTAAGAACAAGACGATACAAGGCTGCTCTCCTACGACCAGCTTGCAGCAGCTAAAGCTAAAAAGGGAAGTGGAAGTAGGGGAAGGAGACACTTTGAGGGAACAATACACCTCCATAGTCCTTACCAGACTTCAGGCCAAGCTGACAGACAGTGGCATCTACCAGTGCTGTGCAAGAAGGCAGAATCCCAACACCCTCTTTCAAAGTCACTATATCTCTGTGACAATCACAGGTGAGCCACGGTGTCCAGGGGCTTCGCCCCATCCCACTAGCTTCTAGAATCTCTCTGCATAGCATATGCAACCAGTCTACTAGACATACCTTCCCAAAGCCACTGTCCAGGATGACAATAAGGGTCGTTAACTCATAGGCCAGAAACAGAGAGGGAAGCCAAAACACATAGGGCCCCGCTAAGTCTGTTTCCACAAAGGCATGCCCTCCAGCTAAAAGGATCACAGAATGGTACAACGATAGTGAACCTTAAGAACTCATTTAGTCCAATCTCATTTCATGGACGAGAAAACCAACTCCCAGAAGTAAACTGTTTCACCCAGAGTCACTTACGTGGCAAACGCCTGAGGCAAGACTCAAAACCCCGTCTCCTGATTCTGAACCTACCATTCTTTCCATCATCCCACAGATTTAGCAGTTCTTGAATTCTCTGTACCTTTTAGTCATCTGTCACTGTAATGATGTAGATAGAAAAACACTGCAGAAAGTCTTTCCTTAAGGATATCTTTGACCTATCTGTAGATCACTATCATAAAAACTTTATAAAGATGAGAAAGGAGTATCTGAGTGAACAGCAACTGATATTTTTAAAATTGCTTTTTGGGGCTAACATTGTTCGTTATTATTTCCATTCTTTTGGTGGCTTGTGAAACTATCTCTATACCCTCAAGAATGTGTTGATGCCACAGATTTCCTCAGTGGATACCTGGGCTGGTCCAACACTCACCTTGAGTTAAGTTCTAATTTGATTTCATTGTATAACATAATAGGAACTGAGATATTAGGGTCCAAAGGGGGTGATTCCAGTCATTGATGATGGAGGTAGATCATTATTAAAAACAATGATAAATGTGTTCCATTCTATATCCATTTTTTGCCTTCCTCCCAAATGGATTAATGAAAGAGGTCAAGGTTCAGGGTAACTGAATGACTTGTTTGCAGTCACAAGCTAGTAAGTGTTAACAGGCAGTATGTGAACCAGAGTCTCGCCTGGTGCTTTCCTCTACACCAGGACACTTCCCAAGAGACAAAGACAAGGTGATCTTTGATGATTTCAGTGGGTTCATACTAAGTTCTCTGAAGGCCTGCTTTAGGCTCTATTGCTTTTCATGATTTTAGGAGAATCCTCTATTGTGTTGCATGAGTTTTCATTCTAAACTGGTCTTGTGCTCAGCAGCCACCTCTGTCCACGTGGCAAAGAGATTAAATGTTTGCTGATCAAGGCAATTTCTGGCTCTTTTTTGCCTCCTCTTTGTAGTAACTGCTTTACAAAGGTTAAACTTTTGTGAGGATGGTGATAATCAAGGACATAGATTCCCTTTCTATGTCCCATTTTTCAGCACAGTAGTAATAACAGCTGACATTTATAGAGTGCTTTTAGGTTTACAAAGTATTTACACAATCTCTGTGTGTCAATCACTTTGCAAATTAACCAGTCAACAAGCATTTATTAAATGCTTACCCTGTGCCAGGCACTGTATTATAAACAGGGAATACAACAGAAAAAAAAAATTTTTTAAATCCCTTCTTTCAAAAAGAGCTCACATTCTAATAGGAAACATAAGATGTACATAAATCAGTGCATATGAGATAAATACAGAGTGGATAAAGGTAATATCTTAAGAGAGGAAGACAGTGGGAGCTTGGAGCCCCAGGAAAAGGCAGCCCTTGAGATAAGCCTTAAAGGAAGTCAAGGATTCTAAGAGGTAGAAGTTAGAAATGAGAGCATGCCCGGTATAGGAACAATCAGTAGGAAGGCATAGCCATGAGAGATGGAGCATCCTGTGGGGGTCTCTAGGGTTAGACCTTACACATGGAAAGAGGTAATAGGCTACAACACTGGAAATGTAGGAAGGGCCAGATTGTGAGTTTTAAATGCTTGACCAAGGAGTTTAAGGCTAATCCCAGAACTTCAAAGTACTCTCCATCAGTATGGTTATTCTCCTCATTACCCTGGGAAGCAGATTGTTAACTGGCATTGTTATTTGCATTTTATAGCTGAGGACTCAGAAAGGTTCAACACAGCTAGTATATGTCAGAAACAGGATTCAAACCTAGGGTACTTCCCACCCTGTACGTGGCTATTTCTTTCTAATTCCACTGCACTAAAGTGAGCTTACATAAAGATCACTTCATTTTACTCCTATTTAAATTTTAAATTAAAGATTTTTATTGGGAGGAGCAACAGCATAAGGAAGTCAGTGCTGGTCCATTTTTCTGGAATTTGCTAATTCTCCTGGTACCATCCCAGTGACATCTAGGAAACAATATGGTACAGTGAAAATAATGCTGGGGTCAGTTGGGAGACCTGGGTTTGAACTCCCTACTCCGTCACTTACTCCATGTGTGACCTGGGATGATCTATTTAATTTCTCTGACCCCCAGTTTCCTTCTGTTCCAAATGATGTTGTATTAGATCACTTCTACGTCTCATCCAACTCTAAACCTATAATCATACAATACTGTTTATTGTCTTAACAAACAGAAAGACAGAGAGGCCAAGGCCAAGAATTCTTTAGCAGGAAAGAGATGTACATGCAGCCTCTGTATCTTCCCCTGGGGCACTTTAACGAAGGTACAACAATATTCTCATTTGTCTGCAATGGTTTAGTTGCTGGTTTCAAGAGAAGGATATTAGAGACCAGGTGGCTTGTTGATGTTCATAATAAACAACAAGAGGGGCAGAGACAAGATGGCAGAGTAGAAAGACTCACATATATTAGCTCCGAACCCATAGCCCATGGATTTCCTCTAAAAAGAACTCCCAACAAATTCTGGAACAGTGGAAGCCACGCAGCAACAGAGTGAAGGAGATTTCCGTTCTAGAGAGCCCTGAAAAACCGATCCCAAAGGTCCATCGCGCACCAGACAGGAGCGGAACCCTGCCCTGCCCTGGCCGCGTGGCACTGAGAGGAGTGAGCAGATCCGAGCAGGCTTCAGGGACGGAACTTCCAGCGGCCGTGAAGGTCCCTCCACCCACAGACGCACAGGTCAGTGAGAGAGACGTCTGGATGGGCTGAGAGGGGAGCAGGGTGTCTCCAGGACTCAGGCCCCCTCGGGAGGCAGCAGCAGAGGCAGTGGCAGAGGCAGTGGCAGAGGCAGCAGGCAGCCAGAGGCTCCTGGAGCAGGCAGGAGCTCAGCAGGAGCTCCATTATAAAAGGTCTCTGCATAAACCCCCTGAGGGAACTGAGCCTGG
>CM053770.1:483907249-484100174 GCA_028658325.1 Potorous gilbertii
ATGAAAGAAGAGAGGGCAGATTGATGATATGGGTAATTAGAATGCTCAGTGTATTGGGGGGGGGAGGGGACAAATGAGGAGAAAATTTTGGAACCCAAAATCTTGTGAAAATGAATGCAAAAAGTTAAATAAATAAATTTATAAAAAAAAATAATAATAAACAACAAGATAACTTCAACCATTTAAATGCAACAGTGAGCTCAATCCAACCGAATGAGCTCCATATAGGAGCTCCAACAGGAGTACAAGCTGCCAAAAAACAACCCCTCACTGGTTCAGGAAGCCAAAGACAATGGGACTCCAAAACAGATGTAAACACACAGCTAATCTCTTTTCTCCTAACAATGAATGTGGGGAAATGAGACATCAACCCCCTAATGACAGTAGGTGCTTAAAAGTGTTAATAAGACTTATCTGCATCAGTGGAAGGAGTCTTCATGTTATGAATTCCCTGCACTTAAATCACAGGTAGACTTTTTTTTTTAAAAGCCTAAAAAAAAAATTGCCATCCAAAAGCACTTCTTAAATACCTATTTGAACATGACATTACAGTAGAAGACAGAAATTTGTAAACTTCAAAGTACCATATAAGGTATCCTTATCCTTGGAAGTGATAACGAAAAGAGAAGACTGATAAAAGCAGGTTAACAGACTTACTGACCTCTGGCATTTCCTTTAAACCTAACCATTCTGTGTTTTGAACCAGAAAAAGGGAACTCCACCAAGGCAGAAAGGATATACGGAGGTGCCTTACCTAGCCACAGTGAAAGATCATTCAAGATGAACTCCCTGAAGGAAAAAATCTGGGGACTAATGGTCACAGGCTTGCTGGCCCTTAAAGGTATGTCCAGGAAGGGGGAGTACCTGAGTGTAACCTCAGGGCCATGGACCCAGGGGACCTGGGTCTCTAGGGGGAAAGCTAGCATTGCCCAACTCTTGCATGCATCATTTTGTTCTATGTCCCTATGGAGTAGTGTTGTCTGATAGATCTGTGTTTGTCCTTTGTTGCTGAAAAAGACCATGCCATCAGAGAAATGATGACATGACTTGCATTTGACTTTGTTTTGAATGAGGGAGAGCTGTGCAGGTCACCAGCCTCACTTCTCCTCCAGATCATTCAGTGATCAGATATTCATCAGGATGACTGGAGATGACCCAGGATGAGGCAACTGGGGTTAAGGAACTTTCCCAAGGTCACAAAGCTAGTGAGTGTCAAGTGTCTGAGGTGAGATCAGAACTCAGGTCCTCCTGACTCCTGAACGGGTGCTCTATCCACCTAACCATACCACCTAACTGCCCGTGTCTGATAGCTAATTCTAACATAAAAAACATGATTAGAAATAGCCAGGTTTTCCACTGGGAGGGAATTCATAGGATTTCAAGCTTTCTTTGAGTGAACAGTCCTTTTCTGGGGGGAAAAAAAGTCTGTCAAAAATCCAGCAACTGCTTTTAATCCTTCCCTGGAGAAGCAGGAGTTAGACATTATATGGAGGTAGGCAAAGCAGAGAGGATAGATTTTGGTTTCCTGAATATGTGCTTGGTTTTAAAAATTATAGGCAATCCCAGGGATTGAAGAACAGGTGGATGGAAGGGCCAGGCTAATTTGTATGTCAAAACATATATAACAGGGGCCATGGGGAACCATCTCAGAACCTAAATATCTCTTAACTGTGAGGGGAAGGCTTTATCAAGATGAATCAGGCTCTTCCTGCCCCCACTTCCACATTTCAAGCAACAGTAAAGTAACATCAAAGCTGTGTTTGCCTAATAGTTCAGAGAAGTTTTTGTATTCCCCTTTTCAAGCTATTATGGTTTTCTCGATCAAGACATATTTACTGAGCTGCCAATTCTTGAAGGCAAGCCATCTACTTCTCCCTAATCATGTGTAGTAGATAAAGGGCCAGATTCAGAGTCTAGAGTCCCTGAGTCTGAATCCTGACTTTGCCATTTGCCTGTGTGAATCTGGACCAGTCACTAAATGTCGATGAGTCCCCAGTTCCCTCTCATCTATAAAACAATCCTAGAAATAATGTTTTTGCATAACAAACAAATCTCTGTGACAGGCCTTTTTATTTCCCCATCAATGTTCTTTCTCACTCTCCTCCTCCATTCCCCATATCAATTCTAGCTATTTATTTGCAGAAGGACCACAGAGCCCACTCTTAGGATGACCTTAGAGGCCTACTAGATGGTGCCATTGTTGAACCATCTTGGCTGAACTTGGGTCCTATCAAATAGCTAAGCTGTTCTGAGACTGGAAGACTGCAAAGAGGAAAACAAGGCTACAAGAAGTCAGAGTTTAGACACATTCTTCGGTGCTCACCACTACCCGTAACCCCAAGAATTTCTTCTGTTAACTCCTTTTCCTTTTCCACTAAAGGGCTACTAAAGATAATGAGTTTATGATGTTAGGAATGACTGACTTGATTCTTCAGGTGACTAGTTCAAGTTTCCCAGTGCATAATACAAGAAATCTAAATACTTGGTTATATGCCAGGAAATAAGCCTTAGTAACAACTTTCCATCATTCCCTTATGCTCCCTGCACTGTTCCCATGTTCACAAAAATATGAAAATATCTACACTTGAATGAGATTATATGTAAGTTAGTACTGAATGAAAGCATTTATTAAGTCCTTAATACACTGTGCTAAACTCTGAGAATACAAAGAGAGAAGCAGAGCCAGTCTCAGCTCAAGGAGCTGACATTCATATAGGGGTGGGAGGAGGGGGCCATGACACATATAGGTCATAGCTACAAGGCAGATGGAAAGTCCCAGTGGTTTTCAGGGGGCAGCAACAAAGTAGAGTGTCATGTATCGCCTTTTATATTACTTCCATTGATAAAATAACATCTGTTTCTGATGATGAACCATCTCAAAGTACCAAAACCTATGGCATTGAGAACTTTCTTTCCTGAGTCTTTAGTATCATAAGAAGCAGTTCCAGCCAGGCTGTATCTCTATAAGGGTTGTTGAAACCTCAATGAGGGCTGAGGGGGTCAATGTGGAAGCAGGACTGGTGTTCTTTGGGGTACCCCTATTCTTGACTTCAACATCCTGGACTGTTGACATCAAGGTATGAGAGGTGAAGGTCCAAGTTTAGCAAAACTGAAAGCAGGAGGTGACTACAGCTTTTGAAAGTCCACATAAAATTAGGGAAGGTCCAGTGAAGTCATTTTCCATGTATACCAGAGAACACACGAACACACACACACACACACACACACACACACACACACACACACACACACACACCCTCATTTTTGTGATGAAGAAACTGAGGCCACTTTCCCGAAACTCACGGTCCAGTGAAGTCAGTTTCCATGTATACCAGAGAACACACACACACCCACACACACACACCCTCATACTGAGGCCACTTTCCCGAAACTCATGGTGAAGTATAACTTGTCTTACTCTGTTCACTGCTTCTGACACTCATTTTTGACAAGCCTTCCTTCCTGACAACACTCTTAAGTTAGCAATTCTTTAAGTTCTCCTTAAGGACAGCACAGCACAGTGGACAGAGTCTGGAAGATTTGGGTTTGAAGCTTCCCTTAACAAATCACTACTCCTCTCTAAGCCTTAGCTTTCTCTTTTAAATAGGCATAAATACCAATAGTCTCTACATCACAGGATGGATGCATAGTCCAAATTAGATTATGCACACAAAATATTTTACAAATTCTCTAAGATTTTTAAATCAATGAAAGCACAGCTTGTTTTATTTAGTCACTCACTGCATTTCCACCACACAGTAAGCATTTAAATTACCCTGCATTTAGTTTACTCCTCTTTGTCTACTCACCTACAACAACAATTTTCCATGACTTCTCATAAACACTTGTTTGTTTTTATGCATTCCTAACCCACTCTGCATAGTAATTTTTTATAGCAGGAACTTTAATAGTATTCAAATAGTATTTAATAGTATTCATACTAATTAATGAACTAATCCAAACCCCTGTTTTCTCACCATAGGTTTCTAAGAAGACTGGGAAAGACTCCAAAAAAGGAGGCATCAAATTCCCTGAAAGAAAATTCTGGCTAAAATTTAAGCTGTCTTTTTCCTCCTATATTTCACAAAAATTTCACTGAGCAGAGGACTCTTTGAGGTAGGGAGTAACAGCTACAGGAGTCAAGAGAACTGAATTCTTCTCTGAGTTCTTCCACTGACTTGCTCCAAGACTTTGGAAAAATCACTTCCCCCTCTAAGCCAACTTCCTCATTAATAAAATGAGGTTAGTATGGATGGTCTAGTTATTCTGAAGTCTGAATTCATCTGCTAAGCAATATCCAGAATAAAACAAAGAAAAATTCAAGCATAAAGTAAACTCATCTTTCTGATTTCATTTTCATGTAAATAAAAAGATCAATTTTTAAAAAGGAAAGGCCATTTTCTGGTTCAATTTAAAAAAATCTTTAGTGAGCACTGTACTAGCCCTGCAGAAGAAGATCTCTGGGCTCACAAGGCTCCAAGGCTAGTGGAGAACATATAGAAATGAGAATGGTAAAGTACCAGAGGAGGTACAATGTACTCTTGGGATTTAGACAAAAGACAGGTTCACATCTGAGGGTGGGTGGCAGATCCCACTTAAGAAGACTGCACATTAGTCCTTGGAGGTTCAGCAGGATTTCAGCAGTGGTCAGGGGAATGTTCCAGATGGACAGAAAAGGAGCAAAGGCACTGAGGTGGATAAGCACAGAAAGGTCAAGAACCTCAAATTAGATTATAGTGTGCATGGGAATTAGAGAAGCAGGAGGGAGTCAGACTATGGAGGGCTCTTAAATTAAGGTAGTGAGAAACGCGGACTTCCTTCAGTAGGCAGTTGATAATCACTAAATGTTCCTGAGTAGAGAGAGGACCTTATGAGAGTTGGAAGAGGGGGAGTCTTACCAAAATTAATCTGGCAGCATTGTGCAAAATGGATAGTGTGGGAGACAAAAGGAAGTCAGGGGACTAAAAACAGTTAGGAGTCCTATAATATAGTTGAGATGCAAGATATGGAGGAAGACACTCTGGAGGCAGGATCTACCTATAAGGTCAGACAACAGACAGAAGGGAAGTAGAAGATGGACAGGAGAGGTGGTACAATGAACAGAAAAAGAAAAAGTCAAGATGAGCTGGTTTTCGGTTTGTTCCTATCCGTACAAGTTGTACTGGTGAGAGTGAGATGTGGGGTTTTTTAGCACATTTTTTTCTCCTTACATTTTCCTTCTTTGCTTAAAAATAAAGCTTCTAATGCAATTTTTTAAAAAAAATGAATTTTATTTAACAGGAGAAAGGGAAGATAGGAAAGCACAGTTGAGTAGAGGAGAGAAAATAAGGAAAGCCAAGCTGAAATAACAAATGATGCCATGATCTTTTGGCAGAAATATCCCTCTCTGCCACTCTAGCTGCTCGTTTCCCTGACCCTCTGGACTTTAATGATGGTCAACTGCCATGATTCACCACCATTCTGCTTCCCTCTTCTGCCTGACCTACTGTCCTAATCAATTGTTTAATCCTAAACAACTCTGAGTAACCAGGACCATCTGAATTCTCTAGTCCTGCTCCATGGCTACTAAACAAAATTAGAGATAATAACAAAATTGGACTGATTTCATTGATTATAAACGTACACCCCTTAACCTTTAACCTTCACCACTGCTCAACAGTCTTATTTTGACACATACTTCTCCCCTCACCGAAACACATTCACAACTAGTAGTAACCTTACCTCGTACTTCACTGAGATCATTCAAAGACAGCTCTCTCAATTCTCCTCACTTCTCAAAACTTGCATCATTAATTCTTTTTTCCTGTCTCAGGGGAAAGGCAGATCCTGGCTACCTGTCAAGCAAGGCAGGAGGCCTTCTCCCTGTGCCCTTCCCATTTCCTCTAAGAAATTCCTCTTTAAATCGCTGTATCTCATACATCTTTAATCTCTCCTTCATCTACTGACTCCTCCCCATCCACCAAGAGACATTCTCCAATCTCTCCAACACTTCCCACCATCAAGCCTTACCTTGAACTTCCTACTGCCTCAAGCTGCCTCTTTCCTGGTCTCTTTCACCAACTATGCTAAAAGTAGTCTCCATTACGTTATTTCAGTCTCTTCACCATACACTCAATTCCTCTAGCCCTGAGGAAAGTTGCGAAGGATGACAAATGGTTAATTCACTCCTATACTCTTAAGACCTACAAAGTGTTTTTACTCACATTAACCCTGTGAAGATGGGTAGCACAAGTATTAGTACTCTTTTGCAAATTAAAAAAAACAAACAAACTAAGAAAGAAAGGCTCAGCCAGGGGAAGTGATTTGCCCAAGAAGACCCAGCTAAAGTGTCATCCCACATGAGTCCGAACTAGAACTCAGCTTCCCTGACTCCAAATGAGGGCTCTTCCTACTGCTACATCAGGCTGTGTCCACTGCCACACTATGCAAACTGCTCTTAAAGGTCACCAATGACTTTCATGACATTCTCTTCTACATATCTGAAATCCTGATCCCAGTCCCTCTTATGTCTTCCAGGAGCCTACTTCATCAATCACTCCTTTCATTATCTTCCGTCTCACTTTGCCATCACCTCAAGCTTCCATTCTTATCACTCTCCCTTTTCATTTGTCATCTTGGCTTCCTTCCCATCTAGTCACTTCTTACTGCAATCTGAGCTTCCAACCAATATATTTCCCTCCTCTCCTCAGAAAGGTGAAGTACTAGGTGTCCAGACAAAGCTGCTGTCCATTTTCCTTAAATGTTTCTCATTTAACAAAGAAAAGTTGACTGTGGGGCAGGAGTACAAAGAAATGCATATTCAAAAATCAATGGGACATCAAAACAAAACCATAAACCATCAACGGGGAGGAGGAGACATTTATTAAGTGCCTACTATGAGCAAGGCACTGTACAAAGCACTTTCCAATATTTGAATGTCAGAACACTACTAGGAGGTCAGTACTATTATTATTACAGTTGGAGAAACTGAGGTTGAAAGAAGTTAAGTGATTTGCCCAGGATCACATAGCTAATAAGTATCTGAGGCTGGATTTGAACTCAGATCCTCCTGACTCCAGGGCCAGTGCTCTATTCACTGCACCACCTAGCCACCCTCTTTCTAGCCTTTTAACAAATTATTCTTTTCCACAAATCTACAACCCCATTGTACTGACTAGCTTGTCCTTCTACACATACTATGGCCCATCTCGATGACTTTGCAATACCTGCCTCCAGAGCCTGGAAAACAAGTGCTTAATAAATGCCTTTTAATTCATCCAAGTAGGTGTGGGATTTAGGACAGATATTCAACAAAAGTCAGTAGCACATAAGTCCCAGTTTGGATCTCAAATATTTCTACTCACCTGAACAAGTGGGAAAATTTCGCTTTTCAATATAGAAAATCTTTTGAACTTCATTTACTCTTTAGCACCTCTGCTAAAGATCTTCCCAACAAATGACCTGCCCAGATACAAGTTGAGAAGGACTGTATGTAATGCAGGTAAGTGAATTTGCTGCTTCCATCAGGTAATTTAAAGTCCCTGAAAGTCCTTGTTTTTTTGCATCTTTGTGATTCCCCCTTTCCTCATCAAAAAAAAAAAAATCACATAAGACATTTTCCTCATAGGAAACTCGATTTTTTCCTCAAGCAAATGCCCTAGTGGAATAACAGGGATCAAAGAGAACATGGCAGGGAGTAAAAGGACTGGAAAGAAGATAAGTAAGGTATACAATGAAAGACTTTGAATGGGAAATATTTAAATAATCTTGGCCAAGTGACTTCATATTTTTGTACATCAATTTCCTCCCCTGAAAAATGAGGGGCTGACTTACAAGATCTCGTAAGTACATCCCAACTCTAAAACCCTACCATGTGATGATCAAAAGCTCAGAATTTATCATTCACTATCTATGGCCATCCAGGTCTTTATCTCTAGATGTTCCTATACCATGTGAAACTATCAGAAACAGACTACAATTCAGATGCATCATGCTTTAGAAGTCAATCCATTAGCTTTATGTGCCAGGCACTGTGCTATGTGCCAGCATACAGAGAAAAAGCAACAGACAGTCCCTGATGAGGAGTTCCTAATCGAATGGGGCAGACAACAAACATGTACAAAGAAGTTACATGATGGATAAACAGGTCCAAGAAGTAAGAGGGGATGGGAAAGGTTTCCTGTAAAAGACGGGGTTTGAAAGCTAGAACCTGAAGGAAACTAGGGAAGCCAGGGGGAGGAGGAGGGAGAGTACTGCAGGCACCAGAAACAGAGAGGAGAGATGCTGAGAGATGAAGTGAGTATGCTGCTCATGGAACAACAGCAAGGATCAAAAAGATGAGGGAAGGGAATAAGAAGACTGGAAAAGAGGGTAGGGAAGGTATGTTATGAAAGACTTTAAATGCCAAACAGAGGATCTGATGCTAGAGATCACAGGGCATCACTGGAATTTAGTGAGGGGGTGGAGAGGCCTAGCAAATAAAAACCTACATCTACTACTTCACTACTCACAATAAAAATTGAGAATGAGAGGCAAAGATTCACAGTAAGATTCTTTGACAGAATAAAAAGAAAACTAATAAATGATTATTTAAGATAATCTACTTGGAAAACCAGAATTCAAATCCTGTCCCTCCTTCTTACTAGCTGTGAAAGTCTATGTAACCACCTTCCTGGTGTTATCATCTGTAAAATGAAAGGGTTACAGAGTAGGTGATCTCTCTGGCCCCAACTCAATACCCTACAATATTTTAGGCTAAGGAAAAGTTTCCAACACATACTACATCATAAAAACATCATTTATGTCGTGGCAAGCTAATCTTCCTTGGAGCTTTGGTCCTTCTCCTGCATAACCTGTAATCAACTATGGCTTCCCAAGTGCCTCATCCTCCTCAGTCGCCAAATCTATTCATCTTCCTCCCTTAATGTATACTAATACAACCTGCGGTTTCCTTGTGACATAAGTTCATTTAACCAACATTTAATAAACACTCCCTATATGGAAAAAGCCTTGTGGGTATACAAAGACCAAAGATGAAATGGTCCCTGCCCTCAAGGAGCTTAGAGTGAGTGGTACCCTCAACAGAAATAAGTTTGGAAGGGAACATTTAGTGGGAAAGATAATGAAATGTGTTTTGGATATGTGGTGCCTGAGATGCTTAAAGAACATCAAAAGAGATGTCTGAGAAGCAGTTGACAAGTTAGCAACAGAGTTCAGGGAACTAAACTGGAGGATCATTTGCACAGAGATAACTTAACACATGATGTAATAATGTCCATGAGAGAGAAAAGAATGTCAAAAGAAAAGAATCAGCTGAAAGAAACCCATGTTTAGGAGATTAGAAATGGATGATAAAAGCAAAGAAAACTAACGAAGAATGGTCCGACAAACTGGACAATGACAGAAGCCAACGGAAGTGGCTGACGGTGACAAAAGCCAAATAAAGATCAAACAGAATGAGGTCTTAGAAAAGAACATCAGATTTAACAGTTAGAAGACTATTAGTAAAATAAGAGTTAACAGTCATTCCTCAACAGATAAGGGGTCAAAGAATATGAACAAACCAATCTCTAAAGAAAGTATTCACAATCACATGAAAGAAATCTTCCAAATCATTAATAAGAGAAATGCAAATCAAAATAATCCTAAAGTTTTATCTCACAATCCCAAAATTGGCAAAAATCCCAAAAAATGGCAATATTCAACCTTGGAGGGGTTGTAGAATGATAAGCACACTAATACATTGTTGGTGGAGCTATGAAATGGCTGTTGAGTTTGTCCTCCGTTCTCAAAGAGGACGATGACATCAAAATGACGACATGCAGTTGTCTTTGCATGTTGACTTTGATTTGAGGGAGGGAGAGCTGTGCAAGGTCACCAACCTCACTTTCTTCTCCTGAGCCATCTGGATCCAATGATCTGATATATTCATCAGAATGACTGGAGATGGCCCAGGATGCAGTGTCAGACCCTGACCCTTTCAAGCTAAGGTCTTATAGCATTCTCACTTTGAGTGAGATACACCCATTCAATAACAGGCTTCTTTAAATAGTTGCTCAAGGGATGGCTTTAATAAAAAAACAAACAAACAAACAAACAAAAAAACTGGGAGAAGACCCTCAGGGTTCCTGGGTAAAACACAAACAATTACACAGGGCATTTAATCATCATAGTATCTCACTGAAAGCCCTCCTTCCTCCCTTGTGCCCCTTAGAATTCTCAGCTTCCTTCAAAGCACAGTTTAGGTGCCTTTGCCAGGTCTCTTCCTTTCTGGGTTTGCCCTCCTTCTTCAAGTTACTTTATACAAACTGTCCCAAAAGTCTTAGAGCAGCTGTTAAGATCAAATAGTGACACTTTTTATGTGTCATTTCAGGGCATCAGTTATCTTCATGTCAGGGGCAGCTAGGTGGTGCAGTGGATAGAGCACCCGTTCAGGAGTCAGGAGGACCTGAGTTCAAATCTCACCTCAGACACTTGACACTCACTAGCTGTGTGACCTTGAGTAAGTCACTTAACCCCAACTGCCTCATCCTGGGTCATCTCCAGTCATCCTGATGAATATCTGGTCACCGAATTCAGATGGTTCTGGAGGAGAAGTGAGGCTGGTGACCTGCACAAGCTTCCCTCACTCAAAACAAAGTCAAGTGCAAGTCATTCATTATTTCTCTGATGACATGGTCTTCTTCAGCAACAAAGGACGAACACACGAGATGGTACAACCATTCTGGAAAGCAATTTGGAATTATGCAAATGAACTGTCCACACTTTTTGACTCTGTTAGTGGGCTTAAAGTCCAAGGAAGCTATTGACAAGAAAGTCCCCTTTTACATCAAAATATTTATAGTGGCACCTTTTTGTGATACAAAGAACTGGAAACAAAATAGACATCCCTCAATTGGGGAATAGCTAAACAAAGAGTGATACATGAATGCAATGGGATATTACTATGTAATTAAAAAAGTATGATGAATACAAAGAAACATGGAAAGATACATATGAACTGATGCAGAGTAAAGTAAACAAAGTCAAGAAAACAATAGACACAATTTACTACAACAATGTAAATGGAAAGAACTACCCAGCAAAAAACCAAAAGTGAGTGCAACAAAATTACAAAGATCAAGGAGGACTCTAATGAGGAGACATGAGAAGACAACCGCCACCCTTTTGTGGAGGTGGGTGTTACCAAACTGCACAAGTTTTCAGACTTTTCAATGTATTGATCAACTGTGCTGACATTTTTTCTTCTCTTAAAAAAAAAAAAAGACCCAAACCTGCTATATGGGACAGTTCTTTGAGGCAGGATGAGGAAGGAATATTTGAGATAACTAGATATAAGAAAAATAAATCATCAAAATGTAAACAAATATATGTATGTATTTTAAAGACAGCACATTAAAAACCTTGGGGAGAATATTTTCAGTAGAGTGGTGAGTTTAGAAACCAGATTGCAAGGGATTAAAGAAGGAAACACAAGCAATGACATTTTTCCTAGAGGTTAAGCTATGAAAGGAGCTAAAAACAATAGGTTTCAGGGAATGGCAGGGTCAAAGATGCAAGAGAAGCACTCATGTTTGTAGGCAAGAGGGAGGAAACCAGTGAATGAAGAGTAACTGAAGATGATGAAAATGGGAATGATTGAGGGAGAGAGATATGGGAGAAGATGGAAGGACATGAGTGAAGGGCATTACTAAAGAGAAAGGTTAACCAGAGACCTCTTCTTCCAAAACTAGAGCAAAGGGAGAAGAAAAATGCAAGTGACAATGGAAGGGCTCTGAGATGAGGGATCTCACAACTGATAGCCCCTGTGTTTTCAGTAAAGTAGAAGGCAAGCTCTTTCGAGAGGTAATAATACAGGAGAGCTGAAGGAAAAGAAGGATTAGAATAGATGCTGTGGTTAGGATTATCTATCAGGATTCACAGGATCATAGGTTTAGGGCTAGAAGGGACCTTAGACTTATCTTGTTCAATGCCCTCATTTTACAGATCAGGAAACTTCAATGCAGAGAGTTTACATGACTTTCCTAAAGTCACACAGTTAATAAGTAACAGGCAGGATTCAGAGCTGGGTCTTCCCATGGTCTGTCCACTATACCAGGGTGCCTCAACTCTGAGTCAATCAAGGAAGAACAGAAGGATTACCATACATCAACAGAACCCTAGTTAATATTACTACTAGTTGACATGTATTGAGAATTTTAGATAGTCTTTTGAGATAACAAATCTGTAATGGAAAGAGTTGCCAGACTGAACTCATGGCTTCCCTCAGCAACCCATGCCCATGGATAGTAACAAATGCAGCAGGTGGGGTGGGGCCAAGATGGCGGGTAGACTCACCTACTCTAGCTTATTCCCCCACAGCCCATAAAATACCTGTAAAAAATGACTCTAAACAAATTCTACAGTAGCAGAAGCCACAAAATGAAGAGTGAAAGAGATTTCCAGTCCAAGGCAACATGGGAGGATGACAGGAGAGGTCTATCACACTGGGTACAGAGTGGAGTGCAGGCCAGGGAGCCCAGCCCAGCCTTGGCCCCACAGCACCAGCAGGAACAGGAACTGAAGAGGCTTCAGGAAGTCCCAGCAGCAGCTGTGGTTCTCAGATCCCTCAACCCACAAACGTCAAAGACAACTGCAGTAAGTTCGGTCAGTAGGAAAGGTTTTCACCTGCATGGGAAGGGAGCAGGGTCCTCCCCTAGCCCTGGCCCCAGGCGATGGTGGAGGAGGCAGCAGCAAGAGCATCCATTTTTGGAGCCCTCTAAAGCCCCTAGGGAAACTGAGTCGCTTATCCGGGTCTCAGCCCTGAGAGGCGGCCCTGGGGTGAGGAAGAGAGCTGGCTGGCATGGTGGAGCTGGTGGAGGCTGTGGAAAGGGAATTCTACTTGCAGATCCTGGGCAGAAAAGCTTTGGAGCACAGGCTAGGAGATGAATAAACTCCTCTCTCTTGATTGTGCCATGTTGGAGGAACTGAGAAATTACAGGTCTCCAGAGTATACTCCCCTCTTGACAAAGGATTCAAAAGTCAAATAACTGACTGGGAAACTGCCCAAAAAAGGGAAAAAAAAGTAAGACTATAGAAGATTACTTTTTTGGTGAATAAGTATTTTCTTCCATCCTTTAGAACAATATATACCATCAGAGGAAGACCTAAAACTCAAGGCTTCTGCATCTAAAACTTCCAAAATAACTACGCAATGGTCTCAAGTCATGGAAGAGCTCAAAAAGAATTTTGAAAATCAAGTAAGAGAGGTGGAGGAAAAATTGGGAAGAGAAATGAGAATGATACAGGAAAATCATGAAAAGCGATTCAACAGCTTGCTTTAAGAGACCCCCCAAAAAATGCTGACGAAAATAACACCTTGAAAAATAGGCTAACTCAACTGGCAAAAGAGCATCAAAAAGCCAATGAGGAGAAGAATGCTTTAAAAAGCAGAATTAGCCAAATTGGTAAAGGAGGTTCAAAACTTCACTGAAGAAAATAGTTCTTTAAAAATCAGAATGGAACAGATGATGGAAGCTAATGATTTTAAGAAACCAAGAAATTACAAAACAAAACCAAAAGAATGAAAAAACAGAAGATAATGTGAAGTATCTCAATGGAAAAACAACTGACCTGGAAAATAGATCCAGGAGAGACAATTTAAAAATTATGGGACTACCTGAAAACCATGATCAAAAAAAGAGCCTAGACATCATCCTTCATGAAATTATTAAGGAAAACTGCCCTGATATTCTACAATCAGAGGGTAAAATAAATATTGAAAGAATCCACCAATCACTTCCAGAAAGAGATGCAAAATGAGAAACTCCTCGGAATACTGTAGCCAAATTCCAGAGTTCCCAGGTCAAAGAGAAAATGTTGCAAGCAGACAGAAAAGGATAATTCGAGTATGGTGGAAATACAATCAGGATAACACAAGATCTAGCAGCTTCTACATTAAGGGATTAAAGGGCTTGGCATATGATATTCCAGAAGTCAAAGGAACTAGGATTAAAACCAAGAATCACCTACCCAGCAAAACTGAGTATAACATTTCAGGGGGAAAAATTGATCATTCAATGAAATAGAGGACTTCCAAGCATTCTTGATGAAAAGACCAGAGCTGAATAGAAAATCTGACTTTCAAACACAAGAATCAAGAGAAGCATGAAAAGGTAAACAGGAAAGAGAAATCATAAGAGATATACTAAAGTTGAACTGTTTACATTCCTATATGGAAAAGTAATATTTGTAACTCTTGAAACTTTTCTCAGTATTTGGGTAGTTGGAGGGATTACACATACACACACACACACACACAGAGCACAGGGTGAATTGAATAGGAAGGGATGATATCTAAAAAAAAATAAAATTAAGGAGAGAGGAATATATTGGGAGGAGAAAGGGAGAAATGGTATAGGGAAAATTATCTCTCATAAAAGAGGCAAAAAAAGTTTTTTCAATGGAGGGGGAAAAGGGTGAAGTGAGAGGGAAAAAGTGAAGTTTATTCTCATCACATTTGGCTTAAGGAGGAAATAACATGCACATTCATTTTGGTATGAAAATCTAACACACTACAGGAAAGTAGGGGAGAAGGGGATAAGTGAGGTGGGGGGGATGATAGAAGGGAGGGCAAATGGGAGGAGGGAGTAATTAGAAGTAAACACTTTTGGGGAGGGACAAGGTCAAAACAGAGAATAGAATAAATGGGGAGCAGGATAGGATGGAGGGAAATATAGTTAGTCTTTCACAACATGACTATTATGGAAGTCTTTTGCATAACTACACATGTATAGCCTATATTGAATTGCCTGCCTTCTCAGTGGGGATGGGTGGGGAGGGAGGAAGGGAAAGAAGCTGGAACTCAAAGTTTTAGGAACAACTGTTGAGTATTGTTCTTGCATACAATAGGGAAATGAGAAATACAGGTAATGGGGTACAGAAATTTATATTGCCCTACAAGTCAAGAGAGAAGATGGGGATAAGAGAAAGGAGGGATGTGATAGAAAGGAGGGCAGATTTAGGGAAGAATGCAAGGTGTTTTGGGGTAGGAGAAGGGGAGAGATGGGGAGAAAATTTGGAGCTCAAAATTTTGTGGAAATCAATGTCGAAAACTAAAAATAAAAACCCAAATGCAGCAGTTTGGGGAGTAATCCACAATCAGATCAAATCAAAGGGGCAAGGGACTCAAGGAGATAGAATATAGTTGAACTGGTTGACTAAAGAGCCAAGTGTTAAGATTTTAAAGTAAAGCAAGAGCTGGGATGAGGAAACAAGAATAGAAAGAGGGGAGGCATTAGAAGTTAGAGTAAGAAGAAAAGACTTAGGAGTGAAGCAAAAGAAGATGTGCATGGACAATGTTATTCCTCTCTGTTTCAGTGTTTAAGATCACTCAGTTCAACTGAACTCAATGACTTAGTAATTAACCTACATGCTAGATGCTGGGGATACAAAATCAGAATAACCCCTTCTCTCAAGTAGCTAACGAAGAATCAACTGAGGAGATATACATATACAAGCAAATAAAATATAAATAAAATTATTTTCAAGGGAAGAGAATGCTAAGATACTTTGAAGACTGAGGAACCAGGAAAGGCCTCAAGTAAGAACATTCTTGAGTGGTGCTCTGAAGACAGCTAGGGAATCTTAAGAGATGGAGGTCAGATAGAAGGACATTTCAGACATGGAGAAATCACAATAGAATCAAGAAATAGAGGTGGGAAATAAGTATTTTGTACAATGAACAGGGAGTTGGCAATAGGGACTAGAATAGTTAGTGTGCAAAATACAGTATTATCAAATGAGACTGGTCAGGTAGAATATAAGTCAGGTTGTGGAAGGCCTTAAATGTCATGCTGATGTCCTTGGAATTAAGAAGACCTAAGTTCAAAACTTACTAGCTGTGTGTGACCCTTTACGTTGCTTAACTTCCCTAAGAGTCAGTTTCTTCACTTGTAAAATGAGGAAACTGAACAAGGAAGGATCTGTGAGATACTTTTCAACACTAGACCCATCATCTTACAATCTTATTTCTAATTTTTAAATCAGGACATAACACAGTCAGATGTCTGTGTTTGAGGAATATCAATGGGCTATCTGCATAAAGAAGGACTGGAGAAACACAAAGCTGGAGGCAGCAAGACCAGTTACTATATTAATGCAATAGTCTGGGCTAGAAATTCTGAGAGCCTAAACTGATGTTGAGTTGTGTGAACAGAGTGAAAGAAGAAATTCAAAAGATGTTGTAGAGATAAGATAAATAGGACTTAGCAACTAAGTGGACTGGAGTGGGAGGAAAGGGAAGAATCAAAGATAACTCAAAGCTCGCAAACTTTGATGACTGGAAGGATAATAGAAGAAAAAAAGGCAAGTTTGAAAGGGAATTTAAGTTTGGGGGGAAATATTTCACCCAAGTTCTGCCAGGTAGAAAGGTGCAAGCCTATAGTCCCTACCAGTCGGGGAGGATGAGGTAAGTGAATTCCTTGAGTTTGAGAGTTTTATGCTGCAGCAGCCTAAGCTGATAGGGTTTCCCACTTAGGTCCAGAGCTAATAAAGTAAAACCAGGTCAAAAGCAGAGCAGGGCAAAGCTCCCATGATGATCTGTGGTGGGACTGGGCAAATAAGTGGCTGCTGAACATCCAGCCTGGGAGAGATAGGGAGTCCAAGTCTCGGTCCAAGCCAGTTTAGACATACTGGCTTGAGATTCCTATCTGACATCCAGGTAGAGGGATGTCGTGAGCAGTTGCTAATATGGGGCTGGAATTTAGGAGAGAGATTAGAGCACCAATTAAAAATGACAAGATAATTGAACACACAGGAATTGATAAAGTTACCAAAAGAATCAGTGCAGAAAAAAGAAAAGAGAGTGCAGGACAGAGCTTGGGAAGCCGATCACACTTTAAGGAGGCAGCAGGAGAAGGTTGGTCCACAGAATACCAAGGATCAGTCAGGAAAAGAAGAAGAGAATCAAGACAAACCTACGTCACAGAAAAAGACGAGAACATCCAGATGCAGGTGGATCACTTATGTTGAAAGCAGCAGGGCTCAAGTCTTGTCAGTAAAGGATGATTCGGTTTCCATGGATCAGCTCTGGATCTTAAAGAGAATTAAAGTTTCCTTGAATGCAGAAACTTTTAAGGTTTTTTGGGTCACAGACCCTCTGGCAGTCTGATGAAGCCTATGAATGTCTTCTCAAATTATGTATTTTTTAAAATTCATAATTGAAGAAAATACTAAATTTCTTTTTCATTCAGATTTACTGTCCCCACTAGATTCACAGGGGGTGAGTGGTTGGATGCTGGGTTAAGAACTGCTGCCACTGAGGTTCTCATTCCATGAAGTTCATGATTTCTGAGAGAGGGCTACACTTCTGCAGGCCTATACTGTGGAAACTGCAGCCAAACTGGCTCCTGGCTGCCACCTGCCATCAATGGCAAAGTACAGGGTCTTTTAAATATTTTATTGATGGGTCTTGTTTTTACATTATATTTACAGACTACTCCACCTCTTTTAGAGGTCTCTTGTAACAAGGCAAAACAAACAAAATGAATAATACAGAGACCTCAACTCTATTTCCATTGAATGATTGCCGCAGGTCTTTCCTGTCTAATTTTTCTAAATTACATTCAAGTCATTACAGGAACCACAGGAAAAATAAAATGTAAATGTAAGTGAACAGTATGAAGACACTTCATAAGAATGAACATTCTAATGGAGAGGACATTAAAATGATTCTTTCAGAATTCTAAAGTAACAAGGGATATAGAGAGTCAATTGAGACAGAAGAACTAGAAATATTTTTGTAATGTTTTGAAGACTCTATTAAAAAAAGGAAACGATGGACCAATTTATTAACACACATTTTCTCTCTCACACACACACAGTTTTGTGTAGGAATATAATCAACTTGCCATGAGTAAAGACCATAGAAAAGAAAGAAGTATCAGAGGATAGAGGGAAATAAGGAATAATCACAACTGTCAGCATAAATGGGATAAATTCACCCATAAAACAGGTTAATAAAATAGATTAGAAAGTAAATTCAAAGATATGTTGTTTACAAAAAACACACTTGAAACACAAAGATTCACACATGGTTAAAATACACATAATAAAATTATACCTCAGCTAAATATAAGAATGAAAGAGTATTCCAGACAAGGCAACAGCAAAAATGAACTTAAAGAGAGAAATTCTATTTTGCTGAAAGGTAACAATGAAACGATTTCAATACTTAACAAAGCTCTTAATATGAACATTCATTCTCCCTCTTAACAGCTTCTAAGTCACATCAATGCCTGATCTTGTGAATATGCACCCTTCTCTCAACTACTGTACTCTTTTTCCAACTGTCAAACTTCTTTAGCCCTCTCTCCCAGCCTAGGGTCCTCTTGCCACTTACCATCAATCTGCATTTATGGCTAGAGAAACTTTGCCTGGATCAACTCTAACAAAGAATCCTCAAGGGTGTGTTTCAGTGTCCCAAATCCCCTGAAATAAATTATAAATATCTTACACCTAGAGAGAGTAGAGAAGATTAGTGATCTCCCAAGGGTAGGAGGTAGCCTGGCAATAATTTTCTATGAGTCACATTCCTGAAAAAGGAAAGGATGAAGTCAAGTCAACTCCCACCAGAAGTACAGTGGTGATACAAGCTTAAATTAATATGGGTTTGGAAAATATTTTTGTTTTCTTTTTTATGTTATTGGTAGCAGTAGGTTATGTGTCCTCCGGCTTATATTTGGGTAAGGCCACTAAAACAATAATAATGACAGATTAATAACAGCTAGCATTTACATAACACCTGCTAATCCTCAGGCACGACTGCTGAGTCCTTTCCAAATATTGTCTTATTTTTGATTCTCAACAACCTTGGGAAGTAAGTGTTACTATTATCCCCAATTTACAGCTGAGGAAATTGAGGCAAACAGAGCTTAAATGACTTGCCCACGGTCACACAACATTAAGTATCTGAAGTCAAATTTGCACTCAGGTCTCCTTGACTCTAGGTCAGTGGTCTATCCACAGCACTAGTTGTCTCAATACATTTCTATTTCTTAATGAGGGAATCAGATAACTTAGGGTGTACAAGAAACTTGGAGACAATCTAGTCTAATCCCCTCTTTTTAGAAAAGATAAAAACTAAAGTCCAGAGAGATTCCTTGATTTGCCCACAGTAACTCATGCCAGAACCAGTGAAAGGAGGCAATTCAGAAGTATACTGAGAAAGAAACAGGAGCAAATCCAATTTAGATGAATTTGCAACAGAAGTACACAAATCAAAAAGAGTTCATTATCAGATCATAGACTTAGACCTTATATTTGAGTCCAACTGACACAAAATAGTCTTTTAAAGCAGGAACAATAAATATTTAGCACTTTTTCCTCAATTTTTTGAGCCCTTCCGGTTCACAGATGCAGAAACCTTAAGCCAATTGTATTAATTCTTTCCTCTAGAATCCTGAGAAGAAAATATCCTTCTTACCACAGAATAAAAATATAGGTTATGCTGGCTGCTCTATAACAAAGAATTCACAGCAATTTAGAAATCAAAAGTTGTGAACATGGAAATGATGATTTTTATTACAAATATACACTGAGAGACCAGGTTCATGTGGCTCTAACTTTCTAAGTTTTTTACAATGCTCTTGCTTAACTCCACCATAGTACCCACCACCTTTCTTCCAAAGTTTAAAAAAAAAAAAAAAAGCTTTAAAGAGAGTGTACAAAAAACATGGATACAAATTAAGATTTCACCACCCTGTTGTATAATTTAATTAAAAAGTAAACCTTTTTGGAGAGGAGACGAAAAAAGAAATCAGCATGTACTCCTCCCCCCACAATCTTTCTTCCAATTCCAATCAACCCTCACAATAGTATCACAGCAAGGACAACAAGCCAGAGATGCCATTAGATAGACAGTCATTTCCTTCTCTGTCTGCTGTTTTCAGGTGAGTACATAAAGTTAAGAGTTATACCTGCTTCTCTAACGTAAAAGTAACACTGGGAGCAGGGATTTGGGTAATACATGATAGGGGAACAAATGTCAGTCTGGGCCCCTTGGGCTTCTTAGTCCTTTGACTTACCCACTCAGGGCATGTATGGTATTTTCATACTTGTTATGGCTTTTTAGTTATCAGGTCTTTGTGGGAAATCCAATCTCAAGTGTCACCATTTTCTTGATTATCTTGCTCCCCATCCCTCCTTTTGCCCACCACACTTAAATGAGGAACTTGAATAATATTTGACCTGTATGGCAAATGTTAAAACAAGCCAGGCAGGTGGAAGATGACATATAGTTGCCTCTAACTACTCCAACTAGAACAACCACCACATTAATTATCACAGGGATTTGTTGTCATCCTAAGTCCAATTACTGCCTCAAAGACTGCAGCTAGTCAAGAAGAGCTACCATATGCAACTCTCTGGCTACCATTTTGCCCACCATAGCATCAACACACTACACACCTCATTCTAGGAAGTCTTCCCTGATTAAATATATACAGAGAACAGATTCCTACCTTCTTACCTCAAATTTTCAAAGACCTTTAATGAAGATTAGGGAAAGAGAAAAAAAGGAAAAATCATGTGTAAGACATCAAACTATACTTGTCTATTTTTAGGAGCTGAGTCCCCTAAGAGCCGGACCTACGTTCCGTCTAAAACTACACAGGCAATGGTCACTCATTATGGAGAGTGATGGCCACCCTGTTGATTAGAGATTGAGGTCACATTTCCAAGATACAGGCAAACAATCTCTCAATCTTAGAGAAGGCATTACAAAAAATATCAACACTGCCCTGACTTCACATACCCTGTAAATCTGTTTCCTGGTAAGCACGTCCAGAAGTAAAGAAATCTTTCCCTTAATCAATCTTAGCTCTCTAGCCTCTTACACTCTGATTATGGGCCCCAAAACAGATAAGGAATATCTATAGATAGGATAATCCTGGAAATAACCCTTTAATCCCTAGGGTTAGAAAAGTCACAAACTCTGGGGAGTTATGAAAGAAAGGCACACCTACTTCTCAGGGTCCATAGCATGGGTTAAAAGATACAAGTTAAGGAGCAAAGGTATTATTCCATAAATCACTGGCCAGTGTCTGCCCATAAAACACACTATTCATTCCTTATTTTGTTTAACTGCAGAACTGAAGCATACAATTCTGAGAAGCACAGTTTATAATACAACTAACAGTGGAGAATTATTCTTCATGTCCTCAATCTTCTATATCAGGTAAATGGAAATTTTACATAGCTTTGCCTATTGCTGTTAGTGGTATTTGCGGTCAAGATATATACGCATCTTGCAAAGCCATATATCTTCTCTATAACTACAGAAAACTTCAGTACAAATGTTGCTTGCCCCCTATATACAGACATTTACTGAAAACAAAAACAAAAACAAAAACATCTGGCTTGAAGAATAATAGACCAGAGTTTATGCCAGCCAATCAAAAAATAGCAATGGACCCCAAAACTTTAAGAATGCAGTCCCAGTGGACTCCTAGAGTGGCTCCAATACCACCACTAATCCCAAGAGATCAAGCCAACACCTGAGCTCTCAAGGAATGGCTGGCCTCCCTTCCTTTCTTGACCCAAGCTGAATTACACTCTGGTAGGCCTGCCTTTCGTCAGTGACCCATGTTCCAGTTACTCTCATTTGTGTAGCAATAACTCTATGCAAAAAAAGACATACTAAAACAAGCTACAGCACATGATGTTCACTGAAAAAGGAAAAAGAAAGGAGAAAAAGGAGGGGGAGAAGGGAACAAGTAAGTCAAGAAATGATTACAGATTCTCCTCCTAAAGTATCTGTATTTCAAAAGACTCTCCCCACCTCAGGTATGCCTTCAAAGGTTCTACCCCTAAATTCAAACCAGAGTGACTTCCATAAGTAATGCTGGTGTCAGCTTCCCCCAGTACCCAAACCCTCCCCAGCCCCAGCATGGCCTCAGGCCATCACCACAGCCCCACTATTCCCATGTGACATTTTGAAGTTCCAACAACATTCGTGACCTTCTTCATTTATTCAGCTTTAGAAAATGAATGCTCCACAGAGCTGTGTACATGTGTATAGGGATGCTTGTAGGTTTACAGAATAGGACCTTAATTCAGATAAAGTCCGTGAGTGCTCTTGGACCTGGCCACAAATGGTATGACTCCAACAGCAGCAAGAACCAGGCAGAACAGCAAAGGTTTACAAGTGAAATGTGTTTTTAAAAAAAGTTTAAAAAGAGAAAAAATAAAAATCTAAATTCCTGAAGACCAACGAATTATCAAGTAATAATGAACTGGACCCTCAAGCAGTTTCCAGAACATCCCATTCATTTCTGAAGAGATGTCTTCAGGAGGTCCCCAGGACAACAGGCAGGAAACAAGGAACCTACTATGAGTTAAGGGCAATTATAGATCCTAAACCTAAGCATCACGTTCCTCTGTCCCTTTGGCTTTCATCCTATTTTAACCCTTTTCCAATAAGGGGACAAGGCAGGGTCCCAGCTAGACTACAAGAACATACCATATTGTCCTCTCAAGGGGAACTGCTTCCTTTGGAAGTATCATTTTAAAAAGAAAAATGAGCAAAACCAAAGGGACAGACTAATAAGTCACTTTCTCTTTCCCACTTTAACTGTCCATCAGTTTGCTCTTGGAAGCTCAAGTCAAAACCCTGGCTTCATAGCTAACCCAGCCAGGAAGAGCCACTTTCATCCAGTTAAGACAAATACTTTATGCCAAAAGGACCATGGGGTTTTGGTTCCACTGCATTTACTTTAAATTACACTGATGGGAGATATGGAGGCTGGGGGAGAAAGCAGAACCTCCATTACAAGGCAGCATGACAGAGAGCAGAACCCTAACTAGACTTTTAAGGAATTTATTTCATTCTGAAAGAAACACATAATTAAGTTTCACAAGTATAAAATCAAGTCATCACTCTGAATTCAGGAATAAGAGAGGCATTCGGCTATAGATACAATTCCATCTGTAAATGCTAACTTTAAATCTGGAGAGGGATAGCACTCATTGCATTAATATTACGGGTTGGGATTTCTGATGAGGTTCCTATATCCACATACTATTTTTTATACAATTTACATTTGTAGTAAGTCTACCAAGGCCCCAGCTCAATGGGTCTTGAGCTTCAGAAAGTCCATGGGTCATCTAGTTGGCTGTCACTGCTATAGCTGCTGCTTGAAGAGGTCTCACTGTTTGGTGTTTGCCGAGTTGAGTCCTCACCATTTAAGCTCTTCCTGCAAACAGGACACGTGTCATGCTGAAACACAGACACCAGAGAAAAAGTGAGCAGCCTGATTGAAGAAAAGAAAATAAATGGGTAGAAAAAGGCCAAGATGTGACTAAAAGAAAACACATTCTAATGAAAAGTTGGGAAAGCACACATAGCAATGTTTCTCAAAGTAAAGTTCAAGAACCCCCTGAACTATCTATCTACCTGAAGATATTGTCAGGGATCCCTCAAGGTCAAAACTATTTTCGTAATAATACTGAGATGTTACCACCTATTAAAATACCTCTTCCTTTTCTAATTACATGTGTATGAAGGCAAATTTGTTTCATATAATTCAACCAAAACAATGTATCACAACAGGAATGCAAAAGCAGATGAGGATATAGCTATCTTCTACTTAAGCCAGACAAAAAAAAGAGCCTTGCAAGAACACAAAATTCTCAATAATTTTGTTTTGGAAAATGTAGTTATTTTTCCATTAAAATTAAAAGCTTTATTATTGCTAAGAGGTGTGTGTGTGTGTGTGTGTGTGTGTGTGTGTGTGTGCGTGCACATGTGTGTGTATATATTTAACATTTATCCATTTTAATTTCCAATACAGATGCAATCCATATAAACAAAAGCTCTTAAGGCTTAGTGCAGTGCCTGGCACACAGTAGGTTTTAATAAAGAGTTTATTGCATTTATTGGATTAAGGGTCTTCAATTTTTAAGAATATAAAGGGGTCCCAAGACCAGAAAACTTGAAAACCACTCCAACAGAATCCATTGCTGCATGCATAACACTCTGGACACAAGAGGCAGCCCTTACACTTGCTGTGGGTGCTCACACCTATATCCCAGAGATCGAAGAGTGAGGGAAAGGAGGCATACGTACAAAAATATTTATAACAACATTTTTTTTTGTGGTGGCAAAAAACTAAGGGAATGCCTATCAATTGGATGTAGGCTGAACAAATTAAAGCATATGAATAAAATGGAATTCAAGAGTGTTATCAGAAATGAGGAAAGGAATGATGTCGAGGAAATCTGCAGAGGCTCATGTGAAATAATAGAGTGAACTGAGGAGGATAACTTACACAACAGCAACACTGTGAAAACAAATCACTCTGAAATACCAAGAACTCTGATCAATGCACTGATCAGCCAGGATTCCAGAGGACTAACGATGAAACCTGCTGCTCTCCTCTCACAGAGCAGTGATGGCTCCAGGGTGCAGAAGGATACATGGCCAATGCAGAGATTTTTTGTGATTGACTATGGATATTTGTACATATTTGTTAGTGGTGGAGGGTAAAAAATGCACTTGAAAAACACATCTACTGTGAGGTCTTGGATTGAGACAGAAACCTGAGCTCAAACTTCAAAGAGACTTGAAACAGCTGCACTAGAAACCAGACCCCCCCAGTCATGCAGCACACACTCTATTGTCTCTGGTCAAAACACCAAAGAGAACTAACATGAACAGGAGGAAAATGGCTGCAAATACCTACTGTCATATGCTATCTGGCCTATGACAGACAGGTAGGCACCAAGCAAACAATCATTTTCTAAAAACCAGCGAAGGTTTTACTCAAGTCTGGGTCAAGGATATTACTTGGTTCCCCCTGTACAGCATTCTCCTTAACACCTCTCGTAAGCTCTACTGAAGGCCAGTCAGTAGTTGGGAACCAAACTCACCAGTTCCAACCATGGCACAATACAGCTGCTGTGAAAGAAGTGGTTGCAAGGTAACTGCCGGACTTGCTCGTTGACTTCATAGTCTTCTTTGCACACCGGACACTCTAGACCTGTATCTGTAGAGGAAGAATACTTGTCACGAAATACACACACCCAAGAAAGCTCCTCAGATTGGCCTTGTCTTCTCAGCAACAGAGAGGAGGAAAAGCAGGAGAAGACAGTGGGTGGTGGACAGAGCTGTGAGTTTTAACCCAAAATGGAGGAAGGGAGGAAAGAATCACAGCAAAACAGGCTCTTCTCCACCATAAGCTTGGATCTGAACTAATTAGGCCTGGATTTTCAATCACAGGTTAAACAAATCTAGTTTAAATTATGTTTTCCAACAAAAAGAAAAACCAGGGAAACATCTTCCTAAACTTTATAGCTACCATGTAATCAAAACCTGAGGCTGTCTGCTTCTCCCCAGCCAAGTGGCATCCTCCCAATCCTAAGGAAGGACTGAAGGGCCGCTGCTCCAGATTTCCAGTCACAGCTCTCTTCCCTGCCAGAATGGAGGACCCGAAGTCACTGGCATGAGGTACAAGTGAGGGCCTGACCACAAGAGGGCAGTGTGGAACCGTAATGCAGGCTTCCTTTGGGTCAGAAGGGATGCACCCCTCAGCAGGCTCTTTTTTGAGCATCTCCTAGCTCCCTCCAGTCCAAGGAGGCTGCCATGCGCAAGTGACAGTGGTGACTCCAAAAGGCAGAAACCCTCCCAAAAGGAACTTGAATATCATGTCCCCAGATGGGACTATCCCCATCTCCACAACAGCTGGAATGCAGACCTCCACACTGGGAGAATTAAAGGATATGGGGGTCTCATTTTCACTCTTGCTTTAATAGCCTCAATATCCTACTAAGATCCCAGTCCCAGCATCTCGCTTTGTCTCTTTCTGTCTGTCTCCCCCTCCAAGACACAACTTACACACTCTTTTCTCTCTCTGTACACACACACACACACACACACACACACACTCTCTCTCTCTCTCTCTCTCACACTCTCCCCGTCCATACCTAGATGACTTTAAGATACAACTAGTCCACCATTCTGACACTAATTTCTCTGCCACTCCAATCTATCCTACTACTTCCAGACTAAGCTTCCTAAAATAAAACTTTCATCACATCACTCCCTTACACTCACTGCCATCTGGAGGTCTTATTACCACTATTCCAAACTCAGTTTGATTAATGGTATACTTCACCTTCCTTCCCAGAGGAATTCCCACGGCAAGGCCCTAAACTCTTCCCTCTCAAACCTACCTGATATCCTATTATTTCTTTCTTTAAAATGTCTCTAATATATATTTCAATTCTTTATTCCCACTGCTGCCTTGCTAGTCCTTCCAGATAATTAACTCTCCCTCCTTATTTCTTCTTCCCCAGGGGTATCAGAACTGTCTTCCTAAAAGGCAAACTTCACTCTGTCTGGTTCAAGAACTAGCAGTGACTCCCTAGTATGGCCTGTCTGAGTAATTAAGCACAAGCTGTCCTGCCTGGCTAACAAGGACTTCCATAATCTACTTAGTCACTGACTTTTATTTCCCAGAACACAACCCCTGTCCAGTGTCCTCACACCATTCCACTCATTCTTCACACTCATTCTCACTTGTGACTTGGCTCCTGTTAGCTCCCTTGCCACCTCTCAACCTTAAAGATTTAGCTCAAGCCCTATCTCCTCCTTTAAGTCTTTTCCAACTCTTCCAATACATCCCCATCTCCAGAAGATTCCCCCATCCTGTACTCCTCGTGCACCTGTATTAGATTATATGGTACTGATAATATTTTTATTAAATTGTTTCACGTGATTGCCAACTAGATTACAAAATTCTTGATGGATAGTACTACCTCTTATGTTTGTCTGGATTCCGGCAGATAAGCACTATCACAGTGCTAAGCACACAGCAGGTACCCAACAAACTGCTGGTCAATCAGTACACAGAAAGGAAAAATCGTTCTCTACATCTTTCCCTACCTATAAACATATAGGACTGATAGGGAACTATGGGTTTATCAGCTTTATCAAATGGAACCTAGAGATTCTCATACAGGAAGGTTAAAATCCTGAATAGCAAAATGAAAAGAAGGTTAACAGGTAAGAAAATTAACCCACCAACTTGTTCCTGAGTTACTGTCACTGTTGGAAGAGAGGTGATCTTTTCTTTATCAGCTGGGGGAGGCCCAGTGTTTTCCAACTGTCCTAAGAGCTGCAAAAGAAAAATGCAGGCAACTTAACACTTCAACAGAAGGTGGCTAATACAGGAGAAGGCAGATAATGGTGGTGGCGGAGCATGTTAGCTGTTTTGAACTCTAAAGGACTTCAAGAAACACAGGTTTTTCTGCCTCTTGCTCTAGAGGCATTAGGTTGTCTTCCAGAGCATCAGGTCAAGTTGATATCACACCAGAGCTAAGGTAGAGGGCTTTTATTTGCTCAGTTGAGACATAATTGGGCTAAAATTTGGTCACATGGTAACTTACAAAAGGAAGAGGGGAACATAATATTGCTGATGCTATAAATAAGATCACAGACTGGTTCAGTAACAGGTACTGATTGGCAAACCTTATTTGCCAGTAAATGGAAAGGAAGCTGGCTGTGATGGAAAAGGAGGAATGTGACAATCGTTTCCTGACTTTGACAATCTACAAAACCAATGACCAAATTCATCTAAATACACATGCCACACAAATACACAAATACACACATACACACACACACACACACACACACACACACACACACACAAAATGTTTCCTACTAGAAAATTCCCCTCTCACTGGGGTTTAAACATTATCTTCCAGGAAATCATTTAATCCCAAAGGAAGGTGGAAACTACTTTCCAGACAATGTACCACCCCAATTTCTTGTCCAATGAAAAACTCAGATTCAGGCACTGGGAAAAACTGTAAATGCTGGTGACTGCAGAAACCATCACAAAAGCAGCACTAAAGAAGAAGGGAAACTTGGGTCCCAGGGAACACAAAGAATAGACATCCTTACAAAGGCAGCTCCTCACCTGGGTGACAATGGCATCAAGCCCCGCCTGACCCCAGGCATAGTCCCCGGGGTTGGAGTGCAGCATCCCACTCCTGCAGATGGGATGAGACAAACAGCATTAGGAGGGGTCACCTCGCCAAGACCCAGGAATAACTGGCAAAGGGATCCCATTCTGGGGAGTCACTGCTCCTCCAAAACCTTGACTCTGAGGAAAGGAATTCCTCATATTGTGTAAGTGAAATCATAAGGGAGGAAATGTTTTCATTTCTAAGGATTCACTTTCTACATTAAATTAAGAACGAAAAAGCAATTCATCATATGTGAGACACAGGACAGCAGAGCAAAAACCCCAAACCAAACCCACCCACCTACCTGCCAGCCCCATCTAGATGCTCACATGTGGCTGCTCTCTTCACCATGAGAGTGATAAGAGGTGCAACATCCAAAATGGCACCACTGAACATAAGGCAAGAGGCAAGTAGTTAGTTGCTTACCATGAAAAAGGATGCGGGGAGCCAGGAATTGCTGAATTGGCAAAGAATCCTGCAAAGATCTGTTGTATTATTCTGTTGGAAAAGAGGGAAGAAGAAAGCACATGCAGTCAAATAAAGCAAGAGAACAAAAATAACCCTCTTACTACCACCCAAAGTAAAAGAAAAAAATGATGGGGGAAGCCTAATACGTCACCCTAAACAACAGCTTACCACTGAAACCATTACTTAAATAGTAGCAAAAAAATACACAGTACCATACCAGAAATTCTTCTGGAAATCTGTATGGTTGTAGTGGTTGGCTTCCTATAAAACTGATTCAAAGCAAGATCTTAAGCCATCATAGTCACTGCAGAGAAAGTGCCAAGCTTTAAAAGGCTGGCCAAAATCCAACTGTAGTCATCCCTGAGTGTCCTTTCTATCACCCATGGTTAACCCTTGTAGCTTCAATTCAATAGCTATTTCCTAGTCAACACTGATGGACATCTCCCTTGTGAAAGTGCCTGAAGTTTCAGACCAAAGGCCTAGCTGGTTTCACTTTGACCACAGTGGGTAACACAATTACTGCCTGTGTAGTAATCCATTAATAAAGGCTTATAGTCTAACTTTTAAGATTACAAGTTTCTTTGGGTTTCAAAGAACCCCAATTGAAATAATGAAAAGTCTCCTAGATTTTCTTACCAAGTCAGTATAATGTTGCATTTTACAATAGTGTGTAATTATTATATTATATTCATTCCACCTTGCCCAACCTAGGATAAGTTAATGATCTGAAATCTCATCACCATGCTGACTGACTCTGTTTTTGAGCACCTTCTCTCTATGCCCTCATCTACCTTCCCCTCAGGTTGGAGTGTTGGGGGTGAGGTGGGGTGTGGAGCATTCAACTTCTCCCAAAGTCTTCCTTCACAGAGGGGCAGATTTGCAAATCACCATACTTTCCATCAGCTGCTCCGCTTAGTCTCAACTCCACTGAACAAGATGCCTCCAAGGCCGTGCCACCTTGGTACCCTTTCTTTTCCCTCTTCCCAGCTTTCTTTCCTACTGAACTATAAGCTTTGAGAAGGCAGGGACTGTCTTCCTTTTTCTTATTTATATCTCCAGTGCTTAGCACCATACCTGGCACATATTTAGTGCTTAATTATGTTTCTTCAATCAAACAGAAAATGTAATGTCACATATTTAGTATCTCTATTAAAATTTCTATGATAAGAAAAAATGATATTAAACATTTTCAAGTTCAATTTTCTGGGAGATTAGGGGCCCCCTGAAGGGAAGGAAGCTTCTCATTTTTGTCTCAGTCTCCTCCATTCTTAGCACTGGGACCTGGCTGACAATAAATTTTTAATAAATGCTTGTTGATTAATTGAAGCATAGGATGAAGCAGAAGTGGGTTCATAGACTGAAAGGGATTGGAATTAGGAAAGGACTTAATGCAGATGGTTTTCTGCCCAAGAGCATGCCTACATTCCACAAGATCTGGGCCAAGGCTGAACAGTATATGCTATCAAGAACACAAAGCTTACATCATTAACAGCAATAATCATAGTTCACATTTCTGAAGCACTAAGAAAAGCAAAATGCTCTACGTAAATCATTATAGGACAATGGGGAAAAGCACTCATGGTTAGTACATATGTAAATGAAACGAAAACACTACAGCACTGAAGAAAGCATAAACAACGTTCCTGTAATTATAACTTTAAATCCAATTCCACAATTAGTTTCAAGAGCACAAAATTCTGCTCTTCCCCTCCAACATGTCAGAATGGTACAGTGGTACAAGACTAAGTTTTCTAAAGCCATGCCTAGGGGAGTGCAAGTCTGTCCAGACCTAAACCACACTGGAGAGTCAAGTATAAGTCTGTATATGTCATTCAAATTGAAGGCAGGTACATCTCTGGAGAAGTTCATCAGCATAAAGTTGTTTACCATGCAATAGCAATTCACAAATCTATCTACCAAAGCTCTCCTTGTTGCAACAAAAAAGTGGAACAAATTATACGAGGGCGGATACCACTCCTGACCGAATTTGGCTTTCTGAATTCAGCTTCAGAAAACTGATACCATTGTGCACTAAGAAATGACAAAAAGACGAGTACAGAGAAACCTAGGAAGACTTGAATGAACTGATTCAGACTGAACAGAATCAAGAGATGATTTGTATAATGACAGCAACAGTGTAAAGACAAAACAACTGGAAAACATGAGAACTTTGAGCAACATAATGACCAACCATGATTCCAAAGGAATAGTGATCTATGCTACCCCTCCTAAAAGAGGGTTACTTCTAGACTCAAGAGACAAAATGAGACCTACATTCTGAATGTGAACAGTGTGGGAATTTGCTTTGCTTAACCAGGCAAATTTATCACAAAGTTTTTGTTTTTATTTTAAATTAGGGGAATGGGGTGAGAAGCTAAGAAAATAATTGCTTATTAAATGAAAAAGTAAAAACACTTAATAACCCTGATCCATGCAATGATTAACCATGATTCCATAAGACCAATAATGAAGTATACAACCGACTTCCTTCCAAGAGTAATGGACTCAAGATAATGAATGAAATACATTTTTGAACATGACCAATGTAGGAATCTCTTTTGCTTGACTATGTATATTTGTTAAAATGAGTTATTTTTTATTTTTTTCCCCAATGAGGAGAAAATAAATGTTTGTTTTTAAAATAATTCTTAAAAGATTAGTTAATTTACTAAAGCACAGAGGAGTTATAATCTGCTTTCACAGAAGTGGTACCTCCCATACACACAATGATACATTAAAAAATCCTTGGAGTATGATTCTATTGGATGAAACTAAGTTTCTGGTCATTGCAAGCCACTCAAGCAGCGCAGTCTACTTGAAAAAGAAAAGGGAGTGTCAATAAAAAACAATGGAGTCTGGGTTTTTTTTGTTGGCTTTTTTTTTTTTTGTGGAAAGAAAACATAATGAAGTTTCAAAGAAGGACTAGGTTTAGTCTGGAAAGTTTTTCTTTTTTCCTCTTTTTTTAAAATTTAAATTTATTTATTTTTAGTTTTCAGCATTTATTTCCACAAGATTTTGAGTTCCAAATTTTCTCCCTATCTTTCCCCTCCCCCCTTCAAGACAGTGTGCATTCTAATTACTCCTCCCAATCTGCCTTCCCTTCTATCACACCTTTCCCCTTCCCTTATCCCCCTCTCCTCTCTTTTCTTTTAGGGCAAGACAGATTTCTATACCCCATTACCTGTATATCTTATTTCCCAGTTGCATATAAAAACAATTTTTTTAACATCCATTTTTAAAACTTTGAGTTCCAACTTCTCTCCCTTCCTCCCTCCCCAACCCATCCCCACTGAGAACGCAAGCAATTCAATATAGGTTACACATGTGTAGTTACACAAAGACTTCCATGAAAGTCATGTTGTTAAAGATTAACTATATTTCCCTCCATCCTATCGTGCCCCCCATTTATTCTATTTTCTCAGCCTGGCAAGTTTTTCATGCTGTCACCTACTGGTGTGGCAAAGATTTTAGAAAATAAAAGGCTTTTCAAACTTGAATTCCACCTGTTCATTTGCTCACACAGAATCGTAGATTTAGATATAGCAAGGACCTTAGAAGTCACCAAGTCCAATGCCTTCATTTAATAGATGAGAAAGCTGAGGTTAAGTGACTCACCCAACATCCTCCAGGTTAACAAGAGGCAGGGCCTCTGATTCCAGCCCTGTTCTCAGGACGCTCAAGTGACCTACCTCTTACAAGTTTTAGTGTTGTTTTGTTTTTTCAGGTTTTCCCAAGACAATGAACTAATCAGGCACTTTTTTCCTATTGTTTGGCAGTTAGAAATATCTATGCTACCCCTCCTAAAAGAGAGTTACTTCTAGACTCAAGAAACAAAATGAGACCTACATTCTGAATGTGAACAGTGTGGGAATTTGCTTTGCTTAACCAGGCAAATTTATCACAAAGTTTTTGTGATATCAAGTTGTTTTTTTTAAAGTAGAACTTTATCTTCTGCCTTGAGAAACGGAAGTATCCTACTGGTTATTATCAGAAAGGAACATGTGAATGCCTCTATGACTCTACTTCCCTGAAGAGTTAGTGCCCACTTCCCAGAGCAAACACAATATTCAGACTATCCAGACATGACCATTTGACCATTAAAAATAAAAATATCTTCCTCACTTGCTCTATCCCTTAGATTTGCCCTTTTACAATATAAGAGGAATGGGAATCTTTAAGGGCAGCTAGGCAGAACAGGAGAGTACTGAGCCTAGAGTCAAGAAGACTCAACCTCCCAAGTTCAAATCTGGCCTTCAGACACTTATTTACTAGCTGTGTGATCCTAGTCTAATCACGTAACCCTGTTTGCCTCAGTTTTCTCATCTGTAAAATGAGCTGGAGAGGTATTTTTACTAAGGAAAATCCCAAATGGGGTCAGGGAGGGTCACACACGACTAAAACGAATGAGTAATAACAAATGTTTAAAAATATAAGTGGGAGGCACCTTCATGGAGTAGGTAGATCTAGGTTCAAATACTGCCTCTGACACTAACTGTGTGGCCCTATGTAATGTTAATTAGAGTTAAAGATCTTTCCCACCCATTAATAAGCCTCACCTGAAGCCCATTAAGGGAAGATTTTTGTTAATTTCAATGAGGGACTGGGTGGGGAGAGTCATGACGCCCTCCAGAAGTGTATGTGTGTGTATATGTGTGTACACACACCCACCCACCCACACATATATGTACTCTGAGGTGAGGTTTTACTTTGGGGCTTTATTTAGAAGAAGGTTCATGTGCCAGATGAGACTTTGGGAAGCCACTAAGAAGGCCCCTACAAAGCTCAGATGTTGGTGCTTCTCTCTGATAACTGTATGTATGTAATGGTCAGACAGTTGGAAACCCTATCTATTGGTCTTACTTCTCTGCTTGTATTTTCTCTGTTGGTGAATGTAACTAAAGAAGATTGTTGATCCCTCAAAAACGGCTTTCCTTCTAGAAAAGGAGATCTAAAAATCTGTACAGCAGGCCCTCATGCATATGTCGAATGCTTAATGCTCCACTTCAGGCAAACCACAACCTCTCTGACCCCCAGTTTTCTTTTCTAGAAAATGGGAATAATAAAATAGCAACTACCTCATAGGATTATCCTGAGGATAAAAAATAAATGTAGGTTAAGCACTCTGCAAACCTAAGCTGCCTCATAAAAGTTGGATTTTATTATGAATATAGCAGAATTCTAATGGTCTTAATCTGCCAAAATATGGTTGACTGAGTCTTCAAACACAAGGCCATTCGTTCAACAAATATACTGAATTCATGACAAGATGCAAGGCTTAGAAGGTGAGATCACAGATGAATAAAACTTAGTCTCTGTCTTCTATCACACCTACCAAGAGACTTGGTAGAAATGTATTTTGGGGTGATGTTAAAAGTGGAGAAAGGTGACCACAAACCACACTGAAAAGGAAGTTAGCTCCAATGCTGGTGAGATGCTAAAAAAGTAGTGGTGGTATTCAGTTGTTTCAATCATACCTGGTTCTTTATTCCCCCATTGGATGTTTTCTTGGTAAAGACACTGGAGTAGTTTGCCATTTCCTTCTTCAGATCATTTTATAGATGAGGAAATCGAGACAAACAGTAATGACTGGCCTAGGGTCACACAGCTAGTAAGTGTCTGAGTCTGGATCTGAACTCAGGTCTTTCTGACTCCAGGCCCAGTGTTCTCTTCTAGCTGCCCATTAAAAGGTTCACAGTTAAAAAAACTATATGACTAAATTGTTTTCACTAAAGCATCAAACACAGTATGTAACAAGTGAAAAATCAAAATTAAAATTATTTTTAGTAGTAAAAACCCAAGGAAAAGAAATTGTTTGTCAATGAGATACAGTAGAAAAAGCCATAGTCTTGGGAAGTCCAAAGGATAGGGGAAAGATAGGGGTTCAAATCCCAGCTCAACCACTTACTACCTACGTAATCTTGGGCAAATCATTTTCAAACTCTCTGGGGCTCAGTGTGCCCCCCTGTAAAACAAGGAAGGGGAGCTAGATCATGCATAAACACCTTTCCAGCTCTAACTCTATGATAAAAGGACTTCCTTATATTGCAGGTTTTGATATCACTTAAGTCTAATTTGCCTTTGTTTTGTTAATGCTTCAATAACTAAGGATCAAACGAGATAATATTTGTAAAGTACTTAGCACAGGGCCTAGCACATAGAAAGTATTTATTAAATACTTAACTGTCAGTGGACCCAGATGATTTTTAGGTGAAAGGGCAAAAGAGGATGAGGTATCAATCTCATTACACTAAAGCTAGCACTAATATATATCCATACTGGAGGTCTGTAAGCTCTACTTCTATGCTATGTACAACAGACATTTTCTTCTTAAGGGACATGAATTTTGTGCTACTCTGGAAGCTGTCTCTTATCAAGTAGACAATCTAACATCAGTGAGTCCTAGAAAAAAATGGTATGCAGCCTCATTCTGCAATGTTGCCCAGAGAACAGAAATAATCAAAACTGTTTTTAAAGTGTTTTTAGGCAGGGCACTTACCCCTCAATTGCTGGGGACCGGTCAGGTCGAGAACTCCCCCGGGACCGGTACCTCCTGGTCATTGGCAGTCTGGGTGGCCTGCTGGGTCCCCAAAGATCTGCATGGGTTTGATGACCCCGTTCATTGTCTCTAATGTCTTGATCCAGTGAACTGCTACTCAGAAATGGTCTAAAGTCTGGGAAAAACATTGTGTGGTCCAAATGGTCCCAGAGCTAGTGAAAGTCAAAGACAGAAAACAAGGAATGGGACAAAAAACAAAACTCAAAACTTGATAATTTCCAACTTGAGCAGATATACAAAGGCCCCTACAAGTTCTTTTCAATTTCACATAAAAACAGTGTATCTTCCAAAGCAGATTTCATACACATGTAAACCACTAACTAAAGGTCATTCATTCAAAAGCCAAGACCATGGCTGCACACGTTTCTTTTCTAACATCTAGTTCACATTCACATGCCTCTTAAGCAGTCTCATTCTTAGGATTTAATCAGAGCTAGAGGAGATGACAGACTCTGGCTACGTGCTCGCCTGGCCGCCGAGAGTTAAGCCTCGGTCTCCTCTTGTCTCCCAGCTGTGCGTGACAAGGAGGCACCATCTCTGAATTCCACTCAGTTGCAAAAGCCCCAAATTTTCTTCTTCTTCCTTTCCCAAATACTACAGCAATCTCGTACAGTAAAGTTGCTGTTTCTAAATATGTGTCGGTATATTAAGTTTCTTTAATTGGTGTGACTGGGGTTAAACAGTTCTAAATGGACTTTCTATAGAACCTAAACATGTCTGGCAAACCATCTAAAATTTAAATGATTTTCAGATTGATTTTTCTTTCCATTATGATTAAGTAATGTCCTTCTTCTTTACACACTTACACACTTACTTACACACACACACACACACACACACACACACACACACACACACACACACACTCAAAAGTATAACGTGAAGCCAGCCCTGGACTCTTAAGGGCTCCACAAGCAGAGAACAGGGCAATATTGACAGATTATGCCCAGCTAGACTAGAGTCAAAAATGAGCCCCAGGTCAGACTGCATTTTTGTTCTTTGAGGACCAAACAAGCTAAGCCTGATGAAGCGCAACATCAGGCCGCAACAACATGATGGATTTGGGGGCCAAGGTTGTTCTGGAAAGCCATCTAAGGCCAGGAGGACTATAATCTGTGATGGAGGGAATATCCAGAGTGATGACAAAAGAGAATTTGTAAAGGGGGGGAGGGAGAGAAGAGAGGGAAGAGAGAGGGGAGAGAGAAAGAGAGAGCTCATTATACTATATGAAATATCCTCTCTTTACCTCTCATGAACATCCACCAAATCCTACTCCCTTCAGGCCCTGATTTCTAAAACATATCTGCTTCAGTCTCCAATCTCCTCCCTCTAGAAAGCATCCCTTAGCTCAGGGAGTCTTAACTTCTGTCAAGGGCTAGTCTGATGAAACCTATAAGACCCTTTCTCAGAATAATGTCTTTAAAAAATTTAAGAAAATATTTAATTTCAGTAAAAGAGTTAGTGAAAATAAAGATGTCTTTTTATTCCCATCCATCCAAGTTCAAAGGTCCCCTGAAATATACCCATAAATTCTTTAGGGGCTGGGGACCCAGGTTAAAAACCTCTGGTGTACTTGTAAAGCTGTTGTGGTTGTTTAGTCGTATCCAACTCTTCTGACCCCATGGACCACACTAATACTGTCTTGGTCAAGATATTGGAGGTTTGTTATTTCCTTCTCCAACAGATTAGGCAAGCAGAAGTTAAATGACTTGCCCAGGGACACACACTGTCTGACACTAGATTTGAATTCAGATCTTCCTGACTCCAGGCCCAGCGCTCTATCCACTGAATCATCTAGCTATTCCAAAGTACTTCAGGCAAAGAGCAGATAGCACCCCTTACCCAGTCTGAGACCCTTCTCCAGAGTCATTTGGAAGACTAACAGTTTTAAGTTCAGGAAAGTTGGACCAGTTTTGATAACTCACTCCTGGCGACGTCAAAGATCACTGGCTTCTGCTCTGAAAAAGTAGTCTAGAACCTTGAGTCTCATTGTCTGGGGTCATCAGTGAACCCAATTCAACTACACTCATCCTCAAGGAGAAGCAGTATCTCTCGAGCAGCCTCTTCCATGGTGTCTGATCTCACTCCAAACTCAATTCAACTGTAAGAAGAAATTCCTCCCCTCCAGTTTCACAACTGTAGGTCATAGCACAATATAAAGTGATATCCACTGTATTTAGTTTTAAAAACACAGAAAAAAAAATTATAGTTTACATCAGAAATCCCCCCAGTCAGAAAATGTCACAGGATTTTCCCTGAGAAATATCATGACTTGAATAGAAAACTCTAACATCCTCCATCCCCTACTTAAAGTACCAAAACGTTCTTTTCAAGCTTAACCAAGTACGCTTCTATTAAGATTTTGATTTGGATACAATTTCTTCGGTTATCCCTCCCTCCTCACCAAATGCCATGTTCTCCTTAGAACTTTGCACTTGGTGTTAATTGGCTAATTTCTATCAATGACTTGCATGAAGGCATAGACTGCAAACAAGTCTAACACATTTATAGATGACACAAAGCTACAGATTACTTAATGAAGCTGGATTCAATATGGGACCTCAAATGTTTTTATATGCTGGTTGGATGAAACTGAAGAGGAATAAATGTCAAGTCATACAATGTGGCTTCAAAAAGTCAACTGAACAAGTATGTAAGCTGAGAAACAGGGCTAGAGAACAGTTGATATGAAAAACTAAGAGTCCTAGAGGATTCCAAAGGGCTAAAACTAGCTCAGGTTGTGTTAAGAGCAGCATGGTGTCCAGGACAAGGGAAAGAAAGTGCAATGTACTCTACTCTAACTTCATCAGATCACATCTGGCATAACACAAGGAGCTGTCACATAGTCGGGGAGCTCATTCTGAGGGGGAGGATCGGGACAGTGGTTCGCCTGTGACTCAGGTCCCAGGAGGACTGGGTGAAGGACCTGGAGAAGACTAAGGGAAAGGAAAGCATTCTTAAAATATTTGAAAACAACTGGGTGGGAAGAAGGATTAGCTTTTTTCTTTAAGAAAAAACTTTCTACCAGTTCTAAGCAGAAGGTGTGGATTCACCTCACACCACTGTGTACCCTGTGAAAAACTCCTCTCTTCAAGCCTCAAGGTCTTCACCACTGGAAAACTTCCAGCTGGGGCTGCATGGCTAGGAAATGAAGTTGTTTTGGATAGCAAGTAGGTGAAATGACCTCATAAGTCTCTTCTCTTGAAGCTTCTATAACTTGGATTATTTCCCTGAAGGGTCCAATATATGTACCCTGCCAAACTCAGAGGCCCTACTGGACCAGTTGTGGTTAGCAGTTCTCTGGCATACTCCCCAACCTCTGCTCTCTCCTGACCTGGAGAGGTTAGGTAAGAGGAAAAATACCTGAGAACCAACTATACCAAGATCTGCCCAAAGCTCTTTAAAACACAAAGGGTAACTTTCCCTCCTATGATTATCCCGGAAGTCATCTATCTTATCAGGAGAGTAGCGGCCACCTTACCTTGGTTCTGAAACAAGATGCCGATTTGATCTAAGAGTCTGGGTTGGCAGTTCTCACTGGCACACATAAACAGTCAGTCACTTTCAGGAGACTGACAAAACCCACATAGGCTTAATTCCTTGAGATTCTCTTTAATCAGTTATCCCAAATAAGACATAAAACAAAAATCTCAGGACAGTTTCCTCTAGTCTCTCAAACCCCCATAAAGTAATGGTACTTCTGAACTACCCTCCCTCACACATACTTCTAAAACAATGCCTTTCATCTAAAAGGATCTTAAAAATCCAAAGCCGGCTGGTGTTAACAATACTCTGTTCATTATGTGAAGGGGTGAGTTACTAGTCTGTAGTCTGCTACTTTACATGGACAATAATCACTTCATAACAATCTCCTCTTCTTGGGGGAAGTGGTGAACCACTGCAAGATTAGACCAAAGGGCATCCGTGAGGCTTATCCTATAGCTTTCTTTCCCTCAATCTGGGGTCCATAAACTACGCTTTAAAAAAAAATATTTTGGCGAATGTATTTCATTATAATTGATTTCCTTTATAAGCCTACATATTTTAATTTATGTATTTAATGACATTCTGAGAAGTTCATAGGCTTCACTGGACTGCTGAAGGTGTCCATGACACAAATGAAGGTTAAGAATCCCTGTCCTATTCTAAGAGTTTAAAATCAATTGCCATCTGGAAGATGGAAAAGAAACATAAATTTTAGGTCTTCATACAATCTTTTTTCCAAGCAAGACTAGAAATTTCTCTTGAAATACTTAATCTCCTTCTCCAAATTCTACCCATCCTTCAACACCCAGTTAAAGACTTCTTCTAGGAAATCTTCCCTGAAGACAAAGCCCATGCTTCCACTTCCCTACCCTAATTTCTATCGCACTGTCTACTATACAATTAGCACTTAAATTCTCTAAATGTATTCTATGCTCCCCACACCACCCCTATACCCCAACCACTACCACCAAAGTACACGTATAAATTCCTCATCAACAGTGACTCTCCTCTGTATCACCTGGCAGCACAGTGCAAAGCACAGAGTAGGCACCTTAATTTATGGGAGTAATGGGAGGGAGAAATCCCTTTTATGGTCTTATCTGAATTAAATTTTTTTAAAGAAATGATGGCAAAGAAATCACAGGACCCCCAATGAAGGGCAAAATTGAGAGGGAAAGAACATAACTGAAAAGGGTAATCAGATGTCCTGGTTCAACTTTATCAGTGCCTTAAGATCATAAGACTATACACTACAGAGCATGAGGAATGGCGTAATTATATCCCCACTAGAGAGGAAATGCATGCCCCAGTCTTGAATCTAGCATTACTATAGTTAGGAAACTGATTCAGAGATATAATTTCCTTACTCAGTGTCTCTCCTGTTTTGTGTGAATCATATCTGCTCACCTGACAGACTGATCTGTTCCTATTTATCCCAAGAGAAGAGTCAGATCGTAAGTGAAAGGAGAAAAACAGATGAAATTTCGTCTGCCTCCTGTGTAACCAGCATGTATAACCTGTCATGTCAAAAGCAACTGAAGAAGGAGACAAAAATTCAAGGAGGCTTCTAGGGCTAACAACTAACTGTGGGGCAGCATGGAAGTGGAGGGTAAAGAAGAATCACCAAATTTATTAATTCAGCCTTTTCTCTCCCTAGTAACAACAAAAGAGAATAAAAAGGGAACTTACAAAGGATAGGATCTTTCTAGATATTTGAACCAAGGGAATTCAATCAGTCAGTCAATGAGCATTTGTTAAGCTCCTACTTGATGCCAAGCACATCTGAAAGATGTTATTCACGGGGTATTCAATGACATTCAGACTGGGTACCTGGAAGGTAATTTGAGATCACAAGACAGAGTGGTGAAGTGCTAGGCTCCGAAGTCAACAAGATCAGAGTTCAAATCCTGCCTAAGACATCAGCTGTGACCCTGAACAGGTCAGCTGACCTGTTTCAGCTTTAACTGCCTCACCTTTAAACAGGGATAAATGACAGTATCTGCTTCACCAGGTTGTTGTAAGGATCAAATGAGATAATATATGTAAAGTTTTGCAAACCTTAAAGTGTTATATAAAAGTCAACAAGGCCTTCTTAGAATCAGAAGACACTCAAACAAGGCAGAGTTTTTGGACTTTTTTATTTACTTATATTCATAAATTTGAAGTCAAGATTTCTTAGTAAGTAGAAGACAGGATCAGGCTGAGTTTTTTAATGTTACTATTCTGTTTGCTTATCACTTGGAGAGTAAGATACCCACTGAGGTTACTTTACAAAAGTGCATTCAAACCATTGCTCTGGTTGGTGTTGATGGAAACACTGAACCTCAGAGCTAGAAGAGACTCCAAAGGTACTCTACAACTCATTGGAAGAATGAAGTCCTTCCACAACATCAATCCCCCAAAAAGTGATCATTCATTCAGCCTTTTCTTGGGAACCTCCAGTGACAGAGAAGTCACTATTTCATCAGGCAACTCCTTCTGTTTCTTGAAAAATATTAGAAAATTTTTGTTTAACCAAAATCAGATTCCATATAATTTCCATCCAACTGTCCTACTTCTAACCTTTGGGGGCTAAGCAGAACAAAACCTCTTTAACAGGATAACCCTGAAAATACTTGAGAACTATCATTGTGTTTCTGCCAGCACCTGCCCTAAGGAATTCTCTTCTTTAGGCTAAAATCACCCATTTCCTTTGGTAGATCCTCTTATTGTTTCAAGTCCCCGCAATTCTCCTTTAGATGTTTCATATAATCCCTCTTAAAATATGGGACTCAAAAACGAACTTTCTGGACACTAATGAGTCATAATGTGGAACAATACTACAGAGGAATTCTTTATTTTAAATTAAGCTTTCACCTTTCCTACTTTTAACCTGTGAGTTCATTATGGTAATCATAACTTTATCAGCTACATAGGACCAGCAGATACAGGAGATAGTAGATACAGTGAAATAGAAAGAAACCAGAACCTTTCCCAGGCTAGGCTAGCCTGTGAGGTGGTGACTTAAATGGTTAAAAAAGAAGCAAAAAGCAAAAGAAAAAACCTAGAGATTTCAGGGCAATGGAGAAAGGTACAAGAATCACCACACACTTAAATATTAAATGATATTCAAACATATAGAGTGACCTCTTATTTTCAAGTCACAATCAAGTTCCGTTTTTGTAACAGGGATGCATAAACACATGAAAAACCTTTTGGAGACCTGAACGCCAAAATGCCCCATGCTTATCTCCATTCCAAATCTCAATTCTGCCAATTAATGTAAGCTCCGGGTGCTAAAACCTAGCACCCCTACACAAAACAAGCAGCCTACTTCCTGATGACTGGTACCAAAATGTGTTATTGGAAATACCAGCTCATCTTGGGCTGCACTAATTGTTATGGCTTGAACACAGTTCAAAAGTTCATTATCCTCAAACCACCATAGGGCATCCCAAAAGTCTTATTTGGAGCTTTAAGCTAGTCAAGTTAAAACTACATAAATATTTGAGACCCCTTGTAAAATACAGAAAAAGCAGAAGACAGTAAGAAAATCAACATTTGAGCCCTCATAGGTCTCTGACATATGTGTAAGAGCTAAGATATTTTCTTTGAAATAAGAATTTCTTACTGGAATTCAAACAACCAAAGCTGCAGCCACCAAAAGCAAGCTTGGCTCTCAAATAAGCCACATCCTGTCTCTATTTTTCACGAACACACTGCTGTTTGCTCTCCTATGAACTGAATTTTGGGTCCAGTTTTGATCCAGACAAGCTGCTCAAAGAACCCCTCCCATCAAAGCAAAACTTACCTCTGCAAACTGCGTGGATGTGCTGTCGTCTAGGCTGCTGCCACCACTATCTAAAAAACTAAGGTGAAACAAGAGTGAGTAGTGATCCCATTCCCAGAAATAAGTTCCTCTCCTAGAAGCTAAATATAGACGGAGACACATGAGAGCGAAAGCCTAATAAAGAAAAAAAATCACCACATGGCTGGCAACTGCAAAATTACAAGGAGCTGGAATGTGGGTTATTCTGTCAAAGAAAACAAATCAAACCAATTAATGTCAGTACAACAAACAGAAAAATCAAAGTGAAGCCAAAGGATGAATGGAAGGAGGGAACAGGGACAGATCCATTGCCAAGCAATGCAATTCCCTTTCCTTTACACAAAAGAAAAAAGAAAACATTCCCCTTGTCACATTCACAACAATGTGTCATTTAAAAAAAAAAAAAAAAGTCCTGCTTCCCAGCCAGGAAAACAAGATCTGAAGCAGCAAGGAGCAAGATTTTGGCTGGGGCTAACGCCAATCAGAGTGCTCAGTTGAGTGACACAGGAGCATCTTATGCCCAGGGTGTCCAGATTAGAAGAAAGGAAGCACTGTGCACTGCACAGGAAGCTACCCAACACCTTTTTCCTTTCCTGGCAGGAAATCACTGGCTGGAAATAGGAGGTCCTTGAGATGACTTCTACTTCATGACACACATCCCTCTGGAAGTCACAAAACAACCTGATAACGTGTACTTCCCATCCTGCAAAATCCATCTGACCAAACCACCCAACCTGAAGTTTCACTTTGGAGCGTCACTGCACCAGGTTCCATTATCTCCCCAGCTCAGGGATGGATGGTTAGACTGCATATAAAACTGATAGGCAAGATCTGAAGCTTCTTTTGATGCCATAACAATAATTTCTTATTCTCTGAATCAGTAGCTAACTTCATCAACATGGAATTTATTTCTCCTTAAAACATGCTATGTACTTTTGTCCACAATGGTCACCCTCTCCTTACTATTAACATTCCCCCAAACTTCCTATGGGGACTGCATTTTACATTATATTCCCTCAAAGGGGATAAAGAAAAATCAGAGGCCCTTATTCTTACCTAATTCTCATCACTGAATCTCAATCCCTTCAAGAAGTCATCATCTGATTTTCCTGACCCATAAACTACTGCAAAGAGGTAGGCTTATATCACATACTCTAAACAGACCTTCCTTTAAAGAGAAATAATGTAATGACCAAAGTTCTCACCAGTTGAGAAAGGAACTTCTTGTTTTACTACCTAGATTCCAAATTCCCATTGAAGATTACACTAGGCTCCTTATTGGGGAGAACAAAGTTCACCACGCCAACTATCCCTATATACAAGGCAAATTTGAGTCAATGAAGCAGCAGATTGGAAATATAAGATTGTTACATGTTTGATACCTATGAAAAGCTACTTGACCACAGGAAAATGTCTCTCTCAAAAGTTAAACTACCTTACTTCAAGTGCCACACAAGCACTTGCCTGGTACAAATGACTGCGTGAATTTTCATGCTTCCTTGAAAGTTATATCAAGGGTCTCCCAAAAATTCTTAGTGAAACTTCATCCTTAAAACTGTAGTTGTTTGTTAAAACATGAGACCCACTTTTAACAATTATAGAAAATATATTTATTTACAAGGATTCACATGACACAATTATCTATAGCAAGAAGTCAGCAAACTATGCCAAGGAGCTAAGGAAGTTAGGGAGCCAAGAATGGTTTTTACATTTTTAAATAAAGTTCACAGTATTTAAAAACATAAAAACCATCCTTAGGGCAGGACCATACAAAAAAACAGGGAGAGGACCTCCGGCAAGAGTTTGCTCACCCTTGATCTGTAGCAAGTACATGAGATATTTTCAAATTAATGCATACAAGCTAGGGTCATTTAATGACAAGTCAGAAAAAGAAAACCTCCTTGCTGTTACTTAGTCAAATATTTACAAACTAGCAAGGTTTGTAACCTTTAATCCATTCTTCCTCCAACCCAGGGGAAGGATATCATTTAATAGACTGATGTCTTTTTGAAGTCCCCATTCCTCACATTTTGGCAGTGATTGGGCACAGCAGTGTGTATACAGCTTTACATTCCATTTATAAACTACAAAGTAGAAGAATTGTAAAGTTAAGAGAAGAGAGAGCTATGAAATCATAGTTCCCTGGAAATACAACTCTTCCTTTTATTTGCACTGTCAAGCTAAATTTGCCCTCTTTAGTTAGGGTGGATGTTTTAATGAAGGTTTAAAAAAATTAAATGTTTAAAAAAAAACTTCAAAAAATTAAGCCCATTTCACCAATAATCTTATTAGCTAATATGGCCTTAATGCATGCAAAGACACAAGTATCTGCATCAGCACTGGGTACATATGGAATACAAACAGAAAGTCAGCCCATGCCGCCCACACGCTTTTCTGATGTCATGCTAGAATGCAGGTTTAGCTTTGCTAAAGTTGCTTCCTCAGAATTCTTGTTATAGGAACAGTGAAACTGTAGGTCTGTCCTAAATTGAACCCATGCATCAAGTGGACAAAGGACAGAGGTCAGAACTTTCAATTTATTTACGCACACTATCTCCACTCATTAGTGAAAACAAATTAACACTGTACATACTGTAAGGTGGTCATTTTCCCATGGGTTTGGAGGGAGCTTTCAACTTTAGATTCTGCCAATAGCAATAGTAAGGGAGTTAACAATTTTCATTAACTGAGACACTGTGTTACAATAGCCCTGTGAGCTGGCCTCCAAGCTAGGAAGCTCTGAGTTCCAGTCCTGACTCAGACACATCCTGGCAGCATCATTGTGAACAAACCTCAACCCTTCTCAGTGCTCAAGATGACTCTCTCCTAACTACAAGCTGCAGAGAAGGTAGAAACCTGCACCTTGGGATGGAGTGACCTCACTAGGAGCTACCAACAGGATGAAATCAGTGTTTCAGTCCTTCATTAACCATTAAGATTACAAATTAAGGTTCTTTAGAACTCAAAGGGGACACCATCTTGTTACCTAGTTGGAGAGGAATAATCACTAATTCAACTATCTCATCAATGACTAACTATTCCATCTTTAAAAAAGCCAATTTCTAATTATCCTGATGATAGGAACATGACAATGATGTTATTTCCCCAGGGTTGAAATAGTTCTATTAATATAAAAAAAGGAAGTGCATGTTCCCAAGATATTAAGCCCTAAAACATTGGCATTGTTCTTCCCCTTCTACAATTTCTACTTAGTCCACCACATAAGGACAGAAATAAATGTCTTCTCAGATTTAATGACAGTCAGTCCTTCCAGGGACTAGAAATGGGAATCTGTTTCCCTAAACAAGCTGGCATTAATTTGATCCCATTATAGGTAAAGCACATTTCTCTAAAGTACCAGCCAAAGGGAGGAAAACATGGCTTCTCCAAAGCAGAGGGAATTCTGTTCTTCATAAATAAAGCTGCTATGAATATGTAAAGCTAGCTATCCTGGCCAGAAATTACTTTCCCATGATATAGCATAGTGACTTGGATCTCAGACAAAAGGATGGATATCATAAATCCAAAAGGCATCCTAGAATCATAGGAACAAAATGATAATCAACTCAATTCTAACTCATGTGGAAATAAGGATTTCCCAGAAAATGTCATTCCCAGGATCAGTGGACTAGGGGGAAGGTAAGGGAACAAATATTTATACAGTAAAAACTATATGTCAGGCACTGTGATAAGTACTTTACAAATATTAGCTTATCAGATTCTCCAAACAACCCTACCCAAAATAGATGCTGTTATCATCCCCATTTCACAGTTGAGGAAACTAAGGCAAACAAAAATCAAGTGACTTGCCCAAGGTCACGCAGCTAACAAGTGTCTCAGGTTACATTTGAATTCACATCTTCTTGACTCCAGGCCAAATGCTCTATGCAGTGAGCTACTTAACTGCCTCAAAACAATTATTGACTCTTTCATCATTTCTCCCCTTCTCCCTCCTCCCTCACCATCTCTTTCACATATACCCAAGTCTTTAGTTAGAAGACTGAGAGAACTAAATTTACTCCAATTCATTCAATCAGTGTTGAGAAAAATAATTGCCAATATGATGTCTGATCTATTCATGAACTTGGACAATACCTGGAATCATCAGTCACTTCTTCAATAAAGCCTGATTCACATCTGGGGCAAATATACTCCTATAAAAGAAAGGAAACACAAGTCATTAGAGAGCTGAACATGCAGTTTCAGGCCAGCAAACAACACAAAAGCTGATGCTATGAAACAGTGTAAGTGCCCATCTATTTGTACAATCATTTTAGCAAGTACTGACATGTTTGGAAGATTCATACACTGGTTTCACAGGTGCCTAAGTGGATTTAGGCTGGAATGAGAAGAAATAGATGTGAACAATGTCAAAAGTATTAATCCCCCATTTTTAAACTGCCTCACTAACTGAAAAATGTTTGCATTACATCTGGGTAAATTTTAATTCCCTAGCTTCCTGTTCAAATCTAGTTCTCAATGAAAAATCTCTACTAGATAAATGAGCATAGAAACAACACAGGACAGGATGGAAACAGATGTACTACAGATCATGTTAGCAGAGGACATTAACAACTGTGTTACTAAACTGGTAGAAGGTAGAGCTTTTCCTATATTTCTGGTTTGTTTGTTTCTGATTCCTAGTACCTCAAAATAACATTAAGGAGTCTCATGTGGTACCAAAAAAGTCTTAACTGGAAAGTAACAGAATATCATAGATTTAGAGTTAGAACTGATCTTAGATGTAATCTAGCACAGCCTCAATGAACAGGTGAGAAAACTGAGGTCCAGAGAGGTAAACTAATTTAAACCAAGGTTACAAAAGTAATAAAGAAAAGAGCTAAGGCTCAAAACCCGACCTCTGAATGTACAGATCTTTCCACTATATCATACTGTCTCTCTAAACTGCACTTTGGAAATAACAAAAATGGTCCTTTGGAGATTTCGTAGTCATTAATTTTAAGGCTTACGACTTGCTAACTGGCTACTGAATCAAATATTCAACATTCCAGACTAATAGAGATAATCATTTCAGGAGATTACTCAATGGGATTGGAGGGTTCAACTCCATCCAAAGCCTTCTTTTGTAGACAGAGAACAAACCTGGGCTTGGCAAGAGGACTGTACTACTATACTCTGCACTGGCTGCTCTCTACCAAAAAAATGCACCCTGGCCCCAGGTGTCCTGCCCCTCCCTCCCATTCCACTTTTTTTTTTGCAGGTGGTCTTCCTCCATTATAATGTAAGCTCCAGGATGGTAGGGACTCTCTTTGTATCCCCACGACTAAGTACAGTGCTGACATATAGTAGAGCTTAATAAATGTTTACTGAATTGAATTAAATCATTCAAGTTATTAGGGGCTTTAAAAAAGGAGTCAAATTCTGACCAGCATTAATGACATCTGTGACAAGTTGCTTCTCCCACACGGCCACAAGTATCCTTTTCTACAAAGAGAAAGCACTGAACTAGACCATCTCTAAGGTCCCTTCAAGCTCCATGTCTAGGATAATCATAAATATTAACAGACATTACACAGAATACCTCCTACCTTTGCCCTTAAACTCCTTATATTCTCCATACCTTTTATAATCCAGCTAGGTATCAAAACCGGGCCTGAAGTCAGGAAAAATCTTCATGAGTTAAAATCTGGTCTCAGACACTTAATAGCTGTGTGACCCTGGGGAAATCACTTAACCCTGTTTGCCTCAATTTCCTTATCTATAAAATGAACTGGAGAAGAAAATGGCAAACTGATGGGGTGAAATGACCTGGACCCCTAAAGGAAAAAGACCAAGTCCCTGAAAGCAACCCAGATCACCTAATTAACCTACTTGACATTCCTTTCACTGTCCCACCCCAGACTACTTACTACTCCTTAATCCCCCCCAGATCCTTTCCCTAGCTCATTTGTATGTATTAGCACCATTTCCATTAATATGCAGGTTATCTAAGAACTTTGCCCACTTTATTGGTGTTTAAGTAAAGTTTGCCACTTGATTGAGTCAAGAAGAGTCAGAAACAAGGGAACAAGAAAGTGGGCAGGGGTAGGAGGGAACCCAAGTCCTGTGATTTCCTTACTATAGAATACTCTCCTAATACCAACAGACACTTGCTCTGAACCTTACAGTGTTAGACAGCTACCTGGGGAACTCAAGAGATGAAGTTGTGTTCGTCCTTCACTGCCGAAGACCACGCCATCAGAGAAATAATGACATGACTTGCACTTGACTTTGTTTTGAGTGAGGCTGTGCAGGTCACCAGCCTCACTTCTCCAGAGCCATCTGAATCCAGTGACCAGATATTCATCAGGATGACTTGAGATGACCCAGGATGACGCAACTGGGGTTAAGTGACTTGCCCAAGGTCACACAGCTAGGGAACTGTCAAGAGTCTGAGTTTCTGAGGTGAGATTTGAACTCAGGTCCTCCTGATTCCTGCACTGGTGCTCTATCCACTGCACCACCTAGCTGCTCCCAAGAGATGAAATGCTTTTGCCCGGGGCATACATGGCCAGTACATATTGGGGTGGCTTTGAAATCTTCCATACTCCAAAGACAGCTTTTATGCTGTCACATAGTGGGAAGAGGCATAATCTCTTTTTTCAGTGAGAGAAATAAAGATAAAAAACTGATCCTGAATTAAGTGTTATACATGCTAGAGACAACTAACTGGCTCCTGAGTCACTAGCCTTCTGGTCAGTCCCATTCTAACTTGGACAAAGCACTTCGACAATTCTCAGACTCCATAAGCTATGGCTCTCCTTGCTATTTTGTAACTTTCCTAGAACTGAGTAGTTTTTTTGGATAGAATGATCTTTATTGAACAAAGGTAAAGGAAAATGTAGAATACTTTTCAAGTCTCCAGTGAACCAATGAAATTCTGATGAGTTCCCAAACAGAGCATTTTCTCAAACTGGATTTTTTTGTGTGCAGCTATAAAGTGGAGACAACTGAGACCAAAAATACAGCCCTCATCTGGAACTGACCTCTCTTATAGGCTGCACCATAGAAATTATGGAGACTCCATGGAATTGATAGTCTGTTCACACAGCAATTATCAGAGTCAAAAGGGCAAAACCACTCTCACACATTGCAGAGATCAGGCCTGAGAGCAGAGGGTAGAACCCCAGCCCCTAAAACCTCAACCATCATTTTAACAAGACAAAAAATCCAAAATTAATGCAACTGCTGTTCCTATGTTGTCTTTAAGATCCCAAAGTCATCTCAATAGCTCCTGCCACATCCCCTGCTGATTTCTGGCACCCCTGACAACGATAAACTCTCCTCCATTTCAACCGCTCTCAGGGTTCTTCACCCACTCTCCTCACTTCAGAAGGGTGAATCATTATGTGAGCTCTTGAAACGTATTAAAAGACAAGAAGCTGTCCACACTGTCAAAAACTCTGGGCATCTTAAAGCAAAAAAGGAAATGATTAGTAACGATGCCATACCTTTGGATATAATTTCACTGAAAAAAGGCTTAAAACTCACTAGGCCTCAAAATATATTGTAAGGACCTCAATGAGATGGAAGAAGCAACAAACTGTTTTGTTATTCTTGTTACTGCAGGAAATCCACTCCCCTAAGATCCTATTCCAATGCTTCATTGTGGCTAAGAATAGAGGTGACCCTGACACTGGAGCACAAGCTCCTGCAGAGTCTATTAGATAGAAAGGGTTGGAATGGAGGTGATGGTGACAGATACTCCTTAGAGGATCAGTCTGCTTCAGTTCAGAAAAGCTCTCATTCAAAAACTGGTAAATTGAGCAACTTACTGATGGGGTGATGGGACCTGGACCCCTAAAAGGAAAAGATCATGTCTTTAAAAGCAATCTAGTCCCTGAATTCACCCATACATTTCGGCAGTCCAGATCACTAGTGCCTCAGCGCAAGGCAATTGGCCCACCCCAGCCCACCTACATCACTTAAATAGCTTACTTAACAGTCCTTTCACTGTCCCTACTGGTGGCCACCTTAAAACTACTTAGCACTCCTTAATTGCAAATACATCCTTTCACTATCCTCTGGATATTTAAATATCAGTCTCACTCCCATTAAATTGTAGATTTCCTAAGAATCTCACTGGCTACTTTTGGCACTACAATAAACCTCATCATATGACTGGAAGGTCTGAGTGCCTTAATTCAGTCCAGGACCCTGATATTTCAGGTTTCCCAGCAACTTCAAACCCTATCATTGCCACAACGCATCAAGACAATCCTCTGAGAAAAAGAGAGGTTGTAATAAGCATTTGTGAAAAGCCTCATACAGAAATTCACAAATCCTCCAAGTATAATGATATGAAGGTCATATAAAAATGAAACTTTTCCCTTGGTTTTAGCATCACTGTCACATTCAAAAGGAAAGTTCTGAGTTTCAAGTACAAGATCGTCCCAATCACTCCCCCCCAAAAAAAATTACACATAAAAAATAGTCGTTCTTGGAAATAACATTTGGATTAGTTATTATTGCTATCAAGTTGAACCTTTTTCCTGAATCCCTTAATGCATCTAACAGGTCAGTCAGTGAATAAAAATTAAGCTTCTATTACGTGACAGGCACTATGGGAAGCACTAAGAGTGACAAGATTTAGGGGTGCTGGGAACCCTGAAAAGCCAACATGCTGCGTCCTACTCAAATGAATTCGACTCAAACCTTCTTAAAGACAAAGAAAGACAAAGTTTACTAAAGATTCGCCAAATTGGAAGGACTCTTAGGGAGGCTGAGCATTTGTAATGCTTGTATTCACAAGCGGAGCAGATAGAATCTCAGCCAGACAGACTCTGAGTTGGACTGAATCTCAGTACCTTCATGGAACTTAAATACAGAAAAGACTATAGGAGATGTCTGGGGGTGGTCTAGTAGTCTAGGGTGATGGGAGGAGGGGTTTAGGGAGGGTCTTGAGGAGAAGTCCAAGCAGGTAAAGACTGGTCAAGGGTTCGAAAACAGCTGGAGGCAATCAGGAGATATCAGACAAGGGGTGGGAAGCAGATGGGGGCAATCCAGAGATCTTGATAGAGACGGTATGGGAGTGAATACAGATACTGATGGGAGTGATCAGCAGCTGGGAGCGGTTGGGGGTGGGTGGGAATATGGGGTTTTGATGGGGTCAAGGGTGGGAGATGCAACAGAGACATGAGCACCGATAAAATGAAAAGCCCATGGGCTTCCTGAGACTGCCAAACAAATGGGAATATTAGATTTGAGTAACAAAGGCTAGATTAAGTGGGAAGATTCAAGGGAAGCTCAAGAAGGCTGAACCCCAACAAGAGTACAAATCAAAGTAAAAGACAAGACTTGCTCTCAAGGATCTCACAGCCTCATGAAGGAAACAAGATATGAACAACAAACAAGCTCTATATAAGCTGGAAATAACCAACAGAGGGAAGGCACTAGAAATAAGGGGAATTGAAAAAGTTCTAATATAGAAGGTGGAATTTGAGCTAGAATTGAAGGAAAAAAGAAGACAAATAAAAAGGAGAGCATTCCACACATGCAGGACAGTCAAGGTAAGGGGGTAGACTCTGGGAACCTCCTGGAATCTCCCCACTTAATCTGACTTTTCATATGCACATCTGCTACCCTTAACCTAGCCTGGCAGCCCTCCATTATCAGATGTCTTCTGATTACCTCCAGCTGTTTCCCAACCTAGGTCAGTCACCCCAGTCCCATTAAGATATTCCTTGTATTCCTTCTCCAGACCCTCCCTAAACCCTCCTCCCATCACCTCAGACTCATAGACCACCCCCAGATCCCTCCCACAGTCATTCTGTACATAAGTTCCATTTCACCTCCATAAAGGTGCTCAGAATCAATCTAGCTCAGATTCTATCTGGCCCACTTGTTAATACAAGTATCACAAACAGCAGGACTTCTCAAGTGTCAACCCAATATGGTGAATCTTTAATAAACTTTGTTTTTCTTTGACTGAAAGAAGTCTTGGGTCGAATTCATTCGAGCAGTACCCAGCAGGTCGCTATTTTGGGATCCCAAGCACTATGAACATCAACAGATGAAAATGCCTGAGTCAGGAGATAAGAGTGTCCTATGCAGGAAACAGTGTCAATCGATCTGATAGTATCTGAGGAATGTCAGAAGACTAAGGGGCAGGATGGATTGCGCACAAGGGTGTAAAGGGCTTCAAAGGTCAGAGGAGTTTTATTTGATTCTGGAGGTGATGGGGAGCTCCTGGAATTTTTATACACACACACACACACACACACACACACACACACACACACACATATAAAAGGGTAGGTGTGTGTGTGTGTGTGTGAGACATGGTCAGACCTACTCTAGAAAGATTACTCTAACAGCTGAGTAGGTAGAGGCTTATAGCAGAGACCCCAAATAACAGGCTACTGCAATAGTCTGGGTGTGATAGCAGTGTTAGGAGAGAGGGAGCATAAACAAGAGATGGTAAGAAGGTAAAGTCAACGATCTTGGCAATACACTGGATGTGGGAGGCGAAAGTGAGTCAAGGATGACACCTGAGTTGCAAGCCTGAGAGGCTAGGAGGATGATGATGCCCTCAATAGTAATAAGGAAGTTTGGAAGCTCAGAGAAACATTTTGGGGAAAGATAAATTCAGTTTTAGACATGTTGCATTTAAGATGTCTATGGGACATGTAGCTTGAGATGTCCAATAGGCAGCAGAGGGGTTAGGACTGGGTAAGTAGATTTGAGAATCACCAGCACAGAGAAGATATCTGAAGCCATGGAAGCTGGTGAGATCCAGTGAAATGGTAGAGAAGGAGAAGAGAAGTGAGCCAAGTCAAGAGAGAGCACTGTGGGACATGTTTAGTGGGCATGACCTGAATGAAGATCCATCAAAGAACCTAATGAATACATGTAGTGAGATAGATAGGAGAACAAGGAAAGAGTCATGTCATGAAAATCTAGAGAGAAAAGAGTATTCCCCACCCCCCCGAAAAAAAAGAGTATTTGCTCTACAGCATCCAAGGCAAAATAGAGAGGTTCAGGAAGATAAGGACCGAGAAAAGGCTATCAGATTTGATAATTAAGAGAACACTAGTAACTCTGGAGTAAGCAGGTTCAGTTGAACAATGAGGTCTGATGCCAGATTATACAGAGAACTATGAGAGGAAAGGAAACGAAGGCACCTATTGTAGACATACTTCTCAATGAGTTTAATCACAAAAGGGAAGAAAGATGTGAGACCATAGCTAGTACTGATCAAGTGAGGGGTTTCTGAAGATGAGGAAGCCATGGGAATGTTTGTAGGGCAGGGAAACACACACTAGATAAACACTGAACATAAGTGAAAAAGGAAATGATAGGAAATGAGAGAGGGGGGTTACCTGTAAAGCAAGGTGTATATCTTGACAAGGACTATCTTTTCATGTGAGATGGAGGTGAAGGAAGAAACCAGTGTGATAAAGTGGGATAAGAAAGGCATTCCTGGGACTACCCCAAATGCCCACTGTTAGAAGTGAGCCTGTCTTACAAGTCCCCAACAGTGAGAAACATGCTTACCTTAAACAAAGAACAATACCAGTTGTGAAATCAGGAAAGACTTTATTAATCTTTACATCCATTCCCCCGAATGGCTGAGTAGCCTCCCCAGTAAGGTTACAGGAAGACTACAATAATATGCAGAAAGATGGGATTTCTTATATTGTTTCCTGAACGTTGGATCTCCCTCGATGCCATCCCCTGGCCATGTGACTCCATGTTCTCCTCTCTGATAGGCCCTTCCTCACACAGCAACTTGGGCCTTCGAATTAGTTTCTGACCTTTAACCTGTCCATGTTAGGTCACAACCCTTATCATCTAGGAATGTGGAAAACAGAACTCTCTTCCCACAAAACCTCCCCTTTTTTCTTCATTAAAATTTGTTTTCATACTTAAATCCAATAAATACCTTCTCACATTCTTCCCCCTATGGATTCTTCCCTTCATCTATTTTCCCTTTATATGAATATGGGAAGGGAGCAAATTACATGGGGGCAGTCCCCTTTCATAAGTACAAATACAGAGATTCAAAATACAAAGGTAGATCAATGAATTGTCTATTTAGAGGTTCCATCTCATACAGCAGTCTAGAGAAGGAACATCATCTGCTGCAGTTTTCTGCTCCGAATGCTCCTTCAAGCCATCTTCAGCACAGCATCTTCTTTCCTTTGCCTTCTTGTAGAAATTCAGATGTCCACTCTCCTACAAAACTGACCTAGATACAATTTTAGATTACCATTCCTGTCACTTTTACAAACTCAAAATTTCAACTTTGGCCAACTGTCATGTTTAAGAAATTCACATGAGAACCCAGTTTTTACATTTTACATTAATTCACTACTCATTTCCCACATCAGAAGGATGAAATTTCACTAAAGAGTCAATACCAGGCTCCAGTACTTACGTAAATACAATAAGTACTCATTTTTAACACAGAACATATCATATCATAAAACAATTCCAACTTCAACTTCTGATCATGTGATGCTTCTTTTAAAGCATTTACAATATAGACCACAAATCATTTTTGTTTTAACATTAATCAACTGAGAGCAAATAATAACTATGTATGCTAACTTCACAAGTCTCTGACCTGATAGTCTCCACACTATTACTAAAAATTACAGGACCCTAACTTAATGTTGTTGGTCTCAACTCTTAAGCCTAATAGCTTAATTTTTGGACTTAGATGTTTCCCTACCAACAATCTATTGTTTAACAGATCTGGTATTAAGCTTACAAAACTTTTGATTATAGGAAATTACCACTAAGAGTAGAAACATTGCAGCGAAACAACATCTCCCTAACTTCATGTCAATTCCAGGCAGGAGTAGACTGTCAACTGGCATTTAGCCAGGCTTAAAGTCTGCCAGGTACCAGTGGGGAAACTGAGTCAGGAGAATCCTAACTCAGCCCAGGCTGACCAGCTATTCTCCCAATTTTCCCATGAGATCACCTTTTTGCAGTTCACACCAGTATCTCACAGGTTTACTGGCACCATGGATCAGTGGCTCAGATCATCTCTCTGGCTATCCACACCTGGAGTTAGACTCAGAAGAACAGGCAGTTAATAGACCTATAAAATCTTAAAGTAGCAAGCTCCAATAATCAAGTTTCAGATATGACTATAATTTCACATTGGCTAAGGTACATCTTTTGAAGCAAGTCTTAAGTAGCTTGCATGCCTTTCTATACATGTTTTGGCTCCTGATTAAATAACTACCATAAAATCAAATTTACCATTATAACCATAAGCTATTGCTCTAATAGATTTACATCTGTTTCCCAAACTACTCCGTCCCTTTCTAACCATGCTCAATCTAAAAGAATGAGCTACATGTATAAGTTCAAACACTAACTTCAACATATGCCCATGAAATTAATTCAAATCAAAACAGAAACATTTAACTTTTCCATCAACATAAAACATTACCAGAGGTTACTTGCCTCTAAGAAATTTAGACTGGAATTTCTTTTCCCAAACTAAAGATGTCTTTGATTTATTCTCAGTAATTAATTCAATCAACTGTTTTTACCCAATTGGTCTTTGTAACATGTAAAAACCTTATTCCAAGTTGGGACCTTTCTCCGTTACCTCAAAAGAATTTTAGTGCCATTTGTCTAACAGGGCCCTGGAAAACCTCAGCTTGTCCCATATGAATTGGCTCTCTAGAGGCCCATAAACTTTTCCCTATCACTATACCTTATCAATTCAGTTCTCCAGGTTACTGGCTGCTCCCATCGAGACCACTTCTGGAACCTCCAGACCGCCTGGGGCCACCCCAGACTCCTTCCCCAGAGTCCTTCTATAGGTAAGATACATCTTATTTTAACATTACAAATGCTCAGATTACCTAAAAGTCCACCCAGTGTTGAGAAATCACAACAAACTCTGACCCTCTGTGGTTGAAAGAAGACTTGGGTTAAATTCATTTGAGCAGCACCCAGCAAGTTGCTGTCTTTAAGTCGTCAACAATTCCATACCATTACGGCTAACTTTAAATCCCAATCTTGTTCTGTGGAACAATGACATAACATCACATTTATACTTTGGTTTCCTTTTCTTTATCTAATTATTCCCATTATGTTCAGAAAGAATGTTCCTAGAGATTTTATCTTTCACAAGACCATACCAAAGTACCCATTTACCCAATTAATTGAAAACAGCAAGATTCCACTACTTGCACTGTGCTTACATTTTAAATTATCTACTTTGATTATAGAAAAATGCCATGAATATGAAAAGCAAGGACCTAATTAGATATCATCTCCATTTTATAGCTAGACTCAGAAATGTGAAGTGGAAAAACACTCCTTTTCAAAAAAACACTAATGGGGAAACTGAGATAGAAAGATCCCATCCCAGACACAACTGTCCCCTGAGGCTTTGCATTTGATGGCTGGGTTCACTAATCAGAAATTTTACCAGAACTCATACCTTAAATTTGTCCTAAAAACCAATCACAAGAGATTATTTATCACTAACACAAATTTCTTGTTTAGGAACTCCACATAAAAACAGTTAACACTTTACATAAGAGATTACAACTTTAACAACGTGAGGGGCCACACCACTTGGGGGGATCATTTTAGACTTTCTAATTTTTATTTATTTATTTATTTTTATTTTAAATTTATTTATTTAACGTTTAACATTCATTTCACAAAATTTTGGGTTCCAAATTTTCTTCCCATTTGTCCCCTCCCCCCACCCCAAAACGCTGAGCATTCTAATTGCCTCTATCACCAATCTGCCCTCTCTTTTATCATCCCTCCCCCTTCCCTTGTCCCATCTTCTCTCTTGTCTTGTAGGGCCAGATAACTTTCTATACCCCATTACCTGTATTTCTTATTTCCTAGTATCAAGAACAGTACTCGACAGTTGTTCCTAAAACTTTGAGTTCCAACTTCTCTTTATCCCTCCCCCTCCTCACCTATTCCCTTTCATATTTTTCTCTCACCTCCCTTCTTTTTCCCTCCACAGAACAGTCTTTTGCTTGCCTCTTTTATAAGAGATAATTTGCCCCATTCTATTTCTCCCTTTCTCCTCCCAATATTTCTCTCTCACCGCTTAATTTCATTTTTTTAAGATATGATGTCATTCTATTCAATTCACTCTGTGTTCTCTGTGTGTGTGTGTGTGTGTGTGTGTGTGTGTTTGTGTGTGTAATCCCACCAACTACCCAGATACTGAAAAGTTTCAAGAGTTACAGATATTGTCTTTCCATGTAGGAATGTAAACAGTTCAACTTTAGTAAGTCCCTTATGACTTCTCGTTGCTGTTTACCTTTTCATGCTTCTCTTCATTCTTGTGTTTGAAAGTCAAATTTTCTTTTCAGCTCTGGTCTTTTCATCAAGAATGCTTGAAAGTCCTCTATTTCATTGACACACCATTTTTTCCCCTGAAGTATTATACTCAGTTTTGCTGGGTAGGTGATTCTTGGTTTGGTTCCTTTGACTTCTGAAATATATTCTAAGTCCTTTGATCCCTTAATGTGGAAGCTGCTAGATCTTGTGTTATCCTGATGTTTTTCCACAATACTTGAATTGCTTCTTTCTAGCTGCTTGAAATATTTTCTCCTTGACCAGGGAACTCTGTAATTTGGCCACAATGTTCCTAGGAGTTTCTCTTTTGGGATCTCTTTCAGGCAGTGATCAGTGGATTCCTTGAATACTTATTTTGCCCTCTGGTTCTAGAATATCAGGGAAGTTTTCCTTGATAATTTCATGAAAGATGATGTCTAGGCTCTTTTTTTGATCAAGGCTTTTGGGCAGTCCTGTAATTTTTAAATTGTCTCCCCTGGATCTATTTTCCAGGTCAGTTGTTTTTGTGAAATAATTTGTGAAATTTTGTGAAATATTTCACATTATCTTCCATTTTTTCATTCTTTTGGTTTTGTTTTGTGATTTCTTGGTTTCTCATAAAGTCATTAGCCTCCATCTATTCCATTCTAATTTTTAAAGAACTATTTTCTTCAGTGAGCTTTTGAACCTCTTTTTCCATTTGGCTAATTCTGCTTTTTAAAGCATTCTTCTCCTCCTTGGCTTTTTGAAACTCTTTTGCCAATTGAGTTAGTCTATTTTTCAAGGTGTTATTTTCTTCATCATTTTTGGGTTCCCTTTAGCAAGGCTGACCTGCTTTTCATGCTTTTCTTGCGTCTCTCTCATTTCTCTTCCCAGTTTTTCCTCCACCTCTCTAACTTGATTTTCAAAATCCTTTTTGAGCTCTTCCATGACCTGAGCCCACTGAATATTTATTTTGGATGTTTGGTATACAGAAGCCTTGACTTCTATGTCTTTCCCTTATGGTAACCATTGTTCTTCCTCATCTGAAAGGATGGGAGGAAAGTAACCTTCTATGGTCTTATTTTTTTCCCTTTTCTGGGCATTTTCCCAGCCAGTTACTTGACTTCTGAGTTTCCTCTCCACACTCACCTCACCTCCAGTTCTGCCCAGCTAGTGCTTGGGGGCTGAGATTCAAATGCTGCTTCCCAGCCTCAGGGCTTTCAGCGGGGGCAGGCCTGCTATTCAGTGTGAGATTAAGTTCAGGTGCTCGGGTGGGGGCAAGGCCGCCATACAGGGCTCAGTTACCTCAGGGGGTTTATGTGGAGACCTTCAAAAATGGATCTGAGCTCCTGCATGCTTTGGGAACCCCTGTCTGCTGATTCCTCCACTGCTGCCTCCCAAGGGGGCCTGAGTTATGGGGACACCCTGCTCCCCTCTTGGCCAGTCAAAAAGACTTTCTCACTAACCTTTGGTGTCTGTGGGTGGAGGGACCTGCGGGACTGCTGGAGATTCTGTCCCTGAAGCCTGCTCGGATCTGCTCCCCTCGGTGCTAGGCGGCCAAGGCAGGGCTGGGCTCTGCTCTGGGTCTGGTGCACAACGGACCTTTGGTGTCAGTTTTTCAGGTTTCTCTGGAATAGAAATCTCCTCCACTCCATTGTTCTATGGCTTCTGCTGCTCCAGAATTTGTAGGGAGTTCTTCTTTACAGGTATTTTATGGGTTGTGGGTTAGGAGCTAGCATATGTGTATCTTTCTACTCCCGCACCCTGGCTCCTCCCCATTTTAGACCCTTCAACCCCTGGATGGGGTTGGTGCCACTCTTCTCCTTCAACTATAGAAAGAGTTAACATCTCTTCTCTGAGCATCTCCAGTTCAGATTAGATCTTAAGAAGTCCTTCTGAAATGACTGGACCTCAAAAAAAAAGGGGGATAGGGCCAAAAAAAACCAATTTTTTGTCTTAAAATTATCACAGAGCTTCCAGGGGCCATAAAATTCCTGGTCTCCTTTATCTTATCCCTTATCTTCCAATCCCCATAAAACCTAAAGTTATTATAACAAATTAGCTTACAAATATAAATTTGGTAGGTAGGCCTTTCAAAAATCATACAAAAGATTTTATGAAACATTTCTTCATACAACAAATATCTTCCTCTTTTAAGAACAGTTTATTATTTATCACAAAGCCCTCATGAATCTAATTGGCAAAAATTACAAGATCTAAATCCCAGGTCTTTTCACATTTGCCCATAAGCTTCCTCTTACAAACATACTTTTGTAAATACTTGATTCATAGCAAAAACAGTTTTAGTTAAAACTTCCTTCTTAACAGCAGAAATAAATTTTTAACATACTAATACATCCTTAAATGGAACAGGCTTGAAAATCACACGCATATACAAAAATGTATATGTATTTTTTTCAAGGATTCTCATTTTCTCTATAGGAATTGAGAACACAGAAACTCACACAGAATTCGTAATAGCTCTTTTAACCAATTCATTATTAATTTAACAATACAATTCCTAATATAACATTTAGATTTACTCAAAAATCTAAACTATTTAAATTTACTTAAAACTCAAAATAAGCCATTACCTCATTCAGCTGAATGCATTTCCATGAATTTCTACATCACCTTGCACAGTAATTCATCTCCTTACCACAAGTGGGCACACTCTTATCACCTGATCAGAGTCAGTTCAAAGTTAATTGAGCTATTAATTATCAAATCAAGTTACATGATTTTTTATGTCTTCTTAAAATACTTCCTCACAACCTCACTACTTATGGAAACCATCTGAAACTAACCCACCCAGAACTATTCAAACCTTCTTATCTGCCTATCATATTTGCAGTCAAAACCTTATTCATCTTTCCAAATCTCTCAATTCCATTCCTCACATTATCCAGTTCCTCCACATCTTAACCATAACTGTCTGCATTGGTTTCTCATTCTAGCTTAAATCTACCATTTTATAGCAAACACCAGCATTTTCACTGCTTATTTAACAAAATATAAGTTTCAAATTATCAAATTTCCATCACATCCTTTTAAAACCCCAATCTATATAGAACTCCAAATTTAAAAATTGTGTAATGTTGCATCTAACATATACCCATTCTTATACTCATCCTTGTGTTAAGCACTTTACAATCCTAAATGCCAAATAAAATATCTTTCTGCTAAATCCTGACAGGAAGAGCATTCTCAGAGGCTGCTCTGTATTCCTTCAGGACAGACTTTAACTTGAAATCATATCAAACCCGGATTAACAATCACTAACGATAAACATTTTAGCCTTCCTTTTTTTAATCAAATACTTTTGCTACTTAAAAGAAAACTTTATTTATAACTTCCCATAATCTCTTTTTACTCTACTTACTTAAATAGCTGAAATCCCCTTTTCCAGCTCCCCTCCCCCACAAAGACCCACCAGACCAGCTCTCTCAATCTCATTCCAGCCTTTAAATCATATGGGGGAGGGGTGGTAACCTTCCCCTGGTACACATGGTCTGAGCACATGGACAGAATTAATGCTTCTAAAAGAAATCACTGAAATTCTAAAGTGAATTTGCAACTTTAAACACACTGTCTTTTGGTATCAGATACATTAACCAAATTCAAACCTAAAGTGCAGATTTTAGCTATGAGATCTCGTTAAATCAAAACTCAACTTTTTACTCCAGACTGCCTGTCTTTTACTCTGCTAATTTCCATTACAAAAGAGATTCTCCTTTAGGTGAGGTCTGCCACTCCCCTATCTGAAGGGGAAGAACATTCCCAGATTCAAAAAGTTTTGAATCAGATTAATTAAAGAACCAATCCTTGCCCAGGCAAAAGGCCTAAATAAGCTAATACTGACAAGATGTGACTTCCATGCACGAGGCTTGTGAGCTTAATAACTAGTAGTAATAATTACAAATTACAGTAAACAATTTAAAAAATTTTTAAATCCAATAACCTTCCAAAGCTTTGTCTATTGGTTTCCCACTGAGGCTAAACATTTTCTTAGGTGGGATGGGGAGGGGGAAGCACATGGTCTGAGCACGTGGATACTCCACCATCCTACCTATATCTCCCATTCCATTTATATTTTCAAATAAACCAAATATTCACCATTTCTTCCAGCTTCTTTGTTCCTTAAAAAGAAACCTAAGAGGTTAAGGGCCTAACAATTTAACTTATCAATAGAGCCACATTTTTTTTTAAGTTGAATAATCTGCAAAGAGGAAAAATCTTTCTTTTCAAAAAGTTTTCTAACTCTCTATCAACACTATCATCAGCCAAACAGCAAAGCATTTCTTTCTTTCTCTCTCTCTCTCTCTCTCCCTCTCTCCCTCCAGCCCACTCACTCCTCTAAGGCTGCTATAATCAGGAAAGGAAGGAGAGGGGAAGATTAAAAGATAGCACGATTCCAACAGAAAGTCCATCTACAGCCCTAGCTACTCTGGCTGGCTGCATGGCTGCATTTACAATTTAACGAAACACTTCACAAACACACAGACAAACACAGAACAGAGAGAGTAATACAGATCCTCTCTTTTTAGGAAATAAACTAATTTTAGATCAGACCGGTAAAAATTCAGCTATTCATGTCAATTTACTCTGACTGATTCCAAGCCAATTTCAAAAGGATCCTTCCCAGAATCAAGATTCTCCTTCCCCCTCTCTTTCTTTCTGCTCTCTCTCCAGAGCAGATGGGGGAAGGAATATAGCCAGCATTACTTCAAACAGGCTTCCGAAGGAATACCCAGGGGACCAGGGGATTATTCGTCTCCTCCCAGGTACCATTATCTTAAAAGCGCTCACTCCCCATCTTAGGACTTTTGCTCCAAAGGTCCCAAAGGACTGCTTGTGCCTAAAATCCCAAGGCAGACAAGGCAGTACTAAGCCACTGATTTTCCTACCACTGCTCAGGTCCCTGACTTACGCTACCTCAGGGTAGCTGTTCAATCCACTGTTTTAGCTGCATTCCTGAGTTCACAACAATTCCAAACAGTCCCAGAGAAAAATGCCTCTGGGTGTTTGTGCCACTGAAAAAAAAATCAATAGGCACGCTCTCATACCCCACAAGCAAGATTCCATCTTAACCTTTCTGATGCTAAAGATCCCGGACGAGCCCCCAAGAATTGTTAGAAGTGAGCCCATCTAACAAGCTCCCAACAGGGAGAAACATGCTCACCTTAAACAAAGAACAATACCTATTGTGAAATCAGGAAAGCCTTTATTAATCTTTACATCCATTCCCCCTGAACGGCTGAGTAACCTCCCCAGTAAGGTTACAGGAAGACTACAACACATGCAGAAAGATGGGATTTCTTATACTGTTTCCTGCACTTTGGATCTCCCTCGATATCATCCCCTGGCCATGTGACTCCATGTTCTCCTCTCTAATAGGCTCTTCCTCACACAGCAACTTGGGCCTTCGAATAAGTTTCTGACCTTTAACCTGTCCATGCTAGGTTACAACCCTTATCACCTAGGAATGTAGAAAACAGAACTTTCTTACTTCCCACACCCACCAACTGTTTTACCTAAAAAAAAGAAAAAAAATAGGAATTGTTTTGCTTTATTAAACTCATGTTACAAGGATTGTGTTTTCCCCTTTTTTAATTTGGGGTAGGAAAAATACTGACCAGGTAGGCAGCAAAAATAATGACCAGAAAAAAGGGTAAGTAAATAAAAAATCAGTACATCTTTTTAAAATGTACTGAAGAAAACAAATGAGAGTACAAGAGAAGCCTAAACAAGCAGGATAGTTTTGAAAATAACATATTGGGGAATAGTACTTCCGCAACTCAAACTATATTAAAAGGCAGTAGATATCAAAAGCATTTGATATTAGTTAAAAAAAGAAAGTAGATCAATAAAACAGATTATCCAAGGGAAAATCAGAAATAATGGCACTCAATAACACAACATTCAATAAATCCAAAAATAAAAATTCCTTAGGAAGGAATGCCCTATTTAATTATTAAGAACTGCTAGGAAAACTAGTCTGAACGAGGTAAGGCTTAGACCAACATCTTACAACATAGTCTAGAATAAATTCAAAAAGGACATAAGATTTTAATATTAAAGAAAATACATAAAATAAAATAAAAAGTTAGAAGGGAAACATCTATGGGAAGGAGATGTATTCTTAAATAAAGGGAAAGGCAATGAGCATTTATTATGTCCCTTATTGTACTCCAGACACAGCACTAAGAGTTTTACAAATATTACTTCATTTGATCCTTAAAAACACTTTGGAAAGTAGGTGCTATTATGATCTCCATTTTACAGGGAAGAAAACTGAGGCAGAGAGAAGTTCAGTGACTTGGTCAAAGCCACCCGGCAGGTGTTATATCCAAAGGAAATGTAAATTTCAATCTCTGAATTTTTTTTTCACTTTAAAGACCAGCCTTAACTCCAAATCACTGTGGCTTTAATTGATTGGTCAACAATAGGTACCAGCCCAAGCCCTAACTTGGTCATTGTCTGGGTTGACTGGCTCAGAATGAACGTAAAATTGCATAAGACAAAAAAGATAAGCCCAGAGATGGCATGGAAAGCTTTATATGAACCCAAGCAGAGGGAAATCAACAGAAGGAAAAAAACATACTTAATGAGAGTAATATATAAAGAATGTAGTCACAAAATAATAATAAAAAAATGAATGCTGCAAAATTACAAACAAGCCTGGCTCCCCCACTGGAGAGGTGTGAGGGTCACAGATAGGAAAACAGGTATGTTTTCTGTAAATTTCTTTAATATATTCATCTATTTTGCTGGGTTTTCTTCTTTCTCTTTTTCTTCCTTTTTCTTAAAAAAAAGATATCCTTTCTTATGAGATGACTCTCTAGGAAGGATAAGAGGAGAAATACAGGGGAAAATTTTAGGCAATGTTAAAACAAAATTATCAATAAAAATTAATATTAAAAATATTTTTTAAAATGCAAGCTATGTGTAATATTCTTGGTTTCACACTTAAAATTCTCTTTTTGTTTCACATCACACATAAAAAAAATTCTCATTTTTGGTGTTCATCAAATTCAGAATTAAATTTTAAAATATATGTATATATCATATATATGTTTTTAATTTAATTCGAATTTATATTTAAAATTTATATACATATGTATTTTTAACAGTTTGATTTTGGGAATACTTACTAGTATAATTTAGCCTAGCTGTTTGTATCAACTTAAAAGCAAGAAATATTCAACACTCACTAACATTAGAAAATTAAATATACCTCTTTGCTTTAATTTCCCTTTCCCTCTTGTTCTCTAAGAGATGGAATTATCAAAGTCTGAGATGTTGGCAAAGCAATGCTATGAGTCATGATTCAATTGAAGTAATGCCCCCACAAAGAGAAACACCTTTGAACTGTATGCAAATTTATATTCATTACTACCATTCAATCTGAACTCCCCACTGATTTTCTTAGTGGACTATAGGAGTTTTGCTTTTTCAGTTTTAGAGCTGTTATCAGTAACTGATTTAAGTACTAGTGTTCTATGGTCAGGAACTACAAAGGTCAGTAAGTCAATGGACAGACACCTATTTTCTGTCCAGTAGTGTCAGTGATTTAAAATTAAATAATGCACTAAATAACAACATTACATACTATTCATACAGCTCATCCTGGCTTCAAATATCAGCTGGTAAAAATTGTACTGAGACAATTACTCACAAACTACTTAAATAGGTGGATCAGAAGCAAAATATTTTATATATCATAACTTTGAATTAGAAATGTCATCATTAATGTTTAATATCTCTAGTCCTTTTCCTCCTATTCTTTAAGACTCTAAGTCTCCAAATTTAAATTTTAATTCTTTTTTTTTATTGGGCATTGGACAAATATTAAACATGAACATTTCGATATACAGAGAATGAAAGATTTTAAACTAGAGTTTTTGTTGCATACAGTTTTTAAAAGTATATGTTAAGTTTTTAAAATATATTTTTATTTATTGTTAAATATTTCCCAAATACATGTAAAAATGTTTAAACATTTTTATAAATGTTGAGTTCCAAACTCTCTATCTCCCTCCCAACCCTACCCCATCCTTTGAGAAGTCAAGCAATATGACATGTTAAATTTAATATGAGAGCAAATAAAAATGCCCTGCTTTTCTATAACTTGTGCTAAACACCCATCTGCTCTTTTCTGATTATTTTCAAGTGTCCCATTGATGACTTTTACATTCTTCAAGCATTTTGATCACACATTCTTATCAGTGAAACATTCTGGACACATCATCAATATATGCATAAATTATAAATTATGAAATTTACACTAAAATAGACAATTAAAATTTTGAGAAAGACTAAGTATTTAAAAAAATTTTTTTATCAAGGCCCTTTTCAAAAAACCTTTTGCTCTCACTAAAAATGTGACTAATATTTTTAGTGAAAGCAATGGTACACTAAAACATTTTTGCTCTCACTGAAATGACAAAAGATGCTATGTTTAGTTGCGGCTTAACCCTTTGTAATGTAGGCTCCAGTCTGTTTTGAGGACTTTGACTTCTGGCCTTTTACTGATCTTGCCAAGCCAGGTCTCAGCCTTAGATTACTCCAACTATCAAATGCCTTTGATCGTTTTCACATACTGCTGAGGCTGGGGAAAAAATGTTAACACCCTTGCTGACTGTGTCTCCTATAAACGGCAAATGGGTCCTCACTGCAGCAAGGCAATACTTTTACAACACCCTAATCAACTGGCTTTTACAGAGACTTTTCCAAAGCTTTTCATCCTTCCTTAAACCCATTATTACTCTTCCTTTGCCCACCTTCTCAGTTGGAAACCTTGCCTCACAGTTTACTGAAAAAATTAAAGCTATTTGCCCAGAACTCCCTTTTATCACTTCCTCATCTCATGTCACTCAGGCGCTTTCTCCTAGCTCCTCCCCTTCACCCCTTTATCTTATTAATAGATATGTTCTCCTCTTTGCCAAGGCAAATCCTCTACATTCACAAGTGATCTCATTCCATCTCACAATCTCTAGCCAACTGCCCTCTCTATTTCATCCATTTCCCTACAAATCTTCAATCTTTCCCCGTCTACTACCTGCTTCTCTACCACCTAAAAGCACTTTCATATCTCTTCTGATTCTTAAAAGGTTCTCATTTCATCCATTCATCCTTGCTACCTATGTCTTTCCTTTCTTTCATGGCTAAACTCCTTGAGAAGGTCATCTATAATTAGTGTCTCCATGCTCTTTCTTCTAATTTTCCTAACTCCCTGCAGTCTGACTTCCCATTCAAATGAAAACTGCTGTTTCTAAAGTTACTTATGTTATCTCTCTCTCTCTCTGGAGATTTTGTTTTTCTTTTCCTTTTTCACAGACAAGGAAAAACAACTCTGTATTGGCCATATCCAGAGAGAGAGAAAGAGGGAGGGAGGGAGGGAAGGAGGGAGAGAGAGGGAGAGAGAGGGAGAGGGAGAGGGAGAGGGAGAGAGAGGGAGGGAGGGAGGGGGGGAGAGAGAGAGAGAGAGAGAGAGAGAGAGAGGGAGGGAGGGAGGGAGAGAGAGAGAGAGAGAGAGAGAATGAGTATGTGTGTGTGTGTGTGTGTGTGTGTGTGTGTGTGTGTGTGTGTGTGTGTGTGTGTGTATGAGAGAGACAGAGAAAGACAATACGCACTCTTGAGTCTTTCACTTTCATCAGAAGGTAGGGTAACATTTCGTCATTCATTCTCTGGAACCATAGTTAGTTATTCTCAGGATTAGAGATCCTAATTCTTTCAAAGTTGTTTGACTTTATAATATTATCACTGTATAAAGGGTTCTGGTTCTGTTTTCTTCACTCTGTATCAGTTCAAACAAGTCTTTTCATGCTTCTCTAAAACTTAAGTTCTCATTTCTTACAAGTACAATAAGATTCCATTACATTTATAGACCATAACTTGTTCAGGCATTCCTGACCGATTCACTCTCAAATTCCCACTCTTAGAGCAAATTTCTCTCTCTTAATCTACCTTTCCCTCTAATTCTTCCTTTTCTTCTTTCCTTCTTTCTCTATTCTGAATTTCTGTAACCAATTCTGCATATGCATGTGTATTCTCCACTCCTTTAACGAGTTCAGACAAAAAGTCAGGTTCAAATATCAGTTGCTTCCCCCACTCTTTCCTCCTGGTTTCAATACCCATCTACCAGTTTAGATCCTTATCACTGTTTATTTGTATTTACTTTTTTTCTTGACTCCAGGGTCTGAACTTTGAATTTTCTATGCACCTCCAGTCTTTTCATCAGAAATGCTTGGAATTCCTCTGTTTCATTAAGGGTTCAGTTTTTTTCTCCACAATGATTATGTTCAGTTTTGCTAGATAAGTTATTGTTAGCTATAATCCTATATTTTCTGCCTTCTGAAATACTCCAAGCTTTCTGCTCCTTACTAGTGGTGGCTGCTAAAGCACATGTGACCCTAACTGTGGCTCCTTGGTATTTCAATTCTTTCTATCTACTTACAGCATTTTTTATTTGACCTGGAAGCTCTAGGTAATGTTTCTGAGAATTTTCATTTCTACTTTACCCTTCGGTTCTAAGAGAACTCCCAATCAAAAAGCATAGCATTTACTATTCCAGGCACTGTGCTAAAAGCTGGGCATATAAAAAATGACAAAAAACAGTCCTTGTCCTCAAGAAACTCACAATCTAATAATAGGTGAAAGAAAAAGCAAGCAAATATGTACAAATAAGTTACATAAAGGATAAATAGGAAATAACAGGGGAAAGGCACTAGAATTAAGAGACTCACAAAGGCTTCCTATAGAAAGTCAGATTTTAGCCAGGGGACTTTCAATGGGTAGTTTTACTTTTTTAAAAAAAGTTTCTTGAAATATGATGTCTAAGATCTTTTTTTTTTTGGTCATGGAATTCAGACAATCAATGATTCTTAAATTTCTTTTTCCCCTCAATTTGTTTTCTAAGTAAGTTAGTTTACTATGAGATAACTTTTCTTCTATTTTTTTCAATCTTTTGACTTTTAGTATTTCTTGTTATCTCATACAGATTGTGGTTTCTATTTGGTTCATTCTAATTTTAAGGGAGTTTGGTGCTTGGGTAAGGTTTGCTCCTCTTGTGCCAAACTAATTCTTTCTTTCATAGCTCTCATTTCTTTTCCTGTTTTTTCTTAGTGTTCTCATTTCATTAATAAAAGCGTTTTCCAGTATGAGTCTGGGGCCTCTTTTTGCCCTGATGCACTGCCTCTCTCTTGCACCAGAATATTCTGCAAGGTGTACTTCTAGGCCACACCTCATTCTCCAGTGAGCAGTTTCTGTCTCCCTACACTAACCTGGGCTTACTCACTATGATGTTTTCTTGGATTTCAGTCTTGTGCATTTTCTAGATCTGTCTGGAGGAGCTGGAAGGAGAGAGGGGAGAAGAGGTAATGCTAAATATATTCTTCCTGCCACCTGATTCTGCTAACCCAGCTTCCTGATAATCTGCCAGATTTTAAGGGACCTTTTCCCAATTCTCATCCTTCTTGTACTCTCTGTAGCTTGATATTGCTGATCAACCTCTTCTCCTTGATACGCTGTCGGGGTTTTGTGACACTGCTCTTTCCTACTTTTCTTCCTAATTGTCTTAAGTATCCAGGAAGAGAAGGTGGTCAGAGTGGTCAAGAAGGATGAAGATTCCAAAAAGGCCACCAGATTTGCCAAGTAAGAAGTCACTGGTGAATAGGTGAAGCTAGGACTGGATTAAGAAGGGGAATTGTGAGACAGAATTTGTGTCTTATTAGTGGGAGGACCTGGGAAAGGGAAGAGTGGCCTTTGTCCCAACACTGGAGCAGCAACCGGAGGACTTGGCAAGCCTAGAAGATAGCCATGGCTGAAGCTGCCAAAAGCTATTAAATGAACCAAAAGAAATCACTGAGATCCAGGCCCTCTCCTTTCTTCACAAAGCTCTGAAGGCAAGTAATGGTGTAAATAAGACTTCTCACTGAACCAAGACAAGACACTACTGCTGCCGAGCCATGCAAAGGAGAAGGCAGTGATGCCAACAAAGCAGCACCAACAAACACAAGGAAGTCAGAGGAAATAAGCCCTATGAAGGTGTGCTCCTGCAGATCTTCTGAAGTCTCAAAAAGGGAATTTTTTGTCACCACAACTGTTGGCACTGTCAAATCATTCAATATCAGAAACTGAAGTGATTTTGTCAGTGGATAAGACATTTTAAAAGAGGCATTACCACCTTCTTTACCACTGTACCCTAAGGACCATGGGACCTTTTCCTCTGACCCACAACTGAAATCTTCATATGTGTTGTCTCTCCCATTAGAATGTGAGCTCCTGGAAAGCAGGATTCTATTGAATCCCTAAAACTTGGCACACAGTAAACGTTTAATAAAGGCTTTATTCATTTAAGAGAGACAGAGATACATCTATCACTGGTTAACTTTGAAGACATCAGTGTTTGAGTGAGGGGTCAAGAATAACAAAGAGGTTGAGAACTTGGAACACTTCCAAGATAATGATACCCAGGAGAGAAATAAGGAAGTATGGGGAAAAAAATGGGAGTGAGAGAGGAAAAGCAGGCAGGATAGTATAATGAGATCTGTGATGTAGATGACAATCCATACTCTCTTTGGCCATCCTGTGGGACTCACTCACTCTGAACCACATAACATTAAAAGGTCACAGGTATGGCTCTCATTTTACAGTCACTGCTGCAGAAACAGCACCAGTCATGAAGTTATCTGTGGGGCAGGGTCTAGGTATACTTTGCAGGGTAGATGGTAAGAGGGAGGAGAGAAATTTTTCCCAGTGATGATGGCTAGAAATTGGAATTTTGTACAGTCACCAGAAGTCAGCTGTTTAAGAATGAAGAGTAAAGGGACTGCCACATAATGACAGATGAAGGAGGTGGCATGAGTATGTCAGATATGAGCTCACAGATTTGTTACTTTGGGGAAATATGATGAAACCTTCCAACTGGCTACCACTTGGGAGTCATATCTACTAGGGATACACATTCCCTATTTCAGACACCACTGTTCTAAAAAACCAACTATTAGTCTCCCTTCTTCAATCCATCCTCCAAACAACCACTAAAATAATCTTCCTAAAGTACAAGTCTGACCTCAAGGACCTTCAGTGGTTCCCTAGCTACTCCAGGATAAGATATAACTCCTCAGCTTGGCATGTGAATCACTTTACAATATGCCCCCAACCTGCCTTTCCAGGTTTATTGCAGATTATTTCTCTTCACGCACTCTGCATTCTAGTCAAACTGAGGTATCTGCTATTCCAGGAATTCTACAATTCTCCCATCTCACGCCTTTGCAGCGGATGTGTATGTTGCTTGGAATTCAGGCCTCTTCACCTTCCTTCAAGGCTTAGCTCATACATACTTTGTTTAGGGAAGTTTTTTCTGCCCTCCTTAGTTGTCCAGGCTTTCTCTCTCTCTCTCAAGTCTTCCAGTAAGTAAGTATTTGCTTACCAATGAAAACCCTTTTAGTAGAATATAAAGCCCTGATGGTAGGGTTCAGTCTTCTTTTGCCTTCGGTCTCTATCACCACCAGAGTGCTCAATAAACACACACTTAATGGACTGGATCCCAAACAGAACAGTACAGGATGACTGGGTTTTATTCTCAGTTCTACTAATGACACTCTTCATGTTATTTAAGGAAAGATGAACTTTCTTCGTCAGAATAACAAGAATATGGGGTCATTGTCCTCAATGACCAGTTTGTATTCACACTCAGCTCCTGGTTTTCCAAAAAGAAAAAAGAGGTTGAAGGACTGAACACTCTTCAATGTAAACATTTCAGTATTGATCCATAGGTGAAAGAGAGAAAGAAGTCTCAGGGAATCTTCCCTCAACTAATTCTGGCTACTAAGCAAAAGGTGAGAGAATATCCAAACAAAATGAAACCTCAGATCACAGAACTGGAAGAGACAACATAAATTCTCTTACTGGCTAGTACGTATGTGCCACGCACACTAAGTTACAGGCAATCTAATGTGCTTGTTGGCACCTGGATACAACAATCCAGCCCTGTTCTCTTACCTTGGCAAAAGCTTGTTCTCACTGGGAATGGACACCCTCCTAGAATCCCTCATTCCCTTCGAACCTCAGATGAAGCACAAACTCCTACAAGTGACCTCCATCCAGCTATTAGTGTCCCATTACTTAGTAGACATTTTGTATTCACATATCTGTGCACACATTTCACAACAGAAACTATGTAATCTCCAAGAGAACAGGGACAGTTTAGTTTTTGTCTGTGTATCCCCAGGACACAGCATGGCACCTGATACATAGTAAACACTTAATAAATGTTTATTAAAAGAAGAATGCACAATTGCCCCATTTTCCAAAAGACAAAACTCTTTTTAAACCTAAATTTAAATCATTTACAAGGACAGTTCTAGTTTTTGTACTCTTTAAAGAGCTAAAATTCTGTTCCAGTCCCATACAATTGCTTTATCTCCACCTCCGAATTACAAATAACGTGATGTTCCCAAACTGTTCACTACTCTTTCCCTTCACCCTGGAACATAATTTAATACTGACACAACCAGGGAACTGGGAAAGGAGTCTACAATTACCCAAAGTCTCCATTTTTTAGCTTACTGTGAAACCATGCACAAACTTTGAGCATGGAGGACAAAAGTATTACTTCACAGACACACAATGGCTAAGACGGCAAAGATTTTAGGAAAACAAAGCAACCATTTCATCCCTCCTAAAAAATATCTCCAACCTATCTAACAATATAAAGGATTCAATTGTAAATTTTGCCCATACCAAAGGAAAGGAAAAGTTGCATAAATCTAAAAAAACAAGTAATACCCCCCCCTTAAAATTACATTTACCTTTGAAATATATTACATTAATTTCCAGGTATAATTTGCCTTCCTAATTACATCTGATTTGGCATAACATTAGAATAAGAATTAATATATCACAGTATCATTGCCAATTATCATGCTAAGTACAACAGGCTGGTGAGAACCAAACAGAATGGCAGCAAGAGAGACAGCATAGAATTAAGCTCTATTCAAAATAATTGAAAATATTATTTAATTTTATTTTGTTACAAGAGAATGCTTGCTGGGTAGAGGATAATCAGAAACTAGTGAGATCTACAATATGGACAGCTAGGTGGCACAATGAAGGGCCTGAAAGCAGGAGTTCAAATCAGGCCTTAGACACTTAACAGCTGTGTGACCCTGGGCAAGTAACTTAACCCTGTTTGCCTCTATTTCATCACTTGTAAAATGAGCTGGTAAAGGAAATGGCAAACCACTCCACTACCTTTGCCAAGAAAAGCCCAAAAGGGGTCACAAAGGGTCAGACACAACTGAAAAAGAACAAAATGATAACATTAAGACAAAAGGCAGTAAAACTTTTTTGATAGAAAAAAGGGGAAACAAAAGAAATTCTGGGTGTCAGACCTTTATCTGACATATTTTCTCTTATTAGCAGTGGTAGCAGTAATCATCCTCATGGTAAACTGGAGAGAGGAGCCATCATAAAGGTAGGAAGACCTGGGTTCAAGAACTGTCTCACATCCTAGCCGAAAGACCATGGGCAATATTCACACTTGGAATTCCCATATTAATGAAATCACAGGTCTCCTTGTGGGAAGGGGTGGGGGGGAATCTCTCATGCATTTCCCTATGGGAAAATGAAGAGTTGATCATCTTCCAGTGAGTAGTAAAGTTTACACACACCAAACAAGACCTCCAAAGAATGCTAAGTCCATAAAATGAGAACTGAGCAATGAAACTGAGAAATTCTGATTCTGAGTTCAGAACAGTCCAACTCTCATTGTACTCAAATCTACTACTCATCCAAAGGCTTCCAACTGCCCTGCAGAAATCTTCATTAATAAAAAAGCATACCTGGAACTCAGTTAGTGACTTCCCAATAAAGGGATTCAGAACGCTTCCCAAGTATGGTATATCAGAGGCACTCTGGTAAAGAAAGGTTACTTACAGCACTCTGGGGGCTGTTACACAGCAGGCAAACAATGGTTTAAAAATGTTTTTAAAATCAAGAAGTTCAAGGAAACATGTATAACTGTAAAACCTAAGTAAGATGAAGGCAATTACCTCACTTCAGTTACTAGATGAAAGGATCCGACACTGCTATTCAACAACATGTAGCAAATATTCCTCAAGTGAATTACAGAGGGCAAGTTTTAGAGCATTCATGCACAAAAAAATCTTCTATCTTCACACCATTGTTCCTTGCATTTTTTAGTACTGTCATTCCCCTCAGAGTAGACAGCAAGGAGCTAAAATATCTGCCACAGATTCTTAATGTTTAGAAGCTAAACATGAAATTCCAATCAAGTTTATTTCAGCAGATGCCTTAGGTTAAAAAAGTTAAATATTCGTATACTAGAAAAAAATAAATACAACCAACTCACTTTTAGCTAGAAACCAAACAACCTGATAAAACAAATCACAGAACCATAAAATCATAAAGCTAATAGAAATATTAGAAATCTATTTCAACATCATTTTAGAGATGAAAAAATATGGAGGCCCAGAGGGATTAAGTGATCAAGTGACCAAGGTCTCCTCTATAAAATCATTGATAGCCATCATTATGATTTGGAGGTATTAAAAGATAAATCAGGACTACCACAGGAGAACCCAGAGAAAGCTCTGTGACTGCAGAATTTAGAATGGTGCTCTCAGTTCCAGAAGAGACTTTAGCCACATGCTTTGGAACACTTTCTTGCAATAAACTCCCTGTCCTAAGTTGTACAAAAAGTCAGTATATTACTTTGAGATGTATATATCTGGCAAGGAATGTGACAAGAATTTAATTTTGAGCCAAGACTTCTCCGTCTAGATATGTAAAATGGGAGGAAGAGGTTTTATATCAATAAAATGTAAAAACAACTTTGTTTAAACCAAAATAAAACCATTAGGCCAAACAAGTCATTGGCTGGCCTCAGAATTGCTATCATTTACGACTACATCATGAAAAAATCCATTTTTAAAAAACTGCCCCATTTGCTTCACTTTCACCCCAGATTTCTGGTGCTCAAAGTGATCTGTTCCGATGCAACAACCAGTACTTTACACTTTACTCTCCCCTTCTCTCTGCTTCAAACATCAATCCCTTTCAGTAGAATGTAAAGTTTAGTTGCTTTTCTTTTCTGTCAGAAACTTGGACCTCTGCTATTACTGATACTGAAATTAACAAGGCCTGCTGTTTACTAGTAGCTTTATCATACAAACAAAAATTAGTCAAATGGATTGGGACGGTACAAATTTAGTTAAAAAATAAAAGCTAAGAAGTGAATATGGTAAGTGAGAGCTTGGTAAGATATTCTAGTGGTCTTACAAACTTTATGCTCCTATAGTATCTGATATCTGAAAATCAAACACAATACCCAAAGAACTTCCCAAAATAGGAATGTTACTTCTCCTAAACTTTATAGACCATATCTAGAACTTCACTAAGTCTAGTTACATCACCCCAAGATTTTTGCACCTAACTATTCATATTTATATAACCCTGTAAGGTTTGCTTAGCATTTGGCCCATAACAACCTAGTGAGGCAGATACTGTCAGGGACAGGGTTCAAACCCAACCCAAGACTCCAAACTCAAAGCCTGTGTTCTTTTCACCATACTGCAGGGTTCTCATAACTGTACTAATGATACCAATTAACACTAATGATATAAAAGAAACTAAGGATTACCCATAGGTACATATAAGGGCAAAAAAATAAATAAATAAAAAGCCTGACAGCAGTCCTCTAATTTGGAGGACAGGGTCTAAGTTATAGACAACCAAACTAATGTCTTTACATAGGTATGTCATTTTGCATATCCTCACAACAATCCTGGGAGGTAAGGAGAGCATGCATTCTTCCCACTTTTTGACTGGGATTTTATGGTATGTAGTTATGTTTTCCATGGGAGATATATGATCCATGCTCTATTTAATCAGCTTATTTAATAATGGTTTTGTGTTTAAAAGGTTCTGACATCATACTAAAACACAGGTACCTCTCTATTCAGTTTATGCACTTCACTTGGAATAAACAACCAAAAATTTCTGATGTTTTATCACAGTAAGTCAGACAAATTTAAGGTGTTATTGTTGTTAGTTCATTATTATTTTACCAGTACTTCAACAATCTATTTCTGACCTCTAAAGTGAACAACCCAAAACAAACAGTGAAAGACGATTTAATAGAGTTGCCTTACTAAGCACGTTCTCACACGAACAGGTAAACAAACGTGATTTATAATCATACTCTCCCAGCAATCCTAGATCAGGACAGTCCTTTTCTCCAACAAACACTAGTGTTACAAAATATTTTCTGAAACATTACATTTTGTAGCTAACAAATTTTAGGTATGATTCCCTAAGACTTTCTTCAGGGTCCTATGTGGCTTCTGCTATTGCTCTCAACACATTCAATGAACTCAGCTCTGACCATCTTCCAAAAGTCAATGCCCTAATATCTGACAATAGAAAGACAAAACCAATCAACGGAGTCTGTATGAGAGAAAATGTACTTTACTCTCTCATTCCAACAATAGAAGAATCACAAAGAATAATGAAATACCTTGTTTAATGAACCAATCAATTGCTTATGTTAAATAATTTGAGAATTACATGAAAAAGTTATGCTATGTTCTTTCTTCAGAAACTGCTAAAAGTACGTAAATAACAGTATTTCTCAGTCTTAGGCTACCTTTCAGCCAAGGATTTCTGAGCTCTCTCCAGGCATGCAAGCTCCGAAAAGATGTACTGCAGGATCATTTCACAGGTGGGTATGTGAGAGTGAAGGAATCACTCAAGTGACTTTTCTCCATTCACAGAAAGTTAGTACCTATGCTTCACCTCAAGTTATAGACCTAGTTTCCAAGAGAAAGAAGTAGAAAAGTGCAGGGACACACCTTCACAGGCTAGTGAAGGCACCCTCTGCAGCAGGGAACATACAGAAAATGGTTATTATGGGAACTGACATACTGAAGGTCTAGAAAAGTGGGTTTGTTTTCTGCTTCTGTTTTCAAACTGGAATTTCTAGCTCTCTTACTAAGTTACATGCAATGTTACTATTTCAATTAGCTTCTAAGATTTGGATGTTCTTTTAAAGATTCATTTCTGTGGTGTGTAACCTGAGAGGAGTAATCCAAAACATCTGGTCTCAGTAACTACAAGGAGCTAAAGTGACAAGAGACACTGCTGCAAGGAACCAGCTAACACAACTACTGAATTCTAGTCTCAGTTCTGAACAATACTTCTATTAGGCCCTTGGCTAAAGTTCAGCTTTTCCATCTAAAAGTCTAATCAGATTCATACCCTTTGACAAAGTGATTTCACTACCAAGCACATGCCCCAAGGAAGTCACTGAGAGAAACTATGGCAAGAGATGTGACAAAATATTCACAACCATAATGTTAGTGATTACAAAAAAATTTTAAATGGAAACAATGGGTAACCACTGCCCGGGAAATAGTTGGAAAAACTACAGTATAGGAATGTAACGAAAAATTAGTACACCCTAAGAAATGATGAACAAAAAAATTCGGAGAAACATGGAAGGGCCTACATGAAGTTTCTACCTGTAACTTCAACTTAAGTTATAAACAGTGGCCTCTTCCTCTGTAAGATCGTGAATAAACAAGAAAAGGTAAAGAAAGAGTCAGGAGTTCCTGAGTTGTTGACAAAGTGAAAGCAAAACAGAACCAGGAGAACAACTTATCTAATGACTGCAACAATGTAAATAACACTAAACGATGAACTATAATGAACAATCCTAGCCTGGGAAAATTGATAATTGACATATCTTCCTCCTTCAAAATCAGTTAGCTTTACTTAAATTGTTTTTGTTGTTTTGTTACAAGGAAAGTTCAAAGGGGAAAGCATTAAGAGAAATAGACTGTCATGTAAAAAAAAGAACAAAAAAATTTTTAATAAAAAAGAAATCTCTGTAGGGAGCCAAAATCAGAAAGCAAAGTTAGCCACTAACAGAAAACCTCAGACAACAAGAGTATGAGATACGAGTCCAGAATCTGACATTTTCTTGTTCTTACGTTCTTCCTCCCCAAGTGGAGCATAAAGTAATGCACTCCTTTCTCTTCCTAACAATAATGTACATTTATAGAGTATTTATATAGGTTTGCAAAATACTTTTTCCAGATGACCTGGTGTTATCCAAGTACAAACAGTACTGCCATTTTAGTTAAAGAGACTGAAGTTATGAAAGACTAAGTGATCCCACAATGTTTGAGGGAAGACACGGGATCCCTAGCATTAAGTCCAGCACTCTGGTGCCTCCTCTTCTGAAGAGAGGCACAGGTTACAAAAAGCTTTCTAAATGTTAAGACACTGAGCTTCTATCACCTTCATTCATCCCCAGGCCCACAGGAAATCTCCTCAGCTTTGGGACTCTTCCCATTTTTTGATGTCACTCTTCCACATGCTGAGAAAATCCCAACTACAAGTCTGTACTACACACACACACACACAAACACACACACACACACACACACACACCCTTATCTAAGGGCTACCTAGACTTTTTCCTCACATCTCATGGCTACAACTTGCTTTCTAAGAGACAGGCACATGACACATTTATCTGATTCTGTATTTCCAAGATTTGTGTGTCACTATACATATCTGGAACCATTAAGGCTCCCAAAGCAGTGTTTCATACATCTACTCACTTAAAATACAACTATGGAACACTGGCTCAACTTATAATGGAGCAAGTTCCTCAATGAGACAGCAAAAACAGAGTTTCAACAGATGCCAGGAATGCCAAACCCTGAACCCTGCCTCAAATCACTAAATCATTTCTTAAGTTCAGTGTCAGACATCACCTACGGGATTTCTCAAAATATCCTTGGTAACCACATAAAGCAAAGTCATCTAGTTTAGGCTTTAATCCTCACATAGCCTCTGAAAAACATAGTTTTCCTACAGCGTATTCCCTTGTGGTTTGTTACGGCCAGGTTTTTCTGTACAATATAGTATAAAAGTACCCTACAACTCTCATTACTCTTCAAACTGCTAGATCAACTGCGTACCTAGAACAGTACCATCCTGAACAACACTTTTCTAATGAGAAAGACCTTCAAATAGGTCCAGGATGGTGGCTAGGTTATGCCAAAATCTCACCCAAGTTCCAGAGTTGTGCTTCTTATAAAAAAGATGATTTTCAGGTAAATTGAAAATGTTTGTGTGGTTTATAAAGGACTCTGAGATCCCTGAGTAGTAGGTAAAAAAGGTCCCTCTATATTTTCTGTCACTTTGATGTTTAGGTCAATGAGACAAATGTCGGGTTTCTTTTGTTGTTAATGCTTAATTTCTTTCAGCATTAAAAGTACTTGAAATCCTACACCTTTTGGCTCCACAATCAAAATCTCTTACTTAAAATACATTTTAAATTCTAGAATTAGAACTAAGTAACTTCATCATATCTTCGTCCTATTTAAGCAGGAAAATGTTTCTACTTAGAAAAAGAACGTGCTGTAACAATGTGGTTTCTCAAAGTAGAGAATCAAATGAGAAGTAAAACATGCTGCCAGAACCACTGAAGGTGATTTCATTTTTAGTTCTAAAATTCCCTCCATAATTTACCCATGATTGTGTCTATTATTCTCTGCTTTCAAAATGAATTCTTGTTCTCCTCCACTGTGGTAGATCTGAACCACATAGATTAGTCGTCCTGATCTATATCTGGCCACTGGACCCAGATGGCTAAAGAGGAAAAAGTAAGGCTGCTGCTGACTTTGCACAGCCCTCCCTCACATAAATTCAATTCACTTGCATGTCATGGCATCACCTCCCTGATGTCATGGTGGTCTTTGAGAAAGGACGAACAACAACTAGCTGTACCAAGTTTCAGCTTACCTGTGCAGCAAATCTTTTGACATTCCGTGTGCCTGTAAGTGAACACAGACCTAGAACAACTTTCTCTTTCGACAGGGCCATTACAGTGCTATCAGTCAGTCTTTCAGGATAGTTAAATACACTAATGATGTGGAAAGGTGACCATAGCGCCATTACAGTGCTATCAGTCAATCTTTCAGGATAGTAAAACACACTAATGATGTGAAAAGGTGACCAAGTAGAGAGAGGCAATTTCAGAGCAAAGTCCTAGAATCCAGAAATATTGCTGCTTGTAAACATCTTCAGGAATACCAAGATGAACTAAATCTAGGAAGAAGGAATCTTTAGCTCTTGCCAAAATATACGAAAGTGGCTTAAACACCAGTGCTTTGAGCCTTAGATATAAAAGATACCATTACCTGGCATTACTGACTTAATGGGGGAGCACTGACCAGATGGAGAAGGGCTAAGATGCAAATCTGTAAAAGTTTGTTCATTCTTCACAATTGTGACTTTTAAGCTAAGCAGGCAAAATGACAAAGAAACAGAACAGTTCTGGGGCAGTCCCTTCTACTAACACTGGAAAAACCTAACCAGTTGCTCATTAAAGGCCAATGGAAATTTGATCAAGTCCCTGGTGTTTAGAGAGGACAAAACTTGTGGGGGGATGGTGCTGCAATCAACCAAGAAGTACAGTAAAAGTCACCTCCCAAGTAGGAGTACAAAGTAAACCTAAAGAAAACCTTTATGCATGTGAAGCTGAGCTGAGCTTCCCTAATTCATCCAGCAGCGTAATAACAGTGCTCAAGGTCACCAAAAAAAATGTTAAAGGAGTTCAATACCTTTAAAGCACTATTTGTCTATGGTTATAGTGGACAGAGAGCCATCTTCAAAGCTAGAAAGAAGCAGGTTCAAGTCCTACATCTATCACATGTGAGCCAGGACTGGCATTCTCAGTCCTCACAGAGCAGCTGCAGAGAAGGGGCTGACCTGTACTGGGACCAAAGAAATCTCACATTCAGTTTCCATTCCCATCCCTTTCTTTACGTGTGAAGATTGTGCTAATGACCTATCAAGTACTTTGAGGTTATTTTTCACCAGGAGTTAAAGATTACAGAGATCCAGACACTCTCTGGTTTGCTTTGCTTTGTGTAAATCTTTTCAAGGGGGTAGAAATATAGTTCTTGACCCTAGAATGTAGTAATGCTTGTTAACAAACTTAGTAACTAAAGTACAAAAGCAAACTCAGACCACTATTTTCTAAACAATCACTTATGACTCAGTTTATCCTACTCAAGATTCCAAGAAAGCAAAGGACTATAAGAAAAGCAAGGACAGTTATAGATGATCAAACCCAAATATGCCTTATGCATTCCCACTTTCCTATCATCACCTTTACACTCAGTATTTCCCCTAACCTGGAATACCTTCTTTCCCACCTCCTTTCTGAATCCTCTTTACCCTTCAAAACTCAACTCAAGACATATCATTCTATGAATGAAACCTTCCTTCACAACCCCAGCTCAAAATTAGTTTTTTCCTCTTCTAATTCTGTTAGCATTTATTGTCAGCAATATTTACTCATAATTAATAATGTAAAATATACACAAATGCAAGCAGAACTGCTGTCCTCAACTACCTCAACTCCTTGAGGGCAGAGGCTCTAAAATTCACAGTATTCCCCACAGTACCTATGCCTTTTACAGTCATAATAGGCACTCAATAAGTATTTTATTGTAAAGTAAGCCCTAACCCAACCAAATAGGGTCTGGTAGATTTGTGAAGCAAATACTACTTTCCACAATCCTGTTATTTCTATGGAAGCTTTAGAAAACACCTTAAAATGTTCAAAATGGGGAGTTTGTATTAGGGAACAAGCAGGGAAAGGGCAAAAGAATAAAAATTTCCCTGAGTTTTCTGTTTGGTCTCAGACAGTAAAATGGAGAACTGAACTTAAAAGATCAAAACAAAACTGAGGCTGCTATGCTCCACACAGCCACACTTCCACAGCATGGCATGGATCACACGGCCCAGGTAGAACCCAGATTCCCTCTCCACACTGACCCTCAGGTCAATAAAGGTTTCCAGGTCTGCTGGACAGGGAGAGCAAGACAGCTGCTCTTCCCAGAGGAAATGAAATGCTATGGGAAAACTGCCAAGTCAGCAACTAAGAGCAAGCAGCAAAGATGAAACTGAAGATGAATTGAGAGGGTGGGGGGAAATAGAGTAAAAGAAAACAAATTCAAACAGAACTTCTAAATTAAATTCAGAGGCAGGAAGAAGGCCTTATGTAGGCACTTATTAACTAGACACTTCACTGCCCCGTGTTTCCACTAGGAATTCTATTTCCCAGGTCTTACAGGACATGTCTGGATTTACCTTAGAGAGCCCCAATTTAAACCTAATTCCAAAAGACCTCATTCATACTAGCAAGACTCATCTGTGCTTTGCAAACAGGACTTGTACATGTAACTGGGTTTGTGGTTGCCCTTAACCCTGTACCTGGAGTAAAACATGGGCTCTACTGAAGCAAAGGTGGAGCCAAAAGCCTGTTCCAGAGAAAATGTGTGTGTATGTATTCATGTGTATGTGTAGACACACACGCATCTTCATTCACCTTGGTGGGTGCTTCTAGGTGGCCACCACCCAATGCCAATCTCCCAGCAGACTGGGGCTCAGGGGGACAGCGTGCCCGGCACAACACTATCCTTTGGAGGACAAAGGGGGAGTCCAGCAGAAACAGGTGAACACCAGCTGTACGTCAGAGGATGCAGTAGCCTACATTCTGCTCCTGCAGCACTCTTTTTTTTTTTTTAAATAAGGGGGGGTTGGGGTGGAATGGTGATACTAGAGAGATCCCTGATAGCATAGAAGGCTGAAACAAGGCAGCCTTCCCAAGGCTTGGAAGCAGGGGAGAACAGACAGACTAAAGCTTTCGCCTCGAGCTCCTTCACTTTCCCCAGGACGCCCGCGGGCATTCCACCACCACCACCCCCCGCCCATCCCCGCCGCCCGAAAGGCTGCTCCCCGGGAGACGACAGCGGGAGCCCGGGGACCCGTTATCCTGGCCCGGCAGGAGGGGAGGAGGACTTGTCCCATCAGAGTGGGAAGATGGAATAAAGTGAAGAAGGCACCCCAAGGGGGAAGGCGGAGCAGGGGAGAAGGTGCCGAGGGGTGGGGGGCCCCAAGGACCAAGGACAGGAGAGGAAGGAGCGGGTCCGAGGAGAGGTCCGGGCTCCCCGGCCCGGAGAGGGAGCGTTCGGGGAAACGGAAGGCGAGTGGGGGTCGGGGCCCCAGTCCCCGGCTGAGGAGCCAGGGATCTCCAGCGGGAGCGCCGGGGCGGGCGATGGGGGGCGGGTCTCTTACCGGCAGCTTGGGGCTGACCTCGCCCTTGCAGCAGTGGCAGAAGAAGCGGTGCGGGGGGACGGCGGCGCCCGCGCCCGCCCCCGCCGCCGAGGCCTCCGCCATCTTCTCCCGTGCCCGTCCGGCCGGCCGCCCTCCCGCCCGCTGCCACAGCCCGGTCCTCCTCCTCCTCCTCCTCCTCCCCAGCCGGAGCCGGCAGCACCAGCGGCCCGCGTCACGTGACTCCGGCGAGGCACCAGCGAGACGGACGCGCCGACGGCGGCCAAACCGCCCCCCTAGCCCGCGACCAACGAGGCGAGGGGAAGAGAGGCCCTTCCGGCGTGGCCCGGAGAGCGGCGCCCCGGCTAACCCTCCGAGCCCGAGGGCTCCCAAACGGCCGTCCTCCTGCGGGCCAGCGACAGCGGGGGACGCGTCTGCCCGGAAATCGCCAAATACAGGGAGGGAGCGTCGAGCGGCATACTCTTTATCCCTTCCTGCGCAGCCCCCGCCCTCGGGCGCGGAAATAACCCCTGCGGCCCCGGAAAAAGACCCGGAAGGAGTTGTGCGAAGTGCGGAAGAGCTCTGTCCGGGTGGTCCCCGGAATGCACGGTCCCGGAGTGATGCGGCTGAGGACGGAATCGTGATTGTAAGCAACTAGGTTCCGGGTTCGGAGCCGGAAGTGGAGACTGGGCCCGTGCTAGTCGCGAAAACGGGAAGGGGAAGGGGTGGGGGGGAAGATCCTTCTTGTGGTTCTCCGAAGCTGGGGGGCCCTGGAGAGGAGATGGAAGGAAGCAATTCAGTTCAGCTCTAATAAATAAGCATCTGTTAAGCGCCTACAGCAGGCTCTGGGATACAGAAAGAGGCCAAAGACCACTGCGTCTACCCTTACCATCCGAAGGGTTTGAGAGCAGAGCCAGGGATGGGCCCTTGATGTGCCCGGTTGTGCGCACGATCCCGATCCCCATCCCTCCCCCTCTCCCAAGGCTGGAGCCTCTGCGTCAAATCAGACCCCAAGCCCCCCCCTTCCCCCTTCCCTCCCCTCTTTCCTGGGTCTCGGTGGCCCGTGAAAGCTCACACTGGTCTCCTCGTGCCTGTGTTGGCTTTCCTATAGAAAGCGGCTTTCGACTTTATCATTTTCCATCTCTCTACAGGATTCGGTTAAGAACCTTCCCTTTCACTCTTTCTTGCTTCTCAGTTGTCATTCTTTTTTGTTCCTAGTTTTCTTCGTTCTACTTCACATGCCCAGGACTTGGCCCAGTTGCTTTGCACCTACCAAGTACTTACTGAGGTTTGGTTTTTTTTAAATATGCTATTTCATTCACTTCTCCAATCTGCTTCTTTATCTCGGGTTTTTAAGCTACCCAGAAGTATTTGAACCCTAAAGTCTACTATTGAAGGGCCAAACGTCATCCAGTCTATACCCTGAAGGAAAGCCTTTTTCCATCATTTAACTTTTTCTTTGCTTTCTCCTACTGCATTTAGTTTGGATTTCTTTGGCTTTCTAAGACTCCTAATAACCTTGTCGTTGGGAAATCTTAACATCCATTTAAGAAGGAGAGGCAGCAGAGGCTCTTTTTTATTTTTATCTTTTTGGCTTTTTTAACGTTTCAAAATTTTGATCATTTTATTAGGTCCAGTTTGCTAGTACCAAGACTTCATAACAATGACTCAAGCAGAAATTAAACTATGTTCCTTGCTGCTTCAAGAGCATTTTGGAGAGATAGTGGATAAAATTGGAACTCATCTTATCAGAACAGGCAGCCAGCCATTGAGAGCAATTGTCCATGACACAGGGACATCACTAGATCAGGTAAGTCAGCATAACATCTGCTTTGCCCCACTTGAGATCTAAATGAAGTCTTGTTGGAAGGGGACTCTACTTCCATGAGTACCCCTGATTACCTTCAATAGTCAATAATAATCAATATTTGTTAAGCATCTTTGTGCCAGGTACTATACTCAGTGCTGGGAATGAAAATAGGAAAAAGAAAAGAATGAGCGAACCTGCCTCAGGGAGCTTACAATCTAATTGAAAATTCTGGTATACAAAAGAATACTGAAGTGGGATGGGGTATCTTAGGGTAGAGATGGTGGAGAGAAGTCCAAAAGGAATTGCGGCCGCAGGAGAAAATGAAGTCTCTGGTGCTTCCACTTCTTAAATGAAGATTAAGGAGTTTCTTGGCTCCACCTTTCAGTAGAGGGACAGGGTGATAGGGTATGAGTCCCAACCAAGGCTGATTGGATCTTGTGAGATTTCCCAGTGATAACTTTACTAAGGGCATGACAGAAAAGTCCAAAATGAGAGTAGCCAGGTGGGAAATGAGAAGTCAGAAGATTATAGATCTGTGACTGGAAGAAACCTTAGAAGTTATTTATTCCAACTTCTTTATTTTTCAAATGAGGAAACTAAGGGCCAGGTAGATTAAGTGAGTTTTCCCATCCAAGATGTGAATCTAGATCTTCATTGTCTAAATCTAACCCTTTAACATTGTACCAGACTGCCTCTCCCCAGTGTGTGCCTTAGTTGTTCACTGTGAAGACAGGTATAATATAACCCAACAGTCCTCAAACTTTAGTCCCAGAACTCGTTTACACTCTTAAAAATTGAGGGGAACCCCTCATGTGCATGATATCTATTGATATTTACCATATTAGAAATTAAAATATCTCAGTATTATTTTGAAAATAATCTTGACCTCAGGAGAGTCTCAGCACCTCTAAGTTTACCTAAAACTACTGATACAGCCTGTAAGAAAAAAGGATGATGTGGGGGGACTGCTTCAAAGGGACAGAGCCAAAGGAGAGAGTCACCTTGATGGCAATGTCTTCTATTTTTTCTTTTGGTATTTGGTCACTCTCAGGAAATGTGAAAGGAAAGCAGGGAGTTCCTAGCCATTCGCTGATGAGATTCTTGAAAGTCTAAGTCCACAAAGGGCTCTCTTCAGTCTCAAAACATCCTTGTGAAGATTGCTGAAGTTATTATTATGCCCAAAAAACAGCAACTCGGGTTAAGACACTTGCCAAGTCACAGAGCTAGTAAATCAGCAACATGCTTTCCTTTCTCATATCTGTTTCTTTGAATTCTTGGGTTCCTTCAAGACTCAACTCAAATGTCACCCTCTTCAGGAAGCCCATCCCCAGTCTCCCTGATCTGTTAGAGATGGGCTTCTTAAATTTCTTCCACTAGTGACCCTTTCAGTGCTTCTTAAACTGTGAGTCATAACCCCATATTTGATCACAGCACACAGTTTAAGAAACGCTGTTTTGAGCAGTGGTTATTATCCATTCACTCTGTGTCTTATATGCTCCTATTTAGATATGTATTATCACTGCCACCCTCATCCCCTTCGTGGCCGCCCACCGCCCCCATCCCCATCCAAATGTCTTTCTTTGTTTCTTCAGCACTTAGTCCAGTGCTTGCTTGCACATGGTAACACTGAAATGCTTTTTGACAGCCTGACAAGTACACTGTCCACCGCTCTATATGTGGCCTCTCAAGAATACAAAAAATGTGATAAACTATGTTTCGTGTTCTTTCTCTTGGGCCTGCCTAGGTGAAAAAAGCCCTATGTGTCCTTATCCAGCATAACCTAGTAACATACCAGGTACACAAAAGGGGGATTGTGGAATATGAAGCCCACTGCAGCCGAATTCTACGCATCCTGCGGTATCCCCGCTACATCTATACAGCTAAGACTTTGTACAGTGACACAGGAGAACTGATTGTTGAGGAACTCCTGCTTAACGGAAAGATGACCATGTCGGCTGTGGTGAAGAAGGTAGCTGACCGACTCACTGAGACCATGGAGGGTAAGGTGACCACTGGTCTAGCCACAGAGCCTCAGCTATTACAGCCCAGCCCATCTGCTTTCTACTGTCTCTCATACAGATGGAAAAACCATGGACTACTCCGAGGTATCCAGCACATTTTGCCGTTTAGCAGATACACACTTTGTTCAGCGATGCCCCCTCGTCCCTGATCCCCCAGAAAGTGCTGAAGCTCAGCCACCACCACCCGCCCCAACACTTAGCATTAACGAGAAGGACATGTACCTGGTTCCCAAACTGAACCTTGTAGGTAAGTAGTCTCCTGCCAGATCTATGCAGCTTTTTGACACCTTGGGTATTGATATTCCCTCACCCTATCAGAAAGTGTCTCCCATTGTGGTCATTGTCCTCAGAGTTGAGACTCAGCTCCTCCCAGCACCCTTCCCTCTGTCAGTCACCTGCAGAAAGGTATCTTCAGTTTTTTGGGGCTTCTCATTTTCCTAAGCAACTTCTACCCCAAGTAGCTACGTGCTGAGAGACTCTCATCTACATCTTTGTGTTCAGCTCCTTTTACTCACAGAAGGACAGTAACCAGATTGTCTTGGTCTCACAGGAAAAGGAAAGAGGAGGCGATCATCTGATGATGATGCAACTGGGGAGCCGAGGCCTAAGCGGCCCAAACAAACAGCAGAGAGCAAAGAGGTAATTGTGGCTTCCTGGCCAGGAGCATCCCTCTCCAGACAAGCCCCATGGAAGGTAGGGCTGAGCCCCAACATCACTGACCATGGAGCAGTGTCCAAAGGGGAGTCTTCTGCCAGGGCAGACCAACAGAGACTACTCTATTCCCAAATTGCTCCATGCACTTTCCAGGATCCTTCTGTGCTTTTAGAAAATGACTTCTATCACTCATAGCCTGCAGCTAACCCTGACTCTTGATTCCCTGCCTCTCCACCCCAGCCTATTCCAGATGATGGCATTTACTGGCAGGCGAACCTCGACAGATTCCACCAACACTTCCGTGACCAGTCCATCGTCAGCGCAGTAGCCAATAGAATGGATCAGGTATCCAAAGAGGTTGGGTTACCGGTGGGAAGAGCTCCCTGTTAGAGAAGGGCTGGACCTGGGACATTAGGGGAAATTCTAAACACAGATTGTTCTAACAGACCAGCAGTGAGATTGTGCGCACCATGCTCCGGATGAGTGAGGTCACTACTTCTTCCTGTGCTCCCTTTACTCAGCCCCTGTCTTCCAATGAGGTGAGTGCCTTGGTTCTGTCACTCTGAGGATCCCTTTGCATCTAGTGGCTAGGAAGTGAACTTCATCCACTTATTAGGAGTGGGCACTTAGGAGGGGACTGAAAGGTAGAACCAGAAAAAAAGGGAAGTTTTATTTTTTTCAGATCTGTTTATCAAATATGGATTAAGCACCTGTTCTTTGCAAGGCACTATGAAAGATGCTAAGCATCCCATACAAAGATGAGATGAAATGATCCTTGCCCTGAAGTGTCCATTCTGCCCGATGTGGGTGGGGGGCTGTATTTCTTATGTATGGAATACAAAAATACAAAACATAATAATCATAAAAGGTGTCACTACTCGATCTTAACAGCTGCTCTTAAGATTTTTGGGACAGTCTGTATAAAGTAACTTGAAGAAGGGTGCAAACCCAGAAAGGAAGAGACCTGACAAAGTACCTGAACTGTGCTTTGAAGGAAGCTGAGGATTCTAAGGGGCACAGGGGAGCAAGGAGGGCTTTCGGTGAGATGCTATGGTGATTAAGTGCCCAGTGTAATTGTTCATCATCCTGATGAATATCAGGTCACTGGACCCAGATGGCTCAGGAGAAGAAAGTGAGGTTGGTTACCTTGCACAGCCCTCCTGCCCTCAAATCAAAGTCAACATGCAAAGACAACTACATGTCATCATCTTGATGTCATGGTCTTCTTTGAGAACAGAGGTCAAACACAACAACAACCCAGCCTACAACTTTGAATAACCGATAACATTACCTGATTTCCCTCTGTGGCCAAGTCATGACCACCCATCCATCATTAGTGTGTTTCCTACCAGCTCTATAAGAATACTTCTCTTTCAGATCTTTGTTGGTTTGATTTCACTGTGTCCCTTCAGGTCATCGGTTATCTTTATGTCAGGGACGGCTAGGTGGTGCAATGGATAGAGCACCAGTGCAGGAGTCAGTAGGACCTGAGTTCAAATCTCACCTCAGACACTTGACACTCACTAGCTGTGTGAGACCTTGGGCAAGTGTGAGACCTTGGGCAAGTCACAACCCCAATTGCCTCATCCTGGGTCATCTCCAGTCATCCTGATGAATATCTGGTCACTGGATTCAGATGGCTCTGGAGGAGAAGTGAGGCTGGTGACCTGCACAGCCTTCCCTCACTCAGAACAAAGTCAAGTGCAAGTCATTCATTATTTCTCTGATGACGTGGTCTTTGGCAACAAAGGACAAACACATACATATGTTTACACCAGCAATCCCTAAGAAGGCAAACCTACCAACTATTCTTTATTGCCCTACAGATCTTCAGATCTCTCCCTGTTGGATATAACATCTCCAAACAAGTTCTTGATCAGTATCTAACTCTTCTGGCAGATGACCCAGTAAGTCTGACTTTCCTATACTATTTTTCACCTGAAGTATTTCTACAACTGACATCTGGCCCCATTCTCCTCCAACCTCATTCTAGGCCAATCCTAGGCATTCCTTCCACTTTAACTTTCCTAAGAGGGTTGTCTACCTAAAGCCTCTGACCACCCTTGTGGTCACAGCTCTCTGAAAGGTTCATTCTCTTCTCTTCCTGCAGCTGGAGTTTGTTGGGAAATCAGGAGACAGCGGTGGAGGAATGTATGTCATCAGTATCCTTCCCAGCAGATATGCAGACTAGACAGGCCTGGTTAATGAAACATGGTCCCTTCCTTTGGGATTCAGAAAAAGGCACAGTTAACTAGAACACTGAATCTGGAATTTTTTTCTGCACACTGAATTTTTCTTTAAAGACCAAAGACAAGAAAATAACCTGGTAGCAAGAGTTATTTCCAAAAAAGCAGCTTCTCACATGAGTCCTGGAGTCAGCATAGAAACTTTAATATGATCTCTACTTACAGTTCTGCCTTTCATAATGAGGTACCACAAGATTCTAAATCATCTGAGAAACACTATGATATACAATATACTATTTACTTAAGAAAAATTTTAAACAAAAGGAGAACATTTTCCAGTTAAGACTTAGTAATATTTAAGAATTTGCTGTTAAGACTTGGTCAGTGAGGATTCCCTTGAACTAGGGTTTTACCACACTCACACATTATAAGTGAAATCACAGAACAGCCTGTTCACAGTGCCCTTTTTCAAGCTCTAAAATTTTATCTCCCATGGTCTTGGGAATGAAATGACAAATGGCTGATCCAGTGCTCTGTTCCCAAAATAATATGACACACACATCCACACATTGCCCGAACCAGGACTGGGCTCCCTGGGTCTCACTTCCAGGGCCACAGAAGGCCTAAGCTGGCTAAGTGACCTCAATGCTCCCCACTCAGACCTCCATAAGGCATTGGCATCACTGGCCATGGCAACGCTGGAATCCATTGTGCAGGAAAGGTGAGAGAGGGGCTTTGAATGAATGGCTCCCTTCTATGTTTGAGAATAGAGGCCTACTGTCACTTTGTCATTTTGCCTGTCCCTCCTTCCCCCCGCCCCCTCCACCCTTACCCCCTGCATTTGATGTTTATTCCTGGGTCCCCTGATGAGGAAAAAAAACCTGAGGGAATTGTGTAAGCTGTCAGGGTCAGTTCTTTGCACACCTTGCTGCATAATCATGGGTTGGGTGGAGATCTTTCTTATGAACCCCAACACAGATCCAAGTTCTTTATGATGCTGATTTCTTTGCCTCTAGTTTGATCATTGGCTTAGCATCTGTTCCCCTAGCAGCAGGTAGTGACCATTAGCAGGCCTTTTGGAGCTGGGAAAGACTTTCCTCCTCTCTGCTCTGGCTGAAATAGAAAGGCAGCTGCTGTGTGAGTGAGAGGCAGCCTTGGGCTGTGGGGTGGGAGGCAAGAATGGCCCCCGGGTCTCCTAGATTTCCACCCTCTTTCAGGTTTGGATCTCGCTGTGCCAGGATATTCCGACTGGTTTTGCGGAAAAAGCACTTGGAGCAGAAACAGGTGGAAGATTTTGCCATGATTCCTGCTAAGGAAGCAAAGGACATGCTATATAAGTTGCTGTCAGAAAACCTCATCTCCTTACAGGTAACCAGGAGATGATGACTACAATGCCAGACAGGGGCAGGACCTAGACTAAGAAAAACTGCAGGGATGAGAACAGACCCACAATACTGCCCCTTCCTGAGACTTCCCAAGCTAAAGGAGAGATGCCCTTCTCCCTTTCTGTACCTCAGTTTCCTTGTTTGAAGTCTGAGAGGAGAAATTAGAGATTATTAAAGATTAGAGAAATTAGAGATTCACACAGAGAAAAGAAACAGTCATGACTCCCTTCAGGGAGCTCAGTCTAATTGGGCAGAGGGCACAACAGGCACACAAGTTATGTATATACTGGCTGTGTACAGATACAGAGGAGCTGAGCTTTAGGGGGAGGACACTGGGAGAAAAGGGGCCTGGAAAAGTCTCCCCAGAAAAAGTTGGATTTTAGCTGAGAATTGAAAAAGGCTAGGAGGGTGGAGGTGAGGATGAAGTGCATTCCAGCTTTTATCTGGGGGATGGCTAGTAAAAATTCACAGAATCAGGATCAGTGAGAAGGCCAGCGTCACTGGATTGTAGAGTAAGTCAAGGGAAATACCAGTGTATGAACCTGGGAAGAAAAAAGAGGCACAAAGGCAGTGTGGTATGGTAGACAGAGAAGGTCTGGGTTCCAGTTCTGCAGCTGATAGTCTGACTGAGTGGCCACACCCATATCACAAGCTATTTTCCAAGTAAGTGGCAGAGAAAGAGCTGACCTATACTGGTAGAAGTTCTGCCTACCAGCACCTTCCAGATAAGGGAAACAGAGAGATGAGGCAGAAACAAGTGTAGGATGTCAGTTCAGGTGGCTCCTGCCTCAAACCCAAGGACAGGATAACTGATGAGAAAGAAAATACCATGGGTACCAGGACAGCTGTATCTTTGCATTTCTTTGCAAACAGGAGATCCCTAAAACCCCTGACCATGCACCCTCCCGGACCTTCTACCTGTATACGGTGAATTCCCTGTCTGCCACCCGCATGCTGCTGCGACGCTGCTACAAGGTACCTGCCCACAGTGTCTCTTGCCATAGCGCTTCTTGCTTTACCCCACTTTTCCCAAATTGTTTCTGGGCTGGACTGGTGCATGATGTCTCTCTTCTCTTCCCAGAGCATTGCCAACTTGATAGAAAGGCGTCAGTTTGAGACTAAAGAGAACAAGTAAGTGGTATATTAGTTCGTGTCTGCTGTTTCCCAAGGTCCAACAGTTACAAAGAAATTTCCATCCTTTACAGTGACTGCTGCCACTCTGAGTAAGGGATATGGGGGGGGACCTGAGAATACAATGGATATAAGGAGAAGGAAAATTCAGCAACTTCTGCAGATCATGTCCAAGAGTTCAAGTGAGAGTCACTGGGGCTCCTGAATGTCAGGAGCCCAATAAGGTAGAATAGTTTTATATCAGCCACTCCCACCAAAGTGCATAGATAGACCAAAGTTGAAGAAATAATGTTCCCTCTTAACTTCATGTGACATTTCCAAATATGACCTTTCTGTATAAATCCCTTATGTTTGAGTGGGACTAAGGGTTGTCACAGTTCAGGCCTCTCTCCATTTCTAGGTAGGTATATGGAAGAGTTCCCTAGAAGCCAACAGTCTTCAGGTTAAACAGGATATTATTCCAGGTGGGAGTTTTCCATAAAGGGATAGGTATAGTACCCACGGTGGGCATTGGTCATGTCTAAGTGGCTCTCTCCATGCCCGGCAGGCGGTTGCTGGAGAAGTCCCAACGGGTGGAAGCCATCCTTGCATCCATGCAAGCCACAGGGGCCGAAGAGGCCCAGCTGCAGGAGATCGAGGAGATGATCACGGCTCCTGAACGCCAGCAGCTGGAGAGTCTGAAACGCAATGTCAACAAGTGGGTGGCACTTGGGGTTCCTCTAATGTTGCCCAACGCCTGTCTTTAGGAGCTGAGCTGTTCCTCATCCACAGATAATCATAGTGTTTACATTCTTCAGGCACTCTTGGGTTGGAAATGCTTTGCCTCTGTTTCTCTATTTGATCCTCACAACACCCCTGCCTGGCAGGGTCAGTGCTTAGATTGGCTCCCATTTCGCAGATAAGAAAACCAAGGCCCAGAGAAGTTACATGGCTTGTCTCAAAAATACTGGAGGCAGAACTCATTCCCAGGTCTTCTGACTCCAGGCACAGCCTTCTATCCACCAGGCAGCACTGCCTTCCTGCCAGCCCAACCACTCTCTCCCTCTGCCAACCCCCAGTGGGAGCCAAGTCCTTTCAGACACACTTTTATCTCTGCAGGTTAGATGCCAGTGAGATCCAAGTGGATGAAACCATCTTTGTGCTGGAGTCATACACAGAGAGTACCATGAAAAGAGCCTGATTCAAGGGGCAATCCTTCCTTGGAGGAGATTGTGGGGAAGAATAAAAGGCGTCTTTGCTCTGCTTTTCTATAGGATGCAAATTTGATGTATATGTCCAATTGGTTCCTCACCTACTCCCCAGCCTCCCCCTATCCAGTAGACTCCCTCTGAGACTGATACCTTTGGTGTGTGCACCCATGAATGGTGCAAAGGCAGATGTGCAGTGATACCCACGTGTATGCTGCACACAAACATCCACACACACACATGACCCAGCCTCCCACAATGGGTTTTCAGTGTTGGGCCAATAAGAGTTTGCTCTTCACACCTCTTTGTGCACTTAGATGCCATCATTCATTGTCTTCCCTAGACCCACAACAGAGTAAATCCTGCTCCAAGATTCTTTCACTCCTCCTTTAACCAGCAGTGACTCTGGTATATTAGGAGGCAGCTAGAGTGCTAGTGCTTAGGTGCTGGACCTGAAATCAATAAGACCTGATTTCAGATCCTGTCTCAGACACTGGCAAATTACTTAATCTCTCTAAGCCATCATTTATCCATCTGTAAAATGGGGATACCAATAGTGTCTACCTGACCGAGTTGTAAGAATCAAATGAGATAATAGAAAGTGCTTTGCAAAGATGAAAGTGCTGTGTAAATGTTAGCTAATATTACAATGTTTTCAGGGGTGGAGCTGGATCCTAAAAGTGAAGGACCATAGGCCTGTAACAGCAAGCCCCCTGACATACCCAGGATGATCTGCTGGCACATGTTCTTAGATCTGCTTTTCTCAGGAAAGCAACTCTAAAAGGGATCAACAGTCTTCTTTAATTACATTCACTAACAGAAAATACAAGCAGAGAAATAAAGACCAACAGACAGGGCTTCTAACTGTTCAGCCATAAGCAATACATACATCAGAGATCAACCGACATCCAACTATTTGACCATTAGATAGATACCAGAGAGAAACACCAACGTCTTTGTTTTCAAAGCCAGTGTCTTCCTTAATGTTTGCCTAGAGTCTCATGTGACACATGAACCTTCTTCCAAAGAGTGAATCCCAAAGTAAAACCTCTCCTCAGAGTATATATACACTTTTGAGAGCCAGAGGGCTCTCAAACAACCCTCATGACTCAGTGCCTCATTAGAAATTAACAAAAGGTGTGGGTCTTCCTACAAAATAAGCCTCCCCTCAACAAGCTTCCCTTGATAGGTGGAGAAGGTCTTTAACTCCCATTACAAGGTCCCAAAAGGGGAAAGTGAAAATGATGCAGCTGGGCTGATATAGCCTTTTCAGAGAAAATAATACTCCCTGGACTTCCTCCAAGTGTTAGCTAAAATCCCACCTTCCTACAGGAAACCTTTGCTGATCCCACAATCCTAGAGCTTTCTCTCTATCGATTGTTTGCAATTTATCCTGTCCATAGTTCGTTTATGAAGTTTCCATGTTGTCTCCCTGTTCTACTATGAGCTTTCAAGTGCCCCTCTCTCCCCAGCAGGGGCTACTTTTTATTTTTATATAAATTCTGGGACTTCTTGGAGCTGGCACATAGTAGGTGCTTAATAAATGTTGGAGGGCATTTCCAAGTACAATTAGGTACAAAAAGGTATGGACAAGATAGCCTGAAGTCAAAGTTATAGGTATTAGATAGAGAATCCAAAGCATGCTGCTGCCCTTGTGTGCCCTTCAGTAACATAAGTGGAGCCTAAGGGCCTCATTTTCCTCATTCTGAAAAGTAAAAATGCCACCTGCTCTGCCTACCTCAGCAAATAAATGAGAAAATGGGATACACTCCATCTAAAGGAAAGCAGGTTGTTTGGCATGGTGTCATGGAAAGTCCAGACACCTGCCTCTTTAATTCCCCAGCATTCTGATTGTAGGCAAGTCACACCAGAAGCCTATTTTGTTGTTGTTTAGACCTTTTTCAAGTGTGTCTTTACTCTCTGTAACCCTATTTGGGGTTTTCAGGCAAAAACAGTGGAGTAGTCTGCCATTTCCTTTAACAGATGAGATTGGGACAGGCTTGGCGACTTGCCCAAGGTCATATTGATGGGGTTCAGACTCTGGGAGCCTCCTTGAATCTTCCCACTTAATCTGGCCTTTCTTACTCAAATCTAATCTTCCCATTTATTCCGCAGTCTGGAAGCCCATGGGCTTTTCATTATCACAGTGCTCGGGTCTCTGTTGCACCCCCATTCCCCAGGCTGCTGACCACTGCTGTCAAGATCTGTATTCATTCCCATACCACCCCTTACTAAGATCTCTGGATTGCCCCACCTGCTTCCCACCCAAGCCCTCCATCATCTGATAACTCCTGATTGCCTCCAGCTGTTTCCAACCCTTGACCAGTCATTCCCTCTTTGGACTTCTCCTCAAGACCTTCCCTAAACCCCTCCTTCCATCACCCTAGACTACCAGACCACCCCTAGATCCTTCCTATAGGCTTTTCTGTATTTAGTTCCATCTTGCCTCCATGAAGGTGCTCAAGATTCAATCCAGCTCATACTGTCTAGCTGGGATTCTATCTGGCCTGTTTGTGAATACAAGCATTACAAATGCTTAGGCTCCTTAAGAGCCAACCCAATTTGACAAATCTTTAATAAACTTTTTCTTTGGCTTTAAGGTTTGAGTCGAATTCATTCGAGCAGGACCCGATGTGTCGGTATTTCGGGGTCCCCCCAAACCTCATCAATATAACTAGTGTCTGAGGCTGTATTTGAACTCAGGAAAATGAGTCTTCCCCACAGGTCCAACACTATCCACTGCCTCTAGCATACCTATCCCTTATATATCCTACAAGAGTAAGTAGCCTCTTGACCGCTTGGTGCCCACGTGGAATAGTGCTGAGCACAATCTCTTGTCTTTGCCCATGCCTTAGAATGTTCTTGCCCCTGACCTCTTGATATGCTTGCCTCCCAGCCTCAAGGGAAAAGAAGGAAAAGTGTAGATGGCTCCAGTAGCCCACAAGTGGCCTTTCCCGTCACCCGAGTTGACTTCTCCCCACTAGTTTTTCATCTGTTAAAAGGGAGTAACCTACCTCACCCGGTCATTTTGAGGATCAGATGGAAAGAGCTTTGCCAGCCTTCAAGTGTCATACAAATGCCAACTATTGTTAACCAATCAATCAAAATGCAACTATTCAGTTCCTACCACAGGCGGGGTACTGGAGATACAAAAACGGAACGTTCCTCGTGGTTCTCAAGGAGCTTCCATTTTATTGGGGGAGACTTCGTGCCCACATAAAAATACATGTCAGGATGTGTGTGTCGGGTCACCTGTGACTGTAGGGGGCTTTGGACGAGGAGTGGGAGTTCTTCCGCGGCGCACCGGAGGCGCTTACTCTGTGCGAGTGAACTGACAGCGGCGCCAGGGCTCCGCCCTCGGTCGGCAGGGGATCACGTGGCTGGCAGCCCGGGCTAGAGCAGGCGGGGGCAGGGGGGCAGGGCGCCTGGAGGCCCGGCTCCTTACACCGCCCACGCCCGCCGGGGGGCGGGGCCTGTCTCGGCTCTCCCTCTGGACTGGCCGCCAGGGGGCTGCGTGAGCCGCTTCCCGGGGCGCCTCGCCATGGCGCAGGCCCGCGTGCTCCTCCTCCTCTCGGGGCGCCGCGAGCCCGCGGGCTTCGCGCGGAGCGTGTGCGGCCTTCTGGGCCTGGGGCCCGGCCCGGGGCCCTGGCGGGTCTACTGCGGCCTGGAGAGGGGGCGGCTGCTGCTCTCTCATAGCTCCTTCTCGGGGGCCACGTTGCAGCTCCCGCTGCAGGTCCGGCCGCCCGGCTCCTGAGCGAGGGGGGGCGGGGCAGGCGGGGTTTTGGGGGCGTAGAAGAGGCCGGGGTCCGGAGCCTAGGAGGAGGGGGAAAGGGAGAAGGTCTGGTGGGCCTGGGAGGGGACAAGGGAGGGATGCGGAGCCTGCAGAGAGCCCCGATGTCCACGGGCTTCCTCCCCCACCCCCCGCAGCGCTCCCGGTTCTGCCCGTTCTCGGCCCTGGAGCAACAGCCCCCTGGAGCTGCGGGGCCGAAGCAGCCGCCGGACCGAGGAGTGGACTTGGGGGTGGCTGTCATCCTGCAGTCCCGTGACCACACTGTGCTCCTCACCCGGAGAACCTCGAGCATGCACACGGCCCCCAACCTCTGGGTCCCCCCAGGTGAACCCCATCTTATCTCCAAGCCCAACAAGGGGAGTCAGACCCGCTGGGAAACCTCTCCCCAGGCCCTTGTGCTTTTCCCAGCCTCATGCAGCACAGACGCACATATTCAGTGGCTTGGATGCCCAACCACGGGGACCCACGGGGATTGTGGAAGTGGGGCGAGGGTTAATGTCAGGGACCCAGGCTCTTCTGGAGTTACAGGATTTGGGTCTTCCTGTGCATCAGGGGAAGAGGGGGAAAGGGTGAAGGGGTCCCAGATTAGGGCACACAGTCACCACCTTATTGTTATTGTAGGTGGACACGTGGAACTGGATGAGGAGGTAATTACAGCTGTTAAGCCCTGAACTTGGAGGGATGGATGAATGCCTCCTATCCCGGACCACCCCTGGTGGCCCTGAAACAATTGCACCGGAGGGGGCGGTGGAGAGGGAGGAGGGAGCCCAGGACTTGGTGTGGAAGTCGGAAGACAGCTGCCTCTTCCAGATGTCAGCTTTGGCTGGCCATCTGACTGTTTTCTCTGACTTCCAGCTGCTGGATGGGGGGCTTCGAGAGCTGTGGGAGGAGACAGGTCTGCAGCTGCCCCAAGACCAATACTCTTGGTTTCCTCTGGGACTATGGGAGGTGAGAGGAGACCCATCACCACCAACCACCACCACCAACCACAGAATCAGCCACCTGCCCAAGGGAGAACAGTTCTGTGCACCCACCCACCCCATTTAAATACCTCCCTTTGGACCAGGCCCCAGTCTACAGCCCAGGTGTCTCCTCTTCCAATAGCCTATGACCTTTTCTCTCCATACACACCTTCCTTATGTTTTGAGAAGCTGAGAAGCATTTGGGGATGGGAGATCCTATGTGGATCGAGGAAGTCTTCACCTGCCGTGTTCCCCCATCTTTAGTCTGCCTATCCCCCCATGCTGAGCCAAGGCCACCCCAGATATCACCACATCGTTTTCTACATACTGGTGACTTCCCAGGAAACAGAGCAGCAGCTACAGGTATGGTTGACAGTGGGGTAAGGGTTATCGGGGAAGTTGGTCTTTGAATAAAAGCCTAGGCAGTGGAGAAAAGCTCTCTCCATGTGCCCCCAACAAAGACCCTCAAACGAATGTCTGGTGAGCCAGCTGTGATGGAAGGCCATTGAAGGTGAGTGTCTGTCCCCCAGGAACGGATCCAGCCAAACCCGGAAGAGGTCAGTGCCTATGCTTGGCTGAAGCCAGATGTACTGGAGGCAGTAGCAGCCTCTGAAGATGGACCAGATATGACTGAGCCTCTCCTTCAATACCTGCCACCCTTTGTTCAGTAAGTACGGATCACTCCCACCGGTCTGCGTGCTTGGGTCCATGTATGCTCACCCTATTATAGTCTCTTGGTCATTTCTGGGAAAGGCCATGAAGACTGATCATGCTCCTAGGAATCCCAGACCCTGACCTGTGTCCCTTCTGTCCCAGGGCAGTGGAGCTTCAGGGAGATGTGGTCCAAAGCCTGGACCTGCCTGTGTCTACCCTGCTCCGGAAGTCTCTGAACACGAGGAAGAATGAGGAGAGAGTCAGTTTGGGAACCAAATTTGCTCTTGGTTTATGGCTACAGCATCTGAAGAGGTAAGGGAAGGTCTAAACTGGAGGGCAGGGCAGAACACTGTTAGGAGAAAGGGGAAGGAGCCCTGAGCTCGGGACCATGATTTGATTCCAACACTTCCTAACCTCATGATCATTCTTACCTTCTTCCTCTGTAAAATAGAGATACTGGCACTACTTCCTCACAGGTGAGGAAAACGCTTTGTAAAATCTCTGAGTGCTATACATCTGTGTACAGGAGGTAACAATTTCCTTTTTGTCCTGTTATTCTGACCTTAGGTCCTCAAAGTGTCACACACACCCCTCCCCAAAGCCAGAATCAAAATAAAACTGAATATCAGATGCCAACCCTCCTCAGCATCATCAAGCAAGCCAAGTAGATGCGGCACTCTCCATTTCCCTATGGACATACATAGGATTCACAACCTTTATTGTCGGTGAGAACATTACTACAACTTTGGAAATATGAAATTAAATTAAAACAAAGGCCATAAAAGAGGGAAGGGTGAATTTGGGGGAAGGAGGACTGAATGTCTCCCCTCTAAAGGTGCAGAATGAGTTCCATGACCATAACTCTAAAACTATGATCCCACTGGAAACTCAGACCCCAGGATAGGGAGGCCTTGGGGAATTGTCATCAACTTAAATATATATATATATTTATTTATTTATTCATATAAATAGATAACCAGGCAACAGGACAAAACCCTACCTCCTCTCCCATCCCAAACCTTAGAGAGGCAGAGGAGGTAGTCACACTGAGAAAAAAGTAAGGGTCATCTTTGGAGTTTTTTGGTTTCTCATTTATGTACAAAAAGCTGCAAGTGAAAATAGAGATCTCAGGCCCTTTGTCTCTCCATCTATCTGTCCCATATGTGGAAGGGGAATGAATGAACATAGAAGAAATGTTGGGTGTATTGAGGAGAACCAATCAAGATCTCCCATCCATCCACCCACCAGCACTCACTCCACCCTGCCCCCACTTCAGCTACTCCAATCTAGATCTGAGACTCACAGAGCAGAAGGGGAAAGGAAGAAAAGAATAGAAAACCATCCAGGCCCAACACTTAGGCACAACTCTTACATCTCCCTGCCCCTTCTTGGCTTACATGCCTCCATCTGAAGAGCATTTCCAAAAATAAACACAAAATGTCCTTTTAGAGAGGTTAAACATTAACCCTTTGGGCGCTAGCCCTGCCAGGCAGAGATGGGGTCAGGAGCACAGGTCCATGAATTTCTGCTTGTAGCCTCTGGCCACAGCCCCCAAGGGAATCAGTTCATGGGGCTGAGGGACAGGGCTCTCCTGCTGTCCCCACTAAGTGCTGGAGGTGGGTGTGGAGGTCCAGGGTCCTAGAGCTTCAGTCCAGGGAGATAATGTCTGGCCGGCAGCCAGTCAGGGAAGAACCTGGAGGGAGGGGTCCCCCATGTCCATCCCTCATGGCCCCCCCAGGGGCCACAATGCTGCTGACTCGGCCAGGAGGGGGTGCTGGAGGAGAACTCCGGTGAGAGCTCCCCAGCACAGGGGCCAGTGGACCCAAGAAGTGGGAAGGTGTGCCCCGGTACTGGAAGAAATGGCCAACAGTATCCTGCTCATCTATGGAGGTGATGACCGAGGGACTGTAGTGCTGAGGGGAAATTGGGAGAAAATATTGAAGACTTCACCCTTACCCTCATCTCCATTCTCTCAGACACTTCCCCCATATTCCCTTCACATCTTATACATCCCAGAGAAGGCTAACTAATCCACTTAAGGGTTTTTCTTTCAAAAGACCTGCTCACCAAGGACGTGTGAGCATTTATCCCCAACTACAGACATCCCACTACTTCAATCCCCCTCCAATGTGGTAGGCGTTTAGACTGAATGGAATGTCTGAGCATGAGAAGAGTGTGGTCTCGTGTATGTGTGAGAGGAGGAAGGTGTGAGAGAAGGAGAGGAGGTTGAAAGAACTGTGGGACCAAGTGGATTGGGATATCTGGGTTCTAGTTCAGTTCAACTAGCCACCAGACCTTCTGAGCCTCAATTTCCTGATCTGTAAATTGAAGAATCTCAGCTCTAAAAATTCTGCTACTTAGAACCCCAAAAGGAAGTAAGCTGCCTGCTCATCACCTCACTCTCATCCCATGTGACAAAAAGGGATGAAAAATGGGCTCCTCACAGCCAGAGCAAATCCCTTGGTAAGAGTTAGAAAGAAAACCTCTAAGATGCTAGAGAGATTGGACATTTTGGTGGAAGGGGAAACGAGATCTTACCTGACTCTCATTCTGAAAGAAAGTAAATAAGTCCAAACCTAGGAGGAAAAGGGAAAAAGAAAATTCAAAATCATTCTACATCTGCTGCTTATGATTTCCCAGCTGTGGTGATTCCCTGAGAAATTATAAGATATCTGAGCAGCAGGAGGTACAGAGATCATTATCTAATCTCAAGGCAAATAAAGGGCAGAGAGGGTTGTTATGGAAGGACCTATATTAGGTCTGGGTCATACCCTGGATTTCGGCCCCCAGTGGAAAGGCTGGTGGATATTCTGGAAGAGGGAGGCTAGACAGGAAGTCACTGCTCAGGGTACCCATAGCTGGGCTCCGGAGCACAGATGATGGCTGATGACTGGTAGCTAGTACTCTGTAAGGAGAGAGGAAGCTGGGAAAACGAGCCACAGTGTCACCTCCTGGAAACTCTCCCAAAGTCCACCCATCTTCTCTGTGTCCCAAATCAGCCTGACCTCCATGCCAGCCCCAATCCCTTACCACTACACGAAAATGCAGGCATATCTTCAGGAGATGATGTGCTGGCCTTCCTTGTTCCCCTGATCCCCATGTCCCCCCAGTGATCTTGGGAGGACTTTTTGCTCTAAGCCCTGTCCTCTCCCCCAACTTCTTTGTTAACCCCATTCTTTGTACCCTTTGCCTCCAGGGGGGCCAGGGATGGCAGCTGAGGTGACTGGACAGTGCTTCTTGGCAGGGGGCAGGTCTTCCTCATCTGAAGAGCTATCAAGCGTCAAATCGATAACTTCAATCTTTTTCTTGGTCTCTGGGGGCTTGCCCTCAGGGCCAGGGCCAAAGGGGGGACCTGGAGATATTGGAAGAATACTGTCTCAGGATGGGTGTCATTAGGCCATAACTAAAGGGAGAAATGGTCAGACATCATCTAATCCTAAATTCCAACAAGGAATGAAAGGGGAATCATCCATTACTCACCATCTAACCCATACCCTGGGGTGGGGCAAACCTCTGGTGTTTCCTTCTTGGGCCTCATTGGGCACCAGGATCCATCTTCCATGAACTGGATCTCATCACAGTCAGTGCATGAATTCAGAATCTCCATGAATAATCTGGGAGAAGGAAGAAGGTTATGGAGGGTTGTAAGAAAATTAGGGGATACAGTTGTTTGAGAAGGTTACATCCACCTAGGGCAAGAGAAAAGCAGGAATTTAGGAGCAACATGAACTACCTGAGGAGGGACAGAAACATGAGATCTCCAGGGTGAGTCTGGCCGGGTGGGGATATCCATACCCATCAGTGCCCAGGCTCTCCCGGGGGTATTCTTGCTGTCCATGTCAAGGGAAAGAAGGGGCAAGTGGGAGCAGAGGTGGCCATACCCATCTATGACCAGAGATTCATAAGGAGCCTTCTTGTCACACACAGGACAAGTCCATGTTGGCTTCTTCTCATTCATCTGCAGGTAGAGGGCAGCATCGAAGCTCTGTAGGTGGGCACAGGTGAGGGCCCGGCATGGGACAGCCAAACGCATCTTCCCTAACTGAGGAAAAGCAAGACTTCTCATCACATTTCCTCTATCCAGCTTTCTCCCTTCTGGGACACCTTATCTTGATAAAAAAGAAACCCTAGGAGCCCACTCAGCCTTCCCACCCCTATCCTGTCCCAAAAGTCTATCCCTTTCCAGTACCCACCGGGCACATGAGTGACACCCTCAGGCTTGTGGTGGCCACCTCACTGTCTGGGTCAGCTGTCAATTTCTCCTTGACTGAAACAAGACCAAAGCCAAGATCACAAGATCAGAAAAGTCAGGAGAAGCCCCACAGGCCAATAACAGCAGTAGATGCATCATGATTCAGACTGAGGTCAATAGGGGATCACCCAGGAAAAGTCCAACATAGGAAGGTTTGGGTTGGAAAAGAGTATAAGGGAGAGACTCAGAATCAGTGAGAGAGGAACAGGGTATTTATCTTGTGATAACTCACTCAGTGCCCGAGAGTGGTCTGGATTCCGGATGCCCTTTGCTCTCAGTTTCTGCAGGAGTGTCACTGAAGTCAGCTGTCGCACTAGGTACACCGACAGCGAATAATTCTGGGGAGAACATCAGTATCTTGTTTCCCCTGTTACCATGGTACTTACTCCCAAAGCAAAGTGGGACCCAGAGGCAATAGGTTATGATAACTAATCCAAAAGAGATAAATCTGCTTCCCTAAAATCTAACCCTCAGCCACTACATGCCACCTCATTCCTTCCGCTTGTCCCACTCAAGGACCCTTCCTGCTGCAGGCACCAAGCTCACCCGTCCAAACTCAGATGACCAGTTGACCACGATAGTATTGGGGACTGTGGCTGAAAGTCGAGCTAAGGAAGTGATGTTGATAGGTCGACTGGGTCTTTTGGGTTCAGCCCCATTCTTGGTTGGGGGAAGATAACCCTAGAGAGAATGGATGGTGGGGAAGGTCAGGGTAGAAGCAGCTCTGATATCTATGTAGCACTTCAGGGTTTGCTCTCGAGATTCACAACCACCATGGGAGGGAGGTTATTACTACACATACACCCTTTTAGAGAAGATAATCCCCATTTAGAGGGGAGAAAAGGGTGAGGATGAAGGAACAGGACTGTTAGAAAAATGGTACCACCCAAGGACTGGAAGATTGCAGGGGCAAATTTGGGGTGAGGGTGGGGTGGCTCTCAACCAGAAAGGGGTCACTTACCGGCAGGGGACACAGTTTCCCATTAACCTTGACAAAGAGATTAGGAGGAAAATAATCTTCCTGGGGACAGCTGGTTTCACAGAGACAGAACCTAATGAAAGATTGGGGGTTGGGGGAAGGCCGGGGAGAGAAGGTAAAGAGAAGATACAGGGAGTTACTACCTACAGGTCTAGCTCCTGAGGCTATGAGTCCAGACAGGAAAAAATTAAGGGCCAAACCCAGGAATAAGACTGTTATTTCTTCCCTACAAAGTTCAAGGGAGAGATTCCTTCCTTCCCTTATCGCAAAGGAAAGAATTATATATCCCTGGACAAAGAATGAAAGTCTCCTGAAAACAAGGTCTAGATGATGGGCAAGCAACCAATCTGAGATGTGGCAAGAGGGGATATTTTTAATAACATTTTTTTGAGTTAAGCACATGGGTATTTATTTTAAGTCAAGTTGCATGTATCTCACAGTGAACAAGAAAAGCCCCAACAGGACAGTAAACACAGGAGATAGAATTTTCAAACATCCAGGGTTGCCTTTATATCTCTTAGAGAAGCCACCACCATCTCCACCCATAGGGGACATGAACCAACATTTCCTAGAGTGATGGGATGAAGAGGGATGAGAAGGATGTCTTCTGGGAATTGTCTCACCTGAGCTGTACCTGTACTGTGTAGTCACACTTGGCCCCAGGCAGGACATCCCTAAAACAGAAAGAGGAAAGGAGAGATTGCAGGGGAAAAAGACAGTCTGGCAAGAGACAGGTGGACCTGAAGATAGCCCAAGGGATGGACATATAGATGAGAGAACTGATAGGGGACAAATGGGAAGGCAAGTTGGCTAAGGCCAAGTTAGATAGGAAGGTAGATGGTACATCATCAGTCAAGAAATGAGAACCGAAGGCCAAGATGCAAAAACATGATCAAAGACAAGGGGAATCAGAGGAAGGGGGTCCAGATACCTAGAGGCGAGAATCTGCTGCACTTGCTGTGGCGTCAATGCAAAAGTGAAATGAGCTTCCTCAAACCTCTGGCTGTTTGTGGATGCTACATACACAGAGGAGGGACACAGTTACTGAGAGGGCCAAAGGTCAGCCATGAACAGGTACCCCACCCAAGTAAGCAAACCTCCCCTGCTGGACAGCTCAGCCCTCTGGGGTAGCACTTTGGGACAATGGGTTGTTGCTGTTCAGTTGTATCCAACTCTTTGTGATCCATGGACCATGGCACACCATTGGCCAAGGGGTTTTCTTGGCAAAGATGCTGGAATAGTTTGCCATCTCCTTGTCAAGTGGATTAAGGCAAACAGGATTTAAGTGACTCACTCAGGGTCACATAGCTAGTAAATGCCAGAGGCCATATTTGAACTCAGGTCCTCCTGGTCCCAGAATCAGCACTCTATCCCCAACATTGGTTAGCTCCTTATTTAGGAGTGCTTTACCAAGCATTCTAAGGGGGTCTACTAGGGCAGACTCAAAGGATTGATTCCATACCAAGAGTGGTTGGCCGGATGAGTTCCCCATACACATCATAGAAGGGTAGTGGCCTCATCGTGACATCTGGGTGGACTGGCTGGGGCAGGGAAGGGTGGACATCAGCCTCTCGTTTGGGTCCCCCCAATAGGGGTCCTGAAGGAAGGAGGGTGGAGGGAGTTGGGGGCAACGGGCCAGGAGGAACAATGGGTGGGGCTCCAGGGGGCAGAGTCAGCAGGGAGAGCTCTGAAGGTACAAGGGCCTTTCTAGGGAAGCGCCGCCGGTACAGTTCTTTGATCTTCATCTGGACACTGGGGCCACAGCCAGACTTCAGAAGCTGCAGGGCCTTGGTCAGTAACTCGTGCTTTCTCCCACTCTTATTGCGGCCTGCAAAGCCCAGAAGCACCTGGAGCTCAGACACCCGGAAACTCATCACCATGTGCTGGGGAGAGAAATAGCCACACAGGTGAGCCAGAGCCAGGATCCTAAAGGCCAAGACTAACCACAGTCAGACCTCCTACTAAGAAGAAATACACCCCCTCCCCCAGGCCCATTCCCTCCTTCAAGAGAGGGGGGGATCATTCTACCATAACCCCTCATGACTAGACATAAACAGATGCCCATCCTAAAGGAGACCCTTCTCCTGAGGAATCACTTAGAAAGGCCCAGAGTAAGAACTTCACATGGTTATGATAGGGGTACAGACTCTGGGAACCTCCTTGAACTCTCCTGGAGTCTTCCCACTTAATTTGGCTTTTCATACCCAAATCTGTTACCCTTAACCTAGACTGGTCCTCCATAGTCTGTTACCTCTGGATTGCCCCACCTACTTCCCACCTCAGCCCTCCACTGTCAATTACCTCTGGATTGCCTCCAGCTGTTACCCACCCATGATCACATCAGAATCCCTCTCTCAAGATTCTGACCAGTAGTCACCCCAGTCCCATTAAGATCCTCCTTGGACTCCTCCTCAAGTCCCTCCCATCACCTTAGACAACTAAAACATCCCCCCAGATCCCTCCCACAGTCTTTCTGTATGTAAGATCCTTCTTGTCTCCATAAAGGCACTCAGATTTTATCTGGTCCACTTGTCAATACAAGTGTTACAAATGGTAAGACTTCTTAAGAGTCAACCCAACATGGTGGATCTTTAATAAACTTTGTTTTTCTTTGGCTGAAAGAAGGCTTGAGTTGAATTCATTCAGGCAGGACCCAGGGTGTTGGTATTTTGAGGTCCCAAGCACCCCAAACCTCAACATATGGTTCCCTGACCTCAACAGCTAGATGGGATAACTTGGACCTAGAAAGACATGACCCAACCCTAAGAGAAGAGGTTAGAATCCCTCTCCTTGTCTCTCCTCACCCACACAGATGACAGAGGTCCACTTCTGGTGTACTTCCTATTCCTGTTTCAACAGGCAGTTCAGTATAAACATCAAGGCCCCCCTCCCCCAGCTTCTCCCACCTAGAGGGAGAATCATACATCTCTCCCTTTGGTAGCTAACAATAGGCCCGGAAAAGCCAGCATAGACAGAGGAGGAAATAGAATAGCAACTTCCCCCCCCCCCATCACCTCCCTCCTTCTCTCCCCCACTTTAACTCTAGCATGACCACAAAACTCCTAACCCTCCCCTGAATGTTGCTTTCTCCTTCTGACTTATTTTTAGATTCTCAGGTTCACCTAAGTTTTCTGAGAGGTAAGGTAAAGGAATAAGAAAAAAAAAAAGAAAGAAAAGAAGAGGGATGGGGGGGTGAGAAAAAAGAGGAAGAAAGGAAGAAGGATGGGCCTAGGTCCTGGAGGAGGGAGGGGAACAGAGAGACTGGGACCAGGTCTCAACCAGGTGGTTGGAGGAATTGTATGTAATTCCTCAGCCCCCACTTGTGCCTCGTACTGTGTAAGTAAAGGCTGCCAGGGAAGATTTCAATGCCCTTCAAATTCCTTTTCACCTTCAGCCTCATGACCCTACCTCAAGATCTCCCCATTTTGGGGGAAGGGAACCTAAGGCCCAGAGCAGAGGGCACAGAAAACCACAGAACTGATGGAATCCCACTAGGAACTGGTTCCCCCTTCCTCAAGAGTACAGGACTTGACATCAGCTGGGACCTCCCTTTAACGAAGGGGAGAAGGGTTGGAGCTGTTCCTCTCCCCTGCTGAGATCCAGATGGTAAAGCTCTGACCTGATCTCCCATTGAGAAGGCTTATGTATGGAAGAGGGAGGGGAAGAACATCTCAGCACAATGGAATCACAAAACCACCAGGCCAGTCTTGGGGCCACTGGCCTTACAGGGAGTACCAATGACTGGGATGACAGGACCTCTAGTGGGTTCAAGAAAGCATTGCTCCATTCCTAAAGGAGAAGGGAGTGGAATGTCTGAAACCAAGGGGAGGGGTCCCTTAAGCTTCTGTGCAATATTATCAATCAAATGATAGAATATTGGTAAAACATTTAGCAGAGTGCTGGGCACATAGTAGGTACTTAATCAATACTCTCTGCAGAGGGGGTGGCAGGTCTCACAAGGGAATTACCACTGAAAGACTGACAGCTGTGAGGGATCCTTTAACACCCAACCTCAATATCTTTCAGGTACCCCTTGCCTCCTACCAACCAAAGGCCAGATAAATAACTGGAGCACTCTGAGGAACGTGACTGCCAATTTCCCCGCCTTTCCTCCCAAACCAGCCTCTCCTATATCATCACTACCACATGTAACCTCATCTTCTTTTTCTCTATCACCTGTAGATCTTTCTCTTACCTCTATAGCCCCATGCTGCCATCCTGACACTGGTCCTCCCTCGATCCTCGATTCCTTGGGCCCTTACACAGTCTCATTTAAGGACCCCGCATCTTGCCCACAGCTCTGTCTCCCCTGGATATTCCAGTGCCCTCCTGAAGCCCCATCCCCACCTCTCTTCCATCTCCCACAATTCTCTCCCGGTGCCCTCCCACCGCCTATTCTCTACATCTCGGTACCTTTCCACAGGCTCATCTCTACATCCCTGTGACTCCGACAATGTTACGTCTTGCCCTCCCACAGTTGCATCCGTACATCTCTGCCCTCTCCCATCGCCCCTTTTCCTATATCTCTGCCCTCTCCCACTGCCCCATCTCTGAATCTCTGCCCTCTCCCACCGCCCCATTTCTACATCTCTGCCTTCTCCTACCGCTCCATCCCTGCATCTCTGCCCTCTCCCATCGCCCCGATTTCTCCCCGTGCCCTCCCACAGCCCCATCTCCCCCGCCCCCCACTCCCGTGAGGATATTCCTCTCTCCTCTGATGATTGCACGGCCCCGACCTCCCAGGGCGGAGGGAGTCTCGAACGAGATAACGTACGAGCAGAGCTCTGCAAACCTCAGGGTGCTGCGCAGATGTCACTGACGGCGATCGTGCTCTCTCTGTCCAGACCGCGCTGGCTCCCCGCGGCCCCCAGCCCCGCCCCCGTGGCCCTGCCCCCCGCGGGCCCTGCCCCTCCATCCCTGCCCCCGAAGGCCCCCGCCCCTGCCTGGCCCACGGCGCCGGCTCCCTGGGCATCGCCGTCCCCGCCGCCCCGAACCCGGGACCCCAGCGCCGTCCGCCGCGTCCCTGCCCCTGGGTTCATCCTCTCCAGGTGTCCTGGCGCCCGCATCTCCCCCTGCCGCCCTCGAGTTTGGCCCCCGGGCCCGCCCGCACCCCCGCCCCGCCGCTCCTCCCCCGCAGCCCCGCTGCCCGGGCCCGTTGGGCTTGGGCTCCGGGGATCCGGGGGGGTCCGGTACCTTTAACTCGCCCAGCTCCGCCATCTTGAGACATCGCAGGCTCCGGAGCCCAGGCCCAGGGACCGGCGCGCAACTCCCCACCCCGGGGCCGGCCGCAAACATCGCCCGCCCCGCCCCGCCCCGTCCGGCCTCCTCTCCCGGCCTCTCCCCCTCCCATCCTCAGCCCCGCCCGTTCGGCTCAGGCCAGGCCACGGCCTCGGCCTCCTCCCCCTCCCCCACAGCTGGAAGCGCCGGCCGCGGCACATCTGGATCGGAGGGGGGTGGGGGAGGTCGACCGGGAAGGGGCAGCGGAGGTCTCCGAGCCCCGTCGGGCGAGACTTGGGGGCAACGAGACTGGGCCGCGGAGTCCTGGTGGAGGGAGGCTCGGACCCGAGACAGACCGAGACCCTGAGGTGATGGGTGCTACCGGCAGCTGGGCAGTGAAGGCTCGGACGCAGCTGGAGTCACGGATTCTCGGAGTCGGGAGTCTGGATAGCAGGGGCTATCGGGCACTGCAGGAAATCTCAGGGAGTGGGGTCGGCAGATTCCGACTCTGTCTTGGGGGCCTCTGGACTCCTGGACGTGCAAGCCCCCGGGGTACCCCCCATCTTCGAGTTCTGGTTCAGGGTCGGCCGAGGACCTGAGACCTCGGAGCAGAAAAGTTTGGTGCTGGGGGCGGGACTTACCAGCTCCGGCTCCAGGGAGGGGGGGCCCCGGGGGCTCCAGGCGCAGGACTAGAAGGTGGGGATGGCCAGAGAGCGGAGTCAGCGGCGCCCCCGCGATCTGCTCCGATCCGATTGGGTCTGGCACTTCGGAAACCGTGCAGAGGAGCTCAGTCCAGTCCTGGACTCCGGCTGGGGCCGCCTTCGTGCTGCCCCCCTCCGGGGCAAACCCGCCCGGGCCCGGGAGAGGGGGCGGGGCCAAAGGCGGACCCGGGGTCGGGGGGAGGGGGTTGGGGGGAGGAATTAACCCCTTCTATTGACAGACTGAGAGTTAAGTCTAGGAGTCTGGAGTCTGGGAGGTAGACGTTCCGGGAACGATCCCCTTCCCTACACCCACTACTCATCCCTTCGAGCTTTGGGGAAAGAGCAGTGATGGAGACTTGAAAACTGGAATGGGGAGAGTGTGTCCATAGAGGACAGCACAAGTCACCAAAAAAAGCTCCTTAAAGTCCCATTCCCCACCCCACCCCGTTCCACACACCGGGTTCCTTACCCTGATTATAATGTATAGGTGAAATGATCAGCTCCATAGATACACAGTTCTAGAGCCGGAAGAGACTATAGCAATATTGTAGTAATCCTATTACTTCATTTTACAGATAAGGAAACTGAGACCCAGAGAGGCTGTGACTTGCCCAAACTAAGAGATATAGAAAGTATCGGAGGCATGATTTGTATCCCAGACATATGCCTTATGGGCCCAAAGCCCCAAGCTCATCATCCTACTAAGCTGGAATACCCCTTCTTGGGAAGAAGCCCAGAAAGCTATAATTATAGGTGTACTCCGACTGCCCCTCCGACACACACACACACACACACACACACACACACACACACACCCTTTCTGAGGCACCAACCCCTTCATGGAGGAGGAAGATGGGGTAGATTAATGTGGGGAAAACTTACGTAGTTGGGACCTCCCCGTCCCCCTTCACTTCCTAGGAGACTGGTCCTTGGCTGACAGATATCAATAGCTCTTTCCTTACTGAGGCTGGTGACTGGCTCCATCAGTTACCTCAATCTAAACACCGTCTTTAAGAATGATGCATTTATATCATTGAGGGGTGGGAGTAAGCAACAAGTATCATAGAATTTTAGAGCTAATAGGAATCACAGAATGCATGCTAGGCCAATTCCACTATATAGTTTATCCCACAGAGGGATAATTTCCTAGCTACCAAATGGTTTGCAAAGGAGTGTCATAGCAGTGAGGTTCAGTGGAAAATCAGGCTGGATTTGCAATCAAAGGACTTGTGTCTATTCTGTTCTACCTCTGTCACTATGAGATCTTCAGCAGGTCAACGTATCTCTCTAGGCCTCAGTTTCCTCATCTGTAAGATGAAGAAATTGGCCTATTTGTCCACTAAAAGCCCTTCCACTGAATCATGATCAACCCTGATCCCACCTGGGTGGGGTGGTAGGATAGAAGAAAATCTAGCTAGACCCCAAGCTCCATAGGGTTAAGGATAAGTTTTATCTAATGTATAGGTTCCAAAAGTGGGCAATGCCACCTCCTGGAGGTGCAGGAATAATAGGGGGGAGGGGAATAGTAGTCTCCAGTGAGGGGGTTTTGAATAAAAGGGGCATTGAATAAAGATAAAGGGGCAGTGGAAAAAAGAGAATTTTGAAAAACCGTTGCTACATGTTTTATCTGTTGTGTATCACAGTTAAAGTCATAGTGATTACATTTTTCCAAATAAACACACAAAATGCAAGTTATGACTGATCATAAGTCAAGTCTGCTCTCAGGTCTTAACAAGCAAGTGTTGGCAAGCGAGCATGTAGTGCATAGTTGGGAAGTCCAGCATACATTGGCAGGAATATTTGTAATGACTTATTTACAATACTATATGGTTACCTGACAAAATATTGCATCATCAAAATTTCAATGCAAAAAAAAACCATTTAAAATCAATTATTAAATTTAAGATGCATCATTTTTTTAAAAAATTCTATCTTCTTGAAATGACACAAATTAAAAAAAAAACATTTATTGGTTAAAGAAAGATTCCCAGAAGGATACTGAACAATTTTTTTTAGGGTTTGGGAACCCCTGAAAAGGTAGGTGGTACAATGAATAAAGTGATGGGCCCAGAGTCAGGAAGACCTACGTTCAAATTCAACCTCACATACTTACTGAGTAATCCTGGGCAAGTAAGTTCCTTCAACTCTGTCTGCTTCAATGTCCCCATCTGTAAAATGGGGGTGATGGTAAAGGCACCTGTCTCTTAGGGTTGTTGTGAGGATAAAATGAGCTAACATTTGTAAAGTACTTTATAAGCCTTAAAGCACTACATCAGCGCTGTTTAATAAACATTGTGTGGCATCAAACACATTATGTCAATGTTTGTTGAATTTCCCAACCCATGAGGTGGCCTGGGGAAGTCCTCCCTTTCCGGATTTTCAGGTTGCTTCTTTTTGATTCAACCCTATCCAACCAGCCATCCTCAAGCACCCCTCCTGCACAGAGCCATGTCCTGCTCCTGCTTTCCCAGGACTGCAGGTCACTGCTTTGAATCCAGGATCTCATATTCACCCCTTCCCTCCCCCCAGGGTAGACACACTTCCTTGACAATCAGACAAGAAAACTGGGTGAGGAGTGGGATTAACATGCCAAAAAGACATCACCAAAAAAATTGCAGCATCTGAAGATTGTAGGTGTTTATTTTAAAATAAGATGGTGTGATAGGTAGAGGTTGTTTTAGGGTTTGGGATTCAGGGAGAACTAGCACCAGCCCTCTTTTACTACTTTATCACTGTTCCTTCCCCCAAACCCCTGAATCCTAGAGCAAGCTTCCAGAAACCCCAGAGAGAGTCAGGAAGCCTGGTTTCTCTTACCAGGGCCCTTCCTGACTCACTCTGTAAACCTTGATCAGACCCACTCCCCTCCTAAAAAAAAATATTTTGTCTCCCCCTGCCTCAGTTTCTTCCTCCTTTACAGATGATCCCACAACAAAGGATGATGAATAAAACAAGTTCTTCTGTGTGTAATCAGCAAAAGCAAGGAGGAGGAATTCTATTCAGATGACCACAAGTGAACAGGACCTTTAGCACACTCGTCTTGCAGATGTATCATGTATCTTCCCCAATCCTCCATTCTGTCCCTCCTTGGCTTAAAGCAGTCACCCCACCATGTCTTAAATCTATCTTCACTCCTCCACACCCATTCATGGGAACTAACATATTCATGGACCACAAGAACAATCCCTGGAGGGCTGATCCAGATTCTGAGCTGCTCCTCCCCCACCCAAATCCTGGAGAAAGCAGCTGCACCCCTTTCCAACCCCCACAGCCCCTCTTCTTCAAGGTACCATCTCCTCATTCTTCTCTCCTACTCTCTTACACACATACACACATACACACACACACACACACACACACACACACACACTCCCATATGAAAATATTAAAACCTGAGGCTCATGAGCCAAACTACAGCCAAATAAGTTCTGTTCAGCAACACTCTAATCTCCATTCCTCATACACATGCCAGCCACTGTCCCCACTCCACCCATCATCAGCTGTATTCATGTGCCCCAAAGGCTTATGGGGATTGTGAAAAGGGGATTTGGGGAAGACAAGTTCCAAAGATTCCTTCAGGGTCAAACCAAAGCCCTACTTAACCCATCAGATGATAGACCTGGGCCTGTGATTTTATTGATATAAGAAAATCTCAGGTAAGGAAACTCTCAATTTAGTCTTAAGAAAATAGTCTAGGGTATTTAGAATTTAAGTGGCTTGCCTGAAGTGCATATAGCTGATATGTCAGAGACATAACTTGAACCCACATCTTACTGGATTTAAGACCAGCTCTTGATCCCCTAAATCATGCTGCCTCCATTAGAGAAACAAAAGGTTTGGAGGGACTAGTGTTGAGGCTGTCAGACCAGCCTCCAAGCTACAGGGATGAGAATGCTCCCACTCTTATCCAGCAGCACTGGAGATTGGTGCACAAGAGGAAGTAATAGGAGACTTTAAAAGGAGGCTTTGCGCTGTTGACCTGGCTGGAAAAGAACTAGAAGGAAGAGAAGGAAGGAGAGCTGTTCAGATGGATCCATGCTTCACTCTGGTTGGAACACAGAACAGCTCTCTATCCCTAATGTTTCTTTCTGTACTAGACAAAAAGCAGATAGTCACTCAGTGGCCTTAAGGAGGAAAAAATTATAGTTATCTCCATATGAAGTGTTGGCAAGAGGAAAGATCATATTAATGACCCCTCCTTGGGGGAGAGGCTGTTTATGGTTAATCCCAAAAGGAGCAAGGAAATGCATGCCCACCCTGGCCCCAGATCAAAGAAGCAAAGATATCTGACATCATACTGCCTCCTGCTTTATTTCCCACAAAGCTGGTTTCTTCCATGCTTTTTTTCTGGTTCCGTCAGTCCTGCATCCAAGGTCTAGCTTCTCAGATTTGGGGTCCTTCACGTCAGGGAAGTCCAGCCCACACCACTGCTATCGGCCAGCCCCACCACCACCACACCATGGCCATGGTTTTGGCCTCTGATGCTATCCTTGCCTTCTGGGGGAATAAAAGAGGACATTAAGAAGGAAATATAGCCTTCTCAGTTCCCACACAGTCCCACATCAAATGCTCAAAGGCGGTCCTATATGTGTGAACTGGGACAGCTAGGTGGCACAGTGGATAGAGTGCTAGGCCTGGAGTCAGAAAGACTCATCTTCCTAAATTTAAATCTAGCCTCAAACACTCACTAGCTGTGGGACCCTAGACAAGTCACTTAACCCTGTTTGTCTCAGTTTCCTCATCTGTAAAATGAGCTGGAGAAGGAAGTAGCAAACCACTCCAGTATCTTTGCCAAGAAAACCCTTACTGGGGAAACAGAGAGGCAGACATGACTGAACAACACATGTGAAGTGGAAAAGGGAGTCCATCATGCTCAGAAGCAGAGGGAGGAATGAAATGAACTTGAGATGAGAAAGAAGTTGGAAGAAATATGAATCTCTGGTGTTCTTGGATTCCACCATGCGAGTGAACACTGCCCTCTTTAATCACCACCACCCTCCTTTTACTGACCATGAGCTTATACTAACTCCTTCACTGCTACTACCCCAAATGACATCTTGAACTCTTTCTTCACAGTTAGCCAACACTTCCTAATATCTCCACTAATCCAGCCTTAAACCTGCCTTCCAAAGGTCTCTTCAATCTCAGTCACCCACAGGGAACAAGAGGAGGAGAGGGAAGGGAAGCTTCTCTTTTACTTCATCTTGAAAACTCTCTTCCCCTGATTCCAGCCCCTATCCTCCTTACACCATCCTTATTATCACTAAAACTCACAGCAGAGAAATTGCATATCCAGCATCATCCATGGGAACTCATTCCTGCATCTTGAGAATCCGGAGAAGAATCTTGTATACATCCTGTTCCATGTAACCCTATGCACACAAGGAAGATGGGAGAAACAAAAGGAGCTGAAGGGAAAGAAGCAGATTAAGTAAGAAAAGGAGCAGCCTACTTATCCATCCTTCCCAGAAGTCAGGCCCAATATGCCCTAGTAGAGGCAAACTGGTTCCAATTAGCAGTGAAACAGACAAGGGAAGGGAGTGAAAGAAGGGTAAGGAAACAGACAATTTGTTTCAGAACCTGAAAAGAAGACAATTTGGAGAATGAAAGGGATGTTCCTCTTAAACACACACAGACACACACAACACAACCATGTATCTCCCTATCCAAAGACAGATGAGACTGGGGTTCCCCAATACAGAATCCTGACCTGTCTACATGCTTACCTGAGCAGCATTAAGCAGATGGTTCCTGTAGGTGGAGATGATTTCTTGGTGGTTCTTCTGAGAATCCTGGGAATGAATATCAATGGATTGAACCTTATATTCCAACCCTCACAGAGGTTAGAAACACGGAGCAGGAGAGTGGGAATCTATCCCATATCAATTCATCTCAAACATGTACTTATTAAGCACAGACCCACTACCTGCAAGGAGCTATATTAGGCACTGGGAGTTATGCTAAGACACGGTGCCTGTCTTCATGGAGTTTACAGTCTTAAGGAGGGGAGGGAATTCAACACAGTCACCCATTTAAAAAATCATGCCAAACAATTCGAAATATGGAAGAGACATGCAAACAAAAAGCTACGTAAGGTCATGGGCTGGCAGACACTAAATCCTCAGGATAAGTAAGGCCCTTCACTGGCACTGTCAAATACGTGACTCAACCTCTCCCACCATGCTCTTCATATCTTCCCAGTCAAGTTCTCCAGGGTCATGACCCACCTGCAATTGTAGCAGAAGGTGAGTATTTTCCCCACGAACAGCAAGGACTTCAGCTGACATTTGCTCCAGTTTCTTCAGCAACTCCCTGATCTGGGGTCAGAGGTAGCAGAGGGAGACAATGCAGTCAGCCCCAAACTCCTGTTACCTCCATATCTTACCTACACACACATAAAGCATCAGACAGCTGCCTACTGCCAACTCCAGGCCCTGACAAGAAACACTGATCAGATGGGGGTCAAAATACATGACGAGGCCACAAAGGTATTTTCTCCTTCAGTCCAGTTCATTAATAAGTCCCCTTCTGGGATAAACCCCCGCTCCATTTTCATCATTCCTTTACATTTCTGCTCTCTGTACTAACATTAATTTACATTTGTTTGTATGTTGTTTTTTTTAAACATTCTTAAGTTGTTTTCTGTACTAATCAGAAAAGATTACAGTATCCTTTTTAAAATGGTCTAGATTTGTTTTTTTAATTATATAGGAGGTTATGAACTTACTAAGGGAAGTACTTCAAAGTTTGTTAAGTCAATTGTTTGGAATCCGGAATGCATTTCCCCTTAGAAACAATGCTATAAATGGTGGTTAAGTTCCCACGGCCAACCCACAAAACCCCATAAAGTCATTTAACCATGTAGAAAGCTAGAGTTGAATTTCAAAGGTTATTTAGTGCAAGTTCTTCATTTTTCTGAAGCTGAGGTCCAAAGAGACTGTAACTTGCCTAAGGCCAGGAAACTTTCTGCTACTGTATTGATAGCAGCCTTAAACTACAAAATCCCTGAGGATCTCACCCCCACCCCAAACTCTCCCCACTCAGTACAGCCAGAAGAGGGACAAAATCTTCAGTTTATGTTACCCCTAACTCCCTGCAAGGACTCTGTCCCAGCCATCCATGGTCTTATCTGACTCCTTTATTAGGAGAATTAGTGCTTCTGATTGCCTGCCTGGGAGTCAACAGCGGGATGCCTAGGATCCATCCTTAGCTCATGCTACCTTCTGCCTTCGGGCTCACTCAGCCTTCTTACCTTCGCCTCCTTTTCCCTGCAGGCCCCAATCAGCTGGTTCATCTTCTCTTTCAGCAACTCACCAGCCTTCTCAAACTGCTCTGAGCGGCCTCTCATCTCACTGGCCTGGCGCTCCTGCTCTGTGGCCCGGGCAGCCAGCTCCCGGCTCCGCCGCCGCTCCTCTGCCACCACCTCCCTCAGCTGCCCGGTCTCCCGGCATGCACTGTTGTACTTCTCCAGCAAAGCCTTGAGCTCTTGGCCCCAAGTCTGTGCCTGGGCCACGAGGGAAGCCCGGCTCTTTTCCTGCTGTCTCAGGTTGACGGCTTCCCGGGCACGTAGCTCGGCCACCTCCTCGGTGGCCTGGTACAGCAGATGCTTCAGCTTTCCGATCTCCTGGCTCTTGCCGCCCATGGTGGCCTGCACCGCCCGCAGCTCCTCCTCCAGTTTCCCCAGGTCCTGCTCCAGGGCCACTACCTGGGGGACAGCCTGGGGGGCCACGGCAACCCCGCTGCTAGCCTTCAACTGCTGGTTTTCTCTCTCCAGTCTGGCCAGCTCCCTCTGCGCCTCGTTGTAGCGAGTCACCAGGGTGCCCACACAGCCCTGCAGCTCCTCCAGGGCATCAGGGGCTGGCCCGCGGGGTCTCCCTCCACCCATCAGGTTGGGAGGCAGGCATTCCCGCAGCCCTCGTAGGCCAGTGCTCTGGGCCTCCAGGCGCCTGCGGAGCTGCTCAGCAGCTTCCTTCTCCACCGCCAGCTCCTCAGCCAGCAGCCCTACGCTGCTACGCAACTGTTGCAGCTGGTCCTGGGCCTCCGGCCTGGGCATGTATTCCCTCTGCAACCTCTGGCTCAGGGCATGCAGCTCTCCCTGCAACCGCTGACGCTCCCGCCCCAGCTCACTCAGCTCCTCCAGCAGGTTACTGTTACTCAACCGCAGGGCTGACACTTCCTTCTCCAACTGTCCCTTTGCTCCTGGCCCTTCTGGGGCCTGCCCCTCTCCTGGGGCTCCAAGGGGTTCGCCCCGAGCTTCATGGGCCCTTTCCTCCTTTGTCTTGCCTTCAGTGGTGGGGCTCATTGCCACGGTAATGGTTTTGGCTCGGGGGAGAGCTCCTTCTGGGGACTCTGGGAGCAAGGGTACCATCTCCGCGGGCAAGCCAGCCTTTGCCCGATCTAGCCTGGCCAGCACCTGCTCTAAGCGAGCTTCCATCTTCTCCCAGGCAGCAGCTGCAGCCTCAGCCTGGGATGCCCCCCAAACTCTGTTTCCAGCTGGTCTGCCCAGGACTCCTCGGGCAGCATCCTTGTCCCTCCACACTGCAGTCAGTTCCTCCCTCAGCTGCAGCAGGAGCTGGCCCAAGGCAACCATGCCTGCTGGCTCTGCCCCTGGAGCCCTCCCTCTCTCCTCTTTGAGGGGAAGCGCTTGGTCTCCTCTTCCCTGGCCTGGCACAACCCCTCCCACATTTGCCAGCTGCTCTCCCTTGGCTTTCCCTTGGGCCTTCTCTACTGGGCTTTGCAACGGGGACCTCTGCTCCTCTGCCTGGGTGGTCCCCTGACTTTCATACTGAGGCCCTCGAAGTTTGGATACTTGTGATGCCATAACTTGTTTCTGTCTCTTCAATTCTTGTACCTGCTCAGCCAACAGATCCAGAACACAGCCCTGCTCCATGCCATCCCCACCAGGTCGTGGACTAGGACCTTGCCCACCTTCCTCTCGACATTCTCTAGCCAAGAGCACTCCCAGCTCCTGGATCTGCTCTCGAACTCTGCTCTCTAGACCCTGGCAGGCTGTGGCCTGGGCCTTACACTCTTCTTCTTTTTGTATCAGCTCCTGCTGCAGCTGGAAGACTTTCTTTCTCTCTGCTTCATACTTCTTTCTCCACTCCTGGGGGCTGCACCTGTCCTCACCCCCTTCCTCTTCATCATTCTCCTCCTCAGGCTCTGCTGTCCTTGGGCTCTTAGGTGTGGAGTCCTAGAATAAAACACAGAGCAAGGGGAAGTTCTGAAGAGACTGCCACCCTGAGAGGAGCCCATCCTTTTCAAGCCCAACCCTTGGACACATTCCCACAGAGGCACTGGATGGAGGGAGGTTGGCTGGAGTGTGGGGTTGAAGAGATGTTCAGAGGGGATGTTCAGAGGGAGGGGCTTGACTTTTTACCTGAGATGATAGATCAGGATGTGCAGCCAGACCTTGACCTGTCAGAAAACAATAACTGTCATTTATGGTGCGCCTGTGGTTTACAGACATTGACAAAGAATTTCAGGTACATTATCTCATTTCATTCTGTGGGGTTCAGTAGAACAAAGGTTAGCACCATCCGCATTTTACTGAAGAAGTTTAAAAACATTAAGTGAAACTTGCCCCAGTGAATGAAAATAACAGATTTAGAATCTGAACCTACATCTACTAATGTTTGGCCTCACTCATCATCCCAGAAACTTTCTGGACCAAAGTGTCTCTTTGTAAACACTGGCTACCACTCCCTTAGGTAGGTTATCTTCCCTCCATTAGAATGGAAACTCTTTATCCTGAACTTAGGTCTTTCTAATTCCAAGTCCCCTACTTCTTCACCACATCTTTCTACCTGCTTCTTGCTTATACCTTGCTTATCCATGATCAAATCAAGTCTGCCACATGTCATCAATAGAGTGTGTCAGTCTTCTCTAGTTTGGCCCCACACACCATCCTAGCAACTTTGAAGACCGAAGAATTTCTCCCAGGCTACTCTTCCCCAACAAATATATTGTCATCCTCATTAGAATGTGAATTCCTTGGGGGAAGGGACTGACTGCCTTTGATTGTATTTGTATCTCTGGTGATCAGCATGGTGTTAGTCAGGCACTTAAAAAGTGCTTGCAGGTATGGTTTATGTTTTATTTCCCACATTCATATCCTCTATTAGAGCAAGAGATCTAGGGCAAAGTCTTATCTAGATTTTGTATCTCTTAGCATCTGGTACACACCCAGTAGGTTTTTAATAAATATTTGCTGACCTGAATACCACCCTGAGATTCTTGAGACAGAAGAGAAGATACCATGTCATGTGCTTCTTCCTCTCCAAACTTCTGACATGTTCCAGTATACATGCCTTCTCTAAGAGGCACTGCCTCTCTCTTAGTAGATAATGACAATGACACTATAATAATAATAGCCGCAACTAACCTTGGCATAATGCTTTCAGGCTGGGAAAGTGCATTGTCTCAAGCTGAGCCTTATAAAAACTCTTCAAGACAGATGGATGAGGGAACGGCATGGGATGCCCAGAGGCACAATCTAGTACATATCCAAGACAGAATTTGAATTCAGAGCTTCCTAGACTCTAAGTTTAACATGTTGTCCATTCATCATATCAGCTAGTTGACTCAAACCAGCGATGTGTTATAAATCCCCACTTAAGGGGACTGTCCCAGGAACCAAGGTCAAGGTTACACTGGAGTTAACCTTTATTGGTTCAACATTTTGGCCAGCGACGGTCTTAGCCAGAGTTGCCCACGGTGAGAGTCAAGGCTGCAATAAAATATTTGCCTTGCCCTTCAAACTTTATTTGGGGTGTTCACTTTTCATCATAAAAAAGAAGTAAAATAAAAATTAGAGTAATAAATCATTCGAATATAATGTTGCTATGGCCTTGAGGGAGAAGAGATGATTCTAAGTGAATAGGAGTGAAGGCCTCAAAGACACAAAGGTTTAGGAATCCTCTGAGAACAGTTAGTTTGAGGATAGGGTGTGATGGGGAAAGGTCAGGCATAGCTTGTCTTACCTCCACGATGGCGGCGATTCAACGCCTGGCGAAGCAGCCTCCATAGCTCCTTGTCTTGGGTGCGTAGAGCATAGTATAAGGCGTCATGGCCCATGCAGTCCACAGCCCCTACATCTGCCCCGTGGCTCAGTAGCATCTCTGCCACTTCTGCACTCCCCTTCTCACAGGCCAGGATCAGAGCTGATCTGTGCATGTGTTATGCAATTGACTTTTTAGAGCCCTGGTAGCACTTTATTTATTATCAGAAAACTTTCCTGACCTCCTCAAGTTAAAGTCTTTAATCTTTCTCAGTCCTTAATCTTAGTGCCTTCCCTGTGTTTACCCCCAATTTATGACAGAGAGAGAGAGAGAGAGAGAGAAAGAGAGAGACAGACAGACAAAGTATAGATATAGATATCTTATTTGTATATAATTGTTTGCCTGTTTTCTCCTTTATTAGTCTGTGCTCTCTTTGAGAGCAAGGATTGTTTTTTGTTTTTCTCTGTATCCCCAGAGCCTAGTACTGTGCCTGGCACATGTTGATGTTCAGTCATTTCAGTTGCATCCAACACTCTGTGACCCCATTTGGGATTTTCTTAGCAGAGATATTGGAGTGATTTGCCATCTCCTTCTCTAGTTCATTTGACAGATAAGGAAACTGAGGCAAACAATGTTAAGTGACTTGCTAGCAAGTATCTGAGGAAGGATTTGAACTCAGATCTTTCTGACTTCTGGTTTGGCACTTTATCCACTGCACCACCTAGCTGCCCTGGGTGGCACATAGTAGGTGCTTAATAAATGTTTACTGACTGATTAGAGGGAGGGGTGGGTCTATACCAGCCTTGTGGCAAAGGTTTTGAACTTGGCCAACAGGCCTGGAAAGAGTTGTGCCATAGAGGATGGTAGAAGAATTAGCAGGTGAAAGGAATAAGGATACCAGGCACTAGGTATCCTTCCAAGCAGAGAACAGGAAAAAGAGAGTAAGCACAAGTCAGCCATGCAGCTGAGGAAGGAACCATTTCACACATACATTCCCCACCATTACTTCTGTTTGTACCAGAGACAGGATGAACTTGACCAGGGCTAGGGAACCTGGGGCTTCAAGACCACATGTGGCCCTCTAGGTCCTCAAGTGCAGCCTTTTGACTGAATCTGAACTTCAAAGAACAAATCCCCTTAATAAAAAGATTTGTTCTGTAAAACTTGGACTCAGTTAAAACACTGCACCCAAGGACCTAGAGGGCCACATGTGGTCTGGAGACCCAGGTTCCTCAGCCCTGAACTAAATTCACAGGTGCCTGGAATCTGCATTGGAGAAAATAGGGAAAGCTCACTTGTCTTGCTTGTCTGTGACATTAACTCGGGCGCCTCTCTGCAAAAGTTGGGAACAAATGGCTGCATGTCCACCCAGTGATGCAATCATCAGGGGAGTCTGTCCATCCTGTACAGGGGAGGAATGGGCACAGATGATGAAGCCAGGAAATACAAGAGACCTGACACATCCACCTCCCTCCTCCTGCTGCAAACAACTGGAGAGGAGCAGACTTAAGAACTTGACACCCACTACTCCCTCACTGTAAATACAGACCCATAGCTTTTCCCCACAAATTTTCTGGGGAATGTGGAATCATAACTCTTCTAGAGAGGGATGAACAACTCCAAGGCACTGAATTTGGTCTACTTATCCCCCAAATTAATCATGCTCAGAGATGGCAACATCTCTCTTGAAGGCATTGCCTCTAGGGGTGACACTCACATTATCGAGGACATCCAGAAAAGCTTCATGATCACATAAGAGCAGTACACTAGAGGCGCAGCCAGATGAGGCTAGTTTACATGGAATAGGAGAGTCAGTGTCAAGAGGAGAACCCCTTGAGATAACAACCCTGCTCAACCCAAATTCTGCTAATATCCCAACACCAGTCATTACCACACCCCTACACACACATACACACAGTGCTTGCACACCCTCCTATACCTCAGGATCCCCAACACTCACCAGCCCAATGCAGAGGACTTCGGTTTTCTCCATCCACTGCATCCTCGTTGGCACCATGCTAGGAAGAGTCAATATAGAATTGGCATGAGCCCTATAGACAACCCCCCCAACCACTGCCACCACCAACTACCTCATTCATCCAAGTCATAGCATAATCTCATTGAGCAAAGTATGGATAGGTGAGTGGAGGGAACAAAATTCTGGGGAACCGACTATGGAGGTGAGTCAGCCTGGTACAGTCCAGAGACAGATTGAGTTGGGCAACAAATGAAAATTTTAGTAAAAATGGCAATTGTGTCCAACACTAGTACTACAGGATCCATAGCCATGACTGGGACACTAGGAAAGGCTTCAAAAAAAGGGACAAGATGAGAATTTTCCCTGTGACCTATATCATTTTGACTCTTCTGGAGTTGTTTTTTAGATTGTTCTAATGCTCTTTCATGTTCCAACTCCCCAATTAGTTTGTTATCCACTATGGTCAGAAACCATGCTTTTTCAGAGGCAATCTTCTTCATGCATGCTCTCTTCTCTCTTGACTTCAGGTATAGCATTTTCTGTTGTTCTTCCTCTTCCCCTAATCTACCATTTTCTATCTTCAATTTCTCCTCTTCCCAAATCCTTAGAATACATTTCAACTTTTGCATCTTGGTTCTCCTCTCCTCTCCTCTCCTCTTTTCTTCCCTTTCCATACCCTCTTCTTTGGCAAGTTCATTAACTCCCATGGCTTTATCTATTATTATTTCTATGAAAATGATTCCCCTCTGTATATTTCCAGTCCTGACCGCTCTTCTGAGCTCCAGGCTTCAACTGGATGCCCTACTATACCCCACTTCAAACTCACTTTCCAAAACTGATTTTATTCTACTCACTTTTAAGTGTCTGATTTTTTCGAAACACTATGCTAGTTACAATGAAATCACACTTGTCCTCTAGGAGCTCTTATTTCACTAGGGAGAGAATGCTACTGAGTAGCATTATTAGCATATGCAAGGAGGGGGAATAAGGATATGGCTTGTCAGGTTACATAATTGCCAGTGTAGTGGAAAGAACACTAACTGGAATCATAGGCTCTGAATTAAAATCCTACTTCAGACTATTACTACTTTCATGACTTTAGGCGAGTAATTTCCCCTGCATGGGTATTATTTCCTCATCTGTAAAATGAGGGGGTTGAACCTCTTTGACTGGCCATTTGATGGCCTCCAAGGTCCCTTCTATGACCACCATTTACATCTCTTTCTCATGTTGAAAATCTTGGTGTTAGCTTTGACTCTTCCATTTCTTTCATAACTTTAACTGGATATCAATCAGTTATCAGTAGCCTGCAAATTCTACTTCTACAATATCCCTTCCATCTTTCCATCCTTTTTCCTTTTTTCCCATCCTTTTTCTTTCTTTTCCCACTGCTCCCAACCTGGTCCAGGCCCTCACCATCCACTTGGGCTATTACAAAAACCACCTAACAGATCTTGCTGTCTCTACTCTCTCCTCCCACTATACATACTACTGCCAGATTACTCTTCCATATATATAGGACTGGTCCTGCCCCTCCACTACTCAAGAATCTTCAGTAGCTCCCTATTGCCTACTTGAAAAGCCCATATTCTTTCTGCCTAGCATTTAAAGTCCTCTTTGACCTAGCATAGCCTTACCTTTCCAGTCATACCTCATGCTCCTTCCTTCCCCATGCCTCAGCTAGACTGTAATTTGATCACACTCTATACTTTCCTTCCTTCATGTCTTTGCTCTCAGTTTCCTATGCCTGAAATGTTTCTATACCTCACTCTTTTAATTTATTGAACTCCTATCTATTTCTTAGAGTTCCCCTCACCCTAAATGCCACCTCTACTCTGAAGCTTTCCCAAGATATATGAAACTTTTCTTCTCATAATATCACATAGCATTTTGTTTGGCACCATCTAACGTACATTTGTTAAATGTTAAATGTAGTCATTTGTTTTTGTTTTATGTTCCTCTACTGACTGACTGTAAGCCAAGTCCCATTCATTCTACCTCTATAATATGTACCCTCCCAACTGCGTACTATGGTCACTTAATAGGTATTAAATAAATGCTTGTTTATTCATAGTGACCTACTACCTCCATGAAACTCTACCTAGCACCACAAGAATTTACCCAGTCTGTCTGATAAAGACAGCCCCAGGATAAGGGGGTTATAAGGAGATAGTTGTAAATCTTGGAGAATAGCCCTTCAAGACAAGGTAAGAACACACCCTTCCTATACCCCCCCATTATCCCACAAGCAAACTTATACTTTCTACCCCAGTGGAGTAGTATGATGGGGTTTTCTCATACCTGCAGCAGGACCTTGACACACTGTGGCTGGCAGGAAATAGTAGCCAAGTGCAGGGCGGTGCTTCCTGGAAAGAAAGATGGGGAGGGGGACCCACACAGTCCTGGTGACTCACAGGGAGGGAGAGCAAAGACTCACAGATAATCAGAGGGAGATTAGACAGAACAGCTTACAGTCACAAAAAGCTAGAAATTCCTGTTCCCCCAGTGACTGGGTCCTTGCTGTGGGGTGAGGGTGACACACCCATGTTTATGGGGAGAGCCCCTGTAGGGATGCTGGAGAAACAAACAATTATGGGGCCCATGGTCAGAAGCCTTCATTCTTCATCCTGTGTGGGTCCCAAAACTCTCCACTGTCTTCTGTCAAGGAAAAGGCAAGTTGAAAAGTCAATCGTCACTCACCATCTTCATTCTTGCTGTTGATTTCGGCCCCATTAGCCAGTAGTACAGTCAGGCACTCTGTCAAACCCTTGGATGCTGCTAGGTGGAACCTGGCCAGGCAGAAAAAAGAGAAATGTGAGGTGGGGAGCAGGGAGCCAAAAGTGGACCATTCTCAATAAACAACCATCCCCTAACACCACACCCCCAAATCTGTCACTAAGGGTGCTCCAAATATAAGCTGATTGCCCCAAAAGGGAGGGTCACATAGAAGTCACATAGAAGGAGACAGAGAGTCACATAGAAGGAGACAGAGATAGAGAGAGAAGCCAGAATTCCTGTCCCTGGGCACCGTCAAACTACCCAGGGGATGAAAACTCATTGCTTCCTACTTAATGGAGCCCAGGAGAATTCCAGAGACCCACAGGTGCACTTGAAGATGGACGGACAGCTAGAGAAGGGTGAGCAAATCAGATATCCAAAGCTCATATGGAAAAGGGGGTAATCCTGACCTAGCCTGCTGCCTCCAATTTCATTTCATCTGAACTGGTAAATCCCAGGATTCTCACTTCACTCTTCAAATCCATTCACCCTTCTGTTTTTACAATGAGCGAACACCACATTCTGTTTAACGGGTGTCTTATTTCAGTATTTTTGTAGTTGTCATTATGCCCTCCATGTGTCAATCTGTCAGCTTCCAACCTCAGAGCAATGCTCCTCATGAGTAGGGACTGTATTTATTGAATTCACTTTGTACATATGGCACTGTAGATAGATAGCTAAACAGATAGACATATATATGTGTGTATATGTGTGCATATATATGTGTGTATATACACACGTGTGCATACATGTACGTGTGTGTGTATAAATCAGGAGTTTCGAAGGGAAACAAGAAAGCCTGGTGTGGCTGGAGGACTTACTTACGGGGACTGACCGTGGGAGTCTAGCTTGGTGGGACGGGCAGTCTTCCTGGAGGCTAGAGCAGCCACCCGACTCACATCTCCCCGCTGCACTGCTTCTAGGAGTTTCTGGTCACGGCGGTTCCATTTCTCCACCTGTTCCAGAATAATCACATGAGGGTGGGGAAAGAATTGGGGAAGAAGAAAAGACATAAGAGGGGAAAGAAATGGGAGCATTGGGTGCCAATTACAAAAATTCTGCCCAATGTAAGATAATTGCCAGGGTCAGCCCTCAACAAAATTATGAAGGATGCGATTTGTGTTTTATAATAATGACAGTAATCACTACCTCTGTCCCATTTTCCTCCACCACCACATAGACACAGGTCATGCAGAAATATATTTATATCTATCTATTTGATGTTGTTTACATGGCTGCATAATTTTATGGTAGTAAAGCTCTTTATTTACATAATATGATTAATGGGGGGGTAGATAACACTATGATCCTCATTTCACAAATGAGGAAACTGAGACCAAGAGATGATATAACTTGCTAAAGTCATTTCACTAGGAAGTGGGAGGCCCAGGACTCCAAACTAGGCTGTCTGACTCCACACTAAGCTTTCTCCATTACACAACGCTTGGGGGCCCCACCTCTCCCCTAATGACCTTCGTAAGCTTTCACCCATAAAGAGGTGGACATATCCCCAGGTGCTGACTTCCTAAGGACATATAATCATTTTCCCTTTTGATAATTGCCTTCCCTCCCTCTTAGAAGTCTACCAGTCCTTATCTTTTTCTAAGCCCACACTGTCAACTAACTAACCTGATGTGCTAATAGGAGGAAGCTGGATGCCGTGTTCAACACCTCAGGCAATACATGAGAATTTGAACACAACCTCTGGAAACAATGTCCCATCATTTATTATTTAACAGAAATTCACTTTGGGAACACATCTGGCCACATAGGACAGGAAAGGAAGCTGTTGAGTTAGCTAATCCAGGACCTGGTTGGGCTTCACTCGCTGCAGTAGATAGGATGTTGGGCCTAGAGACAGGAAGACATGAGTTCAAATGTAGCCTCACACTAGCTGTGTGACTGGGTAAGTCACTTCACCCTGTTTGCTTTAGTTTTTTTCATCTGTAAAAAATGAGCTGAAGAAGGAAATGAGGCTAGATTTAAACTCAGGTCTTCCTGATTCCAGGACAGTGCCAGGCCTGGAGTCAGGAAGACTTGAGTTTAAATCTAGCCTCAGATACTTGCTAGCTGTATGACCCTGGGCAAGTCACTTAACTTCAAGAATAAAATGGGGATAAGAGCATCTGTCTCCTGAAGTTGTGAGAATCACATGAGATAATATCTGCAAAGTGCTAGGCACAGTGCCCAACATATAACAGGTGCCAGGCTTATTCCCTTTTCCCCAAAGCATTTTGCAAACCTTAAAGTGCTATATAAATACTAGCTATCATCATCATCATCATTACTAACAAGATCTGTGAGTAACAATGTACCTTGAGATGAGAAGCATGAGCAGTTGATTCAAAAATTTTAAGTGCTCACTTGATAGGCTTTTAAATTTAATTTGTACTTAATTCATTGCATGCTTAATCCCAGAACAAGCCTCTCTGACCCTACTCTTTTCTCCCTATAGCTATCAGACCTTTGGGAGACAAACCAGGACAACCTGAATAAATTCTTGGTTTGGCTCCACTCTGGTTTTGCCCCAGTTTCCTGGTTTGCTTCAGTATTAGTTTGCATTGTCAGTTCTCAGAAAGGGAAACTGAGGCACAATAACTTGCCCAAAGTCACAGCTTATTATTGATGACCAAAACCCTGTTTCCCACTCAGATTTTCATTCATGATCTCTAACCATTCTGTGTTTCAGAGCAAGGGAGGGAAACTCCAAGTTTGTTTCCTACCTCTTTCACCCCTACCCCACCCTGCTGCCTTAGTAACAACAAACAAAAGGCAAGGACAGGTTCTTGGCTAAGCCTGGGCAGGTGACAGGGAGCTCAGTACCCAGCTGTTCCAGACCTGCCCACTCCTAACCATGCACTGTTCTTCCATGAGAACTTCGATGAAAATCATCATGGAAAGCAGCAACAGGGTGGGGATTACGGAGAGGGTGAGAAGACCAGGGACTGCATGCACAGAGAAGCCTGCTTCCCTGACTTGACATGCAGATTTATGCATAGTTTCTATCCTTCTAAAATAATTCACTTACAGACAGAGGAATGGTTCTGCCACCAACTTTTCAATATGAAAGATGTCCTAATCACACGAAGCATTCAGGATGAGTGGATCTAAATTAATACTATACTACCCTTAATTTGTATCCTCTATTACATTCTTTTTAAAAAAAATTGTTGATATATTTTGTTTTTACATAGCCTAACTTCCCCTGTATCCTTCCCTCCTCCCAGAAAGTCAGTTCATAAAACAAAAGAATTTTTTTTTAAAGAAAAAGGGTTAAAGGGGTATTGGGGAGAGAAATCAGCAAAACTGAACAACACACTGGAAAAACTGACAATATATTCAACGTTCCACACCTTTGGGCTCCCCATTTCTGCAAAGTAGTCTCCACTACAATCTTACTCTGATGCCTAATCCTGCCACTAAGGAAAATCTGGGTTCCTAAAGGCTCTGCCAGAGAAGCACAGGTTCTAGCAAGTCCTACCAAGCTGGAAAGGCAAAGACTGACTAGAGTCTATCCCCAGAGGAACAGCCTACCCAAGTGTGGAAAAGCTCGTTCATTCCCAAAAGTTTGGCTGCGAAGTGAGGAAGGAGTGGGGCATTTTACTTTGCTTTTGCTTTTTTCTTTTTTTGCCTCATCATTTCATGGAAGTCTTGGAGGTAGAATCAGCATCAACAGAAAAAAAAAAGGACTTGTGCTGATAAAAGCATAGATCTTTTGAAGTGTTGGAGGATATGATATATAAATCAACATATTCAATTTTTTGAAAATACTTTCCTACCCCCTGCTCAGCTTCCCAACCACCTTATGAATAGATAGAAGGAGATAATGACATCTGCCCCAACAGTTGGGTAAATTTTCACTGAAAGGAGGTGCCTTACCAATGATTTGTTGGCTGATATGAAAATTTCCTCTTCTTCCAATTCAGTACAGTGAACAGACTCACACTGGAACTAGAATTCAGGCTTTCTGACTTCAAACCATTGGACCATACTAGTTTTCTGTTATGTAATTATGATAAAGGGTTAATGTTGGAGCCACCTAGATCAAAGCAGAATTTGACCTGGATAATTTCCTTTCTAGGAAGGCCCTTAAGGTAAAGGAGGTCTTCCAGGTATCTTGGTGCAGATTCTTAGAGGTGTCATGGTTCAGTGGAAAGTGTGCCAACTTTGGTGTTAGAGGACAGTTGGGATCAAATCCCAAAGTCACACTTTGGGTAAATCATTTTATTTCTCTGGATTTCGGGGTCCTCATCTTTAAAATGAAGGAATTGCACTAAATCAGAGGTATCAAAGACAGGCCCCTCAGCCTGCAGCCAGAGTCAGATTAAAATATAATTGGGAAATATTTAGCAAAATAAGTAAAAAATACAATTAAAAATACATAAAAATACATTTTAAAACTAAGTCGGTGGGAATCTACTTGGATCCTTATTGTATGGATTAGGAGTCAGGTTTCTATTTGAGTTTAACACTATTGCACTGTATCTTCTAGTCCTACAGCTATGAGTCAGCCAGCCCTGATTCTCTTTGGCAGTGACTGAGGGAATACATGCTCAACTATCCTCAGGGGTCAGGACATCCACAGGAAAGGAGCTAGGGAAAAGTCTCTACATGAAATCATCTCTATAGATGACCAAAACCTGAAAGGTTCCAAGGGAAGTAGCTTCCCAGCCTATGTTAGGAGTAAATTCATTAATGCACATGAGGTACAATATAAGTTTAAAAATAGGATATTTCATCTATCATGATTTTGATTGGCATTTGCCTAGCTGGATCAAGAGGATCCTATAATTCCCTGGTGAAGAAGATTGGGTCAGGCCATTCTTTGCAGAAAGATTGGGTATCTTCCTTTCAAGGAATAATTCAGTCTGGCCATGTCTGTGGTAAAGATGAATGAACTGCTTCTTAGCAGTTACTCAACCAAGTCAACCCCTTACTTGCTGGCGAGTTTCAGTTCTTACTTATTTACCTATAATTTCTCTATTCTCAAATTCACTCTATATTAAAATTCTTTTTTCCCTTCATTGTTTTTGCCAGGGGTAGGTATTTTGTAATCCCTTATCAGACATCTAAAATGAAGGAAAAAGGGAAAAGTTATTGGGAAAAGTTTGAGTTTTTTTCTCCTATGTCCATAATGTTTTATCTGTCTTCATATAGAGACCATGTTTCCAAAATCATTCCTCTGAGTCAATGAGAAAGAACTGTGGACCTTATTTCAGGAGCTGTTGCTTTCTTGTTTTTTTCCCTCTCTCTTTACATGAAGGAAGGAGCTGTGTTCCTCAACTGGCCAGTTCCTGTTGGGTCTCTAGAGGGGCAGCTTCTACTACTACTCACAGAAGTTGTTGTTTGTCCTTCATTCTGGAAGAGGAGCATGATATCATGGAGGTGATGCCATGACATACAAGTGTATTGGATTTAAGTGAGGCAGGGCTGTGTAGTCACCAGCTTCACTTTCTCCTCCAGAGCTATCTGGGTGCAGTGACAAGATACAGATTAGGACGACTGCAGGTGGCTCTGGATGCAGTGGAAGACCTTGGCCTTTTTAAGTTAAGGTTTTTCCCAGGTCTCAGTTTGGGCTACTTGACATTTTTATCAGTTTTCTAATTCATGTAGGGTAAGAAGTGAATAGTGCCCAGTCTGGAGGGAGGAAGACTCATCTTGAGCTCAAATCTGATCTTAGGCACTTACTAGCTGTGTGACCCTGGGCAAGTCACTTAGCTCTGTTGGCCTAAGTTCCCTCATCTGTCAAATGAGCTGGAGAAGGAAATGGCAAACCACTTTAGTATCTTTGCCAAGAAAACTCCAAATGGGGTTATGAAGAGTCAGACATGACTGGACCACAACAAATCAGTGCTTCCTAATACTTTCTATTCTCAGGCTTCCTTGAATATTTATTAATTCACTGTGTCAAATTGCCAAGGCAGCATAATGCACCAGAAAGTATATTATAGTTAGAGTCAGAGGTTCAAATTCTAGCTTTACCACTTACTACCTTGTGACCATGGGTAAATCATTTCAATTCTCTGGGCCTCCATTTCCTCATCTGTAAACTGGGGAGAGATTATATAAAGTGATTTCTTAGGTGTATTCTAACTCCAAATCTCAGATCCTGAATCATCACATATCTTTAAATCTGGGAATCTTAGGAAGGCAACAAGATTCCAAGATCCTGCCCTGTTGCCTTCTGCCAATGAGTTAGGATACAGTAATTTGGTGCTTGGATTGGCCTCAATAGAGTAGGCATTCCTTCTACCCATGAGGATCATAAAATATCTACTTTTTCATCCTGTGAAATCTATGTCCAGAACTTCCTACACATTAAAGATCTAACCAATATACTGGGGTTTGGTCAAAACACTTTCCTCTGGTTCTCTTAATACTTTGTGGTTGCCAGTACAGCATTTGGGTTGTCCACCTAGTAGCCTTTGCTTTCACTGTATGACCAGCCCATTTCCATTTATGGTCATACATTTCCTTGGTGATGTCTTTTACAATTCTTTTCTCATTCAAGCCAATATTGGTAATTAACTTCATCCTACTTCTGCCCACCAATGTCTTTCTGTTGCTTTTTAGGATACCTTGTAAAAGCCTGCAGGAAGCAATAAGCTGTCATCTAAGCCTCAAGAAAACAAACATCTGCCATGATAAGGGTGTTAAGGCTTGGGTCTTCCCATTCCAGATTCAGCAGAGTCTTTTGCAGAGGTTTCTCTACCCTCTCCCTATCTCCAGCTTCCTGTCTACAACATCCTATTGAAATAGAAGTGCCCTGACAGGTAGAAAGCAGGTCTTACTGTCCCTGACAGGTTGGGAAGGAATGTACTATGCTAAAAATCTGTGGTGAAACTAGAACAAGATTTCAAGATCTAGTTCTTTTAGCCTTACAACTGTGAGAACTAATGCAAATTTTAATTCAACCTGAGGTCAAGGGGTTCTGAAATGAATTCCTGGCCCTACTTCTTACATAGTAAGCTCAGTAAATTATTTATAGGTCAGTGTGTGAGATATGCCAAAAGGCACCACACCTGGTTGACTAAAACCAAGTCATGTATTTTTTTTAATATTCTCCCCCTTCAAAAAAAAAAGTATGAAGTTAAATTAGATTGTCCTCATAATGGTTTCTGTTTATGTAGCAGCCTTTTCCTCAAGATAAAGAAATGGACTAGCCCTGGATTCAAGGAGTAGGAGTGAGAAAAGATAGCTCATAAGATCTTTGGCATGACTAGGAAACAGGCTCTGGGAGGGGCCAGAGAAGTTGTTACCCTATTTCCCTGATAATTGGGTCCAGAGTGGGAGGAATTTATGATGCGAGAGGTGTGGAGGAGTTTCATGAGGCAACCAACCTGCAGCTGAAACTGATCTGGTTTCCACCTTTCTAGTTCCCAGACTTGACTAAGGACCCTGAGAAAACCCTGGGACTGAAATGGATCAGAGGAAACAGTTATTCTCAGTGCCCTAGACTAGAGTTTTCCCATACCTAAGGTGGAGATGGGGCCACCAGCCTCCTTGGGAAGGAGGACTGGGAGATGAAGACTCTCAGTCGAAGACTTAGGGAACAGGTTGTGTATCAACAGGGAAACAAGACTCTAATCTCTTTGAGGGCAGGGATCACATCCTTCAACTGTTCTCAACAATTCTCTGCAGAGCTTCCAGAAAAACTTCCAGCACTATTTGACTGAAGTAGGAAGTTGAATGGAGTAGAAATAATTGTTGTGAGAAGATTAAGGACATGCCTCAGTAGACCTCTTAGTATTCTCATTTAATCCAACTAAATTCAACAGACATTGATTAAAAACCTGCTATGTGCCAGACTGGAGAAGGAAAAGGCAACCTCTCCAGTAACTTTGCCAAGAAAACCCTAAAAGAGGTTATGAAGAGTCAGGTACAGCTGAACAAAAACAACAAAGTATACTGTATTCTGGGCACTGTGCTAAGCATTGGAGATATAAAGAAAGAAAAAAAGGTAGTCTCTGCTCTCAAGGAGCTCACAGTCAAATGTGAAAAAACAATATATAGAAATCTATACAAGCTATATACAAGATAAAGCAGGGATAATCAGCAGAAGGAAGGTATGAGGATTAAGGGGTATTGGGAAAGATTTTAACTGAGACTTGAAGGAAGGAGGGAAGTCAGGAGCTGGAGATGAGGATCAAAAGCATTCTGGGGATGGGGGAACATGCCAGGTGAAAATGCCAGGTCCCTTCCAGCTATAAATCCATGGTCCTAATTATCTGGGCATTTTTCCACACTTGCTAATGGATAAACACCTGCAGGTCAGCTTAAACAATCAATCTCCTTCTAGATGACAAATTCATTTCTGGGTTTTTTGGATCAGTAACAGGACTATTGTGCCTAGGGTAGAACAAATTTTGAGCAGTAGTTCCAATAACTGCGCAATTTCACTCTTTAATGGAGATCTCTCCTATTGGAGATCTCAGTAGGAAATGTTACATCTTCTCCGTCAACCTTTCTGGGACCTTCTATGTTAAATTCTGCACAAGAAGAGAGTGAAAGATTGGAAACATCCTGACCTCAAATTCCCTCAATCATTTCAATCCAACCCAAATCAATGGAAGAGAGGATAGGAGCCCCAAGAAATTATGTGAGGGTTTGGAAAAGGGGTTTATTATGGAGGGGTCATATAGCAGCCTGAAGAGAGAGGTCTAGAGACCAGATCCATAGCCAAAAGCTGCAGGGAGATGGTTGGAGGTGTATGCCGCAGGCAACTCATCCTTTACCTGGGAAACAGCCAGACGGGCTGCTCCTCCTCTGGTACTGCCAGTTGGGCTGGCCAAACAGCAAGGTTTCAGAAGACCAGCGTAAAGAGGTTCAGAGGTACTGGGTGAAACAATGACAGACTGGGGAGAGACAGACCCTGAGAAGCTGATGGAGGGGGGTCTTCGGAGGTAGAGGGCTCATGGTGGCAAAGGGACGCTGGGGTAAAGGAAGGGACACTGGAAGGACCACAGGAGGAGAAAAATAGGAAGAAATAGGCCTAAGAATGGAGAGAAGACCAAAAAGTCAATCGTTCCCCAAAGATCCTGCAGTGTCCGGGCAGCGCAGAGCACTAGGCGTCTCGGACCCTGGACCCCCCGCCTCTAGGATGTCCTCACCCCCACCCCGATCCCTCCTTCCCCACCTTGCAACATCCACCAGACACCTACCGCCACCTGTGAACTGGAGCAAGAGAATATCCGCTTCATGGCCGGGGCTGGGACCGGGGCCGCCGGGAGAGCGGAGCAAGGGAAGACGCGCAGGGAGCTGGACCAGAGTGGACCGAACCCACAAGACTCGGCAGCTGCAGCAAATTGTCGGAGGTTGGAGGCGGAGCCCCGCCCCCATGCGCTCCAACCTATGGTAGAGCAGCATCCTTAGGCACCTGGCGCGGGGCCCCGCCTACCTCTCTGGCTGACCCCAGGAGGCCGGTTGGACTGACTCTACCGCTGCTTCTGAGCCGAGGCCGACCTGATCTGCAAGTTGTCTCATATCATTTCGGAAGAGACTAGGCTCCGAGAGAGCTCGATTGTAATGCCCAGTGTGCCCAGACCGTGCTCCTGGCGAGCTAACATAAGGCTGAGAGTTGAGAGCATTTGAAGGGAACAGAAATTGGGAAAAAACGGGGTCCAGGGGCTGAGATTGTGGGGATATACTGCGCACACACGTAGGTGGCAAATAGTAAAGCCCACAGACCGAAAGAAAAGGAACAGACCTCTGGACCTGGAGTCAGGAAAATATGAATTCAAATTGTCTTAATCACTTCTCCCAGCTTCTGTTTTTTCTATCGTAACTGGAGGTAATAGTAAAAAGGCTGTTGTTCTGGGTCAATGATATAATTGATCACAGCGCTTTGTAAACATTAAAGCGCTATATAAACGCTAATTGTTATAATGGTGGCGGTGGTCATTAGACCTCCGGAGGAAGAATAGGAGGAAATTAGAACCAAAGAAAGGAAGGATAGAAATGAAAAGGCAGGAGGAAAGTGTCCTTGATGTTAGTCTGAGAAAAATACTGGCTTCCTCTCCATCACTCTGGTGTTCTTTTTCTTTGAAAGATCATTTTTAGCCTTTAACTTTTTTCATGTCTTAATTTGGTCTTGCTCTAGCTCCATATTTGCTTTTGCTAAAGTTTTATCGATATGATTGGTAGATCTCCCCAAAGTCCTGGGATTATAGATCTGAAGCTGAAAGAGATGTCAGAGGTCATCTAGTTTTACTCCCTCATTTTACAGATGAGGGAACTGAGAACAGAGAAGATTAAATTATGTGGAAGAGGAAACACAGCATCAAGCACACCCAGTCTTGGTAAATGAGACAAACCAATGATCCATGATACAGCAAAAAGAGTCTGCTCTGGAATCAGCAGCTTGCATTCAAGTTTCTCCTCTCTACCTACCCCAAGATAAAGAGGTCACATGAAAGAGTTTTTACAAAAATCTGAGAGTTAGAAAAGATATCAGAAACTATTCCAACTCATAGCTAGCTTAGAGGCTCTTCTATGATATTCTAAACAAGTGTCCTTCAAAAACCTCTAATGAAGGAGAAAACCACTAGACTCCAAAGGAGCCCATTCCACTTTTTCTGGTACTTAGCTATCCCTCCAAGTTTTGTGACATTTGATATTTTTAATAAGTATGCTATGGCTATGAATTTCTGGCTTTATCCAGATCACAGATAAAAAAAAATTATACAGTACAAGGCCAAGGATAGATGGGGGTGGGAGGGTACACTTCACTGGAAACCTTCCTACAAGTTAACTTTGAGCCATTAATAACTCATCATTCAACCAGTTTTGAACCACTGAACTATACTCTCTTCAGTCCGTATATCTCCATCTTGTCCACAGGATAGAATCAGAAACTTTGTTAAAAGCTTTGCTGAAGTCTAGGTAAAGAATTCTACAATATTGCCCTGTTCTACCAGCCCAAATAATCTTATAAAAAAAATTAGTCTAATCTGGGTGGATTTTTTTTTTGTACTTTAATCTTTTTTATTTTTTGTTATTCTAGACGTAACAAATACAAATAAACACAACCATTTCCATGTACAAAGAAAAATGGGATTTTTTTTCTAAAACCACACCTCTTATTATGGGCACATTTTTTTAAAGTACTTGATTAATTAAATACACGAATTTCAAAGGTATTCACTTTGTCTCTCTCTGAATTTCCTTCCATTGTCTCCTGTGCATTCTCATAAATATTTCAATGACCTTGTTCTCTGTTTCCTTTTTTTTTTTTTTTGCCTATCACTAACCTCTTCTTCCAAACTTAAAAACAACAACAACACTTCTCTTTAGAACAAATAAGCACAGTCAAGTCTGACAAACCAACACATTGGCCATGATCAGAAATGTCTGTGGTATCACATTCTGATGAAGCCATACTGGTCAATAGTAAAGAGTCAGTAGGCATTTAGTAAGTATCTACTATGTGTCAGGCACTGGGCTAAGACTGGAGATTCAAATTAGAAAAAGAAAGGCAGTCCCTGTCCTCAAGGAGGCCACAATCTAGCGGGGTATGACAATGCTCAAAATGAATATGAAAAGGGATGTGGCACCAGATGTACCCAGTATAGGGGCATGATGTTTTTAGAATAAAAACCAAGAAGAGAGGCTGATATGAAATGTAGTTAGCTAGAAAATGCTGAGCTCTCTATAGAGGGAGGCTTTGGGAGAAATTCATTACTCAGACTGCCAATCACAGGAAAGAGGTAACTGAGGGTGGTGAAGAGGTGTATATAGTATTACAGTTGAATCAGCCTCCTTGATGATGAAATACCAGGCGATGAGCTTATCCTGGGGGGTGGGAATGGAGCATGATGATTGTAGAGTTGAAACCAAGCAGAAACATGCTCTTCCCTTTCCTTTTCTGGATGTTTGCTAACATCTTTAATATTTATTACCTTTAACATTACATTCTAGAATTTTGCTAGGATAGCACATGCTCTGGGGCAACTATCCCAACTATTCTAACCCCTTAAGATGACCATTCAGGTCTTCAGGGGATAGTTATTACATGTATGCTCATAATTCTAGGAGGTACTGTTGAATGCTTCCAACCCCTTTTCAATGTCATTCATCCAGCCATTATCAGTTAGCTTTTTACTAAGGTTCTATGGTAAGAATATTTGATATAAAACATTCCTAGAAAAATCTATGATAGACATAAAATCCAGGGGAGAATGGGCCCAAGCTTAGAGAACATATATGGCCAAGGGGCAACTCATAGAAGTCCTTTTTCTGGAGGTCAAAATATTTCCCCTTTAGGTGGGGTGTACTCTTTTTGCTGGTTTCCTTATAGATTCTTTGAAGTTGACTTTCCTCTGTGTGTCAATTGCTGCTGTTCTAGAAAGATTGCTAAGAAGATGAATTAGAAACCTGAACCCTCTAACCCTCCAAAGTTCACAGAGTACAACTGGGAGGAGATCAAGACTTGCTTGTGTCTTCTCCTTCAAGCAATTCCTTCATAGGTGTATCACGATTGAAATTAAGGTAAAATGAGGCACAAAGTTCTGAGTATGATCAATTTCTTAGCAAAGCACAAATTTGCCAGTCAATAGGGTATTGGCCTCCTCTTCAATACTTAAGATCTTGAGGTGGGGCTTACAGATCATTTTTGTAGACAAAAGGAAGAACATCCATAGTGAAAAGTAGCATCATAGATGGGAAAATAATATGATTGATTAGCATCATTTTTCAGTTATATCCAACTCTTCATGACCCAAACTGGGGTTTTCTTAGTAAAGATACTAGAGTGGTTTGCCATTTCCCTTTCCAGCTTATTTTTCAGATGAGGAAGCTGAGGTAAACAGGGGTAAGTGACTTGTCCAGAGCTAGTAAGTGTCTTAGGCTAGATTTGAAATCAAGAAGATGAGTCTTCCTGACTCCAGGCCTGGTGCCACCTAGCTGCCCATGTAGCATCATAGTTGGGGAAAACAATACGATTGTCTGGAGACTGGGTGTTGGGATTAATCACCATCTTGTTGCTGATTGATTGTTTCTATCTGTAAGGTTAGTTAATGGTACATGGATAACAAACCAGGCTTCCCTGAAGGACAGAGATAACAGAGCAGACTTCCTTGAAGGAGAACTAGTGGGATAGAGATAACAGATTTCCTTGACATAAAAATAGACCATTGATTTCACAGAAAAACTGAACTTTTAAACTTAGAGACAATGAGTAATTTACACGAAAGTTGAACTTCTAAACTTAATTCAGAGACAATAAAACATGTCTTAGGCAGCTATAAAAATATCAGTGGTAATACAGAATAAAATAAATTACGAAGCAGAATCAATCTGATTTTTTTCTCAGGCACTTGGCTGGGATGCTTTCTCTTCTATGCCAGACAAGACATTCAATCTCAAACTAGCTTGTTGGTTTATGTAAGATTCATACAATATGATTAAGTCTCCTTAACCAATTCAAGTAGGCTTCTGTAGAATCTTTAATCCACTTTATCCAATGGCTTTCAAGAACTTCACAATGGACAAATGACTTTGAGCCTAGTCTGAAGTCTTTGACTGATTGATTGATCTGGGTCTTATTCACACCTAGTTAATACCTCTGGTTCAACTGAGATATGTTCTAAAAGTATCAAAGTTTAAACCTTTTTAATTATTTCAGTTGAGTGGGGGGTTGATGGTTGATTTACTCAATAGAGCACACACACTCTGATACAGTATTAATATTGCCGGAGTTTGGACATTCCCATCTAATCTCATTTTTTCCCATTTTTGAAAATGGAGTTATTTGTACTTTTTCAATTTTGAAGCACTTTTCCTTTTCCCTTACGATCTTTCAAAGATTGATTAATAGCTCAGCCATGACATCTGCCAAGTCCTTCAGTACTATGGGATGTAATTCCTCTGAGTCTGGTAATTTGAGCACATGAAGGCTGTTAGTTGTCATTATTTTCGTACTTGTCTTTGGTACCAACTACCTTTCTGCCATTTTTTGTTTTTTCTTTTCTAATCCAAAGATCATTCTCTTTGGCAGAGAAAACAAAAACAAAATAGCAAAAGAGTGTGGTAAGGTAGAAAGAGCTCTGGCTTTGGAGTCAAGGATTTGGGTTAGAACTCCAGCACTGCCACTGTCACAGATGTGAATTTGGGTGTCAATTTCCTTCTCCATAAAACAAAAAGAGATACTGTTAGAGGACTTTTAAGGTCAGTTCTGATTTTATAATTTCCAAGAATCAAACTGTTGCCTTCTTTTCTTCCTCTGTTATAATTGTCCTACTCATCCAGAACAATGTTTCCTCAGATTTACTTATTTTCTGAATACTCAAATACTTGACTAGATTGGTGATCTCACTGACTTCATTCCAGATCAAAACTCACTCATGAGTGACCATCCTGTGGGATTCTTGAACATAACCACCCATAAACCCAACATAGGGAATCTGACCTAAATGGCCCCAAATATAGCTTAAAACAAAGAACACAGTGTTATAGGCTATCCCTGAGGATCTTCTCCTCCAATTTTGATTTTTTTTTTTATTAAGGGGGCCATCCCTTGGGCAATTATTTAAAGAAGCCTATTCATTGAATGAACCTATCTACTCAAAGTAAGAATGCTATAAAACCTTAGCCTGAAAGGGCCAGGGTCTCACATTGCATCCTGGACCATCTCCAGCCATCTTGATAAATATCAAATGACTTAGGAGAAGAAAGTGAGGTTGGAGACCTTGCACAGCCCTCCCTCCCTCAAATCAAAGTCAACGGCAAGTCATACCAATCTCTTAATGTCATGGTCTTCGAGAACAAAGGACAAATATTTATAGCAACTCTTTTGGACATTGAGGGGATACATTGGATTTATAGCAGCTGAGAATTGGACATTGAGGGGACACCCATCATTTGGGGAATAGCTGAACAAGTTGTGGAATACTAATAGAATAGAATATTATTGTGCTTATAAGAAATGATGAGCAGGAGGATTTCAGAAAAATCTGGACTTAACGTAGACTGATGCTGAGCGAAGTGACTAGACAGAACCAGGAGACCTCTGTACACAGTAACAGCAACATTGTTCGATGACTAACTATGATACACTTAGCTCTTCTCAGCAATACAATGGTCCAAGATAATCCCAAAAGATTCATGCAAAATGCTGTCCACATCCAAAGAACTATGGAGTCTGAATGCAGATCGAAGAATACTATTTTCACTTTTTTTGTTTTTTTCTTGTAGTTTTTCCCTTTTTGTTCTGATTCTTCTTTCACAACGTGACTAATGTGGAAATACATTTATTGCACATGTATAACCTGTATCAGATAGTCTTGGGGGGCAGGGCTGTTGTTTGTCCCTCATTCTCTATGACACCAAGATGATACTATGACTTGCAAAGGAATTGGATTTAAGTGAGGGAAGACTGTGAAAGGCTACCAGTCTCCCTTTCTCCTCTGGAGTCATCTGGGTTCAGTGGCAAGATATAGATCAAGAGGATTGGAGATGGTCCCTAGGGAGGAGGGAAGGAGAAATATTTAGAAGTCAAAATCTTATAAAAAATGAATGTTAAAAACAGTCTTTACATGTAATTGGAAAACATAAAATACTATTAAGTTGGGGAAAAACAATTCCCCATCATCAGAATTTTTCTGGGTCTTCAGAACTTCATTTTTAAGAGGTACTCATATTTCTGGGGCTGATTTCCCATATAGGCTTCTCATTAGGCCATGAATTACAAACTCAACAAGTGTGACAGCGCCTCTCTCCAGGTCAAAAAAAAAAAAGCTAATATGATCCTGTTACATTAATAAATGTAAAGTGTTTAGAACACAGGAAGTGGTAGTGTTTTTACGTTTATTCTTGGTCAGACCATAGTCAGACCTAATCACAGTGTTATTCAGTTTTAGATATTGTGTTTGTGCAGTAGATTTAAGGTTTTGGGAAGGGAAAAGGAAGGGAAGGGAAGGGAATAGGAAAGGGGAAAGGGGAAAGGAAAGGAAAGAAGAAAATAAAGAAAAGGAGAAAGAAAGGGAAAGAGGAAAGGAAAGGATCTTGCCAGTAAACAACAAGTTAACTGGGCATCCTCTGGCCCTCCAGATTTACCTTCCTTTGGACAGGAGAAGGAAGGGGAGGGGGAGACAGACTTAAGAGGAGGAGCTGAGTTACCTAGCTAGCTGGGTCCTCATTCAGGCAGCTAGGTCTATCATAGGTTATTGTACCACATTTTTGGAAAGTCATTGATAAAGTGGAACATGTCCAGAAAAAGAGGAAAAAGACACTTCCTGACTACAAGGAGTTTATGATCTAAAGGAGGAGACAACAAACAAATATATACAAAGTGAGCTATATGCAGGATAAATAGGAAATGATTAACAGAAAAGGCCATAGAATTAAGGGGAGAGGGCTTTTAGTGGAAGATGGGATTTTAGTTAGAACTAAAAGGAAGCCAGGAAATGTCCTTTCACAGACACTGCTACAGCTAAGATTGGCCTTTTTCCTGTTTCTTGAAAGTAATACCCATTTTCATTTCCTCGTCTTTGCAGCATTGACTATACGCCCATGCCAGGAATGCACCCTCTGCCCATCACTACCTCTTAAATCCTGTATCCTTTAAGGACCAGCTCACAAAACTTCTCTCCACCAATTATCTCTACTTATTTTGTAAATGCTCACATGGGGTATTGCAAAAGTCTTAGGGTATGTTTCAGCTTACCAAAGCTTAACTAAGAGTTTTAGGACACCTTATCTATGTAACAAGTCTGTCTAGGAGGATGTAAGCTCCTGAAGGCAAGGACGATGTCACTTTTGCCCTTTTATGCCCACCTCCTAGCTCAGTGACTGGTACACGTGCTTAGCAAATATTTTTTGGCACCAAAGGGAACAACTAATATTAACGGCTATAACCTGCAAAAAGAACAAGGACAAATTCCTTAACAATTCTGAATTCCTACCTCTAATTCCTTCTTATCTGATCTTAAAGTCTCATCTTTAGAGCCACTTCTTTTGGGTTAGTGCTTATAGAAAGTAGATGCTTATTAAACTATCATTGGAAAAGGCAGCAAATGCAATAGTTTGTTTCCAGAAGGCTGCTATAAAAATGCATATTTATTATATGAGAGAGAGAAGGGAGAGGGAGAAGTGATCGGGGTTATTGGGAGATCTCTTCCAGTCTTCTGCCTTAATCATGAATTAATTTTAATTAATGAGTTATGAACTTGGAAAAAATGGAAAGGCTCTACAGAGGTACATTTCAGTGGACAGTGAGCAATGAAATGTGACAAGCCTCTTTCATGGTAGCTAGGCAAGCGTAGGATGGGAATCCAGGATGGAAAGGTGATCACCACTAAGTCCAAATATTTCCACATCTTACCATCTCTCCACAAATCTTCAGTCTTCCAATATTTTATTCCAGAGAATGTAGAATGAACTGGTATTCTTTTAAACACAATTTTATTCACTTCAATCAAATGATGCCTAGACACTGGGATGGATTGTTAGCCCAGATCAGTTGGAGAAGCAGAAAGATTTCTTGACCAAGATGATGGTCCTCTCTGGTGCTACTGTGACTGGTTAGAGGAAGCAGGAAGGAGGGGGCGATCGAGGTAAGAAGGGTAGATGACATTTCAAGATGTCTTAGATACTCAGGAGCCCCAGCGCCCTCAAGGAAAGACTGGGCCAAGTGTATGGCTACTGACCATCTTAAACTTTTCCCTTTACATTTCTAAATAGGGGAGTGTTCAAATAAGCTAGAACCTGCACTGTTAGCTGATTTAGCAGGCCCCCAGTCCTGTCTCCACAGCAAATGGTTTCTCATTTATTAAGAGGAATTCCACCCCCACAGCTGGCTAAGAGGAAACAATCTGAGGAGAACAGAGTGAATGACTGAAAGGTAAGTTTAGGAATCCCTAGTGGAGATCAGGAAATGGCCAGCAGACTACTTCTGACAAAGGAGCCCTCTGAGGTGCGGCTGGAGGACTAGGGGGAGGGTAGCCTGGGTGCCCTGGAAACATTCCCAAGGAGAAAACTATGCTGCACAAACAACACTCCCAGAGCAAGTGAGAGCTTGCTTCCTAGTGACTTCACTCCACCTACTTCAACTTCTCCCTGGGGGAGTGGACCCCACTCAGTTCAGTCCAGTGATGCTCCCTGCCCTCTAGGATAGGGGTTTCTGAATATCTTATCAGCACCAAGAAGCTTCCCATCACCACCCTGGATTTTGGGAGAGGACCGCTAAGTGGCCAGGCAGGAATTGGACATTTGTGCCAAACTGCCTGGTGGGGAGTTTGGCGATCCCAGAAACAGCCACATGGAGGCTCCTGGTCCCTAGAAACCACAGAGGCAAGCCAGGCTTCACTCAGGGAAAGGGGAAAGTGGGCGAAGCAGGGGGCAGCACCGGAGGGCTGGAGGCTCGGGTTTCAGGGGGTGCCAATCTGCCTGTCTAAAGGCTCCTCTGTTCCTTAGCCTCGCACAGAATGTCTCTTGTGGCTTTACCCTCCCTCCTTTCTTCCTGTTGACTCTCCACATCGGGCTCTCTGAATCACCAGACTCCACAGGAAGGCAGCAGATGTTGACTTTACTTCGGTGAAACCCACGTCAGCTCCTCCGGTGGGGTGTCGGGTAGGAAGACATGGAGGTGAGGGGGTGGGGACTGGGAGGAGGCTAAGCCCTGTCATTTCCATAGTGGGTGGAGGTGAGGAAAGAAAAAGAAAAGAGAGAGAGAAATCTGGTCCAGTCTGGAAGGCTGCACACAAGGCTTTCGACTCCAGGGAACCCTGGCCCCTGGGAAGGTGGAGAAAAGGCTGCCAAACAAAGGCCATGGTACAGGCCCCAGGAGCAGATCACCAGGGAGAGACAGGGCACAAGACAGGGTGGGCAAGAGGACTATCTGTGGTGCCAATTATTCTCGGCTGAGGCTGGGCCTCACTTCTTGATAAAGGTGTCCCTAGGACACAGAGTTTGGAGGGGAGGGCCACAGGACTCCTTTGGTTCCACCTGGGCTCCCATTCCAGTCTCTAGGGACCCCTGCAGAAGAGGCATTCATGGGGTCTTCTTCCGGCTTCACTGATCCACATTCTCATTTTCCTCTTCCTCAGGTGCTTTCTTTCGTGCAAAGAATCCAAGCTATATCGGAGAGGTAATGAGGAGCTGTTATATTTCCCAAAGTCCTCCTTTACCCACAACCACAGGGCATTCTTATTTGGAAGAATGATGCAAAATACACAAGTTCACCCATCATTAACCCAGCTCTTTTCCTCTGCTCCTACCCCATCTATTAAACCTTTGACCTCTAGAGAAGCATGGGACAGTGGAAAGAAGGGTAGATTTGGAGCCAGAGAACCTGAGTTGAAATCCTGTTTCTCCCATCTGTGTGACTCTGGGCTAGTCACTTAACATTTAGGGGCCTCAGTTTCCTCCCCTGTAAGGTGAGGGAGTTGGACTGCATGACCTTGAAAGGCCCTGGAAGCTCTAAACGTGTGAACTTGTGATCTCCTGCATACTTGGAAATAATCCTCCCACCCCTCTGATCTCCTGTGCAACAGCACTCACCTTCCAAAGGCAGAAAACAATGAGGGCCAATAATAAGAGCCCTCCTAGGACACTGCCAACCAGGATCCACAATGAGACGGGAACATGGCGGGACTGGATGACCTCCAGGAGGCTCTGGGAGAAAGGACATCCTTCTTTTTGGAATCCTCTGGCTAGTGATCCCCACCCAGCATTCTTCATGAGCCACCCCAGGTAGACCCAACTACAGGGGCATAAGAAGCCTCTCGAGAGAGGGTTCCCTAAGGGCCCAGCAAAAGAACCCCAGAGATTTGATTCCTACGACTCACTGGATCATCAGGAATGGCAGTGATAAAACTTGGCCATGCCCTGCACTGTATCTAGAGCACGAGGCACCCAGATCCCTGACTCACCTCACTCCACTGGGAGGCCTCTGTCAGCTGCAGGACACTTCCCTCCTCAACCTCCAGTTTAAAGGTGCTGACCACAGTCACAGATTTGAACTTTTCCTACAGGGATGGGAGGTGTGAAAAATAATAGAGTGAGGGGTCTACATTCTACAAGTGGGGCAGGGGGGGTATGTGACTTCCTAAGTGTCAAGAACAGGCTGCAAAGCCCCAGATCTACTGGACTGTATACCACAGATTGTCATGATGAAAAGATGAAGAAGAAGAGGGAGGAGAAATGACATCATGGAGGGTAGGAAGAAGGGGTATGGGACAGGTAGCCTAGTTCTCCTAAAATACTGATTTTTATCATCTCATTCATTTGCCTCCCAAGACCAAAAACTGGTCATGATGGGATGTTACTACATCCCAATTTATGAGCTCAGCTGTCAAGGGATCTCATCATCTAGTCTCACTTTGGATGTCCAAATGTATCACACACCCGCACATGCCACCTCTCTCTCCCACAGATACCATCTCATTCCCAACTTCTCTGCTTCTGCTTACAGTGAAACCCAACAGCTCCTCTCCCCATTGCCACCACCACCAATAATTCCCCTTCTTTAAGGACAATTTTAAGTCCCACTTTCTGTGACTACCTTAGCTCATTTTAATATTCCTCTTTTCTATGAAGTTCTCTTGTCCTCAGAGCCTGAATTACATAGTTTAGCACCAAAGTTTATTTTCAAAGTTTTGTCTTCCCAGATAGATATTGTAAACCCCTTTAGGACAAGACCCTAGCCTATCCTTTTTTTCTATATTCCACACTGCCTAGCATGGGGTGTTAGACCAAGAGAGATCAGGCTTTGAATCCTGTCTGCCACATATTTGATGTTTGATCTTGGACAGTCTGAACTCCAAGCTCCTCATTTGTAAAAGGGGGTAGTTCTATCTCTAGTATTTGCCTTACAGAGTTATGAGGATTAAATGAGAAAATGTACAGCATTTTGTAAGTCTTAAGGTACTATGTCAATGTCAGTCATTATTGTTAGAGCAAGATGACAAAGATTTGGAAGAGTCGTTGCTGGAAGAGCTGCAAAAAGGCAGGCCCACTAATAGACTGTAAATTGGCCAAGCAATTCCAGAAAGCAATTTAAAACTATGGTCCATAGCCAGAGGTCAGAGATAAAATGAAAGGTCATAAAGGCACCAACATGTTTATAATGGCACTTTTTGTAGTAGCAAAGAACTGGAAACAAAGTAGGTACCTGCTGATTTTTAAATCACTAAGCAACTTATGATATATGAATATAATGTAATATGAATTTGCTATGAAAATAAGTGACCATGAAGAACACAGAGAAGCACAGCAAGACATACATGGAACTGATGCAAAGTGAAGTTAGCAGAACTTCCCTCTTTGCAGAGGCAGGGGATATGGATACGGTATACAAGGTAACATCAGACTTGGTGGATATGTTGATTACTTTTGTTTAATTGTTTTTTTATTTCTTATTCTTTGCTAAAAGGGTTTGCTCTTTTGATAAGGAAGAGATATGTTGAGAAGTGAAGGTGTTCAGAAGCAAGAGAAGTGGGATTAAAACTGGACAGGGATTGGACAGTGATTTCATTGGTGTGGGGGACTCCCAGGGAGGAACTGTCTTTTACCAATGCAGCTGGCACCTTCTCTGTAGCTCAGTTGCCTAGGGCACTGAGATGTTAACTGACCACATAAGGTCCACAGCCAATATGTGTTAAAAGTGAAGTTCAACCCCTGGCTTCAAAGCCAGCTCTCTATAGACACCACTAAAAATGTAAATTAGGGAAACACTAGTTGCTTAATAAGAACCAAGGAAATGGTTGCTGGGGAAAAGGAGCAGCTCAAGAAGGATGGTGCAGTGATGAAAGGGTAACTCTGGCTCACCCTTCGGAAGAATTCATCATGGATGAGCCTTAGGAACTGTAGAGAGATCCGGGACCCTCGTGGCAGGCGTCCAAGGTGGCATCGCACCACCTGGCACCGGGCGTTACTGCCATTCTACCAGGAGAAAGGGGTCAGCCCCCAAGGACAGGAAGGATTTCCTTCTTCCTCCCTCCACCTCCATCCCCATCACCCAAGGTTCCCCATCACCTTCCCAAGATTGCTGTTTTGGGGGGGTCTCCCCTCCACACTTGAAAGGGGTCATACCAGGCGGCTGATATATCGCAGGTCCTCAGGATGCACAGGAGCCACGGAGGGCTCAGTCAGGTTCTGTACCATACAGCTAGCCTGGGAGAGTAAGGGGTTTGGAAGGGAAGGCTTCACTTAGACCACACACCAGTGCCACAGTGTCTACTCCCAGATGACCCTTTCATTATCTCCCAATCACAGGTTCATAGATTTAGACACAGAAGAGACAAGAGGAATCATCTAATCCAACTACCTCATTTTACAGATAGGGAAATAGGGCCCACAGAGGTGAAGGGATTAGTGGAAGGCCATACAGGGACAGGCAGGATAGGAACTCCAAAGTTTTGAAAGGGCCTGTGCTATGCCTAGGTATGATCCAGAGCTCCCCAAGATACCCTCACCAAAGTCACCCATTTCCTTCCAAGTTCACTCCTTATTCTGCCAAGTTCAAGTGTCAACTTGAATAGAGAAATTCTGGAGAGCAGGGGTGCCCTGGGAGTAAGGACCAGAGAAGCTCATACAGACAAGAAGGAATCAAGGAGGCCATCCAGATACAGATAGCTCAAACTCACATTGTCAGTGATAATCTGGGACAGGGACAGGAAGTAATTGCCCCCATGTGCCACAGCTGGAAAGAAGGCAGAAATCAAGAGGCCACTGATGGAATAACAACCAAGGTTCTGTACCTGATGGGGCAAATGGGAATGGGTAAGATTGTAGAAAGAGCAGACTGCTCACTCTCCCCCCACCCACAACATATTTGTAGGTGCCCAGAAAGAGAACTCCCTCTCCAACCCTCCTGCCCTATCCAGGGCTCTACCCCCTTTGCCTTGTTCCCTCCTGTCTCTCACCCTGAGAGTGGTTTTGAACTCAGGGCCAGGACCCTCGGGGAGGACCCCATATGGGTGAACCTCATATCGATGCAGAGTGGACTCACTGCAGGGCCATAGACATGGATACCAGATCAGGAAGCACGAGGTGTTGACCATGACACAGACACAGGGAGCAGACGGTCAGCACAGAGACACTGAATCATGGGAAGAAGGGCTGGGACAGGGACACAGAGATGGGGAGCAACCAAATGCTACACAGAGAAACCAGGAGCACATGAACCAGATAGAGACATGATAAGACATGGACATATTGCTAACATCATAGCTGTAGCTGTAGGCCGCACCCCCCACCCCCACCCATCTATTGTCTCTGAATGGAGCCTTCCTCCTGGGACAGCAAAAAAAGATGGAAGGGAGGAGGGGACACAGAATAGGTACAGTTCAGAGTCAAAGTTGCTTGGGCATGAGAGGTTTTGGAAAAAATCAGAACATGATAGAGGGAATGACATGGAAGTCTGGAGGCCTGGGAGTCAGGGCTCGCTAGCCAGGGGATCAGAGGGGCAGGCAGGGCTTGGGCCATACCTTGAGATCAGGAGCTCAGGTTCATACTGGATGTAGGCAGAGGCCTGGGCCACATTATCATGCAGTGTCTCATTGGACTCCAGGCTGTTGCTGAAGAGGTAAGGTAGGGGAGAGTCACAATCTCTATCTCCTTTTTAGAGACTTCTTCCTGAAGTATTGTGTGCACCACCCTCTCCGCCCTGCAGCGAAGGCTCCTCTAAGACAGGCAAAGAAAAGAGGGGCCCGAATCCTTACCTGGTTGCAGTCAGCCTCACAACAGCTTGACTTAGTATAGAGGAGCAACTGAATTCAAACTCCAAGAGAAAGGTCACCTGGGTTGAGGGCAAAGAGATCACAGGCCATGAGGTCCAGGGCCAAACTGTCATCCTATTTCCAATTCTCAATTTTCAGTGCGAACCTCTGGACTGTGAAAGTCCAGAGTGGGACCCAAAGATCCCTGGAGCACCATAGGGGTCCCTCAAGACTAGGGGGTCTTAACTTTTTTTTTCATGTCATTGAACTCATAGGCAGGGTGATGAGGCTATTGATCCCTTCTCACAATCATCTTTTCAAATGCGTAAAATAAAGTGCATAGGATAACAAAGGAGGTTATAGGTTAAAGATATTTTTTTTCCCATACAAGTTCAAGGACCATCTGACCTCTACTCAGGGGCCCCTTGTGTGTGTGTTTGGGGGATGCTGTGGATCCCAGTTTAAGAACGTGTGCTTTATGTCCACCCCAAGCGTTCTCCCCTAGAATCCTATAGCCTACTTTCATCCTCTGCTCACTTCAAAGGACTATGAACCTTGAATTCTCTCACCCTATACTCACCCAGTTCCCAACATTCCCCATGTCCCCTGTTCTGTGTGTCTGTGTGTATGTCTGTGTATGTCTGTGTGTGTATGTGTGTCTGTATGAGTGAGTGTGTGTGTGTGTGTCTTGGCAAGTCACTTAACCTCTTTTCCGCTACTCTTAAACAGGGATAGCACCACTTCCCCCCCATGGTTATTGGCAGACTCAAATAAAATAATATTCATATTTTTCAAAGCTCTCAGCACGGTGCCTAGCACAATAGTATGAAAGCATTCCCTCTCCCCACAGCCCATTGGCCTGCTCCCAGCACTCTGACTCACCTTGGCTCCTGTCTGGAAAACAGGGTGCCCTATACTACAGAGGTGGGCATGTGCGGAAGTGGCGGCACACTCTACTTTGACTGTATTGTCCTTCTGGGGACAGAGAGTCCATGTGTCAAGAAGACTGGTATGAAAGAGGTCTCAGCTTTAAATCATTCTCTCTTCCCCATGCCTTTCATTTCCTCCTCCTCCCCTATAAATCCCCAGAGATCCAGAGCCCAGAAGGGTGAGGTTGACCAGGCAGAAGCTACTTCCTCCATTCTCCACACCTCCACCCCAAGGGGCACTCAAAGGGCAGCGAGACTCAGCAAGTTCTTCTCTCAGGGCCTCTGCTCCTGCTCCTATCCCCACCCCCACCTGGAGTACCTGAGAAGTGAGGCTAGCCAAGTGGAGGTTTTTGGAGAAACTGAGGCTCAGGTTAGTACTGTAGGCATTCTCCTTTCTGTTCTCAAGAGTAGCTGACACGAGCACCTTCTGCCGCCTACCTTGAACCACAAATGGCTTCTTCCTGAAGACAGAGTTGGGGAACTAGTCAAGGAGCTGATGGAAGAGCTCCAGGGCTCCCAGAGACCCCAGCAGATCATTTAATTCAATCTCACTTTACAGATAAAAAAACTGAGACCCACAGAAATGTAAAGGGCAATGATTTGGTACAGGAGTCCTGTCTACGACCATCACCTCCTCACTTCTAAAACAGCCATTATCTATCTAAAACTATCACATCCTTGACAAGAGCAGGGGCCATTCTGTCTGTGTCTTTGGATCTCCAAATTTGAGCGCACTGCCTGGTGTAGAGTAGGTGTTTAACAAAGAGGCATCCAGGTGGCCCCATGGGTGGGAGGCTGGACCTGGAGTCAGGGAAGCCCAGCAGACCAAGCTTGCTGTGTGACCCTGGATCTAGCCTCAGTTTCCTCATCTGTAAAAGGAAGACATTAATATCATCAACCTCCTCAGATATTTGTGAGGATAAAATTTTATGTGTGTGTGTGTACATACACCAATGTACACAGATATGCACACATATACATATACATATATATATACACATATATTTAAAGCACATTGGAAATCTTAAAATGCCATATAAATGCTGGCTATTACTATAATTGCTGATTGACCAACATGCCACCCTCACTCACTTTCCCACAGTTCACTGTACCCTGTCCATCCATTTCCCTTCCACTCTCATTCCAGTTTACTTCTATCACACCTGGAGCCCTGGATGTCCATGTCTACCTGGAGTACCAGGTCTGTATTGCATTCATTATCGGGCCCACAGTCCTTTGAGAAAGGCACCTACGAAGAGGGAGAAGGGCATAAAGAGATTCAGGGGAATATAGAAAGGGCTGAAAGCCAGGAAAAGAGGAGCAAGGAGAGAATAGGAGGGCAGGTATGATTAGGAAGGGCTGGACACATCCCAACCTCGGATGGCTCCCATCTCCTCTCTCTCCCCTGCCTCTTGATGGGATTAATGGCATTGGGGCACAGGAGGAGTGTTAGAGGCCAAGGTCAAAGTGAGCATTGGAGGTTACTAACCAACTTTCGAAGGGAAGTGGGTGAGTCCTCATCTAGCACTGGCCTTGGCTTTGTGGCGTTATCTAGCACAAAGGTCACAACCAGGGCCACTGGCCTGAGGTAGTCAGATGCATCCTGGGGGAGCAAGACCAAGGATCATAGAAAAACAGGGTCAAGGGACCCCTAGTCCTGACTACTTTCACACCTCCAACTTCATTCTCCCCTATCTGTCTCCTAGAGTTTTAGTCGTTTTGAAGTTACTTTCTCCAGGGATGCTTCCCCTCATTGCCTGCCGTTTCCAAGCCTCAACCTTTCCTCACCAGCACATGGAAATGCAGCTGCTGACAGGTGACATTTCCTACGCTGACCCTTAGGCGCCGAGTGGGTAGCCTTTGCCCAAAGCCATCAAATGCTGCCCGGGCTCCAGCTGTCCACTCATCCAGGGAGGCAGTGAACCGGATGTCTAGAGAACAGAGTTGGGAAGAAAAGGGTAAGGATTTGAAGAAGGTATCTGGGACACAGGAGGGATTGTGAGCTAGCTCACATGTCTAGAGGTGACTTACAGAAGCGGCGATTCCAGCGTCCTGGAGTTTGGGAGGTTACTTGGAAGCAGAGGTCAGCGGTCAAGCAGGCAGCCTCCTGGCCATGTCGTTGACAATCCCGCCGGACTACACTGACTGCCGGTGGGGTCACAGTTAGTGATGGGACCAGGTGGACAATGGGGCGGGAGCTAGTGAAGTTGAGAGAAAGATACCACAGGTATGGGATGAGAAGTGAATGGGAGAAGACCCTACCAAGACTGCCACACCAAAATCCCCAATACAGAGGACATCCAGAGTTCCCTCTAAAACCTGATTCTGTTGTTGTTCTTCTTCCCTAGAGAAATTAAGGGAAAGACATTGGGGATCCCCCTTTCCCCTAGAAAACCTGGCACTTGATCTCTGGCCCCACACCTGAGCAGTACAGCTGCCCCCTGGGCCCCCACAGCAACATCCACTAGCTCATCCCCATCAAGGTCCAGTCGTCCATCCACACTTCGACCAAAGTAGCTGAGTGGCTGTGGCATGGAGGCAGCTGAGATGCGCTGGAGGAGACAGGAGACGAGACTGGGGCAAGGTCTCTCAGACAACACCTCACCCTTCACTCAATGTTCTTCCTCCTGGCTCTCCCCTGATCCTCTCATTAACCACTACCAAGAATGGGAGACACAAAAACCTCCCCCATACCTCTCATGGCACCACTCCCCTGTACATCACCAATATTTCTACCCCATCTCCACCCCTCACAACTCCACCCAGGTTTGAAGAGGGAAATGATATAGACTCAGTGCTTACAGGGATCTGAACGTAAATTCTGGAAAAGTAGGGTTCTAGTCTAGGCCTCAATCTGACCTTAGCTAGCTTCATGACCTTGGTCAAATCACTATCCTTTCAATTTCCTCAACTGTAAAATGACAGGGTTTGACTCAGGGATCCCCAAAATTTTTCTGAGCAGGAATATTACCAAAACATTCCCCCTCTTTCCCAATATAATATCCTTCAGATCCCCTAACCTGTGCAGGATGGGGCCGGATGCTACCCTTGGCTCCATGATAGAGGTAGAGAGCTCCTCTGTGTTCATCTTCGAGGGGCGCTCCCACAGCCACATCTGCAAAACCATCCTGGTTAAGGTCAGGCAGGGTACCCATGGCAAAGCCAAAACGGGAATCCTGGGGGGGGTCTGGCTGCAGTGTTCTCCAGAGGATCAGCAGAGGCTACAGGAAAAGATGATGGGTAAATATCCTGACTCCAATGACCAGCCCCATGGATGTCTCTTCTCTCCCCACTTCAACCTCTCCCAGGCATTCATGTCTCTGCATTGCCTCCAATGTATCCTAACCCTACTCACTTGGCCTACTAGGTAGACATATATTCGTCCTGTCTCTCGGTTCTGGGGTCCCAGGTACATAGGGGCGGCCACAAGCAGAACATCAGTCACCCCATCACCATCTGTGTCCAGGGGGCAGAGTTCACTGCCAAAGTAGGAGCCAATCTGGGATATGGAGAAGGAAAAAGAGTGACCTCAAGAGTGGGAGGGAACCTGAAACCTGCTTCAGCCAGTGGCTGAGGACTACCCCCCACAATGGATGGTTCTCAATCCCAGCAGACTTCATCACAGAGTTCTCCATTGGATGGCGACTCTCATCCCCCTCTCACGCATGCCTCCTGCTGCCTCCACACCTGCTCTCCCTGGAGGCTCTGGGCAACATTCATAGTCCCGTCTTTCCTCAGCTGGAAAGCGATGACCTTTCCACGATGCTTAAACCTAGGGGCTCCGGAGAGAAACAACCGTCGTCCACCCAGGAGGATTAAGGAAGAAACTGAGTAACCTAGAAGTGGGGTGATTGTGATGAAGAGAAGAGAAGGAAGGCAGGGAGAGACCATGGAGTCAGGGTAGCAGGAGACATTGGGGAATCAATAGAGGAGCAGAAAATTTTTAATAATTTAGGGAGGGGATTCAAAAGGCAAATGGAGGAATCTTTAAGTGGTATAACCTATGAGGTTAACCTATCTAACACTTTTTACAAATGAAATTTTATTTTCAGTTCTAAATTCTCTTCCTCTCTCCTTCCTTTCCTCCCCATATTGAAAAGGTAAGAAAAACAAAACCCATTACAAATACATATAGTCATGCAAAATCAATCCCTACATTAGTCAGGTCAGAGAAAGAGACAGAGAGACAGAGAAATATGATTCAATCTCCCTAACACTCACCCAAATAGGCAGCATGATTCTGTAGAGCAGGAGGGAACTCATCCTCCAGGGCTGTCCGTGGGGGAAAGAGGCGATGGCCCTCCTTTAGCCATAGCACTGAGCCCCCCCAGTCATAGGCCCCCACCATTCCAAACAGGATCCCATCCTATGGAAATGGGGAAATACTGAGGAGTCACAGGAATTCACAGGGAAACATCCATCCATAAGAGGAAAGGGGTAGCTGAGGGGGCTTGGGATATTCACTTAGAACCTTTACCCTTCAAAGAAAGGCCCACTTATGAGGGATAAGGTCACTGAGGGCAGGCTCTGAAAGTGTCAGCTAGAAGGAGATTCGTTGTAAGGGTGAGGTTAGGGGTTGAGTAACCTGGAGGGGGAATGCTATCTGACCTTTAGTTGGTGAGCAGAGAAGCCAATCTGAGACATCTCTAGTCCAAAGGAACTTTCATTCTCGCCATGTGAACCTGAAGTAAGAAAGAATATCAAAAGAATGAAATGAGATAGAGACAGGGCCTAGGCCAGGATGGTGATGCATCCAATCTCCTGCTAATACCAGTTTATTAAAGAACTCAAATATCAATTCCAATTAAAATCATCCTTTTTGTTCCTTTAAAGTTAGAGGTAGTCAGCTTGTCATTGGGAACTTTCTAATTAGAACCATCCAAAAATGGGATGGATGCCTTCATCAGGGGTCCCCTTCTTGGCAGAGATTTTCAAAGAGGGGCTGTACATAGATGTTGGGGAGAGGTTGGGGCTCTAGAGGAGAAACTGAACCAGAGGATCTGGGGAGGTCTTTCAGACTCTCAGATTCCACTTCCTACCCTCCAGTCCAAAGATGCGGTCCCCTAGAGCATCCACGATGTCAGTCAGTGCAGCCTCATCTGTGACGTTGAAGAAGAATCTCTCATCTGGATCACTAGCAATGGCTCTGATTTCCCGAAGGAAGGAGCTAGGATCACGCTGCCTTCGGATGTAGTGACCCAGGACCTAGGTGAGGTGACAGAATTTGGAGCTGGAGGGGTAATGGGTAATGGGGCTTTGAGGGCCAGTACAGGAAATGCAAAGCCATTGCTTGCAGAGGTGCGAGGTGGTATTAGCTGTTAGTGTCTCCCCTTTTTCCTGAGGAAGTCCTCTCTCCTCAATATCTCCACCTTCTCAACCCCACCTCCCCACTGTTTCTTACAGCAATCCCATATCGGGTCACACTGCCAGCCTCACAGGCCTTGAGTGCTGCTGGAAGCTCCTCCCCATCGTGTGATTCCCCATCTGTGACAACAACTAGCAACCGGGCAGCCTCTGGCCGGCCCCCTCGGGAGGGACTGAATCCTTCTGTGCTAGAGTAGGAGGGAAGTAAAAGAAGAGGTGAGACACTGGAGCCTTCTGCTTCACTCCTTTGACACACATATACACATTCCATCCTAGGACCAACTGGGAGAAAGAGACAGAAATGAAAGAGACAGGGACAAAGGAGTCTCTGAGCCAGTGTCATTGATTTAACTCTTAGTGTATGCCTAACTGTGTAGCAGGTACCATGGAGGCAACAGAAGAAAGACACGATCCCTACCTTCAAGGGAGCTACAATGTAAGAATACAGGAGTCATGCCTTGGTTCAAGTCTTCCCTCTGTCATACCCAGTTAGTTACCAAGCCCTATAGATTTTTTTCTCACCTATATCTCTCCAATCCACTCCCTACTTTCTATTCCCACCATCCTACACTCCAACAGGCCTCATGACCAACCTCTTGACATCACCTTCTCCCCACCTCTGCTCTTTCCCCTCCATATTCATCCTTCATATCTCATCAGACTAATATTATTTATTCACAAGACTGGCACCATTTTGGCTACTACAGAAGGCCTATTCTAGCCCCTAGTAATTGTCTGCTGGCATACTGGATAGTCCAGTATAAGAAGTGCTGAACAATCAGTGCCAAACATTATCCTGTTTACTCTCTTGATAGGCTGCTTTAGATTCTGGTGCCTGACTGAAGAGTTAAATCAGGAATTTGGGGGATAAACAAACTTAATAGCAGTTTTGTTCTGTTTAGTCATGGAGTCCCACTTCGGTGGAGGGGCCCATGAGCTCAGAGAAAGCTACGGAGAAATGTTTTAGCGTCCAGCCAAGGCAAGGAGAACTTACAAAGCAGTGATGGGATGGGTCAAACTGTCTCCTACCTCCTATGCACTTTCAACCAACTACAATGCAAAAAGATTACAAAGTGAGGTCTAGGAGCAAAGATAACACCTTGCTTCTCCACCAATCCCTGCCCAAGAATCCCTGGGAAGTAAATAAAATTGGTGAAATGTTACTGATACAAGTCAGAGATGAGACTTCTCTATTTTTTATAAAGAAAATGTGAAGCCATCTTGGTTGTTGCTCACCCATGAATTGACCCGACACGGTAGGCACTCTCTCGGACAGCTAAGTGGGAGCCTACCTCAAGACAAAGACCTGAAAACATACAGTGCTTCCCCGTCTTTAGCCTTCCTTGGCTGGTTGTAAAGAATATCTTTGGGTAATCTTATTATAGATGTGAGTTTTGTGCATAGGTTCTCTTTTTTTCCTTTCCTAGTAAGCATGCTAATTGACTACCAAAAATTATCCATTTACAGTGGATGGGAGAAGAGTTAGAGGGAGAGAGAGAATTTCTCATGGCACTTAATAATTGCTTGTTAAGACTGACTGGTTGGTGATTTTATCATCTCCACTGGGTTCAGTAACCATCTTCATTAGATGATTCCCAAATGTACATAGTATCATGGTATCATAGATTTAAAGCTGCAAGGGACCATGAATCTTTTGCCCCTTTAAAAACAGCAGAACACTGACATCTCCAGCCCTATAGCTCCTCTCCCATTTGCCATAGTACCTCAGAGATCACTGACAACTTTTCAGCAATTTAGCAAGCGGTTCAGGACTTCTTCCCAAGTCCTATTTCTGTCAAGAGCATCGCCTTAGATCCCGGTACTCAGGTTGCTAGTCTCAGCTTGATTTTTGACTCTTCCTCCTTCCTAACCCCCCTCTACCCCATAACCAGTGAATTGATACAGATTGCCAATACTTTGCCTTATACCTTCCCAGTAGCTTTCTGGTACCTCCTCTAGAATAATCCTCTCACCACATGAGTTCAGGCTGTCATTAACACTCATTTACACTCATTATTATTGTGATAGCTTCCAAATTAGCCTCTCCAATTTCCCCTTCCAATAATTTCCAGAATACTCTAAAGCACATATCTGACCATGCATGACATTTTGCTTCTGAAAAATCTATTGTTTCAACGACCATGTCAAATGTCTTAGTCTGGCATTTAAGGCCCTCAGCAATCTGATTCTACCCTAACTTTTCAGACTCATTTCACATGATCCCTTTTAAGAACTCTATATGCCAGTCAAACTAGACTAATAGTTCTTGAATTCAGCACGACATGTCCAAGCTTTGTACCTAGAATGTTCCTGGCATGTACCACCCCCTCTTTGTATCCCTCTTTCAGATTCTTCAACTCCCTTCAAGACTCGACTCAGGTGTGACCTTCCCCGCAGAGCCTTCCTTGAAGCCTGCAGCTACTAGTACCTTTTTCCTCCTTAAACACTGCTAAAGGCCTTTGTCTGATTTCTACTTTGTTCATCTCACTCACTAACATACATCATTCTTTTTATTCTTATCTGTGTGTATGTGAATGAAAGCTCTTTGGAAGCAGGGCATTTCACTGTTGTCTTTGTATGTTGAATTACTAGCACAGTGCCTGGCACATAGTTGACTTAACCTATATTTGCTGAATTGAATGTTCCTTGACAAAGAAAACAGAAATAAAGTAAGACTGAGGAAGTATATTTTCCATCACCCATTAACATTTTCCCATCTCCCCAAGTAGTGTATTTATCCCTTTCCAGTTGTTCTTGCCTCTAATGTATCAACATATTTTTAAAGCCTTTCTTATTTTTAACATTTATCATGAGCCTCAGTTGAAGGCCTGCAGAAATGGGAAGACAAGACTACTATATTCAATTATTCAAAGCAACAGCAATATGGAAGATGTGGTCTTGATTTTAGAGAAGGGACCTTAGAAGTGATTTTTGTGAACCTTTTCTGTTTTAGGGTCCAGAGAATTGAGGTGACTTTCCCAAGGTCACACAACTAGCAAGTAACTAACAAGTAACTAAGCCAGGATCTGAAACCAGGTCCTTTGCCTCCACATCCTATGCTCTTCCCACTAGGTGGCCCCAGACTTGTTCTGCTTGGCCCTGGCAGGAAAAACTAAACTGACTGGGCAAAAGTTTGCAGAATATGAATTTCATCTCAATATAAGGAAGAAATGCCTAATTCTCAGAGCTTTAAAAAAATGGGTGGACTTCACTGTATGTTACAGAGTTTCTCATCACTGGAAATATTCAGAGACTGGACAACTACTTATCAGTGAGATAATGGGGGGATTTATATTTTGGGAAGAATTTAGAGTAGATGATCTCTAAGGTGCCTTTCAAATCTATGACTTTTATGGAGGGATCAAACAGATTAAATTTGTCTAGAAGAGAGAAATAGAAAAAAACAGCCATGAAACAGAAACTTAGAAAGGAGAAGCTTAGGGAAAGAATTATTAGGATTTCCAGTTGACCTCTTTTCTTTCATTGCCTTCCCACCCCCACCTCCATCCCCCATCAAAAAAGAATGCCCTTCTCCCAGAATCCTTGCCAACACCCTAGTCTTCCTCACAGCCCTGGTACCTCCCATACCCTCCCTCTACAACCCCTCCCCTCCCCCACCTCACCAAGCCACCATTATTGCCTGCGCAGTGTGGGTTTCTCGCCCTTCTCTTCGGCTCAGATTCCTAGCAGCTCTCACCACCTCTTCCTTGGTCCGGAAATCTCCAAGTGACCACTCATGTACAGCAGTCTCCCCATACTGCACCAGCCCAACCTGGAGAGGGACAGCTTTGACAATGGTTTTCCTTTCTACGTTGGTCTTGCTGATGGGGTATGGGCCCTGGAACTCCCCCACCCCAGTTTTCCTTGAACCTTCTTACACGGCCAAGTCTGGCATTTGCCACAGATTGACTCCCCCTATTCAGCCTCCTCTCCTCACCTGTATCTGTTCAGGGTCAATGAACAGCCTCCCCACCAGTCTACGAAGGAAAGTCTGAACCTCAGCCCAAGGGTAGATGCTGTTGGAGCCATCCAGGACAATGACCACATCGATGTAGGTAGGGCAGCCTAGATTTTTGAGGCAGGGAAATGGTGAGGCTAAAGGACATCAGGGCAAGAGTGTGGCTTGGGAATAAGAGAATGTGGGCAAAGATCCTAGCTTTGCCTTTTACTAGCTCTGTGATCTTGGGTAAGTCACTTTTCCTCATCTATAAAATGTGGGGAATAATGATACCTATTTCACAGTGGTTTTGTGAGGATCAAGTAGAATTTATTAAGTGCTTAGCACAGTACCTGGCACACAGCAGGGGCTTAATAAATGCTCATTCTCTTCCCTTTCCCTCTCCCCTCCCCTGGCTCACGCTGTGCAGTGGGTGCTAAGCTCCCCCAGGGCCGGAATGAGGCATCCACTTGGGCACAGATCCCAGAGCTGTACACAGAAGTACCACAGGCACGAGACCAGAGTGGGGCGCAGGCCTGATGAAAGGGAAACAGGATGAAAATGTCATTCCCAGATCCACGGGCAGCATTCCATCCCTCATTCTCAAGGCCCCCCTCCAGAAGGTACCAATACCCCTTGCTCCCCATGATGTCTAATATGGCTAAAACTCCATGTATCTGGTCCTTCCCTAGCCTCCATGTCATTAACTTCCTGATCCCCTTCCCCAATGGTCCACAGACCCACCTATAGACTCCCAATACCCCTCATTCCCATCTCACCATGAATCCTCCATCCATATCAGTTTTCAGCAACGACATCCCAAGGTGCATGTTCACAGCTGGACTTGATAAATTTCCAAGTGGATAGTCACCTGGAGGTGATAGTGAAGTTGGGGAATGCAAGTTTGTGGGTCACAAGTTCAGAGGGAAAGAGTATGTAGGAAGGGAGGCTTATTAGGGGGTGGGAAGGTTGAGAACAGGAGGTCAGGAAAACTAGGGGCCAGAGGGTGGAGAGGGAAGAGCATCGCCTTACCTAGGTGGCCCTTGGCACATGAGGCATTGGGGCGCTCCTCCACAGGACAGAGATATACATCCCCCTTCCTGTCCCCTGAAGGTCCATCCCAAGGAGCACCCACCAATATCCTGATGGGACAGGGGTGGTGCGTAAGAATAGGAGCATGGGGAAAGGGGATAACCCTAAAGGCAAGCTGAAGAGGAGACCCATGCCAGAACCCCTAGTTTGTGATCACCCCAACTTATTCCCCACTTTAAACAGGATCTCAGATAAGCATCCCATACCTTCTGAAAATTATTGAATGACCCTCTTGTTATTAATGGCTCATGTGGGATAATCTTGGCCTAAGCTAAGGTCTGCTCTTGTTTCCTCCTCCCCCCCCCCAGCTTCCTTTCAATGAGCACCCACACAATCCCAGCCCCTTTTCTTTCTGTCTTGCTCTGAGTTCCTTTCACCATCAGAATACCCCACATCTGTTCTCCCAGGCTTCCCTCACCATCGACGTCCTCCCCCCACATGCTGCAAGATACTGTATCCAAACTCGGCCTCTGGCGGCCCTTGAAATAACCGAGGGTAACTATCGTCCAAGTTGAAGGAGAAGCAGAGACCTGGGAGGAGGAAGGATGGAGGTGGATCAGTCACAAGGTCAAGGGCTGGGGTGGGGAGGTGGGGCCAAGGGAAGAGGCTGTGAGCCATGGACACCTTGGCCCAAACGGGTCTCCTGAATGTCGGTCTGTTACAATGTTTCCATCTGTGTATCTGGTGTTCCAAGGGTACAGTCTTCTGCCTTGTGTTTATATCCAGCTGTGCTGTTCATCCTGTCTGTGGCCCTTAGCCACAATGACATATGCAGCTGTGGATTCATTCCCGCCCCCGAAATCTCTTTCACAGAATCAATCAAAAGGGTCAGATTACTCACCCCCACTTCTCTTCCCTTCCCTCACCCAACCTGTGAAGCTTAAACAAGGGTAGGGGAATAGCAGCTTTCTGTAGCACCAGAAGAAGTCCCCAGTACCCAAGGGGTCCTGGTTTTAGATCTGAACCTAATAGGAAGATGAAAGGAAACTGAGGGATATATCTCTCAAGAATCTTCCATGTGTTTTACATTTCTCCATTGTTCAGGGTCAGTATGTCTTATGCATGCGCACAGAGCGTCCTATGTTTTAGGACTCAGCCCTGGAAACCTCAGTAGCAATTACTTGGGTGCGGCAGCCTGCCCACACACAAATTTCTCTCTACCCCCCACCGCAGGGGTCCCAGATCATCACCATTTTTCTGCTTTCCCAGCATATCAAGATTCCACCCCCTAACTAGACCTTTGTCCACTCTCCAAATAATTTAGTCCCCTCCTAGGGTTCCCACATGGAATACTAGCTGGTCCCCTTCTTCCTAGCCCATCCACTCTCCAGGTTCAGAGCGGGTATTTTGGGTAACATAGATTATAGTGGAAAGCCTTTTAGGGTTCCCTCCCTACCTCCCAGACCATCCCTCCCCCTTCTCGCTTCCTAACAAATGCCTTTTCAGAACAAAGGAGTATCTTTAGTTCACTCTGGACACTAGGAAATCAATAGGTTGGGTGGAAACTGTACGTGGTCCATTGGTCAAATATTCTTAGGATGTTAGCCACTCTGTCCAAGGAAGCTTCAAACCCCTAAGAGGACCCTGAGGTTAAGGGTCACATGGGAGCACTCTGGGTATATTCACTGCCAGGTATGCCTGTCCTACTTCCCAGAACTTTGGGCACCAACTCCAGATCACTGAGCAAAAGCTTTCACCAGAACTATAGGAAGTGTCTCCTAATGTCACCTTGGGAGGAGAGGGTATAATCAGAATTCACAGATAACAGATTCAAAATCATTCGTTTCAAAGTCCGGTCCTTAGGGCTCTCACCAGGAGGGTGTGCCCTCCCCTGAAAAGGACATTTTCACCTTTAAGCTCCCAGCCCCAAGCCATCCCACACACCTCCCTTCCCACCAAGGCCCAAAGAGTTAACCTCCCTCACCTGCCAGGAGAAACAGGGGTAGAGTGAGGTAAGGGGTGAGGGTGAGCTCCATTCCTGGCTGTTCTGCTGTCTCTCTGAGGAGTCCTCTGTGCTCCTGTCCCGTTGTGTTTTCTTTACTTACCCTCCTGTCCCGCCCCCCTTCCACTGGCAGCTAAAAATAAAGTTGGACTGGCCAGGAGGAGGGATGCTAGGGAAATTGGAGGGAGCCCTGTGCCAGACAGAGCAAGGGGCCGTCTCACTAAGCTTCTCAATCTCTCCTGCTTCCCTCTGGCGGCCACATCGGGAAGGCCAGGTAGACATCCTCTGTTTATCTCATCTCTCCCATTCTTGGTCATTCCGTTTGTTTCTCTCATGGAAGGGGGTGTTTAGGATTTCCTAAGCTAATTTTATTCATCTGGGATATGGAAGGTAAGAGTGCTGACAGAGGGCGAGATCCCCCCTGCCCCACAAAGCAAGATTCATTCTGTCACAAGCTGAGGTGCACAAGTTTCTACTATTCCTGATTCTTGCAGATTAATAAACTTGGAAGGTTGAAGAGAAAGCAAGGCACCACCCTAAAGGGAGACAGTTCTCACATCATTTGATAGTTATGCCAGCTGAAATCTTAGATGACAGGGGTTGTAGCTTCCTGAAGTTCCTTCTGTATCTCTGGTACTGGATCTAGCACCCTGAGCCTAATCAATAGTTGATGATGATGACCAACACCACAGATAGTCTATGAGGCTAGAGCAAAGGCCAAAAATGGCCTAACTATACAAGTGACCAAACCAAAGGCCAATAATCAAGACTCATCTTTAATGTGCCACCCTTTGAGTTGGTCAGCCAGCAGGGGCTTGACCAAAGTTATTTACAGTTTCATTGTACAGTATTTACAACAGGATGCTAAACACAGAAAGCATCACAGGGAGGAAGGTAAAAAGGGCTGAGAAACAGAAGCCATTATCAGGAATACAGAAAAGGATCAAGTCAAGGAGAAAGTAGGAGATGAGATGATAGGAGGAGAAAACCCAAATGACTATGAAGAGGAAAACATCAAAAAGAGGAAAACACCAAAGAAAAAGGAGTTGAGAAGAGAGACTTGGGCCACTGTCCTACATGAGACCAAAGAATCTCCATCAGCCCAATCATCCTCTGCAATGAAAGGGGAAAAACTAAGGCATGATGGATCACAATCCTGGGTGGGAGATCTTCTTTCCTCAAGGGAATGTAGCTAAGAACTAACTAACTAGAATGGAAAATGAGGAGGAATTTAAAATCTTAGAGACAAATCTGAGAGAAACTAGAAAAAAAGTAAAATAACCATAGGTGTCTAGCACAGGAGTTCTGTTTTTCTTTCTTAGTAGGGGAGAAGGGAGAGAAAGAGGATTTTTGTTGATTGAAAAAAATAAAATTTAATTTAAAAATAGTAAGAAGAGACTCAAGAGACATAAAGAATCATCAAAGTAAGAGAGAAAGAGAATTATCCCATTGAATCCAAGGACCACCCTTTTCCTTTTAGTCACTCTTCATCTGCAATTCTCCAAACTTAAGTTTTAACTAAAAGGAAAAGTCAGGATGACAACGGAACAGAAAGAACCTGACACCTCACCCTATTCCCAGCTCAGACTCTCTTCCACCCTAGAATTTTGGTTTCAGGGCTTGAGTCGGAGCCAGGGACAGAGTAGAGTAAGAATAGATAGGATGGATGACACTAGACCACAGAACCCCACAACTCCAGGGCCACAACGCCATAAACCCAGCTTGTCCAGTGGGATGAAGAGGTCACAAGAATTTCTGACCACGTCCAGCAGGAGTGGGGGATGGCCTCGCAGAACTCGGGCCAGGAGAAGGACTCGAAGTCGAAGCTGCAGGGCCAGATGGGGCAGACTCCCTCCTGAGGCACTGACCCCTGCTGCACCCCCAGCTTCACCACCTTCTGGAGTCCCTCCTCCTGACCCCTTCGGTCGACGGCCACAAGCTGAAGACTCCTGCTCCATCAGTAGTCGTATCTCATAGGCGTCACGGCTCAAATTCATGATGAGGGAAAATAAGTAATACCTAGGACAAAGGCACAGGGTGAAAAAGATCAGTAAGATGGAGAGAAATCTGAGCTCAGTGACCTAGGGGGTCAATCAGTAATCTTATTCTCTCTTAATTTGCTAAGAAAATCACATCAGATCACCACCGAGCACATTCCTTTCCCTGTCCTGGAATGTCTTCCCACTTTTTCTTCTCTACCTTCAAAATCTTGCTCAAATTTTAGGGAACTTTCCAGACTAACCTCACCTAGCTTGGTTTGCTGCTATACTCAGAATTTAGACATTCAGTTTATACTGCATTAATTTCCACCTTTCTTCCCTATAAAAAGAAGCCCCATATGTTTCTGGTGTACCGTTAGTCTCTATAGGATATTCTAAGTTACTGTCTAATGTAAGGTCCCTGATGAAAAAGACTCTTTCCCTGAATCCTCAGGGCCTACAAAAAGAGACTGGCACACAACAGGTACTTAATAGATGCTTCCATGACTGAATTTAAATCCTTGAGGCCAAGGACCTCATCATTTCTGTGTCTACTAAACAGCAACTAGTATAATACACTAGGTGTGATAGACACTCAAAACTAGTGATGGTACTTCCAGAGAGCACCCACCCATACCCACAGTCATGTCTACCCTGGCAAATGACTATTAGAGAAGTTTGAGATAAGGAAGAATAAGGTGAAAGGCAGACATATGGAAACAACAGGGACCAGAGATTAGGGGACAGGGACAGTAGGAATGAAGGGAAAAGCAAAGGAGGGTATCATAACTAGGCTACGCTGCCCCTACTTTCTGACTGGATCTGGGATTTGATCAGTTTAGAAAGCTTCCAGTAAAGACCAATGTAGACCTACACCTTCTCTACACCTTCTTAGACACCAGTCTTAGAGAGCTTCCTGAGCACTGAATGGTTATCTTAGGGGCCCAAGGTCACACTGCCAACGTGTCAGAGGCAACAATTGTACCCAAGTTTTCCTGACTCAAAGGGTCACCTCAAAGTGCCACAAAACCTAATGTCTTATGTTCCATAAATTCTTGGTAGCTTTTAATAATAATAGATATTTTATGTAGTACCTTAAAGATCAAAAAGGACTTTACACACACCAACTCATTTCAATCTCATAAAAAAATCTTTACAAGTGGACAACAGTTACATTGTCCCTGTTTTCATAGATGGGGGAGCTATGATCCAAAGTGGTCAGATGACTTGTACACAGCTGTAGTCAGTAGCAGACAGGGCAGAATTTGTCTTCAGACTCAAGAGTCCAGCTCTATCCACTACACATTTCCTTAGCCCCATTTAGCACATACTGGCAGATTAGAATCCAGAGGAATCAGGGTGTGCTGTTTCGGGGTGTCCAGCTCTCACCGAAGGCTCACTTTCTGTCTTAGAGGGTCCCCAAAGTGGGATGAAATCCAAAGGCAGAGAGGTCTCTAACCTGAATGAACGCTGGGACCACTTCTCCTGGTCCACAAAGGGGGCCAACCCAGCCTTTCCAGCCCACAAGACATTGTCACAGGCGAAGTACAAGGCTCGATTGAGATGGCTGACAGTGATGCAGAATCGAAGGACGACATCTGACAGATGCACAGCCCGTTTGGCCGACTCAAGGGCATCTGCTGAGTTACCCAGGCGAAGAACTGGATGGGAAAAGGGCAAGGGGACAGGTGAGACAGGAGAGGAACACGCAGCAGGAGATGAACAAGACAGCCACGGGCAGACAAAACAAGGCTGAGGACAGAGTGTGGCAGTGAGTAGGCAACAGGACTAAAGCAAGGGCACTGGAGCAGCCAAGTTTCATTTCTTTCTCTTTGACAACTTCGGACTCTAATGACATTTGCTCCATTTCCCTTTGTTCATGGTTTTAATCAACCCCAATCCCCTACTTGTACTTTGTTTTCCAGCCACCTCAACTGTGAAATAAGAATGAGGGGGTAAAGTTATGACTTGAAGAGGATTCTTAATCAAACAAGGGATAATGGTGATCATAAAAGATAAAATATGTCATTTCAATTATATAAAGCTGAAAACTTTTGCATAAATAATACTGTTAGAAGTAGAAGAGAAACTGTTAGCTGTAATAAAAAAAAATCTTTGCTGCAAAGATCTGCTAAAAGTAACATACAGAAAATAAATAGGGAATTTATATAAATATATACCCAACAGATAAGTGATTAAAGGATATGAAGAGGCAGTTGTCAGAAGAAATTAAAGTTATCAACAAGAATATAAGTACTCCAAATCTCTAACAAGAGTAAGGCTAATCAAAAATACAAGGTTACCTCACAATCATCAGACTGACAAAGATGACAAAAGACAAAAATGGTAAATGTTTCAGGGTTTGTGAAAAGACGGGCACACAAATCCACTTCTGGTAGAGGTCTGAAGTAATCTAACCACGTCAGAAAACAACTTTAGTATTATGGTAGAAAATTCACTAAACTATACACCCTTTAGTCAGGTGATATCATGGAATAATCCCAAAGAAGTCAAAGACAGAGGGAAAGACTGCATATAAAAAAAAATATTTATAACAGCACTTTTTTTTTGTAGCAGCCACAAAATGGGTCCCTGCTGGTGGGGGAATAGCTGAACAAATTGTGGCATATGAATGTAATGAAACATTACTGTACTCTATGAAACATCAAATATAAAGAATTTAAAGAAACTTGGGAAGACTCCCATAAATTGAAACAGTGTGAAGTAAACAGAAGCTGATGAACAACTAAAATGATGACCACAATATTTTAAAGGTATACAACAACTAATAACTTTAAAACTCTAATCAATGCAGTGACCAATATTGACTGACGAGGCATGCCCCCCTCCCTTATCCTGAGAGATGTGGTGCCTCCAGGTTTGGAATAAATACATGGATGATGTATTGATTTGCTTTGCTTAACTGCACTTAGCTACAAGTAAAGATTGAGGAGGCAATGCAAAAATCACTGAGCAGTGATAGAGTTTTAAAAGAGTATTAATAAAACATTAATTTACCACGATTTTTGGTAAAAACACAGGGAGGGGACGAATAGCTGGAGGGAGAGATTAAAAGGAAGTCAGAAGGAATTAGAGAATTCTTGGCCCTTATCTATTTAGAGGAGAAAAGTCACTCACGCTTTCGTCCAAGGCTCAGATGGCCCTCCAACTGCCGTATTTGCTTCAGAAGTTCAGGACTTGCCCCCTGTTTCTGTAGTGTATGACCAAGGAGGGAGCAGGCATACTGAGCAGCTCTACAGGAAGGAGGAGAGAAGGGTAGGGGTGGTATGGAAGTCAGGCTGAAACACCTCCTTCCCCAGCAGAACCTTCCTTAAGACTTGCACACCTCCAAACCCCAGGTTCCTCGTTCTGCCCTTCTGAGCAAGAGAGGAGAGAGTATGGGACAGGAGAACCAGTGAAGGTCATAGGGACTGGGAGGGTGAGGAAGCGTGGATTAAAGCAAAAAAAGAAAAAGGAAATGGACACTGGAAAGAGAGGGTGGAGGATTGTCGCTGGGCATCCAGGTAGGCACAGGGAGATGGAGGGTATGCTTGCGGCACAGGCTGAGGGGCTGGTAGCATGGAGTCCAAGGGCTCGGGAGCTCCCCCGCCTGGTGGGGTCTGGGCGCGGGGCCGAGGGCACGACCTGGGGCACTTCCCCCACTGCTGGCGCCCGGAGGCCGCTCGGCGTTCTGGAGCAGACTCCACAGACCCCACTCCAGCCCCGTTCTTCCTCCCCCGCACCCCACGCCGCCTGAGTCACGTGGACACAAGCCCCTTGGAGGCCCAGCAGCTAACAGTAGGACCAGTGGCGACCAGGCGGTTCAGAGTCCGTCTCCACCGCACAACGAGCAGGATCAGAGTCCATCTCGGAGGCGAGCCTGGTCGTCGGGATCTCCACCCTCCCGTCCTGCCCCCAATCCATGCCTCAGTTTCCCCATCTGTCCTGCGGGGGGAAACGACTCATTTCTTCACAGCTCAGCTCGCGCACTAGCTGAGGGGTCTGTGGCTCCCGGCCTCCGTACCCAGGGCTGACCCATCCTGACCCCCGTGGCCCGAGGGGACCGCAAAGATATGCGTCCCCGCTCGCGCCCCCTGCCCCCGGCCGCACCTGCACAGGCGCTCCCGGGCCTGGCTCTGGGCGCTGAAGCGGACCCAGGCATCCATGCCAGCGGCCCCGAAGTCCACTAACCGGCTCTGCGGCCCAGTCCTGCCCTGCTAGAGCCAGTCTCCTTTCCTCTCCCCACGCCCTCCTCCGCAGAGCCCGACGGCACCGCGTGAGGGACAAACTGGGGAGCCAAGCAAAGCGCGCGGAGGCCCCGCCCCTCGGAGCCGCCGCGCCTCGGGGGCCCCGCGGGCCCCGGCATTCCCAGGGGTGCTTCGGCTTCCCCCGGAGGCTCGGGAGCGGCGGGAGGCTCAGCCTTCCGCAGAGATTTTCCCGCGCCCCAGGGACGGGAGCGCCTCCCAGCGCAGTCCTTGGGGCCCCTGGGCAGCCGCGATTTTTAAATGTACTTGCCCGCGGAGGAAGGGAGAGGCGGGACCAGCAGGAGGCGGGGCCTGAGGGGGCGGGGCGGGGCGGGGCGGGGCCGGCCTGAGGCTGGCGCGCTGAACCGCTGCCGCAGTGACCTCCAGCTGCGGAGCGGGCGCTGGACCTGGGGCTCACCGGGAACTGGGGACAAGAGCCCCTCGGCTAGCGGGATCTGGGCACGGAGCAGGAGGGCCTGGGAAGCCCCTTGCGGGATGGGACCCTGAGTTCTGCACAGCGGGGCGGAGCTGACAGCCCTCCGGGCAAAGATGCGGAGTGTCCCTGAAACTGACCACCGATGCGGTCCGAGGCCACGTTGACCAGCACCAGCCCCTGGCCTGGCTGGGGAAGAGATGGGCTGCCCGAGCTGGCCGCTTCCCCTCTGCAGCTATGTCCTCGGACAATGATACAGTTTGGGGCTCTTCAGCCGGAGAGGAAGCCTGGGCGGGGGCGGGGGTCGAGGTGGAGGAGTCCGCACTTCCCACCTTCTCAACTGCCGCCAAGGTCCGAGTAGGAGTGACCGCTGCCCTGTTCCTGTCGTCGGCTGCAGGGAATCTGGCTGTGCTGTGGTCTGTGACGCGGCCAAGATCCAGTAGACTCCGCCCCTCCCCTGTCCGACGACTTTTTGGCCACTTGGCCGCTGCTGACTTACTGGTCACTTTCGTGGTCATGCCGCTGGATGCTGCGTGGAATGCCACCGTCCAGTGGCTCGCTGGAGATGTTGCTTGCCGGACACTTATGTTCCTGAAACTGCTGGCCATGTACGCGGCTGCTTTTCTGCCTGTGGTCATTGGACTTGACCGCCAGGCTGCGGTGCTCCATCCTCTTGGACCCCGAGGGGGTGGGCGAAAGCTGCTGGGAACGGCCTGGGGGCTTAGTTTTCTACTTGCCCTGCCCCAGGTGAGTGACCAAAAGGAGCTTGAGCCCGTGGAGTCGAGGTTTATCCTACCCGGGGAACTCATGGAAAAGATCTTTTACCTCTTCTGTGCCCTTCAAGTCTATTTACATACAATTTGCATAAAATTGAAAGCAGAATCGCCCCACCCCTCCGCTGCATCCCGCTTTTCGTTTTTCTGTAAGGCGTCTCTCACTTTCCAGTGGGTCCCCCAAACTTCAGTTTATCCCTTCTCAGTTTCCCTCCACTCTAAGGTAAACTAGGAGAGGCTACTGTAGCTGAAAATAAGAAAGTGAAGTAAATTGAAATCATTGTATGCAAATTTATGGTGCATGACCGAACCTAAACGCTTCTGGCTATTCTGACGTTCAAGCCTTAAAGCAACCCGGGAGTTTTAAAAAGTTAGAGAGGGAAAAAAAACCGAAAAGTACGGTTTTTTTTTGTTGTTGTTGTTTTTACCAAAACAAACAAAAACCCTAGGAGCAGCTTCTGTTTGTGGATGGATTAGAAAAAATGTTAGGATTCTTCACTTTGGAAGGAATCTAAGAAAAAAAAATGCTCATTTTACAAATATAAATACTTTATAAACATTCGAGTCTCAACAACAGCACTATGAGTTAGGTAGTGTGCATTTAATGTTCAATAATAAATGCTTATGGAAGGAATATTCCCATTTTACAAGAGAGGAAACCAGGGTTCAGAAATATAAGTGATTTCCCCTAGTTCACACAGACAGTAAACAAAAAGCCTGAACTAGAGTCCAAGTTTTCTGACTCTATGCTAGTGCTGTTTTTACTACAATAAAGAGACTGAAATCTACAAAATCATTAAAAGTACTAATTTCCACAACACAGAAACTTAGGTGGCACCTCTCAGAGCTAGAAAGGATATATGAGAATACTGAAAGAAATCCTAATTATGGTTTTAAGACAAACAAGTATTTTACCTAATGAAGCCAACATTCCAAGTAACTCATCTTTAACTGTAAAGAAACCCTATTACAGAGGGGGGAGATATATTAATTTTTTTCTTCTTTTATATAGACAAAATTAGTTATGCACCATATATCAATACCAGCATATTAATAATGATGACTTTATGAGTAGGAGGAATATTGTGTAAAAGGGGATGTTTTGTCAGTTCTGAGGTAACTGAGATAATTGTTAGTTTTTTGCTATAATTTTTTAACAGATACTTTTTAAATAAAATTTGACATTTTTAAAATGTGATGTTTTAGAGTTTAATATATGTGATGTTTAAAGTCATTAAACTGATCAGACTGCTTGCTTACATTTATTAAGTTTCCAGATGCCAGATATTTCAGTAAAAGGGATTATACATGTATTGAAAGATTTCTTCTAATTTGATTGTGACTTTTCTCTGAGCCTGAATTGCTTCCCCTATAAAATAAAGGGGTTGGGCCAGATAGTCTCTAATGTCCCTTCCTGCTCTAGGGTTATATTAATCTTTTATTACTCAGAGAAAGCATAAACTAGGATAATTGTGGTAAATGCAAGTACTATGGATTGCTTGGAGCTTTGATCTACTTTCAGATTCCAGGTCACTTGTGTCCATTCAGATTTGCACCAGATACTGACTTTTCCACCTACTCACCAGCAGCTACAAGGAAGAGCTAATATAGTTTGTAAATCTCGTGGCTTTTCATTTTCAGTTTATAGGACGGCTAGATCCCTGGTCATTTATCTGGCTCCATTACCTTTTCTCTCCCCAAAATGTCCTTATAAGGTTATTTCTGAGCATTAGAAGGTAGAATAAGAAAACATTGAATATTTAGGGAAACAAGGAGAAAAATCCATTTTTTTTTTACAAAAAAGGTGGGATTTTTTTGGCATTATATAATTTGATCCCTAGAACTGTCCTGTTAAACAGCCCAGGTTTTGCTTAATTACTTGCTGTTCTCTGAGTCAGCCCTTGTTTTTTTCTCGGCTCTGCCACTGAAACAATGGGCAAGCCAACTGTTATTAACTTGTGTTGCTTACCTCACAGTTGCTTTGAGGGAAGTGATTTGGTAGTAAAAAGAGCTGACATATCAATTAACAAGTAATTTACTTCCCTCAAAACCCTATGAGCTAGGTAGTACAGGTATTATTCTCATTTTATATTCACAATCTGAGAGGTTCTAAACTATCCAAAGGTTTATTTGGGCAGAGAGGGGAAATGGAGGGGAAGCATTTATATAGGGTCTTTCATGTGCCAGGCACTTTACCAATATCTCATTTCATCCTCTCACATCAACCCTGCAAGGCAGATGCTGTTATCCCCATTTTACATGAGGAAACAGAGGCTGAGGTTAAGTGACTTGCCCAGGGTCATACAGCCAATTAAGTGTGTGAAGCTAGCTTAGTATTTGATTACAAACTTGTAGAAAGAGACACTCATGTCTTCAGACTCCTGGTCCAATGACCCCTCATGACTACACCTTACCCCTTCCCTATCCCCAATCGACTCAGTAGCTCAAAGTTCCAAGCAACTGGTAACATTCAGCTATAGACAATGACTCCTCCCATTTCTGTGAGACTTCCCCCCTTTCTGCTGAAACTGTCTCCAAGCATGACTTAACTATCATTTAGATGCCAAGGTATTTTTGCTTCCATAGCTGGAGTGGAAACTAACAGCCCTGCAGTCTCCAAGCAAAAACGATACTCAGAGACCAACACAGCACTTAAAAAAAAAAAATGTCAATTTTTATTAATACTTTCAGTAGTTACAATACACAAACTCTTGCTCAAAGAACATCTTGTTGATAGATTGACTGCTTAAGTGGGTTTCTGAACAGCACCCTTTAGTTATTTCTTGTTCAAACAGCATTTGTCTACATCCAGCAACTAATAGCACCGTAAGTTATTGGCTAGATGGCTAAAAGAAAAAAATACCCTTCATATGGTTGTTTTTGGTAAAACAGAATTCAGCTATATTTGTCTTTAAATGGATGTTTATGCTTCGGCTAGTTTGATGGTTGGCATCATGGATATACTATTGCCCTAATCAGTATTTGCCATAGCAACCTCCCTATGTGGTAGGGGTGAGGGGGTGGAAGTGGGGAATATTATATTGTAAGGTGGAAGTCTTTGTTTTATACTCCACCCCACTCCAGCTGTTCCTGTTTCATACTGTCCGCCGTGCTGGCCCAGTCCCCTTCATTCAGTGTGTCACCAAAGGAAGCTTCAAGGCCCGATGGCAAGAAATCGCCTATAACCTCTTCACCTTCTGTGGGCTCTTCCTGATACCTCTGACAGCCATGGCGATCTGCTATGGCCGAATTGTACTCAGTGTATCCAGACACCGAACAGGGAAGGGGCAGCATGGTGAGCCTCCAATCTCTAGATCCTCATTTCCCAATCCATAGCTTCAGTCCCAATTTTCTACCATATCTACTAGTCTTTTGCCCATAGTGACAGCCTAATCACAACAGTACTCCTTAACTTCAGCCCACTGATATGGGGGAAATCAGCAAGAGTACAAACAGTCCTAATGGTATCTGGCCTTTCTTTAAAACCCAGGTCCACAGGGTTTGAGCAGATGATGGTACATCACCTACCACCACCTCCCTTGGTCATGGTTAAGGGGGAAAAAATGAGTGGGGCTGGTTCATTTTATATTTTACAGCAGTACCCCATACTGTGGTCTGAAGTCCTTTCCCCAGCATGTCTCACCACCCTAAACCCCATTTGGAAAGGTGATTTATACCACCAGTGAGATACTTGTGCATGTGTACAAGAATAATATTCATATGTGAGCTTCAAAAAGAACTGCAATATACATCTATCCATCTCCCTCTTTCCATCAGCTTGCCTCATTCTCACCTAGTGCCTAGAAAGGGAACTGACAATTATTCATCTCTGACTCCCCAGCGCCTGCTGGTCAGTTCGCTCTTCGTCGTTCCTTTGACAATCGCCCCCGTGTGAGGCTTCGGGCCCTTCGACTATCCCTACTTGTCCTGCTGACCTTCGTTATCTGTTGGACACCCTACTACCTGCTGGGTCTGTGGTACTGGTTCTCTCCCAGCATGCTAAGCAATGTCCCTCCCAGTCTCAGCCACATTCTGTTCCTCTTCGGCCTCCTCAATGCTCCCCTGGATCCCTTACTTTACGGGGCCTTCACCCTTGGCTGTAGAAAAGGACACCAGGAACTTGGCTCGGATTCTTCCCGGGGAAGGAGCTCTTGGAAAGTCCCTCAACAAGTGGTTCAGACACCTAGGCAGCTGGAATTGAGCACAGAGGGTAGAGGAAAGACAGGAAAAATGGAGGAAACATCTCTGTAACTCTTGCTGAGATCCTCAACTCTAGCCCCAGGCCTCCAACCACAAAGTAATAAATAACTTTTTTCAGAATCCCTACCTTGTCCCTGTAGCCACTCTCACTCCTCACCACCTACCCCTGGCCAAACAGAAAATATGGATGATTCAGGATTGCCTGGTGGAGAAGGTTCTTTTTCCACCCCTAGTAAGGGAAAGAATGAGAACATTCTAGACTTCAGTAATTCAATACTTGGGAGAATATCCTTGAAATTTCCCTTAATGTTACAGGACATTTCACTCCCTCAGCTGGAAGAGGAATGGGTTTTCCACTACTTAAGAGTCAGAAAAAGCCTGGATTGCATCCCTGGCTTTTCAGCTGATGTTTGATTCTCTCACATGTAGAAAAGAAAACTAAACTGTTTATTCACAATGTAAAATAAACACTTAAGGAGGTGGGAGATTAAGTCAAGAGTCCCATCCCAGCCCCTTTCATCCAAGGCTAAATGTAGGCAAACTGATCCTCTGGAGAGAATAACATTTGAGCAGTGCATTCAGCGACGTCTCCGGTCTGGACTCCTGCTCCGTCTTCGGCCACCTCTATAAAAGGGAAGGAGAAAAGATAGCCTGTCAGGGTGACTAGAACATAAACCAAATATTGTTCTAGTTTACTCATTTGTATACACCCAATTCACAATCACTTGTTCTTTCCTCCTACCTCCTTTTGCCTTTGGGTGGCCCCCGCACAAAACACCAATCTACACTGATAGGCTGCCCCATCATGTCCTGGCCATTGAGTCCCTCCATGGCAGCTTGAGCCTCCTTGTATGTCTCATATTCTACCAAAGCGTAACCCTAGGGGAAAAGAGAAAAAAAGTGCCCATCCATACAAGGCATGGTAATAAATCTCTCTTGTTCTTACTTATCAAACCTTAATTTTGATTAAATAACTCAAACATCAAGCCCTGTAAATTTTTGTTCAATGAATGCGCAGCATGAACATAACACACTATGTTCCTGTTGTCTGTTACAATGACTGTCCCTCTGTGTCTAACTGAACTTTCAGTGTTACTTTAACCCAAATTTGCTCATCGTTGCCCACAAAGTAAACTCTCAAGCTCTGACTGCCCAAACTTCCCACTTACTTTAAGGTATCCGGTGCGCCGGTCCAGGTTAAGGTGGATATTTTTTATTTCTCCATACTCGGAAAATTTATCGTGTATGTCCTCTTCGGTGGCTTCCTCGTGGACCCCGGTCACGAAAAGGATCCACCCCTCAACGGCTGGGGAGTCGGAGCACAGACGGGGCGCGATAGTCAGGGTTGAAAGGATTCCACATACCGGGGCTCCTCCCCCTGCTTCCCCTCCCCAACTCCCGGCACTCACAGCGCTGCGGCCCGGGTTCGTCACCATCCTGCTCCACGCTGTCGTAGTCCTCCCGCATTCGGGCCCGGGACCCTTCCTCTGTAAAGTCCATGCCCACCAGGGGTCAGTAAATAAGGGCGGCCCACCCCGCGGCCCCCCTCACCCTCCTCTGTCCCAGCCTCACCTGAGCCGAAGCCGCGACCCTTGCGTTTCTTGGCCTTCTCCTTCAGTTTGTGAATACTCTCTGAAGAGAGAGGAGAGCCGGGTCACGGGGGCCCCGCCGGGGGACTGGAGCCCGCGGCCCGCGACCCGCGGCCCGGCCCGACCCCGCGGCTCTGCCTGGGACGGACGACCCTCCTCTCGCCCTCTCCCCATTCCGAGGCCGGGCCCTCTAACCCTCAGCCCACCCGCTCCGCACCATCCCCATCCTCGTCCATAGCGAAGTCTTCGCCTCCGGCCTCATGAAGATCCAGTACGTCTGCCATCTTGCACGGTTCTTCAGCTCCTCGGAGCGGTTCTGCAGCAAGGCACGGTGGGAGACGATGGCGGGCTTAAGAACCTCCCCACGCGGTGTTGTTGACTGCCTGGATAGCCAATCAGGCCACTCGACTCTGAGGTTCTCGCTTTTCTTTGGCGGGGACGCTGCTCGCTCGCGCAGGTCCAGTGCCCCCCAGGTCCGTAGAGTTGGAGAGGCGGAAACTTGAAGAAAGGGCTTCTGGGGAAGGAGGCCCGAAGAGCAGGTCACGTGATTGGGGGCGGGGAGAGGCCCGGGCTGCGCCTGCGCTTCGCTTGGTCGCTCATTCCCGACTCTCCCCTGGTCCTGGTCCCCGCCCCCAGCCAGGCGGGGCCTCGGACCTCTAACCGCCGAGCTTTGCTGCCTTCCGCGCAGCGACTTGTTGAGTCTTCCAAGCGATTCTTGGCTCTGCCGCTTTCCTTTCTTTTCTCTTCCGAAGCAAGGGCGGGAGAGGCTGCCATCTTCATTTCGCAGCCCACTTTCCGCGCTCGGCGCCCTGGCGAGAGTCTTGATGGGGCTGGACGGCCCCGCGCCAGCCTGCCTTGGTTTGCGTGGTTGAAAACTTCAGGGCAGCTTCTCCCGTCCCCCCCTCCAAAAAAAAAAAAAATAAACAGAAGCCGGGTCGGAGTAACTTGGTTGCTGGAGAGCTTCCTTAGCCTCCCCTGGTCTAGATGAGATGATAATCGCCTCCTGTAAGGCCCTCGTTCTTAAACCAGTTACGCGTTAGGGAGGCTAGGACTCAAGTTTTCCCCGCTGTGACTCTTCCCCAGCCCGGACGGAACTCCAGCCCCTTCCCTTCCGAACTCATGATCTCGCCTCCCTAACTCCCTTCCTCCACGCTGGTTCTCGCCTTTGCTCTCCTTTGTTTCGGGGTTCATCCCCTCCGCCCACCTCTTCTAATCATGCTTGTCAGCAAACTTACCAAAACCCTTTCATAGACCGACCCCACTAGTTGTGCGTGTCCGCCCTCCCACACCGAAAAAGGCAAATGTGCAGGCTGCCTCTATTTCCTCACATAGGCTATCAGGTTTTGGAGGTGCCTAGCACCCTCATTTTGCAGGGACGGAAAGGAAGCTGCCTGAAATGGCTCCTTCCGTGATACCTAGTGAGATCCTTATGGACCTCTGTTCTCAAGGTTGACCCTGCTTTAGCATTTGATACCGCCTCTTTTCGGGGATGCTACAGTTGGGGTACAGACTCTGGGAACTTCCTGGAACCTTCCCACTTAACCTGGCTTTTCACACTCAAATCTGCGACCCTTAAAGTAACCAGGCCCTGCAAGGTCGGAGGCCTCCAGATTGCCACTGGCTGGTTCTCATCCTTGATTACTTCCCACCCCAGCCCTCTAGTGTGGAAACCTCCAGTTGTTTCTCACCCTGGATTACATCACTAGTTAACCCGGTCCCATCAAGATTCTCCTTTCCCGCCTCCTCCCAGACTACTAGACCACCCCCAGATCCCTCCCATCATCTTTCTGTTTATAATTTTAATCTCCTCTCCACTTACAGGCTCAGTTTCAATCCAGTTCTGATTCTGTCTACCTTAGATTCTATCTGACCCACTTGGCAATACAAGCAACACAAATGGTTAGGCTTCCTAAGAGTCAACCCAATATGGCAAATCTTTCATAGACTTTGGCTGAAAGAGTGCTTGAGTCAAATGCATTCAGTCAGGACTCGGCTTGTCAGTATTTTGGGACCCCGGGTACCCCTAAACCCCCATGTTGTTAGTGTGTACAATGTTCTGTTTCTGTTCACTGCGCTCAGCCTCATTTCATGTAAATCTTTCTAGGTTTTTCTGAAATCAGCCTGCTCTTCATTTCTTATATCACCACAGTATTTCATTACAAAATACAATTTGTTTAGCCATTCCTAAATTGATGGGAATCCCCTCAGTTTCCAGTTCTTTGCCACCACAAAAAAGAGCTGCTATAAATATTTTTATACAAATAGGTCCTTCTCCTCCACACTGCTTTTTAAAATTTCTTTGGGATAGAGACCTAGTCACTGTATTGCTGAAACGACAGGTATGTAGTTTTAAAACCTTTTGGGGCACAGTTGCAAACTGCTGTCGGGAATGCTTGGCTCGGTTCACAACTCCACCAACAGTGTACTGGTGTCCCAGGTTTTCCACACCCTCTCCAACATTTACCATCTCCCTCTTCTTTCATATTAACCAGTCTGCTGAGTGTGAGTGGTGCCTTGGTTGTTCTAATGTGCAGTTCTCTAGTCAATAATGATTCAGGGTACTTTCTTTCACATGACGACAGATAGCTTTGATTTCTTGGTCATAAAACCGCTATGCATAACCTTTGACTCTCAATTGAGTTGCAACTTGCATTCTTAAAAATTTGGTTCAGTTCTCTATTTGGAGAAATGAGATCTTTATCAGAAACACTTGCTGTAAAAATTGTTTCCCAGCTTCCTGCTTTCCTTGGTTTGGGTAAACTTCTTAATATAATCAAAATTATCCATTTTACAGCGCTTTCTTTTTATTTATGCATAAATTCTTCCCTTCTCTATAGATCTGACAGGTAAACTATTCTTTAATTTCCTAATGTTTTTATGGTGTTGTATCGGTAAGCACCCAGACATACAGGGGGGCCAACTATCACAGGTTCTTAGAGCTGCATTCATAAAAAGGAAAGCAACTTTCAAGGGGTAACAATCACTTTAATCAAGCACATGTATCATTCCTTTTAACCAAGTACATATATCATTCAGTTAGTTCAGGGAGTCAGCACCTTGAATTTCAAAGAAAATACATAAAAATCAATAGATCAACAGACATAGCTTCCTCTGCCTGAATTCAACAGACAATTGGACCCCAACTGTCTGGCCATAGTCACCAGAGAGGGAAGCACTTGACATCTGGGTTCTCAAAGCCAGGGGGCTCTTGGTGGCTTCCCAGAGTCCTCCTCTGGCACTCAAACCTTATTACAAAAACTAAGCCCCAAAGTAAAACCTCAACTCAGAATATTTATATCTTTTTTAGAGTCAGAGGGCATCACAACCCTTTAACGCAGTGCCTCAACAGAAAAAACAAAAGGTACTTAGGACCATCCTACAAAACAACTCTCCTAATCAAGCTTCCCACAATGGGCAGGCCCATCAATGGGTGGGAAAGTTTTTTTATAATTATTTTGTTTTCAGTGTTCTATAATCACTTGCATATATCTTAGATTTTCTCCCCCTCTCTCCTCCTTCTTCCCCTCTCCTCCCCCACTCCCTCCCGGAGATGGCTTGCTATCTTATATTGGTTCTACATATACATTCCTATTAAATACAATTTCACCATAGTCACATTGAATAGAAGACTTGAGTCGAATTCATTCAAGCATGACCTGGACGTTGGTATTTTGGGGTCCCCATCACCCCTCAACTTCATCAATCCTACCTAGCTCCTTTGCTTTCTCATTTTTGACACCGATAATTTGGTTGTTGTTTTTTTTTTAAATAAAATCAGCTCCTAGTTATTACTTCAATGGTTTTCTTTCAGTTTTATCAATCTCACTTTTGACTTTTAGGATTTCCAATTTGATGTTTAATTGGGGATTTTTAGCTTGTTCCTTTTCTAGTTTAATTGCATCCCAACTCATTGATTTGTTCTTTATTTTACTGATGTAAGCACTGAGAAGTAAGTTTTCCCCTAGGTACTGCTTTGGCTGCATCCCACAAATTTCAGTATGTTGTCTTAGTTTTCATTTCTCTTTAAAGAAACTGATTATTTCTAGGATTTGTTTTTTGATCCATTTGTTTTGTTTTAACCCACTTTTGACCCCATTTAACTTAGGTTAAATTAGTTTCCAATTCATTTAAAATCTGTCTCTCCATGGTCTTTTACTGAATTTTTATTGTATTATGATCTGAAAAGGATGCATTTGATATTTCTGCCTTTCTGCATTTATAAGGTATTTATGTTCAAATACAGTTAGTTTTTGTGTAGTTGCCATGTACCATTGAGGGAAAGGTATATTTCTTTCTATCTCTAATTTTCTTCAGAGGGCTATTATATCTAACTTTTATAAAATCATATTCACCTCCCTAATGTTTTTCTTATTTTTTTGTTAAATTTAGCTAGTTGTGAGAGATGAGAGTTGAGTCCCCCACTAGATTGGTTTTACTCTTCTGTTAAGCCCTTTAAAATTTTTGATGTTATATAATTTGGTGCATATATATTTAGTACTGATATTACTTCATTGTACCTTTTAGCAAGATAGTTTCCCTTTTTATCTCTTTTAGTTAGATCTGTTTTGCTTTGTCTGAGATCATGATTGCTACTCCTGCTTTATTTTTACTTCAGCTAAAGCATAACAGATTCTGTTTCAGCCTCTTACCTTTATGTGTGTCTGTTTCAGATGTGTTTCTTATAAATAATATATGGTAGGATTCTGTTTTTTAATCCACTCTATCTGCTTCCATTTCATGGATGAGTTCATCCCATTCAAAGTTATGATTACTGTGTATTTCCCTCCATCCTGCCCTCCCTTCTATTAGTCCACCCCCATTTTCTGATTTTCCTTCCCTCCCCTCCTTCTTCCATATAAAATAGATTTCTATACTTGATTGTGTATGTTATTCCCTCTTTGGGCCAATTCTGATGAAAGTAAGGTTCAAGTGTGGCCCACTCCAACCCTACCCCCCAATCTTTTCTTCTACTAATAATAGATCTTTTGTTCTTCATGTGAGATAATTTGCCCCATTCTGCCTCTCCCTTCCCTCTTCTCCCAGTGCAATCCTTTGTCAATCCTTAATTTTACTTGTTTGATATTTGGATATCATCCCATCAAAGTCAATTTATACTCAGACCCTCTGTTGATGGGTTGTTGACTTATACTCAGACCCTCCTTCAACTGCTCCAATAGTGATAAAGTTCTCAAGAGCTGTAAGTATCACCTTCCTGTGTAGGGATGTTTACAGTTTACAGTGTAACATTATTACATCCCTTGTTTTCATTTTCCTGTTTACTTTTTTATGCCTCTCTTGACTCTTATATTTGAAAATTCCATTTTCTGCTTAGCTTTCATCTTTTTATAAGGTATACTTGAAAATCCCCTATTTCACTGAATATCTGTATTTTCCCCCTGAAAAATTATGCTCAGCTCCATGATATTTGAATTGTTTCTTTCTGGCTACTTGCAGTATTTTCTCCTTGACCTGGGAGTTCTGGAAATTGGCTATAATACTCCTGAGAGTTTTCATTTTGAGATCTCTTTCAGGAGATCAGGATCAGTGGATTCTTTCAATTTCTATTTTATCCTCTGATTCTAGGATATCAGGGCAGTTTTCCTCAATAATTTCTTGAAATATATGTCCATTCTTTTTTTTTTTTTTCATGGCTTTCAGAAAGTCCAATAATTCTTCAATTATCTCTTCTGGATCTGTTCTCCAGGTCAGCTGTTTTTCCAATGAGATTATTTCACATTTTCTTCTATTTTTCCTCATTTGATTTTGTTTGATTCTTGATGTCTCATGGAATCATTAGCTTTCACTTGCCCGATTCTAATTTTTAAGGAATCGTTTTCTTCAGTTAACTTTTGTACCTTTTTTTCCATTCATCCAATCCTACTTTTTATGAGTTTTCTTCAGTACATCCTTTTCCATTTTTTGTGATTCCTTTACCAAACTGTTCAAGCTTTTTTCATGATTCTTTTGCATTACTCTCATTTCTTTTTCCAATTTTTATTCTGCCTGTCATTGATTTTTAAAATCCAGGAGTTTTTTGGGAGCCTGATACCAATTCACATTTTCTTTGAGGCTTTACGTTAGGTATTTTGACATTGTTGTCCTCTTCTGAGTTTTTGTTTTGATCTTCCTAATCACCATAGTAACATTCTATGGTCAGGTTCTTTTTTGTTGTTGCTTGTTCCTTTTTCCAGGCTGCTTTGTGACTATTAAAGTTGGACTTCATCCCACACTTCTTATGCTAGGGGCCCAGAGTTTGGCCTGGCTTGCTGCACTGGGCTTCCAAGCTGACCTGCACTGGGGCTCAGGGCCAGCTGGCTTGCCTTGAACTCTACTGCCTACACTGAACTATGATCCCCTTTTATTCAAATAAAATATACCTTTCCTGCTGACCTTTTAGGTTGTCTTGAGCTGGAAAATTTCTCCACCCTATCTTTTTGTTGGTTCTGGTGCTCCAGAGATGTCAATTTGTAGTTCTTTGGAAGTGAATTTGAGAGAGTTCAGGTGAATTCCTGAGCCTTATCTATCATTTTGGTTCCACCCTCTTCTTGATTTCTCTTGAAATGGCTATCATACTCCCAGTTACCCAAGTTGGTAACCTCGAAGTCATCTGAATTTTCCCTTTTCATCACTCTACAAACCAATAAAGTTCAAAAATCTTGTCATTTTAACTGTGCAATAGCTCTTTCAAACACTCCTGCCCCTCAGTTCCTACAACTTCTCTCATTTGGCCCCTCATCTTGCCCAATCTAGACTACTGTAATAGCTCCTAACTGTTCCTGTCTCCAGCCTATTCAGCTCTCTAGTCTAACCTTCACATAACTACCAGAGTTTCTAGTGCACTGTTATCATGGCTCTAATAAAAAAAATCTTCAATGTCCTTTATTGCCTACTGAGTAAATGTAAAACTACTAATCCTGGCATTTGCCTTTCCACAATTTGGCTCCAACACACCTTTCTACTCTTGTACTATTCCTCTCAGAGGACTCTGTGTACTAAAATAGAGCAGTCTTCATCAACTTTTCACATACTGTCCTCCATCCCTGGAATGGTCTTTGCTCTGCTCATCTTTATACACTGAAGTCCCTTCTTTAATGTCCAACTCAAATGTTATTTCCTCTATCAATTCTTCCTCCTCCTATGATGTAAATCCTGATTAGCACTTTGCCTGAAATTTTATATTTATCTCATTCTCTCCAGTCATAGAGGTTCTTATCTTTCTCCTAATTAGACTGTAAGCTTCCAGAGAGTAGCATGTCATCTTTTTATCTCCAGTGTCAGGATGATGGCACTCAATACATATTTTAAATTAATTAACTCAATTGTAATGCAAAGGTGGAAAAAGGTATGTATGGGCTCCATCTCAGTAACATAAAAGGAATAAAATACTAAACTAGTCAATATTTATTAGACAATATTGAGCATGTACTACAACACTGACCTTTTCCCTTTGAGAAGCTAGCCTGCTTTTAGATTGTGAAACAGTTTCTTCCACCAGGGATTAGAAGGTGAAAGATAGAAAAATTAGTTGACACCCTAAAGTTAAAGGTACCTTTTCTTTTCGTTAGTCTTAAGAGACACAGAATTTTAGAATAAGAAGGAATCTTAGGGACTGTATAAATCTAATACTGATGTTTTACAATGAATAAAATACTGAGGCTTAGAAGAGTTAGAGTTACTTCTCCAAGGTTACACATTTATGAAAACACTGATCTAATCATATCTTCCCTTCCTTTTACCTAACTTCCCTACTCATCCCACCTACCCCTACCCTGCCAAAATACCCTTACACTAAGTTTCTTATTAAATAAAATTCAAACTCCTTAATTTGGCAATTAACAGTGTTAATGAATTGACTGCACTCTTTTTTTTAGTCCTATCTCCCACTATTCCACTTCAAATGTCCTATGTTACCCCAAAATGGCCTACTACATTTTTTGTTTGCCAAAGATGCTAATAGAGATCTGAAGCATCACTATATTACTTAAAATTCTGTAAGATAATTTCCTGTGTAAAATAACCCTAAGGATTAAAGATTCACTTAAGATTGTCCCCAAAGGGTGGGAGGGAAATATGGAGTCCCTTCTATTTCATCAATGAAACATTATCATTCTCCAACCTACACCTATAAGAAAAAATAACTGAAAAATATCTTCTCAGCATATCTAGAGGGGATAGTAGGTTACTTGGAAAGACTACTTGGTGGGGGCTATGGGTGTGGAACAATTATATATAAAGTCAGACTTAGTTGATGTGTTAGTTTTGCCAAACTTTTTTTTCTCTTATTATTTGTTATAAGGGATGCGTGTCTATCTGGAATGGGGAAGGATATAGCTAGAAATCTAAATGATGAAAAAAACAGAAGTTATCACTAAATATTTTTATAAGATATGTTAAGCTCCTCTGAGACAGTTTCAAGAAAGACTCAATCTGGCTGGCTACAGAAAATTGATTTTTAATTGTATAAAAGTGTGCATACAAAATACATAGAAAGTAGTAAAAATTATGACACACAACACTGAAGATGGGCAGTATGAACACTGTCTCAACTTCACTGGGATCTAAATAGTAGTAAATGAGACAAAGACCACCAGTTTGTGGCAGATCTGGGGACCAGCTCCTTATTCTTTCCCAGAGAGAGAGGAACAAGAAGAAAGGAGGGACCCAGATGAAGGGACAAGTGATTTGGGGTTTCAAATAACAAATGAAACAACTAGAGGTAATCACATCTCTGACCTAATCCGGAGCAGGAGCCCTTTACATTTGTTTATATTTGGGGGGGAGGGAAACAGGACCTTAAAAGTGAGGGAGAGTCCATTCTAGATGCCAGTGAAGTTGTGACTATCACCTGTACCTCTGAGCCCATATGTAGTGGTTACGTAGACAGTTCCCAAATAAAGAGATGCTCATCCCACCTGAAGGAGAAAGTTGGGCCACATTGCCTAAATATCCTAAAAGTGAAGATTATAACTGAGCAAAGATTAAGTGAGTATCAACTAATCCCAGAAAATAGCTGCAAAACAAGATGATTCCCCAAGCCCAATTTAGAAAGTGCATTCAAAGTAATATACATTAGTGTAAAGGAGGTTGTAGAAGGAAATCAGAAATGTATTTTAGAGACACCTCCAGGCCACAAGGATAATTATTTAGTGCTGTTTCAGAAAATCCCTCCTATACTTCCTCAAGGGAGAATAAAGTAGGGAAACTCACTCCCTAATGAAAGGAAACAAAATTAGAATTTCAGAGACAGGCAGTTGGTCCTGGATCTCTTTCCTAAACATTTCAGAAAGGAAAACCAATGAGGTAAGTGTCCAGTTTACTGAACAACTCATTCAAGGAAGAGAAAGAAATCTGAGTCCTGGTAAGAGGCAATGTGATGGAGACAGGCGACAGCCTTGAACTTCAGACATGGGTTCCAATTCCAGCTCCAACTCTGAGCCTCAGTTTCTTCTTTAAAAAAAAAATGGGGATAATACTGCTTATACTACCTACCTTAAAGAGTTATAAGGAAAATGCTTTATAAACTTTAAAGCATCATATAAATGTGTGCAACTACCACTACTACTACTATAATAACTGATCAGTAGGTAAAACAGCAGCTATTTAGGGGGAGAAAGAAAGTCCTCCACAGATAAAAACATATCCTTTCTAAGGAGCAATATGATGGGAGGAATAGATATCATAGGTATATTTTTCATTCAACATACAAGTTGTATTGTCTTCAGGGAGTAAAAAGGCCCTAAGCCAGAATTGGTTGTAAATCAAAAGGGAAGGGGAGGGAGAGGAAAAGAAACAGAAATTTCAGAACCTACCACCCAACTCTGTAGTGAACTATATCAAGAAATCTGGATTGTTGGAATAGTACAGATACATCCTGGTAACATCTTGGATTGGTGAAGACCCCCAAGTTATACTTAGGATCATTCTTCATCTTCCTTGGCCTTTTTTCCCACCAGCTTCTCAGGGGTCAACTAAGTGTAAGATGTTCAGCATCCCTGTCCTGAGCTGGAATGTGAGGGGACTTTAGAATAAAGTGCCAAGGCAGGATGTGATCAGAATGACTCGGTCTTGAAGAGGTCCTAGTCAAAGCAATCCAAAATCTGAAGCTTCACACTCTTATGTACCCTGTTTAATTCAAAGGGGAAGTAAGAAATGGAACTGGAATAAGAGGACAGGGAGCTTGCTCTTACTCAAGATGGCTATGTTTTCCAAAGGCAGACAGAAGTCTCCGTACCAAACAAGCCAACCAGAAGCTCCAGAAACACTTTGTGCTCTTATAGAACTTCTTTTCAGTAAACTTGAGAACTTGGTAGTATGAGAGTCCATAGATGTCCGTAGGCAGTCCCTAGATGCCTTCATGTAGAGTGGGGAATATGTTTCAAATGAAACAATTGCAAGAAAGATCAGGAAAGAAGAAAATGGTTTTCCTAGACAGATAGGAAACCAGACCTAGATTTAGTGTTTTTTAAAGTATAAAAAAGTGAGTAAGTCTGTACAGAAATCTTTCCAAGTCTTAGAAAATAGATGTGCAAACAGAGGCTTGGAGAGGTGTGGTAGGGACGGAAGTATCTAGCAGTTAGAAGAGTGCATGGTGCCCAGCTGCCCGGCGGCCAGCATGAGAATGTCTTTCTTCTCCTTGTGGAAGCGCAGCTCTTTGCCAGCCAGCCGGGCCTCATCCAGTTCCCTCTCAGTGGATGCCAGCTCTCTGGAAAGTGCTCCTGGTACACCCTGCTCCCGGCTTACCCAGTCCAGTGCCATCTGGTGGCGAATATCATCATCCAGGGCTCTGTGTGAGTAGTGAGCCAGCACCTCCTGGTGGAAAGGGGAATGGGAAGGTCATTTGGTCAAGACAGAAGTTAATGACACCTTGGTTCAACTAGAATTTAGGAGTGTTTTTGTCAAGGGATTAGAAGAGACTTGAAATTTTAAATGGACCACAGGGAGAGCTCCCCAGTGGGGGAAGCTGGGGAGAAAAAAATCCACAGTCAAGAGCAAAGAAGGGGAGGTTAAGGGAATAAGCAAAAAAAACCAGTATAAACTTTGACATTCCCAGCCTGGCAAAAAAAGACCTGCTCAGCTTCAGATCTAACACAACAAATCATCTTAATAATAGAGCTGCTGTTTTCTTGCAATCTCTCCTTACCTGTCGAGAACACTGCCTTTCCCTCATGGCCTTCAGGCTACCATTCCAATGCAATAGTTGGAAAACTGTCATCAGCTCCTGCGGAAAAGAATGGGACACAGTAGGGAAAAGCACTGGCTACACTTTTTGAAATCCCTGGGGACACAGAGCCTAAAATCAAAGATACTTTTAAGAGTGAATGTAGTTTCAATGCTCTTTAAGACCTAATCAAACTGTCAGTAAGTAAGAACAACTTGTTTAGGTAGAACCATTTTTATGTATGGATAGTTTTAAAAGGGAAAAATAAAATCAACCTAAAATTTTGCTTGATGGAGAAGTATTGGAAGAAGCCAAGGTGACCCATCCTTAGGATGGAACTATGATCTAACCCTGTAAGGAAGAGAAAACAGGACTACAAAAAGAATTTCCCCAGAGACTGTCTGTAAGTATTCATGGCATGGGGAACTGGGGATGGGATAATAAGGGTAATCTAGCTCTGAGTTAGAAGTGCTATGCCTTCTGCAAAGCAGAAAAGAAACCAGAGGAGCAAGGAACCTCTACTGAAGAAAAGGAGAGTAGAATAGTTAGATAAACAGACCCCTTCAAATCACAGACCAGAAGTATTCCAGCTATAGAAAAAGAGCGTATCTGACAAAGATGCTACCTGGAATTCCAGCATAGACTTGCCCTTGTTGGACTCCAGCATGAAGCGGAAGGCACCAATCCCTGTGTTGGGGTTGTCGGCCTCTTCCCTGTTGCCCTGATGAAAGAAACATACAAAAGAAGTTTGAGTTTCTGATTTACAACAGTTCTAGGTAGAATGTTTTGCTAAAGGGCTCAAACCTGATCAGAGATGAGTAAGCAAGGGCTTTTATTTTTTTTAAACAACTATTTATTAAGTATGTACTATGTGCCAGGCACTGTGCTAATTACTTTACAAATACTCTTATTGGATGCTCACAACAACCCTGGGAGGTGGGTGATATTATCATCCCCATTTTACAGATGGGGAAACTGAGACTGAGGAAGGTTAAATAGGTTGCCCAGGATCAAATAGTTAGTGAGAAGGTTGGATTTGAATTCAAGACTTCCTGCCACCTAACTGCCTCTGCCCTATAGGGTAGTTCTCTCTATTCAAGGGGGAAAATACAAATTCAGTGACAGCTCCTGACCAGTGGTCTAAGAGGCTGCCAGCTCTTGATAGAACAACAGCTAGGACCTGAGCTCTGGAAGCCATCTATAGAGGACTGATATCAAGGGAATTTGCCTGGCACACTTTGTGGAGGTTGCCTGAATTGGCTGAGGTGGAAATAAGATTCACACATAGGTGTCTTAACTTTCAGTCTCCCATACTCCCCATACTTTTTGGAGTTGGGGCCAGCTAAAGGCTCAAGGCTAGATGAGGAGCCATCGAGACACATTGTTCTATGAACCAAGAGAATAACGATCCTGCTAGTGCTTGGTTTCTGAAATCAGCAAGGATAGCAAAACCCTAGAAACATGGGAGAGTTTAAGTCTTTTTCATGGTCTTTAAAATGGCAGGGAAAAACACTACCATTTTTTCCCACTAATTCCTTTCTACCTCTTCTAAGGAGGTGAAAAATCTCCTCCAGTACACCTCAACTTTTTTTTCTCTTCATATTCAGATTAAAAAGCAGCTGGAAAGAGTAAAGGAATGAGTTATACCAGGTCACAGGGGAAAATATCCTGGGATTAAAAATGTGTCACAACTGATCCTCAATATAGATAACAGCCATTTTTTCACCTTTATTACACAACAGGGACAGGGGACAGAAATACATATGTGCAGCTACTCAATTTGGCGGGGTGAAGATGGGGTATGTTATAGGACGAGACAGCAGTATCTGTGGCAGAGATCTCTCTTGGACCCAAAAAAGCTTATCTGAAGGATGGATCATGTTCCTTTTAAAGGATAAAAATGGATTTTTACCCCACCCCCCAAAAAAGTTCAATGTAGGGTCACATAAAAGGATTCCTTGCTGGAGCTGGTGGCAAATTAAACAGGTAAGATGGAAAGATGAGAGGGAGCAGGTATGTACAGAAGAGAAAGGAGTGCAGCAAACAAAAATTAGACACGTTTTTATTTTGGAATTTTATAATTTGCTAGTAAACTTCAGAGGTTCCAGATGTCAGACAATCAAAATAAAAAAGCACACATATACACAGAGCCAAAAACAAACAAAAGCCCGGACATGGATAATGAAAAACAAAAGAAACAGAATGAAAGCACAGGCAGGAAAAGAAAAAGTTTCTCAACTCTCCCACACCCCAGCCCTGCTCTCTCTCACTCCAGTTCCAAGTGCTTACATTGAAAGATGCCAGGGCCTCTGAGACACTCTTCTCAATGAAGTCATCTGTGATTCTTCGGGAAGGATGCTCATTAAACACAGAGTTCATCAGTGCAATCTTTGCAGCGCTCCGACGGGCCTCAGCCTTGGTTGGGCAAAACTGGGCAAGAAGAGAGACAGAGATGGGAAGGGAGTTTGTGTGTGTGAGAGTGTGTGTGAGTGTGTGTGTGTGTGTGTGTGTGTATGTGTGTGTGTGTGTGCATGAGTGGGTATCCATGAGTATGTGTGGGAATGGGAAAAACAGAGTGAGAGGGAAAAGAAAAGAAAGCAAATGGAAATTAGTTGTGCTCAACACACTCAAGTTTTCCTTGCAAAATAGCTCCGGAGCTTGGAACCATACACAACTTTGCTTCAACATTCTGAAGTTATTAAGAGAGAGCTAGAGACTGCTGTAATCCACACAGTACTGAATGCAAAATAAAGGAGGCAGCTGAAGTCAGCATATAATCACTGCACATGAAAAATGCCCCTGTTCAAACTGTCAACAGAATTAATTACTCGAAAGTCAAACTCTGGCCAGCCTGTTAGGAATCTGTCTTGTTCCTTGGCTCAAGGAGGCTGGAGGATGTTCTCCCCCTTCTTTTTTTGGACCTATCCAAAGAATTGAAGATAAGAATAATATCCCACCTTGGGCTAAGGTTATTTTGGCAGGATTCACATCCTTTAGCCCTAATCACTGTAGAAAGCCCAAGGCTAGGTAGGGATTTCCAAACTATTGTCCAAGATTAAACTGAGATGAGGCAGAGGGAAAAGGCGTGTGTGTGTGTGTGTGTGTGTGTGTGTGTGTGTGTGTGTGTGTGTGTGTGTGTTCTACCCACATATCTAACACAAGAACCACATCCAGTCTGATTTTTAAAATCCAAACAAAACTCTGTACATTGTACATGGCCCCTCTAATTCAGCTCCCAAAACTGATCACAATGACTATTTCAATGTCAATTTAAAGAATCCAAATACCATTAAAATATAAAGCTTAAGATTAAGGCAAAAGAAAAGATAGGGAAGGAAAGGAAGAAGGCAAATGGCGTGCTTAGACACAGCCTGTAACAGGTTTGCATCAACATTAGGATATTTCCCACTTCTCTAAAGCTTCCCTTAAATTGACAATGCTGAGGTCAGGGATGTTGTCCTACTCTGCCGACACTGCTCTCTTTCTTATTCTCATAGATCTGCCTCCTTTACTACTCATTCACTAGCTTGAAGTCTACTTCACACAGGTAAGCTTGTCCATCGGTCTACAGAAGAACATGGGAAAAGACTCAGAAACACGTGAGTAGTGAGGAAGTCACATTAGTTTGTATGTATCAAAATGAAGGCCTAAGAGGCACAACTCAGCAGAGAGGCTAGGGAAGATAATTCCACCTTGCTCCTGAAAAGGGCTTTTACTCAGGCTGGATGTCATCATAAAATGTTCTACTCTTCATCAAACAATGTGAAGAGGTTTGGGTGGGGAAAAGTAATACTTTGTTTTCTAAAAAAGAATGTATAAAAGTTGTCTGCCACTGTGTGTGTGTGTGTGTGTGTGTGTGTGTGTGTGTGTGTGTGTGTGTGTATTTACTTCTCTGAAATAATTAAGGACTGAAGGGAAAAAAAGTACATTTAATAAGCTAATGTGAACTTACCTTGGTTGTTTATATTTGAAGCTGAAATTAAGCTTGTTATGCAAATTGCAAAACTGAACAAAGATGTCTGTTTTCTTACCCAAACTCCTAATCTACCACAAAGGGTCACTTTAGAGGGCTGCCTGCTCTGAAAAGGATAAGCAAGAGAATCTTAGAAAAATCACTCCATCAGCAATATCTTCCTATTTCAAGCTTTATCCAAATGCCATAGCACATGAATAAATGAAATTTTGAAAAATCATGTATTATGTGCTTGCTATGTGCCATGCACTTTGGAAACTGGGGGGAAGGAGGGGTTCACTACCTTCCCCACATAGCAATCACTGTGCTCATTTACTATTTTTTCCTAGAACTATGGAATTTTAGAATTGGCTGTAATCTAGTATAACGCCCTCTTTTTTCCAGAGACAGTGATTTACCTAAAGTCACAGGGCTAGTTAATGATCAAGCCAGGTCTCATTATTCTTAGAATAGTGTTTTTTCCATCATACCTCACTGCCTTCCTTTCATCCCTCAGGGTCCTCAACAGAGCCAAATTTAGCTGACTTACTTTCTTCAGCAGCTGCAGTAAGACCAGGCCAAGAAATGAAGGAAAACAACCCTACAGTTCTCCAGAAGTAGACATGGCAATAGGCTTGGTTGTGTGCTCGATGACTGACAAACTAAAGTAAGGACAAACTAGCCACGAGAGTTCAGGTTTGAGAATTTCATCTCATTCAGATGCAAGGAAAGTTTAGAGCCTCAGAAAATGCAGGAAAAGCTTAGCATGCCCCTCAGATTATTTAAATTATTATAATATAATATAAATATAATATAAATAATTATAAATAATTAAAAATAAGAACAAAAACCCTTTAAATATTTGCCATAATAACTATTGATATTAATCCCCAAATGTGTAAATGTGTGTTTTTAGGCAGGAATTTAAGACTGCTTTCAAGTAGCTGAAGGATAGAAGGAGAGAGAGCTGGAAGTACCTGAGCTTTCATTTTGGCTACTGCTGAATCTGAAAGCTCTTACCTGGAAACTACCAAAGCAACTTCCTCCAGGTAGAGTGACATAACAGACATATGGAGGACTGTTGGAGGGCACCATCTCATAAACCACTAGAGCCCCATTCTTCAGGTCAGCTCCACGGGACTGCTTCATCTGCCAAAATTCCTGCAGTGCCTCCACCACATTCACTGGGGAAAAAGAGGAAGCCAGCTTCAGGGACATCTCCAAACCTTAAACATGTGCTATGATTCTACTCCTTACTTTACCACCCCACTTAATTAGCTTAACCTGGCACACCTAATCGACAGCAAAGTCCATGCTTGCCACTGGCAACTCCATAACGTCATCCCAAGAAATTTAGGGAATAGCCACCATATCCCTTTGTCCTTGGCTACAACGTATGCAACCTAAACTCAACAGATCACATGCTAAGAAAGGCTTCAAAAGTAGTCAGTCCCTGCTATTCCCAACCTATTTAGTAGAGTAGAAAGAATGCATTACCCCACAAATAGACCACTGACTCTGGGGGGAAATCTGAACCCTGTTTGGTGGTACTCATCATGTTTCTGGAGAGCAGTTCAGTAACCTAATTGGACTTTTCCTTCACTCTGACTGCTATCAATGTTTATATTATATGAATAAACATTTCTTAGGAACCTAGGATTTTAGAAGTGGAAGATACCTTAGAGATCTAGCAGATCAGTCAACCAAAGCGCATTTATTAAATATCAAACTCTTTGATATTTACTCTTACTTTGGAGATGAAGAACCAGAAGGTCAAAAAGACTGAATATCTTGCCTAACGTCATGTAAGGAGCAGAGCCAGAATCCAAAACAAAGTCCTTGGTTTCCAAACTCTCCACACTGACATTCACTCCCACTATACTATTCTATCTTCTAATTCTTTCTCTAGATGTTTGTGAATGCATGGCAGAATTGTATTCCCGAGTCAATCCTGAAGGCACTTAACTCTCTTGCTAAAGTACTTTTGCTAAAGCTCCCTTGTTACCTTATTTACTTCCTCCTCTACTTACAGAGATTCCTTACTTCTACTCCCTCCATTGTATTTCAGATGATGACCTGAAGACTTAGAATACACAGTCTCATATTTTAAAACCTGTGCAAGTCCTGAACATCACCCATTCCCTGATCCCTACTACGACATGCACATACAAATCCTATGGTCATAAATAGCCATGAATCACTTTGCAAGGGTATATATTTTTAATCATAAACATATTTTAAAAGCATTTTGGTTTAAAACTAGTTTC
>CM053770.1:484100274-484149647 GCA_028658325.1 Potorous gilbertii
CATTCTTACATTAGGGAACCTTGCGGGGGGGGGGGGGGGCAGGGGGAGGCGGGGCAGGGGGAGAGGGGAAGGATTTGCTCATTTACCCACCCCAGCTCCTGGCCATCAGATCTTTCATTCTGTCTCTTTCCCACCCTTAGTATTAGGAAGGGCTCTTCTAAGGTCACTCCGGCCCAAAACACTTAGCCATCATTGTTCTTTCCTTCTGGTCTTTTCAGCCCCAGTTCCCTCTTTGAGAAGACCTGCACAATAGGCTGGGTGGCAGCTCTCCTGACAAGCAAACAGGGAGAAAGGGAAGGGGAAGGGTCTATGGTGAGAACACAGTAAGAAAGATGGTCCCATTAAAAAGTTCACATCCATGTTCAACTTCTCTCTATATCCCTTTTGGCACAAAACTCACATCTACCCTACAAATACAAGTTTGTCTCTCTTGCCTGTAACAACTACCTGCTAACTTCTGCTTTTGGAGAAATCACTCAAAGTTGAGGGAAAGAAAAAGGCTTATTTATGGATAGCTGATAAATGCTGACAAAATGCTAATAGGAAGGGTCAGTAATATTACTTTTATTTTTAAATGCAACAGGGTTGAAAGAATAGAGTAATTATTAAAAAGGCACACACTTCTAGCTATCAACAACTAAACTGTTTTGGCAGGCATCTGAAATAAGAGAAATGAGAACAACAGGACCAAGAATAAAAGGACAGACAGTCATCAAAAATTACTTGTTAAACAAATAAATTATGCATGACACACTGTGATGAACAAAGAGAAATACACCAGTATAGTTTTTGTCCTTTAGAAAATAGACATTACTAATACAGAAAGACATGTGTAAGGTTTACATGTATATATTTAATATAGTAAAAAATGAAAAAGGCAGTAAAATATATGTATCAAGTACAGGTATATAAATGGAGTGGCTAAAATGGGTGAGTAGAAAATGTAATTGGGGAAAAGTGAAAGAAAGCAGTGATGGAAGCACCCTAGCTATTGCTGCTGTTCATCCTTCATTTTCAAAAAGTACCAATGATAGAATGGGGTGATTTGGGTTTAAGTGAGACAGAGTTGCACAGTCATCAGCATCAGCCTCTCTCCTCGACCCACAAAGGCCACTTTTCAAGCTTGTTGATTATAAACAATGATCTACCAAACTGGATAATATTTTGGTTGAGCATAGTACCTACCATATGACAAGATTTTAGATAGGAGTCATAAAACACATTAGACTACTGGAAGCACTGACAAGAGCTTTAATGCAAACATAAAGATTTACTTGTGTTACATGAATTTAAGTTAATAATATTTCTTAGTGAACAAAGGAATAACAATTCACCTGGTACGAATGGCAGGGACAATTTAGAGAGTCTCTTAAGAAAAGAAATACTGTAAAGAAACTGACTTTGGGGGAAAATGACATAGAGCTCCATAGAAAACTAATCCAGAATGCAATTTCTAAGCTATGAAAACTCCTGGATCAGAAAGTTCAATTCCGTAGTATTTAATAAATCAAGATTCTGGCTATAATTCAGACAAGACATAGAAACTGTATTAAGAAGAGAAAGATGGAGAAGAGGACAAAGACATTTATGTTAGTTTAGGTATTTTTAGATAAGGATAATGGGATATTTTGCATGCTAATTATGCAAAAGCTTCAAGCAGATTAGTAGTACCATAATCTCAAGGGAGAAGAATCAGAGAAGGGAACTATGCAAAGTTGTATAGCAAAGTAAGGAACTTGACAAATAAACTCCCATCCATCCAAGTATATTGATTTTGAAGACTCAGCCAAAAAAGAACATAAAAGGATTAGGGAACAAGGGAGAATACTAAAATTCTGTTTAATCCCCTGTTTTGTGCAGATCTCACTCCTAATAGCGTGAGATATAGGGGAGAAGACAAGCTAGACAGGAAGGCTTAATGAGGGATTCAGAATACAAAGGAAAAATGACTGAAAAGTACTTAATTTAAGTATTGAAGTCAAAGATAGATAATGTTATAAGGTAACATCTCCTGAAAGAGATGAAAGATTAGGAACAAAGGAAGGAACTGAGGTGAAGAATGGGAAAAGCCAAGCAAAGAAAGAATGGTGAAGAAATATGACCAAATTATGTTCCAGGGACAACTATTCCAGGATCAATCATACCAGTTACTAAAGGCCAAATGACCAGTCATTGGAAATATGGGTACAAAGCCATTGGCAGCTTCACCTATAAAACTGAGGAAGCGTATTTCCATGTGGTCTGGAATGCCTCCCCGCTTAAAACAAAGTAGATTCTTCTTGCTTGAGATAAAACTACTTGCCAAATTCTACTAGACAGATATTTACTGGATACCCAGCTAGAACCAGTTTGGGAATCCAATCAGAAAGTTTTAAGATTAGGGACAGGATGGTGAGATGATAAGGAAGGGGAGATAATGAGTGGAAGAGGAAATGTAGGGAGTTCAGGAACAGAAAACTGCACAATTTGAGGTCTGACTGATAATCTATCAACCTCCTTTGATTCTTCCTGCCCTTTTTTTGCATATTAAAATTATGATTATTTTTTCCAATTAACAAACATTTATTTTCTCCACTTCCTACCTCCTACCTACCTCCCCCTCAGGGGAAAAAAAGAAAACCAAAACCCTTGTAACGACAAAAAAGAGAAAAACAAACTGACAAATTGTCTTTATTGGAAAATGTGTCTCTTTCTATACCAAGAGTCTATTATCACTGCTGGGAAATAGGTAGCATTGCTTAGCATCTAAACTCTTGAATTATGCTTGTTTCTTGTATTGATCTGAGTTCTCAAGTCTTTCAAAGTTGTTCACTTTAAAAATGCTGTTATAATTTAAATTCTTCTCCTGGTTCTGCTCACTTCACTTGCATGAGTTCATATAAATCTTCACAGATTTCTCCGAAACTGTCTCCACTTCTTATAGAACAATTGGATTCCATTACATTCATAAACCATAATTGGCTCATTTTCCAATTAAGGGGACTTTCGTTTTGAGGCAGCTAGGTGGCTCAGTGGATCGAGTGCTAGACCTGGGGTGAGGAAACTTATCTTCCTAAATTCACATCTAGCCGCAGACACTTACTGGTTTGTGATGTCATTTAATCCGGTTTGCCTCAGTTTCTTCATCTGTAAAATTATAGGGAGAAGGAAATGGCAAACCACTCCAGTATTGCTACCAAGAAAACCCCAAACAGGGTCATGAAGAGTCGAACGTGACTGAACACAAACCTTGGTTTTCAGTTTTTTGCCACCACAAAAAAGAGCTATCAATATTTTTGTACCTGCAGATATTCTTCCTCTGTTTTTAAAAAAATCATTTTATCAGGTTTTTTTGTCATTTAGTAGTTGTACTACCCTCATATTCTTTTTAGGAACACTAGAAAATTCATATAAAGATCAAAGATTAGCTCAACTAGGAGGCCTTGTTTTTCAAAAACAATGTGAAAATCTTGGAGAGTTTTCAGGTTTGGAAACTTGTGGAAAATTATTCTCAATCCTTAATATTCTTCCTTCTATTCACTACTTAACCCTCTGCAACTTGGTTTCTAACCTCATTATCCCACTAAAATTGCTCTTTCAAATTTACCAATCAACTCTTACTTGCCAAAAGTGAGAGTCTTTTTTTAGTTTTTGCTGTATTTGACACTATTGACTTCCCTTTCTTCTCTGGGCTTTTGTGACACTGCTCTCTCTTGGTTCTCTCCTATCTGACGGATCTTCTTCAGTCTCCTCTGCTAGCTCATCATTCATAACATGCCCTGTAATTGTGGGTGTTCCCTAAGGCTCAGTCCTAGGCTCACTATTCACTCTCTATACTCTCGGTTAATTTATCAGCTCATTCAGCTTCATTATCATTTCTATACCCACAACACAAATATATATATAAACTGCCCCAGTCTTTCTTTTGAGGTTCACTCCCTATTTATTGAAAGAACCTCACTCTTCCAATCTCTTGGATTCCTCACTCTCCTTAATTCTACATATCCAATTAGTTATCAGATCTTGACATTTCTACGTCTACATTTCTCACATTTGACCTTTTTTTTTTCTATTTCTATTCTATTTTTGGGTTGGAGTTGCTAAATACCTTACCCAACCAAGGTCAAATAGCTAATTAATGTTAAAGCCAGGGCTTTAATTCATCCCCTAGATCAGCCTTCTTTCTATAACACCACAGAGCATTTATGTTTGCTGAATGAATGAAGCAAAATCTGCTGGCTATTTCTTCAACAGGTGGGAATATACCTTCCCCCAAGATGAAATGGTCAGTAACCTGTAAATGTGTATATCAAGAAAAAACAAGAGGTAATGGCAGTTTCATCAGTTTACAATCCTTGCTCAATCAATAAACTAAGCTGGATTAATTTCCACATTTCTGAACTAATAAAAATTACTGGCTACATACAGAAAAAGGGGATGAACCATGCTGGCCTTGAACAACTCTGCTGAGTTTAATCTGAGGACTAAACTTTACACTGCTGTGCTTTATGAAAACCCACGGAAAACGAGACATTTTTTTTTTAAGTAATTACAAAATTACAATTTAAACTAGTGAATTCTCTGGCCTCTCAAAAATAGTCTTTAAGACTGCGGAAGGCCTGGCATCATTTTCCACTCTGTCTTTAAAAGAGAAAGTTAAAGAAACAGTCAAAAAAACGATCCCAATGTACAGAAGCAGCCTTCCTATCTTCGTACCTGGGATCACTTTCCCACAAATCACTACATGGTCTGGAAATGGAGCATCCATTCCCTTCAATGAGTGTTTCCTAAATGCCCGGGACGTTGGGTACCTAATCCTCCTGCCTGGCGGTGTTACCAAAGGCTCGGTCCTAGGCACACTCTTCTCCCCCACAGTCTCGGGCCCAGTGGTCATTTCTATATGCACAACTCTTAAGTCTGTGTGGCCCGCCCCGCTCTTGCCCCGGCCTGTCTTCCGAGAGCCTGCGCTGTGGATGCAAAGACAAAAAGGAAACCAGCCCCTGCCCGCAGGGAGCGTAGGATAAGCCCCCACAGGCCTCGCAGGAGAATCGCAGGTGGAAGTGGGGATTGGTCAGGTCCCAACCCGGGGGCCTCAAGGGGCCAGGGAAACAGAGCGGACGGCGGGGAAGGCCTCGCCAGGTCTCCAGGTTCGCCGCCTGCAAGGCCACGAAGGTCAGGAACCCGAGTGGCCCTCGGGCCGAGACTGCTGCCCGGTCACAGCTTAGGGGCCACGACCTCTCCGCGGCTGCCGAGTGGGAGGGCGGGGAGACCCCGCCGGGTCCCCAAACTCACCTCGGCCGTAGCCCTGCGTGTGCTTGGCGAAGCTCCTCACCACGGCCTCCACGGCCTCGCGCAGCACGGCGGGGCTGCCCGCGGCGCCGGGGGGCAGAGGGAGCCCCGCGGCCCCGGACAGCAGCAGAGGCGGCGGCGGGGGGGCCGGCGGTGGTGGCGCCGGCTGGGGGCCCCCCGGGGGGCTGGCGGCGGCGGCGGCGGCCCCGGTCACTCCGGGCCGCAGAGCTCGCAGAGTGCCCATCCCGCCGCCCCCGCCTACTCCGGGCTGCAATCGCTGCGCCCGCAAGGTCTCCATCCAGCCTGACTCCCGCAGCGCCCAGCAGCGGCCCACAAAACTCCTCAGCCGTTGCCTCCAGGCCCCCGACCAAACGGTCTACGAGGTCGGAGACAGCTTGGGCCGAGCTCCTCGGAGCGGGGCCAGCCGCAGGGGCTCCACAGACTGTCAGTCACGAAGGGGCGGGGACAAACCGACTCCCTGCCAATCACAGTCAGGGGGCGGGAGGAAAAAAATCTTTCCTCCCTGCCGTAGGCCTACTACCGCGGCGGGTGGAGCTAGTAAGGTAGCCATTTGAGGAGAAGAAAAGAGGATTCTCTCCAATAGAAATCCAAGCATCTTCGAGGAAGGCGGGCCAAAATCTGGACGCCTCCAAAGAGGATCTATGTTAATCGGCGAAAGGAGGAGGGATCAGGCGGAAGGGAACAGTCCGTGACACCCCGATTCTAACGCATCAGCCCATTTGGCCCTGCTTCGGGACTAGCAGCATTTGGCAGTCTTTGCTTCGCTGTCACTTCCCTTGGTGGAGACTGGGAGAACATGTGAGTGGCTTTGCCTCTAGGCCCTGAGATCCAAAGACTGGCCCCTAACGTCCGCCGGGGATCTGGCCAGACAGCGGGATTCTTCTGGGCGCCCGGACTCTAGCACCTCTGGGTTAACTGAAGCAGTCTTACCCAGTCGGACGACACCAAGTCCTCCTGGCCCCTCGGGGACCTTCTGGAGGCAGAGAGGCCCTCGGGAGCCAAGGGAAGAGCCGAGGCTGCAAGTAGGGAACGCGGTTCTATAGGACCAGATGACCATTCAAACTCAAGGCGGAACCCCCGGAGTACCGCGGGGGCGGGGGCGAGATGGAAGGGAAGGGGGATAGATCAGGCCTCTCTGGAGGTGGCCCAGGCTGACTGGCTTGTCTCGGTTTGCGTAGGAAGTGAAGTTCAGGAGGAGAGTCTAAGGACCCATCCTGGGGGGGAAGGGCGGTGCCCAAGAAAGTGGTCTGATATCCTCAGATCAGTGGGTCATTAAGCATGTCAAACAAAGGGGTGAAGTAGAGAGAGCCCGGGACGCAACTAGATCTGGGACAAATCCTTAACTTTCCTGTTTATTTACTAATGTAATCATAGGCCAGTTCCTTCATCTCTCCAACTCAGTTTCCTCATCTATAAAATAGGTATAATAGTTGCACTACATTTCTCACTATGTTGTTTTGATGCAAAAAGCTCTTTGTTTACCTTAGGCACTAAATCCACAAGTTCTTTCCCTATCTTTCGGTGAACCTGAGATAGATGGATCCTGGGAATCCAAAAGAAAGTGAGAGGAAAATCTTGAGATTTCAAGATAAGGAAATGAAAGTTGTTAGCTTTTCCTCTACCACCATTCCAGGGCAGAAGTTATGATCAAGATTAGGTTCAGTATTGCCCAGCCCATCCCTTCCTCCCAAGTGAGTGGAGAGACGTGGTCGAAACTTCTGAACACCTTTATTTTGATATGTCAAGAGGGAGATTAAGATCACTGCCCTCTCCTCGTCTTGGGGAGGACAGAAGCTCACATGAAAGAGCAGTTTGGACTGCATGCCCCACTTCTCATGGGAAGACAAGACAACCTGATATAATGAATTGATTTGGGGCAAGGAAGTCTCTGGTCTATTGGAGGCAAGGAGGGAAGAATTGAGGGAGCAATGAGGGGAGCAGCAGAGCTAGCAAGAGGTTCCTTCTCAGAAGGGAACTCAGGGACTTAGAAAGCAACATTTTCCCGAGTTCTGTGGGGTAGGGAGGGAGAGCAGAGGATCAGAGAACCCAGTCTAGTGGGTAGGTTAAGGGGGGTCCCAAAAGAGTCAAGACATTTCCACAGGGATTGGGTGTGTAAATAATGCATTATAGGGCATTTGCCACTGTACCTAATAAATAGAAATAAATAATTGCAAGCACAAGAAGGTAAGGAGTTGGTGAGTTTGTTGTTCTGGGGGAAGGAGGGGTGTTAGGTTAGGCACTAGTCATTAGCAGGTAATCTCACTGCCTGTGAACAAGTGCAAGTATGTTTGGGGGCCCATGTGCCAATGAGCACCTTTGACCTCATGGTGCATGCAAGTGCATAGTGCCTGTGAGCTCACGCTGATCCCACATGCAAGCGCACGGTTGCACCAGCCACACACATGACCCCTATATGTGCGTGATGCCCAGTACATGTGAGAAGCCTGGTAACCTTTTTGGGTAAAGTGCTCTGTGCCCGTGAACATGTGCATCTTTGCAAAAAGTGCACTACGCAGTACCTATGAGCAAAATCCAAGTGGTCTCTAGCTTGTGTGCGTGGTGTATGTGAGCTGGTGGCCTCACCTGCCCTATCATAGCCTTGTCCACACCATTCCGAGTTCCTCTTACCCCCTCAACGCCCTTGTTCTCCTGGTCCCCCTAGACTCTGGAACCCCCCTAGCTGTCTTATCTGCTCTGTCTGCATGGAGTGACGTCTCACTAATTTCCTCTTGGCCCTGGGAGACCCAAGGCCCCCGGAATGATGGGGAGCAGGGAGAGATGGGGCCCGACACCCTGGCAGAGGTCGAATGTCTGGGATGGGAGGGTGGGGACTGACGTTGAGTGGTGGCAGGAAGCCTGGCCGGGTATGGGAGATGTGGTCCAGGAGCAACGTCCCAGAGCCCCTCCGTTCCAGCAGCCCAGGACTCCTTCTCCGCCCACTCAGAGGAGACACAGCCCCCGGAAGGCTCTCTTGAGACTGCCCAGGTGAAGAAACTGAGCTTGCAGGAGGGAGGGTCAACGGGGAAGCGTTGTAACGGCGACGCTCATGAGACGAGCGACTGGAGTCCGGAGAGTCAGTGCATAGGTGACTAGGGCCGTCTAGCTCCACCGGCTCCATGCGGCTCAGCTTCTGCTTCAGCCCAGGCAGGGGAGCCGATTCTTGGGCCTCTGGCGCCGTATTGCGCCTGAAAAGGGCCCCTCCACCTGTCACTTTTTCAGCCCACGGAGGTGGTTCCTCGGGCCCCTCGGTGCTGTGACGCCGGGAGAGTCGGGGTCGACTAGTCAGCGCCAGGCCGTTAAATTCGGCAATCAATCGGTCAGTCGCTGGTCGCCCCTCGGCCGGCGGGAGCAGTTGAGGAGGGGCGACTAGCCCCCAAGGCTCGGAGTTGAGCCTCTTCAGTGGTTTAGGTGGCGGGTGGCGGGGTGGTTTGGGGAGGGGCTCAGAAGAAGTGGGGTCGTCTGGGGGCTTAGGGAGGGGGAATTCGAACACGTCTCGCTTCTCCTCCTCCTCTTGAGCCCGGGGAGACAGCACTACTTTTCCTCCCCCTCCAGTCTGCAGTTGGATTTCCGATGGCGACATGCAAACCCCTGGGGTTGGGACTGGGGTGGGCGGGTCTTCGACCCCCGGGGAGGGAGGGGAATTGAGATACTGCCGGGTCTTCTTGGTGCCCGAGGGCGAAGTGTCCGTAGTGATGATGATGACTTCTGTGCCCTTGGCTTTGCAGGCTTCCAGCAAGGCTGAGAGGGTCTCGCGATCACCGCGGTCCAGCGCGTGGACTAGAGCTGAGGCGCCAGCGTGGTCACGGGCCGACGGGTCGGCGCCGTGGGCTAGAAGAAGGGTAGCTACCGCAGCTCCTCCACCTCCGGCGCAGGCGTGCATGAGAGCCGTGCGCCCCAGGCGGTCGGCTATGTTGGGGTCTGCGCCCTGCTCCAAGAGGTAGCGTACCATGCGGGCCCGGTTCTCGGGGTCATCGTAGCGGGCCCGACAGGCAGCCATCAGGGCAGTCTCCCCCTGCGCGTCGCCCTCATTCACGTAAGCACCTCCCTCTAAGAGCAACCGAGTCAAGCGCAGCTTGCCCTGCCCCACTGCCCGCAGGAGAGCGTGCCCCTCGGCGTGCAGCATGGCCAAGGTGGTGGGTGGGAGAAAGGCAGCAGCCGAAACTACCAGAAGAGGTGGAGAGGGAGATGCGGGACAAGGATGGGGACAGTGCCTAGAGGAGGACTGAGGCTCAGCAGCTACGGTGCTCCCTGTCAGAGAGATAGACCAACATTGACAGACACAAGCATAGAGACAAGACAGGGAATCATAGAGATACAGAGATTTGGAGTGGGTCACTGTGGTACATAGCTCCGACCCCATGCCACTCTGCCCCCCAAATGCTTGTCTGAAAAAAGGTTCACGTGCACCCGCCCGCGATGGATGCTCGTGCAAGTGCGTGTGTGCACGCGCGGGAATGTCCGCACCCCAACCTTCACCCTCAGCCCCCGAGCCATTTCCAGCCACTGATTTTCCTCATCCTCTCTCCAAAATAGCTCTTGCCAGAGCGCAGACCTCCCCTCAGTAGCACCACTTCCCCCTTCCCACGCGCACACCCATACACTCCCAGTGCCTTCCCCGTTCCTTGGAGCCGCAGCTCTGGGAGGGGTCGCGGCTTGAGTCCAAGGGTCTTAAACTGGAAAAGGGAAGAGTCCAGAGTTCCCCTTTCTCCAGTTGTGTTCCCTATCTCCCACTCCTTGTTCCCCTCCCAGGCGGTGTGCCCAGATACCTGTATGTCCGCAGGATCTCCTCCGGGCCAGGCCCTGGGCTAGGACCTGGACCAGGGTGCAGCCTGGGTGAAGAAGCCGGGTCCTTAAGCACCCACATGGTGGAGGTGGGCCTCTGTGACCCCCACAGTATCTGTGCTCGAGCCCAGGCTCCCCTGTTCCAGATCCCTCCTCCCGTGCGCCCCGGGCGCAGCGCCGGCTCTGGGAGGGGGGGGGCGGAGCTTGTCGGAGCTATTTATAGACGTGTCTCTGCGGATGGGGGTGGCAGGCACCAAATCTGCTCCTTTCCCAATCCCCCATTAAAAACCCCAGAAAATAGAACTCTACCCCAGGTTTTCTAAGCCTGACTAACATATCTTAGCCATTTAAATCTAGCTGTTTGTAGAATCCAGTTCCAAGTTGGGTATCTCTTCTCTCCCTAGCCCCATCAGGGCTGCCTGTACAAATTCTAGCTAGGCTTCCCCAGCTACCAATTTCCAGGACTTGACGTGTTGTGGCTGTGTGCCAAACCTGACATGTCACACTTGACACAATCACACTCTCAAAGGTTGTTGGACCCAGACATCATAAATCCAAGTTCTATGAGAAGAGAGACCAAGTACTTTGCTTAATGGATACATATTTGGATATACAGGGTTTATAAAAGACCCCAGCACAGAGCTCTAATGTCCGGTGTATAAACTTCCTTCCTAAAGGGAGCACAAAGTTACAGAGATGTGGAGCTTAGCCCTTACAGGTTGATCTCTTAGCCAAAACTGGGGAAGATAGGTGTGGACGCCGGTGGTTCTTTGGACACAACAAAGTAAATCTTTAATTGCTTTCCTCTTATTGTCTTGGGGTGGGGGTGCGGTGGGGAGGAAAAGACAGTGAGGCAACTAGGGAGAGGCTGAAAATAGTCTATGTATTAAAAGGTTTTTATCTCCCTCTGATTCTGTACTTCCTCCTTTGTATTTTGTCAATCTTCCTGGTCATCGTCTTTTGCTTTTTTCCCCCTCTCTCTATCTCTCTCTTTGTCTCTCTGTGTCAGTCTCTGTCACTGTCTGTCTCTTTCCTTCTGCCACCTGCCCTGTCTCCATGGTTACCATGACTCCCATCTGTGTTGTTTGGGAATAAGTATGTGTCCAGCTGGGAGGTATCATGGGAAGTGGGGGATTTGGGGAGGACTATTGGACTTGGAAAGATTCACATGGTCCTCTAAGCAACTGGGGGAGGGGGCTGGCAGTTATTTAAAAAAAAAAACACAACCCAGGGATTCAAAGAACTAAATGTTAGAGGAGGGGAGTCATTTTATGGCTCGATTTCACCCTTAGAAGTCCACTACTGTTCTCACTCCCCAGAGAAGTAGTTCTTAGAGTTTCATTCTAAGCTCTCCATCATTCATAGCGAAGGAGATGATGGTAGAGACCTTCTTGTCCTTACAATAGTTCCTTATACATGTCCAGAAAAAGCAAGAGAGCCGTGGGAGAGAGACTGGGAACCCAGGAGTGCTGTCTCCTGCCACACCAGTCAGCTTCCTGATCTTCAGTGTCTCCTGCTCCCCTTCTTGCCAGCTCTCACCGACTCTGCAGCAACCCACAGAAAGGTATTTTTAGCAAGGAAGTGAGGGGGGAGGATTCAGTGCGTGCAGAATTTAGAGAAAGAAGGGTGGTAGATGGGAAAGGAGCAGGGCGAGAGGCGGGACATTCTGTAGCAGCGGGCAGAGCAAGACTGATCTCTGATTTCTGGGGGCCTCCTTGGAGGACGCCCGCCCCGTGGGAGCGCTTTAAATTTCATGATATTGGGGTAATTCTAGGAGCTCTTCGCTTTTTTCAGAGCTTTCACACTCTGGAGCTTCTCCACCACGGCTGCATACCAAAATAACTTGACCCCACTGTCTCGGTTCCCCAATCTTTTCACCATTCTCAGTGTGCCCGGATTGCCAAAGCCCACACATTATCTATTACTACTCACGGCCCTCCTCCTTATCTGCATGTGTGCGGACGCCCCGCCCAGCTCCTCTGCTATTGGTTCTGAGAACTCACCAATAGGGATGGCAGAGAGGTGGGCCTAGAACCCAGCGGACAGGCTGACCGGACGCAGGGTTGGCGGCTGCGTGGGTACCGTGTGGGGGAGGGGTTCCAGGTAAGAACTGCCCCGAGGCTCCTCCGTACCCGGCCCGCTGCTCGGTCAGGTTCACCTTGGCCGGCTAGCAGGCCTTGGGACAGAGGGAGGGAGGGCCGAAGCCACCACGGGTCAGCTTCCGAGAACCGCCCAACTGACTGCTCCCTCCCACCCTCACCCCCGCCCCGCACTCCCTACCTCCCAGTGTATGTGCGCGTGCATGTGTGCGCGCGTGCATATGTGTATATGTGTGTGTGTGTGTGTGTGTGTGTGTGCGCTCGCGGGTGGTCTGAGTTTGGGAGTGGAAAAGGAATGTGTGTGTGTGTGCTCGCCTGTGTGTGCCTGCGTTGTTGGAGGTTTTACTCTTTTCCCCAATCGAGGATTCATATAATATGATGAATTTAAAGCTTGGAAGGGTCATCAGTTACCTCCACATTTTACAGATGAGTAAACTGAGGCAGAGCCCGTAGGGGTTAAGTGACTTTACCGAGCCACCAAGGGAAGAGGTAGTAGAATTAAGGATTTGAATTCCGTGTTCCCTGACACCAAATCCAGCACTCTTCCACTCCCTCCACGAAGTTGCTCTAGCAACCTGGACCTCCCTTTATTTTCTTATTTTGAAAGACAGTCGTCCTCCCACTGACCGATCTAATATTCGATCATGAAATAACAAGATCAAAAACTATCCGAATATTGCAGATGAAGAAACTGAAAGGCAAGTTTAAATTCGAACTCAAGTCCCCTCCTCAAATGCTCTTGTAGGCTATATGCCTAACGTTAAGCCAGTTGCAGGAATTACGAACGATCATAAAACACAGCCTCTAAGCTTCCAGACTTTACAATCCTATTGGAGAGACTAGATCAGAAGGCATGAAACAAAAGCCATTAGAGATATAAAATCTTTAAGGACAGCATATAATCAAGAACCACTTATTTTTTGTGATTCAGACTAAATGCAGTGATGGAACTGGAAGCAACAGTATGGATTATTAGCATTCAGCAATAATGAGAGAGAAGTTTGAATAGGGAAGGTGGGACTCAATTGTGGAAGTCCTTACCTGATTTAAGAATTAATCCTTTAGGGAAGAGGTGTCAAACATGAGTTCTGGCACTGCCCAAACCAGATGAAAATGTAAATGGGAAATATTTAACAAAAAAATTCATAAAAATATAATAAAACATAGATAATGTTAATATGTGGTTTCCTAAGTCAGTGTGTGGCCTGTAGAGATCCTTACATGTGTGTGGTTTAGTGACCTCATATCACGCTAGTGCTTTTAAGACTATAAATCAGGAAGCAGTTAATGGTCTGCATTGGTAAAGGAAATCTCCTCACCAGGAGTACCTTATCCTGCTGAAGTTGAAGGCCTGGAAGAAGCCCTCCTCCCAAAACCACGCAGCATCATAATCATAATCACTAATGATAGCCAGTGTTTCCGTAGCCCCTGAAGGCTGGTTTGCAGAGCACTGCATATACATCATCTCACTCGATCCTCACAGTTCTCTGAGATAGGTTGCGTTAGCATGCCCCAAAAACAGGCCTAAAGAGGAAGTAAAGGAGTGTTGCACCTCAAGTCAGAAGACCTGGGTTCAAAATCTGACTCATACTACCTGTGTGGCCTTCAGCAAGTCACTTCATGAGCCTCCGTTTCCTTATCTATAAAATGAAGGGAGAGAGGATGGAATTCCTTCTCTAAAGCATTTGTTCTATGAAGGAACCTGCCTGGCTAGTAAATATCAAAGCTAAAATCTTGAGTACAGTGCCTTTTCTTACTATACCATGAATGGAAGATTGGAAGCAAAAAAGCCTAGGTAGAAGAACATTGCAGTAATCCAGGCCTAAGATGGTAATGGTAGGAGGAGAAAGAGGTAGATTTAAAATATTACAAGGAAAAATATCAGTGACTTGGTAATAAACTGGATATAGGAAGCAAGGGGAAAGGGAGGGATTAATGAGCATGGGTAGCAATGTGATATGAAAATGTAATTTTTTGTTGATACTGGGATAAAGCTAAAAAAAAAACATTCCAGAGATAGGCAGATTTTAGATGAATGAGTAGTAGGTTGAAGAAAAAGCCAATGGAGTACCTGGAACCAAAGACCTTTGGCTGTCAGCACAGTAGGGGATCTCATCAGTCTCACAGTTTGTCTTCATTTTTCTCTTTATTAGGCTTCTCCCATCTGATCTCTATACAGCCAGGCCCCCCCTACGATGGCCAGCCGGGGTGGGGGCCGGGGCCGGGGCCGGGGTCGAGGTCAGCTCACCTTCAACATGGAGGCTGTGGGCATTGGGAAGGGGGATGCTCTGCCCCCTCCCACTCTCAAGCCCTCCCCACTCTTCCCTGTGAGTGCTTATACTTGTCCACCAAGATTCATCATCCTATCTTGGCAATAATCAGCTGTTGTCCCTCATGACTGCCCCCAGAAAATCGCAGGATCCTAGAAGGTGGCTGAGCCCTCCTGAAATCCTTTTCATCCTCCTTTCTCTATATATGTTCTCCAGGGAAGGAAATGCTATGTCTTTTTTTGCTATGTCCCTAGACTCCCCACAATTTTTAGGGTGCCCTTGTAGAAAACCAATCTCTCTCCTGCTGTAATCTTAGCCCCTCACCTTCCAACTCTACAGACACACATACATACACAGCCATACTCCCCTCATCCGTTGTTTTACACTTTGTGGTGGTGAGGAAAGGAGACTCTCCATCTTCCAGATAGTTCCTGCCATACCTCTCAAATCCAGCTTTCCCTTCCCACTCAGAAGGGCTATCCAATCCTTTCCAGCTGTAACCATACTGACCCCTACCCTTCTTGCTCTCACCTAGCCCTTGGAATTCCGCCCAGTACCACTACCCTCAGGAGAAGAAGGTGAGTATGTTCTTGCCCTGAAACAGGAGCTACGTGGGGCCATGAGGCAGCTTCCCTACTTCATTCGTCCAGCCGCACCAAAGAGAGGTCAGTTGGAATTCCATTCTTCTGTCTTGAATAGGCCCAGTGTATATAGCAGCCCTCTTTCAGGCCATGGATGTAGAGACAAAGGAAAGAGACAAATATATACAAAGAAAAGAAACAAATAAATATAGCTGTAGCTATAGACATACACACACATATGTGAAACAAATACATATATCTGTATACACATACACACATGTATTTGTGTCTATAATTCCTACATTTGTGTATTTATGTATATTTTTATATATGTACCTCAATGAGAATGATACAGTCCATAGCCTTGAAAACCTCACAATCCAAAGGAAAGTAGTATAGAGTCTTTGTCCTTGGAGTACCTTCATCCTAGTGAAGGAAAAGTCACATCTCTGTAGGAAACAAATTTAAGACCACTTCAAAAAGTTCAATACTTGGTTATCTATAGGCATGGAGGAGAGAAGAGGCCATGGCTAAATCAAAATGGCAGCTAATTTGTAGTCTTCCTGTGGGCATTGGCACATATTATATTTTTTATTGCAGATTTCCTTCCTTAATTAAACTGTAGACTGATAATAAATGTAGTTTGGGTTCTCTGAGCACAAACTGAATGATATTATAGAGAGGCATCCCAGAAATATGCTAGGTAAGGCAGACAAAATTAGCTGTTCACATCAATCAGGAGTTGGTAATGTAGACCAGAAATTGAGATATAGTGCTTCTGAGTGCATGGGGGGAAAGGGCCCATCAAAGACAAGAGTACTTGGAACTGAGTAGATTTGTTTATTCTTGGAAGACTTAAGTTTGTTCCCCAAACAAAGAGGAAGGAATTTTGGCAAGCTTGAGTAAGACATTCCAGGAAATATTTAGGAATGAGTCAAGACTTTAGGAGCATGTTAGCCTAGTTGGAATACACACATACCCCTTTATATCTCCTGATAGTGCCTTGTACAATGTTCCATAGAGTATAGTTGATCAGTGAATATTTAATGAATAAATGAATGAGCAGAATCTTTGTTGGGGCAGTAATGAAAAATGAGACTGGTGACTTTGGAAAGTTAGTGGAAGAACTTTTAAGTCTGTCTCTGAAGGTCTGAGGGTTATCAGGATAAGGGACAGAGTGCCTAGGTGCTTTGGAAACTTTATCCCCAGGCACCACCATTCCATTCAGGGGTCTTGAGGCCTCTGATTCCTGGTATTTAATCCTTCAGATGTGGAGCGTTATTCAGACAAATATCAGATGTCAGGGCCAATTGACAGCGCGATTGATTGGAACCCTGGTATGTAATGGACTCCCCTCTGAAATCCTTTCCTCAAAAGTCTCCAAAAATATCCCCCCAATTCTTCTAGACATGCCTTAGCTGACCTCAAACCATCTCAAACATTCAAATACTTCCCCATAAACTCCCTCATATTCCCAAATCCTTGTGGGACATATCTCCTGCTCTGCCATGTTGGCTCTCTCAGCCTGGGGCCCACCGCCCTCTATTTCTTTACCCTTTTTCCCTAGATTGGAGGCGTCTTCCCAGAGAGCTCAAGATACGAGTCCGAAAACTACAGAAGGAACGTGAGTATTGTTAGATGACGTGGGGGGAGCCTCCTGCAGGCTTTTGAGACGAATAGAAAGAGCTGACTGCCTGGCCCTCTCCCTCCCTCTGCCCCATACCATCTATCATATTGGCCACTCAGGGGCAGCAGAGTTCCATTGCTAGCTTCCCTAGGAAAGGAGATGGGAGGGAGGAGGGAGTAAAGGCAGAGCAGAATACTCAATCTGATGTTCCATTCTCTCCTTCCTCCCCTTCCCCCAATAGGGACAACCATCCTGATCCCCAAGAGGGCCCCTAAAACCCCAGCAGAGAAAGAAGAAACCATTCAAAAACTGGAGGTGAAGTGTGTGTGTGTGTGTGTGTGTGTGTGTGTGTGTGTGTATGGAGGGGGAGTGGAAGTGGGGAAGACGGTAAGGAATAGAAAGAGAGGAAGAAGTATGAACCCAACTGGGTCTTGGGTTCAGTCCTTTCTTCTATCCACACCTCCTTCTTACCCTTTTCATAACCTTGATTTTGCCCTCTGGGGGGCATTTTCCTCTCTTTCACCCTTATTTCTTCCCCCAAAAGACCTTGGAGAAGAAAGAAGAAGAAATGACTTCGGAAGAGGAAGAAGAGAAAGAGGAAGAGGAGGAGAAGGACGATGGAGAGGAGGAGGAGTACGATGAGGAAGAGCATGAGGAGGTGAGAGAAGACCTCTCCCCACAACAGCCCCTTCTGTTTGCCTGCCAAAGCTGTCAGGCCCCTGGGGTTTGGGGGGATTGGGTACTGGAGGAACTAAGTCACCTGGAAGGACTGAGGCTGAAATAATTACTATAACCATCTTTGCTTTATCCCATGATTTTTTTCTACAAAGTGGCTGTGGGTGACCATCTGAAATCACAGATCAAAGTGGGAAAGGCATTCTTTCCTTTTACCTTTTCTCTGCTCCTTTCAGGAGACAGATTACATCATGTCATATTTCGACAACGGAGAAGATTTTGGGGGTGACAGCGATGATAACATGGATGAAGCAATTTACTGAGAAGAACCTTGAATAGCTCCCACAGTCCCCATTTCCTCATCTCCAGGGATGGAGAGACTGTTCTAGCTATCTGTGATCGTGGGCACACCATCCTTCTAAATCTAGCCAGAGACAAGTCATTTCCTCCTTGAGGGGAGGAGCAGGGGTCTAGTGGCTATGGATAGCTCTCCTCCCCCAGTTATGGTGGCTGGACCTTATCTCTGTTGCTTTGGAGAAGAGGTGAAGGACTGACTTTTTTTTTTTTATTATTTTATACTTTGAGGGAAGGGAGAGTGGGAAATATTTGTAGAAGTTACAACTGCCCCCCTTTACCCTGCTTACATGTTGCTAACCTGTATAATTTTCTCTTCTTTGGAGAAAATTGGGAGTTCGGAAAAAGTAGGGATGAGGCCAGTTTTATGGTTTTTAAATAAAATTTTGTTCTCTATATTTGCCTTTTGTACTCCAGAAAAAGAGGAGGTGGGAGGGAGGAGCCTTATAACTGGAAATTTGTCCTAGCTGGGATGATCACTGGTTAAGTTGTCATCACTGTCCAACTATGTTTTATAGTGAGATGGTTCATCTTAATACTCCCTTCCACCAGAGGGAGATATATCTCTCATCTCATCCACCCACCCATTGGAACATTATTTTGAAGTTACATGTAATTACAATGACCTTTGGACTCCCCTTTCCCCTGGAGAGTTTGCTTGTTGACTGTTTACCAGAAGAGGAAAAGTCAGCCTTCCCTTTCCCATACTTGCCTTTGGTTTCATTCTTGTTTAGAAGAAATAGCTGTTGTTCTTTAGGGGAGGAGGGAAGGAAAGGGTAGGTGCTAATAATGGAGAACTTCCTTTCTTATCCCTGGGGAATCCCAATTTAAGGGTTTTTCCCTGGGCTTTATTGTTCCTGGATGTGTTGCTTTCCTGATGAGGAGATGAGATGTGAGGAAGAATAGCTCAGTGACTTCCTATTGTCTGGTCTCTCTCCATCCTTGCCCCCGTTCCTTTCACCTGCCCCTTCTAAGTTCCTTTTGCAATGGGGGAGGGGAGTGGCAAGGGATACTCATAGAGACAGCCGCTAGAGATGCTCTCACCCACTCGGCTTTCCCCCCGGCCCCCACCCGAGGGTGAGTCATTTCCTCAAAGCCTTGATTGGTTAATGAGGGAGTCCCAGGTTATTTTATTGGTTGGGGCAACTGGACACGAAGCAACCACGGGCTCATAGCATGAGCAGCCTGGGGCCTGAAACTGAAACAGATATGGCAATAGAGATAAAATAGACAGAAATCCTACTGAGCCTACAAATCCTGAAAAGGGAGTTTGGGAGGGAGAGACTGAGACAAGAGACCCTTAGAGATTCCACCGATCTTACTAGGACTAAGTCCTAACTGCTACCTGGGCAACCAAGACAGGCTGACTTGTGTATTGAATAACACACAACAATAATACACATAAATAAAGAAACAAATACATAGTGCACCATAATACGCTTTGGACTCTGGTGGGGTGGAGACCGGCGAGGAGGGGATTCGATGACTCAGGGATCACGAGGGTGGAGACTAGACTGGAGGTAGCAGGATCCTTATTGTGGGATCCAGAAAACCCCACAGGACAGGCTCAAAAGTGGATGTGAGTAGGAAGAGAGGGGAACTAAAGAAGGAAACAGGAACTAAAACTGTACACTTAGAAGTCAGTGGGCAGTTGTGATTAGGACTCAGAACTTTTGTGATTATCACAGCATTTCTCTGGGTCTTTTTTGTATTTGGTGTTTCTCTTTCCTGTAGGGGAAGGGAAGGGAATAGGCATTTATATGGCTCCTACTGTGTGCCAAGCACAGTGCTAAGTGCTTTTACAAAAATTGTCTCATTTACAGATATTGCCTCATTGCCTCGAAAACAACCCTGTGAAGCAGATGCTGTGGGATGGGGCCCAGGGCACAAGTGAGTGGGGATGCAGGTTGGGGGCGGGGAGGGAGCAGCATCCCACTGAGATTTCCCATAACTGCCCTCAGGGAATGACCTCCTTCTTCCAGGCAACAAAGATTTTCTGAGTTCCTACTCAGGAGTAGGTACCCAAGGAGAAATCGAGGGGCAAAGATCTTGAGTTCGCCATGCAGTCCTGTCTCTTCTCCATTTCCCATCAACTATAATATGTCTGGCTCTGCATCGGAGACATACCCTTCCTCCTCCTGTCTGATATGTATTTGGGGACTATGGAAGGGCCTGGGTTCCTCCTTAAGCTTCCTTGGGTTCCCCTCAAGGTATCCATCCTGGAAAAGAGAAGGCTAAAGAGGTAGAAAGGGAGAAGATGGTGGTGGAGCTAGGGGTTAGCTAGGTAGCATTCTATCCTCTGGTTATGATTCCTCAGGTCCTCCATCCCTGTGGACCTGAGGAAAGGGGAATAAAAGTAAGAATGGTAATTTTGGTCATATGTCCTGTCTTGCAGCCTGGTTTCAGCAGCCTTCTAAGTGGTCTCTAGGGCTCAAATCTCTTCCCAAAACATCAAAATGAATTTCTAGAGCATAGATCTGTTCAGATCCTCCTGCCCAGTAAACTATTGGCTCACCATTATCTCTGGAATCAAATGCCAACTCCTCCATGGCAGGTCACTAACTGGCTCCAGCTGACCTTTCCAGACTCATTACTCTCCTTTGTACACCCTATGCCATGATCCAACTGGCTTCATTGCTGTTCTTCACACACGTTCATCTCCCATCTTCAAGTCTTTGCATAGGTTGCTCTCTTTGCCCCCTTTAGTGCTGACACCTACAATTATTTGTTTCTTTCAAAGCTCAACTCTAATACCACTTCCTCCATGAGGTCTTCTCTCATCTCAGAAGCTGCTAGTGCATCCTCCAGAAAATGACTTTAAATACACTTGTTTGTGTATAGAGACAGCATGGAATGTGGTAGAGAAAGGAGACCTCTTTAGTTGAGAAGACTCAGGATCAGGTCCTTCCTCTGGCTGTAAGACTTTGGACAAGCTCCTCTCAGTGGTCCCAGGGACCTAACTAAGACTAAATTGTTGAGTATGTGCCAGTCTTCACCTGTACAGGGAATTTCCTCATTAGGGATTTCCAATGCCAATGTAATCACAGGTCTGGTTACGCAATACAACGACAACTTGCTTATAGTATCCCTTCCTGGTTTCAACTCCACAAAACAAGATACTCCTCCCAGTATAAACTGATCATCTCTAATCTTGCCACCATGCTGACAACTTAAGTCTTGATTGCTACCACCTTCCCACATCCTCTTCCCCACCTCTGATTGGAGGACTGGAGAGTAGAGTACCAAATTCCTCCTAGTGCCTTCCTCTGGGGCAGAAACTGGAGTCTCAGATGACTCCATTTTACATCTACTTCGATTCCTGGTTTCAACTCAATGAAACAAGGTACCTCTTGGCTGCCCTGCCTTCTTTTGTGTGTTGTCTCTTCCTTTAGATTGTAAGTTTGTTGAGGGTAGGGATTTTGTTTTTATTAATTGAATTCCCAATGCTTGGCACAGTACCTGCACATAGTAGGCACTTAATAAATGTTCATTGGATTGGATTGGATGCATGTTGTCTCCCTAGATAGAATGTAAGTTCCCCACAAGCAGGAACTGTTTCATTTTTACCTTTATTCTCAGTGCCTAGTATAGTGTATACGTTTGTATGTACAGAGGTGATGTGGTGTAATGGATAGAGAGCTATCTTCAGACACAAAAGACTTAGCCTCTGACTTTCTCAGTGTGATTCTGGGCAAGTCACTTAGTTTCTCAATGTCCTAGGCAGTTCTCTCTAAGCCCATAGATTGCTGAGAAAATGCCAACCTTCAGTGATAGAGGGAGTTCCATATACTATTGAAGTTACAGGTTCAGTGCTTGGCATTGGTACTTGCCAAATGTTGATGATCTCAACACTGATGATCTCAATAGCTAAGAGACAAAAGATTATGACATATAACTGCCCCAATGCCAACTGGCAGGTAACCTGGTTTGTCCGAGTCATACAAAAGGCCAATCAATCTCCTAAGGTTTTCCAGGAAACTACTATCACTGATGCTAATCTTGTTGAATATACTTTCAATGAAATTTTCTTCCATGTTCCTTCAGTTTCCAGAGAAAGAATCTAAAGTTGAAGTGTAAGGCCTAGTGATATAAGACCTTGGAATAATAAACATCTCCAAGTTGGGGGGGATCTCAGATCATCAAGCCCAGCCTGTACCTAAAGAGGAATCTCTGTAAACATTTCCAGCAGCCATAGCCAGTGATAAAGTATTTATCACCTGAGATTCATAGGACTAGAAGGGACCTTACTGGCTGTCTGGTCCAATCCCCTTATTCTACAAATGAGAAAACTGAGGCCCAGTGGAGTGAAGTGATTTCCCCAAGGTCAGCCAGCCAGCAAGTGACATAGTCAGGATTCAAACTTAAGTCTCATGACTCCAGCCTCAGTGATCATTGCAGTGCATCACTCTGTCTTACAAGTAACCGGTCATTTTTGAACAGCTCTTATTGCTTGGAAATATGTCCTTGTATGGAGCCAGTATTGGTCTCTCTGCAGCTTTTACCCATTGCTCCTGGTTCTGTTCTCTTCTGTTAAGCGAAACAAGTTTAATTCACATTGGTGAATTATCAAACTCATATAGAAACTCAAATAGATATCAAACTCAAATAGAAAATCCCTATGTAAGGCTTCCTGCAGGCTGCATATTAATTTAGTTTCAAAATGCAACATTTTCCATGTTTCATTGTATTTATATTTATTATGTTGAATATTTAGCACTTACATTTTAATCTAGGACAGTGGTGCAGATCCTGTCTTTGACACCTCCTGACTTTGACTTCTCCATGACATTCTCTATGACAGCCATTCAAACGCTTGATAGCGTGATGGTCACCCCCAGTATTCCCCAAGCTAAACACTCCTATTTCCTTTAATGATTCCTCATGGTATAATTTTTGAGTGCCCTTACCATGCTTCCTTTTTCTAGATCCTTTCTAGCTTGTCAATATCCTTTCTCAAATGTGTCACTCCAAAATGGACATAATATTCCACATGTGGTTTGACCAGAGCTGAGTATAATAGAGCTATCACCTCTCATTTATTATCCTATACATCTATTCATTAATATTATTTTTCTATATAGCAATATCATATATTAGATAATATTATTATATATACTATAGCATTGTTACATATAACATTATTAATATTAACCTAAGATCAAAGAAGATGTATTTTTTGTGGTGGTGGTGGTGGTGGTGGTGGTGTGGCCAAATCACCCACAATGAGTTGCAATTCCTTGTAACCCCTAGTTTGGTTATTTGTTTTTAAATGAATTTTTTGTTGTCTAGCCATTTAGTACTTGCAAAATTGATATTTCTGAAAATAGTTCACTTGTTTTTATTATGTTGTTAGATATTATTTTTATTAAGTTATGGTCAGCCCAACCTTTTAGCCTTTCAAGATTTTTTTAGATCTTTGATAGCACAGAGAAATACAAAGACAAAAGACAAAAATTAAAGTCTCTGTCCTCAAAGAGTTTCCATCCTGTCCAGGGACAACATATAGAAATACACATATGCATATATATACACATATATATGCATACATATATATTTATATGAAAAGGCAAGATAATTTGGAGGAGGAAGGCCTTTGCCTCTGGAAGGAATCATAAAAGGCTTCATGTACAAGGTAACATTTAAGCTGAGTTTGGAAGGAAATCAGCAATTCTTCGAGAGGAGGGAGTAGATTCCATTCATGGGGTTTAGCCAATCAATGCCAAAGCACAGAGGAGTGAGATTCAGTGCCCTGAGTAAGGATCAGTAAGAAGGGCACTTTGACTAGACAATGGTGTGTGAAGGGAAGTAATTTATCATGAGATTAGAAAGAGAGTTTGGGGACCAAACTGAGAAGAGTTCTAAATGCCAACTTATGTGGCTGTTTACTTGGGTCTGACTCTCTGTGACCCCATTTGGGATTTTCTTGGCAAAAATACTAGAGTTGTTTGCCCTTTCCTTCTCCAGTTAACTTTACAAACAGATGAAGAAACTGAGGCAAACATAATTAAATGACTTGCCTATGGTCCCACAATTAGTAAGCGTCCCAGCACTCTATCTTTAGGCCCAGCACTCTATCCACTGAGCTATCTAATAGAAAGTCTTTTACGTATATTATCTTATTTGCTTCTCACAACAATTTTGTGAGGTAGATACTGAATGTTTTATTTTTATAATACTCATTTTATAGGTATTTGAGGCTATATTTATATGAGGTTTGGAGAAATAAAAGGGTCACTCATTTAATAAAACAGGATTTGAACCCAAATCTCTCCTCACCTTAAGGCTAGCATTCTTCCCACTATACTATGCTGACCTTAGATTGCTGGAGTGAGACAAGAGTTTAGGGGTCAGGAAAATGAGGGATCAGGAGGTTTAGGACCTGGAGGGTCAGAGACCAAATGGGAGAGATTATTTGGTTACTCTCATGGAGTCATCAGAGGACATTTTAGGCCAGGGATGTGGAACTTGCAGCCTCAAGGCCACATGTTAACTTTCTAGGTCCTTGGGTTTGGCCTTTTGTCTGAATCCAAGTTTTTCAGAACAGATCCTTTTATTAAGGTGATTTGTTTTGTGAAGTTTAGATTCAGTCAAAGGGCAGCACTTGAGGACCTAGAGGGCCACATGAGGCTGCAGGTTCCCCACTCCTGGTTTAGGCTGTCTCTCCCCCTCTTAAGATCTATGATAACTAAAGATGCCAGAGTCAGGCATCTAGCCAGATACCTCCAAGAACTTGTTAGTTGAACATCCAACTAAGGAAAGAGCAAGTATAGATGGTTAGCGATTCTATCCGCATCCCCCCAAAAGAGAGTGAAGGTATCCTTGGAAAGAGACCATGTACCCTAAACTCTCTAGGACTCAAGGGGTCAAATAATTTATTCCCTAACTGCTGAGAAATAGAAGATACGGTTGGGAAGCAGTTGGAGGATGGAGAGGATGATGGAGTATTTTTCATTTCTCCTTACCTAACTTACTTGGCTAGAGAAAGGGGGAACTGTAGAACAGACTGTAGACTGTAGAAATGAATAGCCCAGCCAGTTAAATCTGGCCAGGCTGGACCTGACCTTTCCTCCACTGACCTCTGCCCTACTAAGTGCTATTTCAATATCTCTCCAAGACCCTAGAACTGGGAGTAGAGCCCAAGCTTTCCAATAACATCCTGGCAATATCTCCCTCTAATTTCTACTGTATCTGAGTCTACCTCTCCACATGGGAGAAAGGTTTTTCCCTCTGGGAGTAATATTGAAATGATCATTTTATCTTTCTCTTCAATCAACTAGACATATAGAATCTGAAGAACTTAACTCAGACCTTTTGAGGAACTTAAGCCTAGGGTAGGTATCTAGGTATTGTTTACATCACACCTAAAATTTACAGCCTCCAGGAAGGTGATATGTGAGTAGAGGCCTTGGTCATGAACTTCTTTAGAGCAAGGAGTGACGTGCCTTTCTTTGTATCTGTAGCACTTAGCAGAATGCCTGGTACAAAGAAAGAGCTTAATAAATATTTTTTGACTGACTAATTTAGTTGTGCCAGGATTTCTGCCTCTTCTTTGATGCAGAGGATGTTCCCCATTCTTAAACCCCACTCTCCCCTAATGGAGATTCTACCTGTTCACAACTCTCCTACCCTACCATGAATCAACCCTTATGACTTGATTTCCCTTTCTGAACAATGGAGGAGGGGAACAGAAAATATCTACACTTCCTTCCCCGACCTCCCTTCCCACCCAGGATACAATGGGTTAATTGAAGCAGAAAGCAATGAGATTGGTTCTTAGAGAAGTTTTCCTAAACGTAAAGGGAAACTCCTTCTACCATGAAAAATATAGGAGAGAACATCTCTGGGTCATTATAGTAAACAGAAGGGCCCAGATGACCTCCCTTCTTTGTTCCTTGCCCAGCTATTAAGCTCTGAACATTGCCAGGGATTTAGTCACCTCTGGGAAACAAGGTTCTGCCCCAGGGTGGAGGAAGTCATAAAATAATAGCATCATAAAAAAACTAAAGCTAGACAGGATTCTAATTATCATCTAATACAGTTTTCTCATTTTGTTGAAGAGGAAACAGAAGGCAGAAAGGTGGGGAGTTACCCTAGTAATTAAATGCTTCCTTTTCTCTGATTATCTCTGCCAGAGAGTGCGGAATGATGAGTGGTTAAAGTGCCAGAAACTTACTGGGAAAAATATAGATAGTGAATTAATTACCTTCCTTGGTGTCAAGATGCAGCTTAGTTTAGTGACTAGTGTGATAATCTTGGAGTCAGGAAGATTTGGGTTTAGTTGTACCTCTGCAAAGAAAATAAAAGACAAAAAATAGGCCAAGGGAATCCAGGCACACTGATACATTGCCAGATACTGGCCCAACCATTAATTTGGAATTATGTGAGAAAAATGATTGAATTGTTAATATCCCAAGGCAGTCAATGGCAGTTAAAAAAGATAGGATACATACCAAAAATACTGGTAGCAACTCTTTTTGTAGTTGCTAATAGCTGGAAACAGAGGAGGTACATAGCAATTTTGTAGAAATAAATTGTGGAATATGAATGTATTATTGAGGAAGCATGAAGAATTCAGAGAGATATGAGATTCATATGAATATATGCAGAGAGAAAAAACAGAATCAGAATAGTATATTGGCTAATATATGACATTAAGATGTCTAATGGCTAAAATGACATTAAGAGTACATTAAAGAGTGCAAAAGAAATTGAATCCAATGCAAAGATAAATATTCATGTCAGATGACTGATATGGGAATATTCTTCTTTCCTCTCAATAGAGAGATGATAGATTAATGCTAAGAAATAGTGTATCCCTTGACAGTCTCTCTGGCTAAATTGGAAGGTTTTGCTGAATGGTATGCTATCACTGTTGTAGGTGAAAGTACTTTTTGGGAAAGCTATTCATGCCCGACCTGTGATAGAGCCTTCTGAGCTCATATTGGTCTCATAAAGCCATTATTGGATACACTGTACCCTGACTCCACCACAGTGATGGCATTTTGGTCCTCTTCAAGAATGTAGTACAATAAAACACCATGAGGGGTGTTATTAGGAATCATTATAAAATGCTAGATACAATAATAAAACTTCGTGTCGGTAAATATTTAACAACAGGCTTTCAAAAAATGTAGACCCAACAAACTTTTTAGCTTTAATTTCTTGAGTCTAGACAATTAAGAAAACAATAAAGTCATCTCTGATTTGTAGCATTTCCCAATCTCCAGGGTATAAAAGCTTACACTAAAAATTATTGACTCTTTCTAGCCAGTTCTCTTTTCTGTTAAAAAAAGAAAGATGTGAGATAATGTATATGAAGGTCTTTATTAACTTTTGCTATATAAACTTCAGCTTGCAGCCACAGTCACTTGAAGTCCTAGTTTTAGCCCCCAAATGACCTGTACTTCCTGTGAAACTTGCTTAATTATAGTCTCCTCACCTCTTCCCTAGTTGACCATGGACCCTAGTCTGAGTCTCCTCAGTCTCATACTACAGGCCAGACACTTGTTCAAACTTATCAGGGAGGGTTTGACAGAGACTGAACTGAAACAGTCCATCTCTGCCTTAGTTTCTTTCTCAGTCTCTCTTTTGTGTATCTCTACCTCTAGTTCTGTGTCACTCAATCCTGTTTCTTTGGGGGATTTTTGGGTCCATGCTGTAGCCCACCAATTCCAGCTAAAATCAGACTACAGGAGGGAATTGTAGGGGAAATTTTCCTCTGCACTCCTTTTCCCCCACTACTTGAAAAAATGAGGAGATGGGGAGAGACTAGAGTGGAACAGGATTCTTAGAGAATTGATGGGAGGGGACTTGGGAGGTCAGAAGTCAGGGGAAATAAAGAAGTAGGAGGTGGGAGGAACTGGACTGTCAGAGGTCAGACAGATTCAGATATCTGTCAATCAATAAATATTTATTGAGTACTACCTGTCAGGCACTATGCTAACTACAAGGAAAAGCAAAAACAGTATAAGTGCTCAAGTAATTGGCATTTCAATGGGGGGAGGGGACACAATATGTAAAATATCCAGATGCACAGAAAACATACAGAAGATAATGTGAGATGGGAAGGTACTAGCCACTGAGGGAATAAGGAAAGACCTCCCGCAGACTGTGGACTTTGAGCTGAATCTTGAAAAAAGGTAGGGAAACTGAGGTAGAAGTAGGGGGGCAGAACATTCCAGAGAGAGGGACAGTCAGTGCAAAGGCAGAAAGATAGGAAATGAAGTGTTCAAGGAACAGCTATTGGGTTCTTGTAGCTGACCATGGAATGAGTGGAGAAGAGTAAAATATCAGACTTGAAAGATAGGAAGGGGTGGGATTATGAAGAGTTTTAGATGATAAATGAGTTTATATTTGATTCTGGATTAGGTAGGGGAAAACTAGAAGTCATTGAGCAGGGAAATGCCGTGGTCAGACCTATGCTTTAGAAAAATCACTCTTGGAATCTGAGTTAAGGATTAATTGGAGTGGGTAGAGATTTAACATAAGGAGACCAGTTATAAGGCAATTGTAACAGTGCAGGGGACAGTGGTAAGACAGGTACAGTGTAACCTGGAATCAAGAAGACCTGAGTTCAGATGTGACCTGAGATACTTACTAGCTGTGTTACCCTGGGCAAATTCTATCTGTCTCAGTTTTTCTTCTGTAAAATGAGATAATAACAGTACCCACCTCTCAGGGTTGTTACATGGATAAAATGAGATAATATTTGTAAAGCATTCAGCACAATGCCTGGGGCACATAGTAGTCTGTTTTTTAAAAATCTGAAATATATCAGGTCAAAATAGGTGATTTCAAGTTAGAAGGAGTTTGATTCTAAAACCAGTGGCTCCTTTCCTCCACTTGAAATCCTAGGAACCAATAGAGACAAAGTGTAGAAAAAGAGGATAGGTGAGAAGTCATGATGCCTGGTTTGGTGGGGCTAAAGAGGTAAGGTAAGGATAAAATCCCAATTTGGAGATGGGTGCAAAATTATAGCTTCCACGCCCATGTTTTCTTCAAAGACAAAAGGACAAATGACATTGGGAACGCCTCCAATCCACCCCCACCACTTAGCAGGTGATCTTGTTTTTCTTCAGCTAGGTCCCAGGCTTCGTCATTATTTCCAACCTTTTGTCCCTCCAGCGACCTTTCCTCTAGTTCCCATAGCTCCCTGAAGCCCATGCCTAGTATCCGCAGCTTCTGCCCCAAGTATCCTCTCTCCCCTTGTTTCATCCACACACAGGGATTTAGGGAGGCAGTGGGGTGTAAGAGAGGCATTTCTCAAGAGATAAAAAAAATCACCACTGATTAGGGATGCACTGACTCTAGAAGGAGTCTGAACTATGTCTGAACTATAGTCAGATTTATTCTCAGTTCTTTCCCCTTAAGCTCATTGTACCCCTCACAATAGGGGGGTTGAATGTGACCTAGAAAGCATAGATTGTAGGAACTGAAAATCAAGGGGCTCAAAGACAGTAGAATATTAAAGATTAGTGTGAAGGGAATTAGACATGAGGAGAGGAGGACCAGGAGAAGGGAACATGGCTATGTGAGTGATCAGAATTTAGATGGAATAAGGGACACCACAGTAGCTTTTTGGCTGCAACAACCAGATGAGAGGAGCACAGTTCTCATGACCCCTAGGTCTCTCTCCCCACCCTCTGGAATCTTCCTTCCATCCAGCTGTCCAGGGGACTAAAGATATCATGGTCGGGCAGTCAGCCATACATTTTCAAGAACTTGCTTACTGGACATTTGACTCATTGAGGGAGAGAATGATCAGCTACAAAATCACCCAACAAGGAATTTGAGGACCAGTAGGAGGCGAAAGGGATCATGACTTAAACTAGGGGTGGGGAACCTGAAGCCTTGAGGTCACATGTGGCCCTCCAGTCCTCAAGTATGGCCCTTTGACTGAATCCAAACTTTACAGAACAAATCCCCTTAATAAAAGAATTTGTACTGTAAAACTTGGACTCAGTCAAAAGACCGTACCCAAGGACCTAAAATGTCACATGTGGCTTCGAGACCTCAAGTCCCACCCCCTGCATCTTAAACCATAAGGCTTAGAGATTAAACAATCTTTCCCAGAACTCCTTCCCCTTTCCCCATCCCACCCTCCCCTTGTTTGGAGATGCTCAGGTAATAAGTTGGTCTGAGGAATACAAGTTGACCACAAGTTTCTATCTATTCCCTTTTCCTTACATAAAATGCTTAACAAAGGCCTGGATAGGAATAGCTCAGTAAGCTAAGGCCTTTTAACTTTGGCTTCCAAGGCTTCTCCTCTACTGATCTCTCTCCCCTACTCAGTCTAGCTTCTTCTGAGATGGAATTCTGGAGTAATCCCACTGAGTAGATAGTTTTCCTTTCTGGTGTTACATATTTCTTTAAATAGTATGGATGACTTTGCCCAGAGTTAGAGTAGTAAGTATTAATATCCTCCTAGCTCCATTTCCAGGAGTTTTTTAGCATGCATTTAGTCTTGTGGGGTCCCCAGAAGTCTGAGGAGTGGAGCTAGGCAGTCCTAGAGTACAGCCCGAATAACACTGCTCCTGGGCAGGTAGATTATGGTGAGAAGTCCTAGTGAAACCATAAGTACTCCCTCTCTCTGGTTCTTTTCTTGATCCCCTCCCCAATACTCCTTCTTCTGGGGTCACTGATCTGGGAAGCTAGGAGATCTTGGCCCCTTTACACACCTTCATCTTGCTTCCTTGACTGTTTTCTTCTAGACATTAAGTAGATGAAAAGAAGTACAAGTAATTTTCAGGTAATTTTGAGAGGAGTGTAATCCTTGTTGCCACCTGAAGCAACATGGATTAACTTTCAAAGGGAAGAAGAAAGATTAAGCTCTAGAAAATCACCCAATACGGTGAGGGAGATTAAAGGGAAATAGAGCATTTATGGGAGCTGAACTGTCTCCTCTTCAGAGGGCAAAAGAGAAACTTTTCCTGTGGGTGGTCCAAAATTAATCCATCAGTCAACAAGTATTTATTAACTGCCCCCTATGAAACAGGCCCTGTGCCTGCCTGGACACCTATCCTTCCAATATCCCAGATCCTACCTCTCACTCTCTTTGGGGAGGAACTTTTTCAGCTGAGGAAGCCAGGATGGAAGGGAACAACTGAAGCCACCAGGGAATCAATTCAATACTTAGTAATAACAGCCTCTCACATTTCTATACCATCAACAACAACCCTGTGAGGAGGTAGTAAAAACATTATTTTTCCTATTCTCATTTTACAGATGAGGAAACTGGGAATTTAAGTCACTTGCCCATGCTCACAAGCAGGTTAGTGGCAGAGCCAATATTTTACCCAGTCTTCTCTTCTCCACTATAATGCTTCCATTCCCTTAGCCAGAGTTTGTTAGAGGAAATGATCGCGACCCTCCAAGCTCTGCTTTCTTTGCTGACAATGTATTTGATCAACCCCATTCTCCTTTCTCTGCCATAGATTTCTTAGCCCAAATTCTTATCCTCTTGATGCTCCCCTCTTTCCACTATTCAATTTAGTTCAAATCAAACCAAGTCAATTAATTTAATTTCAATTCAATTTAAAACATGTATTAAGCCTACTCTGTGCCAGAAATGATCCAGGTGCTGTAAGGGATCCAAAGATGAATAATATGGTTTCTTCAGTCAAGGGATTTACTTATTTAAATCTAGTAAGGAGAAATAAGAAACATGTCTGAACAAATAGAATAGAAAGGAGAAGGTGAAAGAGGCAAAGGTAGAAAAAACCTGAGATTTAGTCAAGGGCTTTGGGTTGAAATCCTTGCTCAGCTTCAGCAAGTTTCCAGCTTATAACCCTATGATCCCAGAATATGTACAAGCCAAGCTCCCTAGTAAATATATTTGCATCTCCTGTATGTCAAACAGGGCCTGGCACAGAGTATGACTTTAATGATGTTTTGCAAGGTCAGTTAATTTATAGAAAAGAGAGATCACCTTTGGCTAGGATAACAGAAATTTCACAGAGGAGGTGGCTTCCCCATCACCTTATGGACCAGAGTTATTCAGAAGTTTGAGAAACCTAATGGAACCCTCTGTCTCTTTTCCCTTCCAGTTCATCATTTTTCAGTCAGGTCTTTCTTTTCCTCTTTCCTTGCCCACTTCAACAAACTGGGTAAAAGTGATAAAAAGATATTTTCTTTCAAATGAGTCTTCTTAACAGGCAATAAACATTTTGCTGGTGCTTTAAAATTGAAAAGGCTTGAGAAAATTTCAAGAAGAGTATAGGAAAGGGGAAAGGGATTTTCTTCTTGGAGTAGTTTCTTGGGGGGAAAATGGAAGAACAGTTGGAGTTAGTTTGTAGCTGGATTGGAGAGGCAGGAAAAACTTGTGAAAGGGGAAATATTTTGGTAGGGAAGAGGAAGGGCTGTGATCAAGAAAAGGAAGTTTATTTGAAGGTCTTTTGTGATTTATTGGAGGGCTGAGCTTCCTCTGTGGAAACAATTGAATCTCCCCTTTTCTTTTCTCAGATAACAGTCTTGGTTGGGAAGGGATCTGGACCTCCTAGTCATTCCTTACCAGGGTCTCATACATAATAGATCCATGGAGTTACATCATCCTGTCCTCTCCAGCTATGCACCATGGGATCTACCAATAGTCTATGAATGCACATAGCATCTGGGTTCACTTAGAGGAAGGGAATCTGCAGCCTTGAGGTCACATGTGGCCCTCTATGTTCTCAAGTGAGGCCCTTTGACTAAATCCAAACTTCATAGAATAAATCTCCTTAATAAAAGGATTTGTTCTGTAAAATTTAGACTCAGTCAAAAGGCCACATCCATCCTTTTATTAAGATTCGTTCTATGAAGTTTGGATTCAGCCAAAGGGTTGTACTTGAGGACATAGAGAACTGCATATGGTCTTGAGGCCACAGGTTGCCCACCCCTAGGTTACCATAGAGGATGGTAGTTCTCCCTTAAGTCCCTTTTTAGAGTTTCATAATCCTATCCTTAAGCAGGCAAAAGAAGTGGAAATCATCTGGTTCTTTTGCTTTCTATCTCTCTCAGTGTGGTGGATAGGGAATACAGTGGATAGGGAAGACTAGTGCTTCCAGCATGAGAGCTTGCTGAGTCCTTTTCAGGGCTACTTGGCCACCTTTGGTGTCCATCTGATTCATCTCACCTGTGGCTCCAAGAAGCGGTGGCATGTGCAGTGACCACCACCCAGTAAAACCATGTCAGCAAACTGGCTAAACCAGATAGAGGGTAACCAACAGATTTCAAACCCTTCAAACTGAGTTAGGGGGATGTCTACCCCAAGCATATGAAGACTTCCCCCTGTGGAATGGGTGGATGAGAACAATTTGTTTCAACAGTTGTGAAGGTGGCTATAGCTGGTCAGACATCAAAGATGCCAAAGTCATCCATTGCATTCCACCCCATCACCAGTCATCCTGACTTTTGTCTTGCCACTTGATGACTCTGGAAGAGAAAGTGAGTCTGATGACTTTGTGCAACTCTGCCTCTCTTAAAATTCAATTCATGAAAGAGTCAAGATATCAGCATACCACTCCACTGATCCTCTTCAGAAATGAATGAATAACATTTTTCTCAATGGCTTTCTCTTTTCACTCCCCACCCACTTTACTAAAGTAAATTTAAGAGGTCAAAATATTATAAATTTAGACCTGAAAGTGATCTTGGAGGTCATCTAAGCCTTTCATTTCAAGGAACATGAGGAGAAAGAAGGGGAATGATCTGATCTGATTCTTTTCTTTTCTGACTATCTTTCTCAGTAGCTTTGTCTTGTCATTTTCCACCCACTTCACCAAGTTAAGTTTGAGAGGTTAAAAATATTGTAAATCGGGGAGGAATGGGATGGCTACCTGGTAAGTTGAAGATTTAAAAGGGGAATAAAAACTACCAACACCAAAGAAAAGATATAAATGACCAATGAGTCAGAGGAGAAGAAGGGAGTCAGTTTCCCTTTCCAGAATCACTATTTCACGTGTCCAATCTGTTTGGGCAAAAGAGGGACAGTTATGCCAGGAGAGAACATGGACACTTTGAGATACAAATGGAGAATATTTCTCTTAAGCAAGAGCTTCAGTAAGAAGCTTGTATAGCTTTTTAGTCCTTTGGAAATGCATGCAGGGTTGGGATATTACTGCCCTATTAGGTTCTATCAGTTGGTTAGGAGTTCCCTTAAAATAAGGCCACCTCCATGATAGAGCCCCGTTGACCTGGCCCTTCCCCAGGTACTTCTCCTCTTTCATTAACTGGCTTGGAATAGAAGGCCAAGGGCCCCCCCACACACAGGTCTTGGGAACAAACACAGTAAGATTCTGAACCAGAACCAAGACTTTCACTCTGGTCATCTCAACCTTTTGCCACCCTCACTGCTGCCATAGTTGTTCTTTCTTTTTTAACTCTTTTTCAGTCATCTTGGTTTTTCTGTGAGTTTGACCTCCCTGAAGTATTGCTTATAAAGTGCCTGCTTTCTCAGGTTCTTTGTTCCTACCACAGGAAAAAACTGACTCAGCCCCTCTCCTCCCCAAAACCATACTGTTTAGAACAGTGAATTGGGGAAGAGGGAATGACAAGTTCCCTAAGTGAGAAAGAAGGGAATGGAAACTACCCCCCGCTGCTTCACTGCACTACATACCATCCACTTGCACTATCCCCTCAATAGTCCACCTTAACCCAAATCTGGTTATCAAGGTACTACCTGTGTCCCAGAATACTGTGTTCATCTCTTCTACAACTCATATACTTGTATGATACTTTTATACTGTTCTTAGCTCAGTGAGCATGTTTAGACCTTAAGCTAAATAAACATGACAATCATTCTCATTGGAATTTTATCATTGTAGTGCTTGGTGAGAGAGAAAGGACTCCTGAAAAAAACTGAGATTTATTAAAGAAAAAAATATGTTATGTTCTATATATATATTTTATTACTCATATATACAAAGATGTTTTATAAGCATCATTATTTATACATTGTGCAATGTGTATAAACAAGAAAAATAAAGAAAGATGCACTTTTCTTTAATATAAATGCAAATAACAAATGCCAAATTAAAAAAAAGATAAACACAAGATTGTTGTTTTATCTTGGTGCTTTTTCTATGGGTGTTATCACCTAGTTGAATGTTTTTCAAAAGGAGTTTATGTTCCATTAAACAATTTTTTAAATGTAAAAATTATATATTATAAATCTCTATCTGGAAGTCATCTTGGAGGTCATAGAAGTCCCTCATTTCAAAGATGAGGTTAACTAAGACACAGAGAAGTTCATGGACTTCTCCAAGCTCATGTAGGCGAAAGCCAGATTTAAACTTAGGTCCTATGACTCTAGGCATAGTGTTCTTCCCATAGCGTGAATCATTTCTCTCAGTAGAGTTCTTTTTTTTTTAAATTTTTCCCCAAAATTTATTAATTTATCTGTTTTCAGTTTTCAACAATCACTTTCATAAGTTCCAAATTTTCTCCCCCTCCCTGTTGCCTCCCTTCCCAAGACAGCCTGCAATCTTATATGGATTCTACACATGTATTGTTATTAAATCCTTTTTCACATTAATCATGTTGCATAAAAGAATTAAAATGAATGGGAGAAACCATGAGAAAAACAAAACATAACAAAGGAGAAAACAGTCTGCTTTGTTTGCGTTACAACTCCATAGTTCTTTCTCTGGATATGGATGGCATTTTACATCATGAGTCCTTTGGAAATGTTTTAGGCCCTTGTGTTGCTATGAAGGACCAAGTCTATCAAAAACAGTCCTCACACACTGGCTGTTACTGTGTACAATGTTCTCCTGGTTCTGCTCACTTCACTCAGCATCAGTTTATATAAGTCTTTCCAGGTTTTTCTGAAGTCCACCTGTTTGTCATTTCTTATAGCACAATAGTATTACATTATATTCATACACCACAACTTGTTCAGTCATTCCCCAGTTCATGGGCACCCCCTCAATTTCCAGTTCTTGGCAACCACAAAAGGAGCTGTTATAAATATTTTTGTACATGTGGGACCTTTTCCCATTTTTGTGATTTCTTTGAGATGCAGTCCTAGAAGTGGTATTGCTGGGTCAAAGGGTATGCATATTTTTGTAGCCCTTTGGGCATAGTTCCAAATTGCTCTCCAGAATAGTTGGATCAGCTCACAGCTCCATTAGTGCTCCAACTCTCCCACATCTTCTCCCACATTTTTCATGTTCCTGTTTTGTTGTGTTAGCCAATCTGATAGGTATGATGTGTTTTGATTTGCATCTTTCTATTCGATAGTGATTTAGAACATTTTTCCATATGACTATAGATAGCTTTAATTTCTTCCTCTGAAAACTGCCTGTTCATAGCCTTTGACCATTTATCAATTGGGGAATGACTTATATTCTTATAAATTTAACTCAATTCTCTATATATTTTAGAAATATATTTATGTGATATATTTATATCTGTTATTTATTTATATCACAGAAACAAGCTGTAAAAATTCTTTCCCAGTTTTCTGCTTCTCTCTTAATCTTGGTTGCATTGACTCTGTGCAAAAACTTTTAAATTTGATGTAATCAAAGTTATCCGTTTTGCATTTCATAATGTTTTCTCTTTTCTGGTCATAAATTCCTCCATTGTCCATAAATCTAACAAATAAATTATTCTTTGTTCTCCTAGTTTGTCTACAGTATCAGTCTTTATACCTAGATCCTGTACCCATTTGGACATTATTCTGGTATATGGTGTCAGGCATCAGTTTATGCAATTTCCACCACATTATTTTCCAGTTTTCCCAGCAGTTTTTTTCAAACAGTTCTTATCCCAGAAGCTGGAGTCCTTGAGTTTATCAAACAGTAAACTGCTATAGTCATTAACTACTGTGTCTTGTGTACCTATTCCACTGATCTATCCCTATCTTTCTTAGTCAATACCTAGTGGCTTTGATGATTGCTGCTTTATAATACAATGTGAGATTTGGTATGGCTAAGCTACTTTCCCTAGCATTTCTTTTCATTAATTCCCTTGATACTCGACCTATTTATTCTTCCAGATGAATTTTGATATTATTTTTTCTAGCTCTCAAATAATTTTTCATAGTTTGATTAGTGTGGCACTGAATAAGTAAATTAATTTAGGTAATATTGTCATTTTTATTATATTAGCTCAGCCTATGCATGAGCAACTAATGTTTTTCCATTTATTTAGATCTGACTTTATTTGTGTGAAGTGTTTTGTAATTGTGTTTATATAGTTCCTGGGTTTGTTTTGGCAGGCAGACTCCCAAATATTTTAGTGTCTACAGCAACTTTAAAAGGGATTTCTCTTTCTGTCTCTTGCTGTTTGGCTTTGTTAGTAATATATAGAAATGCAGGTGATTTATGTGGGTTTATTTTGTATCCTGAAACTTAACTAAGGTTGTTTATTATTTCAAGTAGTTTTTTACTTTATTCTCTGAGATTCTCTAAGTATATCATTATATTATCTGCAAAGAGGGATAACTTAGTTTCTTCTTTGCCTATTCTAATTCCTTCTATTTCTTTTTCTGAGTCCTCATAAAGTTTCTTATGAGTGGGGAGTGGCAAGGGGCAGTACTGGGAGGGGAAGAGAGACTCACTTCTTTGAACATCTTCAGCTCAAAATGAATTATCCCCATCAAGTGGAGGCAGCTATGGTAGTTATTGACTGAGTAGTGGTAAAGTACAGGATTCTTTGAGGGAAAATACTTTGTTTGGGACCTTTGTGCAGGAGAGAAAAGGAAGTATCTTTGAAGGCCTTTTGTATTTCTTGGGAGGCATCATTCTCTGGTGAAACAGTTGAATTTCCCTATTTCTTTCCACAGATAACAGGCATTGGCTAAGAGGGAATCCATGGCTTTTCCTTCTCTCCATCTCCCATTTCCAATTGACAGAATCACAGAAGCACAAGCTCTTGGATTTGGAAAAAGGACCCAGATGTAACTGAACAGGAATCCCGGCTTAGAGCATAACTGACAAGTGAACACCGAATTTTCACCTGAAGATCGGGCATAACTGACAAGTGAACACCGAATTTTCACCTGAAGATCTGGAGTGATGGAAGAACCCATCACATCCTGAGACAGCCTGTTCTATTTTTGGATAGCCCTGTCTGGAGGTATATTCTTGCTCCCAATCTGAAATTTCCTTTTTGCAACTTCTGCTTGTCATGTGTAGTTCTGACCTCTGGGGCTAAGCAGAGCCAATCTGATACGTGATAGCCCTTTAAATTTTCTCAAAAAACTCCACTCTTGGAAGATCAGCTATCATCTGGGCCTAGGTTCCCTTATTTGTAAGAAACACACTAAGGGACTAGGGGACTAGGAGACTTCCAAAGTATCACATCATTGCACTAGGAGTCAGAGGCCCTTTCAGATCCTTGATCTGCTACCCGTGGGACCTTGGACAAATACTATTGCCTCCCTAGGCCTTAGTTTCCTCATCTATAAAATGAGGTGGTTGGACTAGATGATTTCTAAGGTTTCCTGAGGGTGTAAATCAACAATTCTGTGGCCCTTCTGTGGTTCCCTTCTAAGACCTCTTTTCTCCAGGCTGAACTTCCGTTAGTTCCTTCAATACATCCTTCTCTTCGGCTTTTTCTTGATGTCCTTAACCTATTCTTGGATGTTCTTTGGTTTATCAATGTCCTTCTTAAAATTTGGTGCCCAGGACTGGAAAAATAATGCTCTAGACATGATCCAGACCACCTCAGAACAGCGGGACACTTTAGTCTAGACTGGTGATTTTAATAATGTAATTATTCACCAATGTAAACATTCACCAATGGGACTTCTTCAAATGATGTAATAGCATTTGTATAGCCTTTTAAGATTTTGCCAGTCTCTTTACAAATACTTCATTCTATCCTTCAACCTATTGATTACTTGGAGTCTTTGAGCTGGCTGGTGCAGAGAGATTATGTAAGTTGTCCAGAGCCACACAGTCCATGTCAGAGGTGGGTCTTGAGCCCAGGTCCTCTTGAATCTAAGACCCTATTGCCCATCTCAGCAAAGCTCATTGGTCTGAATTTTCTCCATTCTCTAGCTATATGTGCACTTCTAAAGTGCACATATAACACTGGGGTTCACATATTATATGTACTTCTTGTCCCAGGTCTGGCGCACACCCTATGTCCTGCTCTTGTCCTTGCCACTCCCCTCCAGTCCCTGGAAAACAAGCTACAGATAAGATTTTTCCATCAACTCTGACCTAGTTCTCTAGTCACAAATGAATGGGGAGGAGCCACCAGCTACCTGAGGGTGGAGATAGAGGTTCAATTTCAGGTAGTCCTGCAGTGACAGGAATCAGTAAGACAAACAAGGAGAAAGCTTGAAGTAGAGACAGAGAAGGAAATTGGTCTATGAAACGTTCTCTCTCCCCAGCTCATTTCTATTGTTTTTTGTAGTTTATGGTTTTTAGATGGGGGCTGAGAAGGGTTAGCCTCAGAATAGGGGGTCCTTGACCAGGATTATCATGTGAGAATATAATTAGACAAAACCAAAGACTGGCAGAGTCTAGTCTCCATTGACTTCAGCACATCCTCTGTCTCTTCCAGAAATAAGGGAAACAGTATATTGAACCCCCTGAGGGGAAAAGATCAAAGGTAGCACATGGGAGGAGGAAGAAGACACCAAGGGACTTGGGGTGGCAATTAACCCAAGAATTGTCTTCTAGTTCTTTAAAAGACCCAGCCCCCAAATCCAGCTTTTTTCTGAGGGAAACTAACTAAAGAATCAAAAAACAAAAATCCAGACCTAATGATACTTTTTCCCTCCACTCTTTTCTACCAGTCAGAAAAAAGACCCATAATACAGATCAACTTTGAACCAGTAAAAAGAATACATCTCACTTCACACAATTGAGAACCAGGAATGATCAAAGTTACTAGGGACAGAACTGGGGTTCTAAGATATTAAGAGGCCCATCTTACTGATTATAAGCAAATGCTCTTTTACTCAATTGTCTTGCACACATCTGCATTATATTTGTCTTTATTGCGATCACAAAAGAATTTCATAGTTTTGGCATTATCTTAACCAACTTAATTACATAAATATTATGTGGTGGCCTGAAATTGGAAACATTATTTTGATTTCTCACAAATCATTCTCTTACTAAAAATGGTTTCAAATCATTGGCTAAGAAAATAGTGGGCTGTAGCACTAGCAAAACCATTTGGCCTTTTCTTTCTGCAAAAAGAAACCTATGCAAGATAAATTTTTTTTTTTAAACAGTTAGTGGTATATGTAGGGGTGTATACTTTCAAATTCTCTATCCAGTTATCCCCATCAGTAGCTAGGGCAGTTTCTAGAACAGTGGTTTAAAGATTGGGGTGTATAAATCAAATACTTCTTTAATCTCTCCAAGAACTTCTACCCAAGAAAAACAGAAAACTTTTATTTTTATAAATTTTTATTTTTAAAAAAAGACCTCCAAAGGAGTTAAAAATATCTCTGATACAAAGTACAAAATATAATTTTTAACATACAAAAAGATAAACATTTCTTAAAAAAAACCCAAAACCGCTTTCAGTCCATTTTCTAAGTTGTACAGTTCACAGATAAGAGTGGGGGGGCTCAGTGCTTTGACACAAGACAGTAGAGAAAGTGCTGATTGCTTAGGTTGATTCATTAAGTGCTGAGGGCTAAGGGGAAAAAGGAATTATTCAAAACTCCTTTTTTAACACTGGGAATTGTGTTCAAAGGTGGGAAAGCTGCCTGATTCTGATTTGCTTCCTAAGAGGTTATTTGGCAGTATGATCCCAGCTTTGGAGTGTTCTGGTAGCCTCTTTTTCAATTTGCAGGGCTGGGACTGAAGGACCTTCCTTAATAACCACTCCTCAGAAAGCTACCAGTAACGACAAGCATTTCATCACAATCATCAGTTTTCCCTTACCCATCCCAGACCCATTAATTGAATGCTTAGGGGGAACTAGGAGGAAAATCCCCAATGGAAAAGGGAACAAAAGTGCTAAGAACAATACTTCAGAATGAACTCCAAGGGAGTCCCCTCCTACCACCTACCAACACTGAACCCAAACTCCTAAGAGAAAGAACAAAGTGCTAAGCCACAGGCTTTCACCAGCCTCCCTCCTGTTTGCCTTTGCATCATCCGAGAAGTGCAGGGGATCACACCTCCCTTTCTCATCAGGAAAAATTTCTACAAAAACTGGGAGCACCTTTAAACATATACATAACAGTGGAGATGTGGGAAAGGCTACACTAATTTCAGGAAGCCTCTTCTTCCCACCAAAATTTTGGCCATTATTTCTACAAAACCTTACCCAGATCATTAAATCACCTTTGCCTGGCATGGGACAAAAGCAGATTCTCAGAAGCCAACTTTTTGTGACTGCAATCAATACCCCACCCTCCCCAGAGATCCTGGGAGGACCAAACTAGAGGGCATCCCAACCCTGACCAAACTACTGAAAATCCCTCATATTTCAGGAGAATTCTGAGGAAATGGGTCACAACAGAGTCCAAACCTCCCACAAACCAGCATACATCCTCTCTATGACACAACAGCAAGACTGGCTGAGAGGGTGGATGCACTTTGGCATCCGTTTTAGGAGATGACGGCCTGCTTATCTCCTAACATCAGGGAGACAGAGGTGAAGGGAAACCAATTCCCAACAGAAGGTAGAGACCATCATGCCTCTGAAAAAGCAGTCCAGGAGAGACAGAAACAGGTAGATAAACAGCTGCTTCTCTTCTTTGGTACATTCACTGCACGTTGTTGTTGACAATACAGGGATCCACCTAGAAGGGAAAAAGGAAAGATGGTTTTAGATTTAGAGGGTAGGAGAGAAGCAGGGGAATCAGAATATGTAAGTTGGGAACCCCCACCTCCCACCTTCATTCAATGAAGGTAACAATTCTCACCTCAGTGTAAGTGGGTGGAGGCATAAACTTGAACTGGGATGCATACATAAAGATGGGACTGTCCAGAGAGCTATCATCAAGGAGAGGAGTGGTGGGGCTCTCCAGTCTGTGATCTTCAGGAATAATATCCGTGTAGCAAGGAGGCGCTGCATAGAGAAAATGGAGAAAATAAACAACTCAGCTAACCAAATTCTGATTTCCAGGAATCTTTAGTGGGAAAATGGGGGTACAGGGGTATACTACTTTGGCTCACCTTCTGGAGTGTCAGGGATGTTTAGATCCACCCAACTCATTTCAGAGCTGTTTTGGCTAGCCATGCTGGATGTCCGACTACTGAGTCCTGACCTGCTGCCGATGACTAGGGGCAGGTCAAGGATGACTTTCTTAGATCCAGGGACACTGACATAGATCTATATATAGGAAAGAAAAAAATTGTTTCTGTTACACCAGAGTGCCATGACATAGGAATATAAAACTGCCTGATTCAATGATCAATTTACTCTAATCCCAGAGATAGACTCACTCACCAATAAAGAGTATTCAACACGAAGAATGTTGCAGCCAAGGATGGAGGGTTTAATCTTCTGTACACGAAGGCTTTTGCCACGCCATGATTCACAGGTGCCAGAAATGATATGGTTGCCTCGAACAGAAGACAGCTTTTGGGTCAACACCTTGGTCTGTCCATTGGCAAGGTAAGTGTGGCGGGCAACAATAGCAGCCTTTGGCATAACGATTCGGGAACATGTATTCTCAAAGTCAGCATTGATGGAGATTTCATCACCTGACAAAAGAATTGATGTTTGTTACTAAAGATGGTATAGTTGATGATTTATGGTTCATAACCCTTCTCCAACACTATATAATACCTGCCTCTCCCAAGTCCAGACTTCTCTTACCTTCACAAAATCCTTTCCGGTCAATCCGGGCAGACACAGATACCCTCCCATCAGGAATAAACAGGCAAGAAACTTTTTTCTCCTTTTTGGCAGACACAGGTGCCTGGGAATAGGGAAAATAAAGACATCTTTGTTAAAGTTCCTGAGAATTGCCAAGTAAAGATGGCTCCTGCTTTTCATTATAAGGACCTCTATTTCCTGAGATTCTAGTCCACTATTATGTAATATTAAATAAGACTTATAGTATCATTATCTACCATAATTATACTCTCCTCTAAGCTCTGCTTGAACATTTTTGTCAATGGTCATGATAACCAGGTTTTGTAGGGTTCAGTGAGACAATACTGCTGTCAAAAACTTTAAGAGTTAAATGTTTATTCGCTTTCATTTTAAGCTAAAGATTAGATTTTTATTTTCAGTATAAGCCTTGTCAAGAAGCAGGGTTACTGCCTCCTAAGATCTCCCACTACCCAGGACTTAAGCCTACTGGGAAAGCTTACCATCAAATCAGGAGTATTAACATCCACTGGATCCACCACTTCAAAGTACTTCTTGGTTTCTTGAGTTGGCTGGCTGGGACGGTCTAGGAAAGCCTTTACCCAGTAGTCTACACAGCCATACTTCCCCTTGAATGAGGTTCCCAGAGGCCTATGGTGGAATAAAGAGAACGATTCCTTTTAGATTACTCAACCATCAAGAAACCTTGGATGCCTAAGGGAAGGGAGGTTTTAAAGAAGAGGACAGTATAGCGAACACCTACCCTTGAGGAAGTTCAAAGCCGAACTTGTACTCATACTTGTTTCCAGGTCTCAGGATCACAAACTCATCGTTAGCTTCAGGGAAAGAAAAAAAAGATCCACCATTAATTGGACTTACTAAAAAAGTGGTACTGATCTTATTTTAAATGCAGAAATGCCTAAACAATATATGCAGCATTTTCTGAAACTAACTACATTGCAATCTCCCGAAAGAAAAGGTTAATGATGTAAAGAAGCCCAAAGCGCCGACCTGAAACCAAAGGGTACAGTTTCCAGCTCTAACACTAAGACTTCGTCAAGCATCCTTTCTCAGTCCGAAGTATTGCGGCTTAGCGCACGCAAGTGAAGGCTGGGAATACTCCTCACTTGGCCGGATGGAAGGACAAAGATTCAGCCCCCCCCCCCCCCCTCCAAGAGCAGCGTCCCCAGCCCGCCCCGCCCCGCAGCAGGGCGCGCCCCTTACCTGCGGGCTGGTCTTCCAGGAGGAGCGTATCCTCGTAGCGCAGGTAATCCACCACCTGCTTGCACTGCTGGGAGCCCTGCAGCCACAGCACTTTGGCCACTCCGCAAGCCAGGATCCTGACGGCCTTGACCCGGGTCACCTCGCACACCTCCACCACCACCCGGCCGGCCACCTTCTCCCCACTGCTGTAGACCTTGTCGGGGTCGCTGAAGACCACCTCGAAAGTCTTGATTTTCTTGAACATCACCATGGCTGGGGTTTGGATCCCTCGGAGCACGGGGCAGACACGAATAAAGGTTTCTCGAGAGATTTAACCTTTCCGGTTAAGTAGAGGATAGATAGTTCGCTCTCCCTGGTCTGGATGGGCTTGTCGGCTGACAGGCTGGGCGCTCTGATTCTTAGAAATCTACGAGCCTCTCCAATCTGCCTTTACAAACTTCTAGAAAGTGGGAAAGCTTGGAAAACGTAGGCCAAGAGACTTCGAAAGGAAAAGAAGTCTTGTGTCTGAGGCCAGAAGGAGTTGTAAGGAAATCCCCCTCCCCAAAATGTGAGGACGAGAAAGCACAGGTCCGCACGCAGCGCTCTAGGGACTGACTCAAGCAGCAGGCGGAAACAGCCCTATATAGGGCTCTAACTGTCTGAGCCACGCGAGGGCCTGCCAGGTGGCTCGTGCTGTCCTCGTGCACAACCTTCCCATTGGCTGCCTTTGCCTTGTTTACCAGGGATACAGCCAATCGGCGCGCGGCCTGGAGCGCGTGGACACGGTGTGCCTCTGGCAGGGTAAACCGTGGTTGTGCTCGCTTTCCTCCGAGGAAGGAGGGGGCGGAGGGGTTCTTGAACGACGTCCCTTGAGACAAATGAAAGGAGGGCGAAGGGATCGCCCCTGAGCCTATCAGCGTTCTAAAAGACGTCGGAGGGCGGGTGTTGATGTCAGGGATAGGCGTTTTGGGGTGAAAGGGGAAAAGCGCCTCAGGGGGCATTGAATGCTTCCCTTTAGTGCGCGAGGCTGACTTTAGGGTAACCCAACTTTTCTTGGGCTCCTCAGATCTCAAGTCATTTCTTATTGTCCTCTGTTCACCCAATTTAGGCGACTTTCCTGAAAGATGTTCCCACAGAAACCCTAGAAAGTTCTCCATTAAATTGAGAATTGAAGGTTGAGGGACCAAGGAATGGGAATTCATTTTTCAGTCAAACCCTCCCAAGAAAACTTAGAGAAAAACAGGGAGGTCCCTGGTGTCTGTCAACTTTCTCTTCAATCTGAGCCTCCAGATTGGACATTGGGGGACGTGTTTTCTCACCCCCCCCCCTCCCCCCCGCTTTCCTTCAGCTGCCTTTTTTTCGCTTATGGCTTCAAGGATTCCGAGTTTTTGCCTCACACGGATAGTTGCCTTTCCTCACCTTTTTTTTCCCTTTTCTTCCTTGTCCCCTCTCCCCTCCTCAACCACCCTGTTCTTTTTGGAACGGAAATGAGAAGGGTGTGTTTCCATCCCGCAGTTGCTTAACCCCCCATCTCTGCGTCGTCATTCCCTGTAGAGCAAGGGGGACACTGTGTTCATGCTCCCCATGTACCTCGTCACCCCTTTGAGGAATACAGCGATTACATTGCGTTTATCTTCAAGCATCTGCCTGGCCAATCTTGCTTCACACCTGACAAACCCATAGGACACTCCATCCTTGTGAGTGCTCCCCATCTGTAATTCCTGAGTTAAGCTCTCTCTGAGCCAGCTGGCACCCTCTGCTCTCCCTGCACTCTCCCGCAGCCCCAAAAAAGGGGAAAAACCAACCTCAAAATGAAGGAGAAAAACTTATTTTTGACCAGGTCAGTGTCTCAGCTCATGGATGAGACCAACATAAGCACCACAGAATAGTTGTTTTTTTCAAGTATATATATATATATATATATATATATATGATTTTTGAGCATTACTTTTTCCAAAAGCCTTTAGAAAATGAAGAAATGAAGGGAAGAGGAAGCAGCTTTCGAAGTCTCCAGAAGATTTAGCTAATATCCTATTGTGTGCTATGCTTTCAGGAGGCTTAATTTGGATCTCTGTCAGGTGGGTTTTCCCCTGAATGAGTTGGCCGTAAGATCTTAGGAGATGACTCTTGAAAGTTAGTCCTACTAAGGCCAAAAACTCTGTTATAATTAGAACTTTTATTTTTAGATGCAGTGCATCTTACTTGCCTTTCTTAGGCTCCCTGTCTTTTCTATTTGTGGATATCTGAAATTTGCTTCAGTCCTCCTGGTCAAAAGAGGATGCTGATGTCCAGAAGTTTGAGAACACAGATAAAGGCAGTAGAATGGAATGGAACCCCACTTTCTCCACTATTTTTTTCCATGACAATAAGGACCTTAATTCCTTCCTCTCACACCCCAACAGTGATAACACCCTCAGGCTAGAAAATTACAATCCAAGATGAGAAAGTTCCAGGATGAGGTTTGATGACTTAATTGGTAAGAAAGAACGGAATTAGCCCCAGGAACATCTTGATCCCAGGGGGTGTGTGGGTTAGAAGTAGCACCCTGTTGTACAGTTACCTAACAAAATAGAGGGTGTTTTTGTCAGTGAAGAGCACTGATTGAGTTCCCAGGTCAATCTTGGTGTGATGTTTCACAGTCCTTAACGCTGAAGGATTTGCTTTTAGATAGTAGAGAATGAACAAAAAAAGGAAAACACCACCATAAAAATACTTATAAAATACACCAAACTGTAAATTAATGTTTAATTATTGTGCATATGAGTATCAAAGGTAGAGAAGAGACAAAGTAATTGAAGCTGTAGTATTAATTATAGAAGACTTTGTGGAGAAAGGTTAAAAACACTGATATTTATCTGGGCATAACCATGAAATGCTGAATCCAACTCTTTTTCCATATCCTACAGTAAATCTCTCTTTGTCCTGGGTATTTTTCTTACGTATTTTTCTCTTATCACCACTCCTTGCAGAGCTGAGTGGTATGGATATGCTCCCTGTTATGCCAAGCTTCCCTTGAATATCAAAAAACTATTTAGCTTTGGCAGTAATAGCTTGCCAGGGCCTTCGGCCAAGATATTTTCTGAACCGGCGCCCTCAACAACAGGGTTGTTTACGACCTTTCCCCTGATAACCTGCTGAAAAAAAAATAAAATCAGCCTCCAGAATCTTCCCCCCAAGTTCTTGGGTTGGGGAAAGAGAAAATTCTGCAAATTCCTTTCCCCCCCCCAAAAAAAGTTCATTAAGGGTCCAAGAAGGGGATAAACTTGGGAGGGGCTGCACCGTAGTGCTAGGTACAAGAACTTTGCCTGTTAGGTCACCTTTCTCTTTCCAGGCCTCAGTGTTCTTCACTTGAGTCAGAGGGAAACTAAAAAGTGATTGTGGCTTGTTTGCTTTTCTTTAGGTGAGGTGTTGAATACAAGCCAAAGATTTTAAGGAATAAGGTGTCCTCACCGATTACTTTGCTGTTAGGCAGAGACAAGTTACAAGCTGCCCTGCTCAACCTCAGGCGTTGGCCTCCAGGATTTAAGAAATCTAGTAGCCTCAACCCACAAGCTCTTGGCTCCAATATGCACCTCCAGCTGTATCTGTGACTCCCAATATCCATAACTTCCCTCTCTAACTACTCATTTAATTTCTTTCTCTCCCTCCTCTCCCTATCCCTCCCCCACCATTTTAGAGGGAATTTCACTTTAAGGGAAAATAGGAGACCTGGATGAAAGAGAGGACGTCTCATAACTATGAAGATTGACCTTGGTGTGAGCTAAGGATACTTGTGAAACAGAATTGAATTTGGAAGAATTTTTTTCTAGTTTAGACTTCATAAAAGGCCTCTATCAATATTCAGTGAGAGCCATGAATATAGGACCATAAGGTCATAGATTTAGAGCAGGGAAATAATTCAAAAGACAGAGCATTCTTTTCGTTCCCTATTCTGTAAAGGGATATGCTACAACTAGTTCAAGTCCTCATTACTTCTTAACTAGAATATTGTCTTACCCTAATTGGTTGCACCTTCTCTAATTTATCTTTGAAACTACTATCAAAATAATTTCCTTGTATATGAGATGTTATTCTTTTTTTTAAAAAAAATCTTTAAATGCTCCCTGTTGTTTATTGAATAAAATAATACACTTCTCATCCTGTCATTCAAGACCCCAACATACCTTTAAGCATCATCACATACTAGTCCCCCCTGCACTTTATATTCTATCCAAAGTAGATTACTCAGTGATTCTCAGCTTCCCTGCCTTTATATATGATAGTCCTCAAAATAAAGCCCTCCCTTTTTTTTTTTTGAACCTAGCCTCTCTTTAAAGAGTGCCTCTCATTATTATATCCCTTGCTTGGGCTTGGCAGCCCTGTGCTTTTCTGGAAATGTATATGTACTGTGTTTGTACAGCCAACATCCATCCTTTAGCCATTTGCTAACATCAGAGACAGGAAAACCACTTCCCCCAATAAAACTCACAACTTTTGCCTGCACCCTGGGTGTCCCTTCCCCAGGTATCCTAGAGTTGCCCTGGCTGTATCCATCCCTTATTGCTCTTGGCTGTTCCTCTGAGTATCTCTTTACACCTTTCCTTATATGAGTCAAAATGTAGGGTAATAAAGTTTTATTGTTAAGCATTTACTGACTTATTCTTTTGTGAAATTTTGGAGATCTCAAACTGCTGTATCACTAGGACAGTATATTTATGCACCCTGAGGCAGTGAAAAGAACAATGGATTTGACATTCAAAATCCTTCACACAATGGCCCTATCTACCTTTTCCGATCTCTTAAATTTTATATTCCCACACCCTTCCATTAAGTGACTTTGGTTTCCCTGCAGTTTTTCTAACAAGACACTTGTCTCTCCGGTTGGGCATTTTCCCTGGCTATCTCCCTTGCTTGGAAATGTTTTCTTCCTCATCTCTGCCTCCTGGCTTCCTTTAAGTCTTAGCTGAAATCCGACTTTCTACAAGATGCCATTCCTCATTCTCTTTAGTTCAAATTTCTATACTGTCTAACCCAGTGGACAGGCAACTTCTTGAAAGCAGGGACTATTTTTTACTTTTCTTTTTATCCCCAGAACTTAACACAGTGCCTGGCACATAGTTAACACTTAACAAATGTTTATTGACTGACATCTGACCCTTCAAGCACTAAGTAAATGATATAAAAAGGGAATAGGATCCACCTGGTTCTCTCACACATGCAATGATTTTCCCTCACAACTCTGTTTATTCAAATCCTTTCCTTCTTCATGGTGCTTAATAAATGCTTAGTAATTGTTTAATTTCCAGTCAATTACCACATCCTGCTGACTGTCTCTAAAATTAATATCTAACTCTCTACTTTCACTGCCAAATGTACCAATTTTCAAAAAAGGAAAGAAAATGGTGCCTGCAAATTATAAGATAGTAATTTTGACTTTAATTTTTGGCAAAACTTTAGAGCAAAGTTGAAGGGTTGGTTTGTGAACATCTAGAAAAAGAAGCACTGATCACTAAGAGCCTGCCAGTATAGCTTTATCAAAGACAAATCATATCATACTAATCTTTCTCAACAGAATGGCTAGAAAAATAGTCTTAAATTTCAGTGAAGCATTTGACATAGTATTTCATTCTATACTTTTAAAACTCCACATAGTCTGGCTCCAACCTATCTTACCTGGTTCATTGAACATTAACCCCACACTATGATATCCAGCCAAACTAATCTCTATCTATTCCTCATAATACTCCATCTCCCATATGTCTAGAATGTGTCACTTCTCCCATCCCCACCC